>CM032451.1:29249555-29404555 GCA_019049505.1 Pachyrhynchus sulphureomaculatus
CTGATTTTCTGGTCTTTTTCCAATAATACAAAAACACTTTGGAGTCCCTTTCAAAAAGTTTTACTGATTAAAATGGTTTTTACACGGAGACCAGGATCAGGAAAAAGAAGGAGTACCTCGGAGCGAGACGAACCTCTTTCATTTGTCAACACAACAACAAATCGTCCACACTTGACCGACGTTTGAAGTCCCAGCAGGAGCTCCGACAAGTTCGTGGTCGTCAATTTGCTGGACAGAAGACTTAAAGAAGCCAAACTCAGAAGAGACCAGCTAACGGACCCAAATTTGATAGCACCTATCGACAAGTTCGACTCAGATTTTCCCGAGAATGTGTCGACTACATACCGTTAGAGCATGGTGCTGCTCCATTTTATTCGACGAGATCCCAAATGTGCCTACCATGGCATAGATGGAAGAAGTCTATAGGAGGCCTGGGGCCGGCGCTATGCGTTGGTGTGAGGAGGCTTCTCACCGAGGAAGCGAAAACCGATTTGGTTTTAGTGACGTGATAAGAACGCGTAGCGGTGAATTAACTGTTTCACCGGTACAACGAGGAGATCCTGCAAGAATAACGTCGTTCCTTACTCTGCGGGTTTTGTTGGCGGTACTTAGCACGACAATGTGAGTTCCACATGCTGCTGTATTAGTGCGGCAATACCTAGGCGGAAGTGATGAGAATACCCAAACCCATTAGACTGGCCTGCCGCGCTGGTCCTCGATGAAAATCTCTCCAATCCAATCGAGCAAACCTGTGGAATGAGCTCAAAAGAAGGGTTCGAGCCAGAAATCCAGACCCTGCATCGCTGAGGGAGGTGGGTAAGGTTGCGATGGCAGGAGAGTGGGGAAGAATCCCACAGACAAGTGGAGATAAAAGCATCACCCGCTTACATGAAAAATCGGTTGGAGGCAGTAATAAGGACTATGGGGGTAATACAAAATATTTATTTTGGTTTTTATCAATAAATTTAATGCTAAACTTAAAAATATGATTAATTTTTTCCTTTCTCTACCCCTATTATCAATCCTTGTTCTTTCAATTATTTTAATCAGGTAAAAAGCATCAAGTATGCTATGAATTTGGTATCATAAAAAGATAAAAGAATAGGCTTTCAAATGATACTAGAATCCGTAAAAAATATATTAACATTAAATTCTACGATCCGTTATAAATGAAGGCAAATAGTTTGAGTCGATTTTTTGTTTGCCAGTGTCAAGATAATTCAAAATTTTAATATCAGATTTCAATTTGGAATTGTGCTTGCTTGTCAATATTAAAATCATTAAATAAATTACAAATATAATAAGGCTAAAATGTGCTCTTTCCCCTTACACCGTTTACCTTTATGGGAACCAGCTGTCAATTTAAATATAAACCACAATGGTTTTTAGATATAAATGATGTTTTGCAAATTCAAAATAACAATTTTAATACATTCTATTAAAATCTGATGATGATTCATGGTTTAAAGTTTTTTTAAAATTTTACAGTTATTATTTTTAAAAAAATGGCGAAGTTTGTAAACTGTTATTATTTTTAATTATATATTATTAGATAATTATTTAAAAAAATGCAGTACATCTTGTATTCGATCAAAAATTTTTGTATAAAAGAAATAAGAATTAAAATAGAAAAAAATAATTCAAGTTCGCTTAAAAAATTGAACATGTTAACTCAAGTGTCAAAAAGCATTGCAAGCTAGCTCTAGTTAGCCGATTGGTTGTTCTTTTCGTCTTATAAAAAGGATATTGGAATGTCTGTCATTACAATAAACTAAAATCTACCCTCCCATCAGATAATAACAGCCACCACACACGGACAGCACATTAGGTGTCTTGGAATTCTTAGAAACTCGGACAGGTAGACACATTTGCCTTTCATACATAAAAGAATAACTGTCAGGTGGTATTCAGTTCTTTTAGAAAGAATTTTCAAGAAAACTTTAAATACTCATTCGAATTCCAAAAACTGCTACCTGACCATTAAATTTGAATCTCGGAAAACATTAAATATCTAAGTTCATAAATTTTTATCAGATGTACTCTAAATATGTATTTTAACCCTAACATCGCGGAAATTGTAGCTTCAGGAAAAAACTCAACCGTAAAATTGATGCTACGCTCTTTGTATATTTTGTCCATTTAATGACATCATTTTTCACTTTATTTCATTTTGCGTTTATAAAGCAGATCCAAGCAAGAAGTTTTTTCAAAATTATTGTTCTCAATTAAAATAATTGCATAACTTTTTTTAACCATTCATCTAATTGCCTTATTTTATTTGAAATTGCGAGATCGAACAGAAAACATCGCTATTTCGAAACTGTTATTATTTTTTAGTGTTCCGTACGGAACACTTATGAGATCACTTCGGTGTCTCTCTGTCTGTCTATCCATCTGTCACATCCGATTTTCTCCGAAACTATTTGACATGGAAAGTTGAAATTTGTCACTAATATAGGAATTGAGCCATGTCGTTTTGAAAGTTAAATTTTGATTTAAGGAGTTAGTTTCAGGGGTAAAATCAGAAGTGAAAAAAAAAATTACCAGGTCGTGAAGTGGGGTGTCAAATGAAAGCTTTTAAAAACACGAGTTCAAAAATATATATAATGCACACCCTTTTCCTTGTATTATTTTTAAAAACTTGCGAAAAATCGCTGTTTTCCTCGTTATCTCGAAAAGTACTGATTAAAAAAACTTTTGAAAAAATTCTGAAATATTCTCCACACGAACGAAAATTATTAAGAAGTGCATTACCTTTAATAATTTATCTAATACATAAAAAAAAATTCCAGCTCATCAGTTTTCAGTAAAGATCGGAAAAAAGTTTTGTTAAAAATTCGTTTGGTGTGTGTTTCGTGAAGTTATTGATCTTTTTGTACCTCCGTAACAAACAGTTTTATTTTAAGGTGTTACATACACCTGGGCGCTGCAAAAATAAAGTTTATTTAAAAAAAAATAGTTTAAAAGGTTACTAAGTGAATAATATGAAAGGATGGCGACCATATATTTTCATTGTTCTTTAAGTTATAAGATTTTTTTTTTTTTTTTAAATTTGTTTTATCGTGGTAAATGGAACCACTGAAGAAAACTATGGCGCCTCTTTGTTAGCAGGATAACTTCACAAAAAATAATCCAATCTGCAAAAATAAAAATTAATCTTGTGAATAATGTAGTAGTTAAAAATTGTCAAAGGGTTTTCTTTCAAAATAAGAAATTTTTGGTGTTTCAAACTTTACTATGCAATTTTCGACCATAACATTTACGTTTAATTATTTCTGAAAAATTGTCTATTTAGAAAAATCTAAAAAACGTCTCGACATTTGGTAGAAAAAGTAGTTATTAATACTAACAAAAAAAAAATAAAAAACAATAAAAATTGACTGAGTAATATTGCAGACAGTGTACTGAGACAGGTAGCGGTCCCACTCCGACGCCAGGGCACATTTAATTCTATAACTTTCTAATGGTAATTGAATTTTCCTAAAAAAAAATTTTCGGATAATTCTTAGAAGTATAGAGAATAAAAAGCCGTAAAAAAATCGAATTTTTTTGTGCAACCCCTTAAAAGCAATCAACGTACGGAACACTAATTGCGCAAGTCCGACTTGCACTTGGCCGGTTATTGTTTCCTTTTCATTTCTATTTTTATTTTTTCCATTATATCATACCAATGAATTAGTAATAAAAAAGTTTTAATTGATACTGTACTGATAATAATAACTCAAATATGAAAAGAAAATGAAAAAAACAAAATGATAAAATAATGCATCTCGAAGATAAGTTTGAAACTTGAGTCGCTGATGGAGCAAGGTGTCTCATGAAAAAAATATTCTTAAAATATTTATAGCAAAAAACAATTTTATCAATAACACACCTTTATTGTATTTCGAACCAAATTCAAAAATGAAAAATTATTTCTTTAATATACATATAATCGGGTTCTGCATATAAACCGTTACTTTTGCCCTGCTCTAAGTGATCCGTGAACTTTGGAATTGCCTGCTATCCAATTTGTTTTATTTGTTTCCAGGGGGCGAGAATCATTACTTTAAAGTTTATTTTTAAGATCCCCATTTGAAACAACCTATCTGCCTCCTCTTAGGGCTACGTGGAGGCCAACTTTTGGAAGTAAATTTATTCGGGAAAATTTCTCTAATTTTCGACTGGCAAAGATGTATTTGAAATGTGTGATATTGCTTCATCCTGCGGAAACTAGGTTCTATGGTTATAACCATTAGAAAAATTATCAAACAGATGAGAAGAAATGCTCAATTATACCTACTTATCGCTCCAGATTAACAGTTGTCGTACAACCTCTGTCAGCCCTCTAGTAGTAGGTCCCTACAGCGCTGTTCAAGGCTTCACTTCAGGTGAATATAAAAGCTTTGGATGCTTTAACGTGGATTTCTCGTACTCCGATAACTGCAATTTTATTTATTGGCGTTGCCTTTAACGTGGGAATATGTCTCATCTCAAAATAAGATGTTGATAAATGTTGAAAGTGGTTCAACCATTTGATTAAAGAAGTTAGACCTCTGAACAGAATCAGTAGGCTTTAAATCTTGCATTGGATGTATAATCTGATTGTGCAGATATATACATTTACGAATAATGCGTTGTAATTCCTTGAGGAGAGAATATTTTCGTTTTAAAAAAAACGCACTCCTGAGTACTTTTATGCCACCTGATCGTTGACCGGGATACCTATTTGCGAAACGACACTTGGACGCATTCTATATTTGCATTGTTTCTTAATGCCCTTAATCGCCCTCCTCGAGGTTTACTGAGTATCACACTAGTTTCTTCAATCTACAGCACTTATTTTCACATAATTTTTTTATGAGTTTAACTAGTCACAGAATTATGTAATGTGATATTCCCACACACAAGAGACAAATTTTACTCCTTTGATTCATTACATAACAACTAAATTTTCAAGGACCAGGTCCCTGAGGAATACTCTTGACTTGAATTATCTGATCACTTTAAGCAATTAGCTCCTTATTTTACTTCATTGCGTCAACATAAGTAAAAAAAAACTAGTCCTGAGCCTTATAAATGTAGAAATGCATATCAACCTACCTCTTTCAAAATTATATACTATACTCGTTTATTTCATTTTTTATTGCTAATTTTATCCTATTTTACAATATGAAAATATCCAGTAAATCAGTTTTCCGGACTGTTGGGAGTATGGCACGGTCGGCTGTCGACCATCTTACAACCAAACATGGCTCGAGTGCGTAAGCCGAGCCGGATAATCATCTTGTAAATTTTCTACTTATTTTTGATTGGCAATTTATGTGCTTGTTACAGAGGAGGTACATAATTCCCAACAGTTGATTTCTTGGTGGTCTTTCCACACCAGTTGTTTGTCGTGGAGGCCTAGATACTAAATACAGTTCGTCTTCTAGGGGTATGAACCCCTTGTGTGAGGTGGCCATAAGGGGACGTGCTCTTCCATATCGAGGACAAGATGGCTTTGTCTTGACCGGGTTGACGTTTATCTTTCTGTTCGAACCATTGTTCTGAGGTATTCAGGTTGCACTGCAGCCTGCTGGATACGATTTTGCTGCCAGCCATAGACGTGATGACAGTGCGTCCACGTGGTAGAAAGCCAGTCATGAAGACGTTGAAGAGTGAGAGGGCAATGAGAACGTCGTAGTACTCCCGATCTGATCATCTTCGCCTTTAAGGAGACTGTGTCAACTCGTGACTGGAATATCCTGTTTGAGATGAAGAATAAGATCAGTTTGGTAGTATTGGGAGACTGGATATGACAGGATGACTTCAGGATGAGGTGCCATACTTGGCCGAAGTCCTCGGAGACATCCAGGAAGACTCCGTGGTAGCATCTGTTGAAACTGTTGATTATGTATTAAACAAGGCTCATAGTATGATCGAGTTTAAAGTTGGAAAGTACGGTCTTAGTGCTGATTTTATAATAGTCTGGAGCTTTGCAGGCTGAGTGGAATTTGAGGATATCGCGATTGGAGTGGTAAAGTAGGTGTTTCTAGATGATTCTGGTTAAATATATAGACTGTGCTCTGGTTTCATGCCCAGTTGAAGGGAGCGAGAGTGTTGAACTTATACTGAGCATCTAGTATTTCCGCTGGGCCGCCTTTCTTCGGGTCTGTGGCGGCGGTGGTCCCAGCATATCTGAACGAAGGAATGGGCCTCCTTCTATCGTTAGAGAGTCCCTTGGTCATCGTCCACAGGGAGCAGCCTTGGCTGTAGAGGGACTTAAGCTTATCGCTCCATCAACTGTTGTAGTATTGCAGTTGTGCCTTCACCACTCTCTTGGTGACTTGTTTGGCGAGCCTCTTCAGGTGTAGGTATCCTGTTCAGTAGTCTCTTCTTAACATTCAATTCTTTTCCCGAATCAGGTCCTTCACTCTAGTAGAAAGCTTTCTTTGGACTGAAGCGGCGAATCAATAAATACATTTAACACGTATGCTGAAAAGTTATATAACACATAGATGTCACCCTTTTCAAAAATCCGTATGATTTTTGAAAAGGGTGACCATATACGTGTCAAAATTTCGGGTGGACTGCCCCTGGAAAATCACTTATCATTTACTGGTATGTTAAATTTAAACGCAGAAGGGAAAAAAAACCATCAATAGCAAATATTATATAAAGTTATTGGTGCGTTTGAAGGCAGAAATCGCAAAAAAGGAAACGGCCCCAAATGAACAAGAAAAAAGTGCTCTTTCATCAAGACAATGCACCGTGTCACAAGTCAATGGTTACGATGGTAAAATTGCATGAATTGAAGTTCGAATTGCTTCCTCATTCAGCGTATTCTCCAGATTTCACCCCAAGCGACTATTATTGCTCGCGAGAAAGAGATTTGGCTCCAATGAAGACGTTATCCCCGAAACTGAGGCCTAATTTGAAAGCAAATATAAATCCTTCTACAGGAAAGGTATAGAAACGCTAGGTAAAAGCATTGGACTGATTGTATCGCTCTTGAAGGAGACTGTATTGATGAATAAAGTCGAATTTTGCTAGACCATAAACTTTTCAGCCTACGTGTTAGTTGCTGAGCCTGTTACATAACTTTCGATATTATTGAAAGCAGTGTGACTGGTCGGTAGTTGCAGTTGCAATTGCATTTTAATAATATCACATCTGCTTTTTAAATTTAATTGCAACTGGGCCATAAATATAATGTAATTATTGTAATTATAACCATTTTCACCGTGAAAGAAAAAACTACCATTTAAAATTGACCGAAAAAAATGTAGGAAATATTTTATTCTTGGGCCATATTAATGTTAAAAATTCGAAAAGCCAATTAAAATAAAGCATAAATTAAAACAATAATCCTTGCATGACGATACCGAAACGGCTTATTTTGTTAATATTTCGTATGTCTTGTAAGTCACAATCATTATTTATTTATTATTTTTTAATTTATAGGAATGCATACGAAATTATATGCGCTGTCTACAATAAGTTGAAATGTTGATATAGAGTCGAAATCTTTCAGAACCATCGTCTTGAAACATGGAAACTCGTTCCCCACAGATACTACTTTCCAAACTCATCACGTACATTTTCAAGTAAATTACATACACCGTGTGTCTCAATGTAAGCAGGACTTTTTCAAAATGAAAGCAAAAACTTATTATTTTGTCAAAATTCATTTATTATGTATAATAGTATCCTTCGGACTCGATACAGCGTTTTGCATGATTAATAAGTATGTTCATGATTCATTATCTTGGTCGACGCCTTTTAGATGCCCACATAACCCTTTCCTTCCATCGGCAAGTATAGTTTTGGGAATAGATAGAACTCACAAGGAGCTAAATCAGACTAATCCAGTAGATGGTTGATGATTAAACTGCCGCTTTTGATAAAAAAAAAGATCAGTAATAAGCGTCGAATGATGAGATGTGCATTATCGTGAAACAGTCTCCAACTTCTACTTTCACGGTATTGTGGCCTCACACATGCGACAATAACTGCTTCATAACACCTAGATAATACACAACATTTACCGTCTAGGCAAGTGGAAACAATTTCTTCTGCTCTATACCCTCTCAATCTTAGAAACAAATCATCATTGTTTTCACTTTGGACTTCTCCAAACGATTTTTTTTTCGAAATTTCTTCTCTTGGGGGCCCCCATTCACTGCCTTGGGGTTTAGTTTCTGGATAATATTGAAAACACCACATCTCCTCGCCAGTTGAAATGGAATTTTTAAGTTTTTGTCCTTTAATCAAGTCTTTACAATGTTGAATTTACAGTCAATTTGTCTGGTACAAACTGTGCCTCAAATGCTCAGTCAAAATGCGAAGGACTAAGGTTTAGACATATTTAGTTTCATTTCTAGATATCACAACGAAGATTTTGGCTCCTTTTTTATGACTTCACTGACGGTTTCGATGTTTTCTTTGGTTATCACGAATTTTGGTCGACCAACATGTTCATCGTCCTTTAGATCCTCACGACCTTTAAACCATTTATACCATTCATCCACTCTGCTGCGAGATAGATAATACATAAACGTTTCGGTAAATGTTTTAACCAAGTTTTACACAAACCTAATTAATAATTAATATTCGCTCTCTCTTCGATGTTGATTTTTCAACCGATGGCTTAAAACATACGATCATTTTGGGCGCAATATCTCTGCTTCTATTTAATCGATTGTCATGAAAATTAGACATCATACCAGTGAAAGATGTACGAGGGCTACCTTTTAAGTTTTTACAAGAACAATGAGGGAAAAGAATTTTTGGTATAAATCGTTTTAAATTGTTTCACAAAATATTCGTCTTTAAGATTTACATACTTTTGCATGCATTCGAACCAATTCTCTAACATTTTTTCGACTCTGAAGTTGGCACCTCAAAAACATGGTTTTGCAAATGATTCAACAGCTTCTTGAGGTGATGAAAATCGCTGTCTGTCTAATTTTCTTTTTGACATTCGGGAACAAAGAGAAATCATTAGGCGACAAATTAGGTGAATACGGGCAATAAGACATTAATTCGATGTTTTTCTCCATCAAATAATCTATTGTTTGGCGTGCTGTGTAAGAGCTGGCATTGTCATGTTGAAGAATGTTGCGGCGTTTTCGGTTGTTTTTCCTAATTTCATCGACGACTTCTGGCAAACAAATTGTTGTATACCATTTAGCATTAACTATTCTTCGATCCTCTAAAGCAATGGTTGCAACATGTCCAGTATAGCCAAAGAAACAAGCGATCATTTTCTTGAAACTGCTTCGCGAATGAACCACGTTTGTTGGATTCGGTTCATCTTGGAATAGCTAAACAATTCCTTGTTGCTTATTTTCCGGCTCGTATGAATATATCCACATTTCTTCTCCTGTTACGATGTTGTATACGGATTTGGCATGCCCTTGGTCGAATTTTTTGAGCATTTCCTTAGACCAATTGAGACGAGCCTGTTTTTGAGTTTCGGTGAAATTATACGGAATCCATCGGGAGCAGATCTTTTGCACAGCTAATGGTTCATGCAAAAACGAATGTACTGCAGTCTTCGACATGCCTAAGGATGCCTTTATCTGACGTTAAGTCACATGCCGATCCTCTTCAATCGTGTTGCGCACAGCATCGATATTTTTTGGGAACAACAATCGATTCTGGTCGACCTTCATGAAGTTCATCGCTGACGGAAGCAGGACCATGACGATATTCTGCAAACCAATTGTAAACAGTCTCTTCTGATGGTGATTCATTACCAAAGGTGAACGAAGCGGTTCGTGGCATTGTTGTTGAGTTAGGCCCTGACTGAAATCGTAAAAAAATCATCCAACAAAAACATTCAAGTGAACTTTCCATTTGTTTACAAAACTGTTTTTTAACGCTTATTATAAACAATCTACGCGACCAATTTCTGAGCTGCCACTGTTTTAACAATAACAAATGTCCAATTTTACAACAATGGTAATATCACATCTCAGTAGAGCCATATAGTGGTCGTTTGTAAAAACTTAACAGGCAGCCCTCGTACCTTTCGAACTCATATTATATCCAGTAGGTGCCTCACTTATATTAGCAATTTTGAAAAAGTCCTGTTTACTTTCAGACACACAGTGTATATCGTAGAGTCATTATATAATTAAAAAGGTCCTGAAAGTTGCGTAAAAAAACTCAACATATTTTCTTAGCTGTAAAAAATGTGCATTAACTCAAAATTAATTCAAAAATAGCTCCACATATACTGTTTATAATCCACAGGTGTTGTTGCAACCTGAATGAATATTTTGTATTTCTTTTTGCTTCTGACCACCCCATTATGATCCCCTTTCTACATATACCTATATTTAGTTTGTACTCTATTATTAATAAAACAAAGGAGAAAAAGGGGTCATGTTAGGTCATAAACAGCCTAACGCATCCCCTATGGTGCCTTACAATAATGCGTTTTGTTGACTCGGTTTTAAGAGTATTTTAGGTTATATACTTTAATTTCTTTTTAGATTTTTCATTCAATTATTTTTGAAATCACAGGCGTACACATAATTTATTCAAAGGGAGGAGGAGGATGTTTTTTGCAACGTTTCAATTTCGAAACAGATTTTTAAAAATTTAGTCCTTACTTTCTTTACTTCTGGACGGAACCTGCATTCAACTGACAAACTCTACTCAGAGCGGTTGACTTTTTACTAGAAGTATAAGAATGTTCATTTACTCAAACTCCTTTTGAAGGGAGAACTGTGTATTTTACTGTATTATGAAAATACTTATAATCAGAAGTAAGTATATTATATTTTATGTAATCGTAGTAATTATTGTTCTACACTGATTTTTTTTTCTCAAAATAATGTTTTTATTTAATTAAAAAATATTAATGAAAAAAATTTCATTTCGATATTTTTGCATTCCTTCACATTTCAGCAGTCTCCTTCTGTCTCTCTGTTAATTTGCGTATAGGTAGACTTATCGAATGAAATGAGATATCGATTTCAAACCTTACTTACATATGATAGTTAAAGTAGAAATGAAATCCATAATTTTTGCCATATTGCTTGATAAGAAGGTAGAAAGTATATATACACTGGTGAGCAAGAAAATCGACTCAAACTATTTCGCTTCAGTTGACCCGGATCATAGGATTTCGTGTTCATATATTTGTAGGGATTTTAGATCATTCGAAAGCTCATTCTATTCTCTTTCTAATGATACCAAAGTTCATAGCATACCTCATGCTTTTTGCTGATTAAAATGATTAAGAGGGGAAAGAAGGAGAACAAGAATTGAAAATAGGAGTAAGAGAGGAAAAATTAACAGATTTTAAGTTTAACAATAAAATTTATTGGTAAAAACCAAAATCAATATTTTGTATTGCCTCCCCCCTCTAGCCCTTATTACTACTTCCAGTGGTGGAGCGGGTGAGCTTTTCCACCACTGTCTGTGGGATTTTTTCCCACTCTTCCGCGATCGCAACTTTTAAATCCCTCAGCGATGCAGGTGCTGGATTTCTGGCTCGAATCCTTCTTTTGAGCTCATCCTACATGTGCTCGATTGTGGTTAGTCCCACTTCCGCCGCACCGACGCAGCTGCATGTGGCCTCGCATTGTCGTGCATTAGCACGAAGCTATCGCCAACAAACTCAGCGTAAGAAACGACGTGTTGCTGCAGGATCTCCTCGATGTACCGGTGATCAGCTAATTCACCGCTCCAAGTCTCATCAGTCACGAAAACCAAATCGGTTTTCGCATACACTGATATGCCTCCCCACACCATGACAGAACCTCCTCCGTAGGCGACCGTTTCAGTAATGTAGCACTGCGCATAGCTCTCCCCATGCTCCTATAGACTAGTCTTCTTTCATTATTGTCATGTAGACACATTCGAGACTCGTCGGAGAATAAAACGGATTGCCATTGCTCTAAAGTCCAGTCGATATGTTTTCGGGCAAATCTGAGTCGCGCTTTTCGATGGACTGCTGTCAATTTGGGTCCGTTAGCTGGTATTTTCGGAGTTGGTTAGCTTCTTTAAGTCTTCTTCTGACTGTCCAATGACTGACAGCCCGACCACGAACTTATCGGAGCTCCTGCTGGAAGGGCTATTTTTTCGTCATTCCTTATCTTAAAAATAATGTGTATGTGATTATGAAGTAACCTCAACTGGGCTATCTTAAATAATAGCTACTTTATAAAAGGTATTAATCACAAAAAAATGTAGGAACAGAAAGAGTTTTTAGAAATATTGACAACTGAAATCGTACATTTTCCTCTACAAAGCATTTCTGTTATATACGAAAATTTTTAAAAATAGCACAATTTTTCTCATTGATATCCATTTATTCAATTATTAAATTAATTAAAATAACAAAAGATGACACAAGAACCGTGAAAGAGACGTTTTATACGATATATACGAAACAACGCTACTAAAAGTCTCTTCTATCGTCAAGGACATATGATACTATATATACGAAGTGGCTCCCCTAACCCCTTCCCCTACCTTATTAAGACATTATATTTTTGACCAATTGAAAATATTAAATAAATAGCACTATTTCTAGATGCAACGACTCCACGCATTCTAAAATATGCAAGTAACACAATATATTCGGAGCAACCTCTCTAATACTCTCCTCTTTTTTTCCATTAAAAATAACACAATTTTTAGATTCCTTGACTTCAAGAACCCTGAAAAGAACTTCTAACCAAATATATTCGAAGAAACTAAACCCCCTCCCTCAATATGTTAATTGCTTACATGTTCAATTAAGTGAATACAGCAAAAAATAATACAATTTTCAAATTATTTGACTTCAAGAACCCTGATAAGGACTTATACAAAACAATAGAGTTAAAAATGACTGATTAGTAGATCTCTACAATTTTGGAGATACGACGTTAATACGAAGTTAAGTTTTTACAAAAACAACGAAAGAAAGAAAAAAATTGGTACAAATCGTTTTATTGTTTCTCAAAATATTCGCCTTTAAGATTTATACACTTTTGCATCCGTTCGACACAATTCTCGAAACATTTTTTCCACTCTTTTTTTTTTATGTGTCTAGCACACGTGCTACAGGGAAGTTCCTAAAGCGCTACAGGAGCGACACGTGTGCGGAGAAAGCGATTCACGTTGTTCTTGAATCGCTGTAGAGTGTACTCGGTGGGAAACACAGTCCTAGGCAAATTATTCCAAAGGGATGATGTTCTCCATATAAAAGACTGCTTGAAAAGCGTTGTACGAGGAGTAACAAGCTGAACCTCATACTGATGTGAAGAATTAGCGCGACGTGTACTTCTAACATGCACCGCTCTGGGAGGAATTAAGCGGGTCACATCCTTCGAACACTTTCCATGAAAGTATTTGTAGAATAGGCTCAAGTCGCCAACCGTTCTTCGATGTTCCAGCGAATCAAGGCCAACAGTCAGTTCCGGGTCTCCAATCAGACGAACAGTTCTTCTCTGAATACAATCCAACAAATGCAGTGTATATTTGTTGTTTGTTGTGGAGTGTAAAGCTTTCTGGTTCGAAATAATATTCCTAACTTTTGAGAAGCTCAGGACATATTTGCTCCCAAATTAACGCCCAACAAATTGAGTGACGATGTTAGAGGAATGGAGTGCCCCGACATAACTATGTCAGGTTCAGCAACGTTAACTTTTTTTAGAAAAAAAAAACTGCCACCTGCGTTTTTGTAGCGTTAAATTCCACTTGGTTACTGTCACCCCAAGATAGAATTTCTTCCAGGTCTTTGTTAAGTTGAATGACTTCCTGCTGTCTGCCGATATTCGTCTGAGTAGCCGATATCCGAGCAAAGTGAATGAAGAGATAAGTGTACTGTCATCTGCAAAGCTGTAGATTGGATTCTCGGTCTTTTCCAGCAGATCTTTGATGTAAATGAGAAAGAGAGTAGGAGACAGTATAAAGCCTTGGGGTACACTGGCGTTGATAGTGAAGGTGTTAGAAAGAAATCCGTCGACTGCCACTCGTAAAGAACGCTCTCTGAGGAAACATGAGAGTCTCAAACAGAACTTTTCCGACATACCATAAGAACGTAGCTTAGCCAACAGCCCATCATGCCAAACACGGTAGAATGCCTTGGATATGTCAAGAGTAACCGCTCGAGATTCTCCAAAGTGTTAAATTGCATTGTTCCAAACATGTGTTACATAAGTCAGAAGATCTCCTGTTGATCGCTAATAATGTTGAATCCTTCAAATATTTTAGAAGATGCTGATTGATAGCCTTTTCCATGACTTTCGATATTATTGAAAGCAGTGCGATTGGTCGCTAGTTATTTGGCAAGGTCTTCTTGCCTTTTTTAGGTATAGGCTGAACTGTAGCACATTTCCAGCAGGAAGGAAATATCCCCTTTCTGTAGGATAGGTTGAAAAGTCTACAGAAAACTGGTGTTAGTATCCTCGCACAGATTTTAAGAACTATGGCGCGTATTCCGTCAGCGCCAGAAGCCTTTTTGGTGTCTAGCTTCATCAGAATACGCTTTATGATACGCTGTGTGAAGACAACATCGGGCATCCTTGACTGCACTATGGGAATAGTAGGTGGTGTTTTTCCTTGGAAATCGACAGTAGAATGTGAAGCAAAGAGTTCAGCTCTGAAGTTGATACTTCAAAAACATGGTTTTGGAAGGTTCAACAGCTATCGACACATTTTTTTTTGACATTCGGAAGCAAAAGGAAGTCATTAGGCGATAAATCAGGTTAATATGGGCAATCAAGTGTTTGACGTGCTGTGTGAATGCTGGCATTGTCATGACGAAGAATGATGCGACGTTTTTGGTTGTTTTTTTCCTGATTTCATCGATGACTTCTGGAAACAAATTATTGTATACCATTGAGCATTACCTATCCTTCAATCCCCTAATGCAATGATTGCAACATGTCCAGTATAACCAAAGAAACAAACGATAATTTTCTCGGAAGTGCTTCTCGAACGAACTTTTGTTGAATTCGATTCATCTTGGAACACCTAAACGGTTTACTGTTGCTTAGTTTCCGGCTTTCACGAATACATCCAAGTTTCGTCTCCTGTTACGATGTTGTATACGGATTTTGCATGTCCTCGGTCGAATTTTTTGAGCATTTCATTACACCAATTGACATGAGCCTGTTTTGGAGTTTCGATCAAATTATGCGGAATTCATCGGGAACAGATCTTTTTCACAGTTAAACGTTCATTTAAAATCGAATACACTGTAGTCTTCGATATGCCTGAGGATGCCTCTATCTCACGGTAAGTCACATGCCGAGCCTCTGCGATCATGTTGCGCAACCGATTTTGGTCGACCTTCACGAAATTCGTTGACGGAAGAACGACATGACGAAATTCTGCAAAACAATTGTAAACAGTCTTTTTTGATAGTGATTCATTACCAAAAATTAAACGAAGCGATTCAAAGCATCGTTATTGAGTTGCTTTTACTAAAATCGTAAAAATTATCCAACCAAATCCTTCACGTGAAATTTCCACTCGTTCATAAAAGTGTTTTTTTTTTTTTAAAACGCTCACTGTAAACAAACTAGTCTGCCAATTTCTAAGCTGCCACTATTTTAACAATATCAGATGTCAAATTTTACAACAGTTGTAATGTCACATCTCAATAGCGCCATCTAGTGGTCGTTTGTAAGAATTTAAAAGTTTGCTCTCGTATCCACCGGAATATAATGCAACAATATCATTTAGGAGAAAGTGAATAGAACTTATTCCATGATGTTCAAAGACGGTGAAAAGTTAATGGTTAGTATAAAAAAGAAATAAATAAATAGTTACAGACTTTCAGAATATATTTTTTAAAGGGTCTGTTTTTATAAAATCAGAATCAACACTGTTTTTGTACAAATCTAAAATATTCTGTGTTACAATTTGTTTGTAAAACAATATTTTTATAAAGTTACAGCTGATATATCTGAAAATTCAGTTTTTAGGATATTATATGTTAAAACTAGTCAAAATACAAAATTTTTACAAGGCTCTGCAACTATCTACTCATAAATAATACGAAATTAGCAGATTTACAGATCTTCACAAAATTATAGAGCTTTCGTCTTGCAAATCAGATGCGATTAATATACTTTTACCAATTTTTAAGACTGTGAAAAAAATCAAAATGCAAAGTTTTAACATAGTTGTACAACATTTAGCTTTAGCTCAAATATACGTTTTAAAAAAATTATTCTAGAATATTCTACGTGAAAATTATTCCATATAAATCATTTTCATTAAATTCGAGGTCATTCTACTTGGATATTAGACTAAATACTTTGTAACTAAAAAGCGCTAGATGAAAAGTAATAAGAAGATACGCTGTTTTATAAAATTATGCGACATTCTTTACGGAAACTAGTCAAAATGTAAAATCTTTATATCAGAGAACATTCTATTGACAACATCCTGGAAAACAATATATATGTATTTTTGAATTTTAAAATTCTTCTATGTGGAAATCAGTTAAAACATAATTTTGTCTAAGTTTTTGAACTTACAAACAGATGAATTTGACATATGTTCGGAGATTTCGTGTGGAAATTCGACAACATAGAAATTTTATCGACAATTTATTGTTTTTCGGCTGTTATGCGGATATTTGTAGCAAATCGACACATCAAAAATAATTAACTCCACTTTCAATAACTAGTTTGTTATTTTACTTTATAACAAATTAAAGCCATTTTGCCTTTATGAGTTAAAAAAAGCAATTGATACAAAAGAAACAGACTATATCTGAAGATCAGTATTTTTTAAAAAGAATATTTAACATACGTAAAATTTTAGTAGATTTCAAAAAAAATATTCTTTGACAGCAACATAAAATGGTCTTTTCATTACATCAAACGCTCTTCTGTTGTTTTTACATGCTTTCTTTGTTGCTCCTCACGCGCTTGTACTGCTTAATCGTTGGTATTCCCATAATGCGTGATGCTTTGTGCGATAACCGTACGTTATCCATAATTTAAAACTAAATAGCAATAATATCGTCATGTCTAGTTAGTGAATTTTAAGCGATTATTTTGATAGTATCTTGTAAATTTTCTTAATAATTTAATTAGAAAAGCCTCATTTACGCCATAAAAAATATATCCCATTTCTTGTAATGAGGTTTAATATGGTACTTTCGTGTTTGATACAAAGCAAAGTATTTTTTAATTTAAAAAGTATAAAATTGTATTTAGGGTTTTTTATTGAGACCAAGTCTCTGCATGTTTGCATATAAACGCGATCAAAGATTAACAGCGGACTAAAGGAAAGGTGATGAAAACGGTGAGTTACGATTTGGTAGATTTTTTTTTTTTTTTAGGTCTAGCACACGTGCTGCAGGGAAGTCCTTAAAGCGTTCCAGGTGCGGCACGTGTGCGGAAAAAGCAATTCACGTTTTTCTTGAATCGCTGTAAATTGTACTCGGTGGGAAACACAGCCCTGGGCAAATTATTCTAAAGGAAGGATGTTCTCCATATATAAGACTGCTTGAAAAGCGTTGTACGCGGAGTAACAAGCTGAACCTCATACGGATGTGAAGTATTAGCGCGACGCATATTTCTAACATACACCTGGGAGGAATTAAGCGGTCTACATCCTTTGAACACATTCCCTGAAAATACTTGTAGAACAGACTCAAGTCGAGAACCGTTCTTCAATTTTCCAGCGAATCAAGGCCGCCGATCAGTTGTGGGTCTCCAATCAGCTCTTCTCTGGACAGAATCTAACAAACACAGTGTATATTTGGGAGCGCAGCCCCAAACATGGAAGCAGTATTCCATAGTTTGTCGAATTTGAGCTTTGTAGAGAATTAACAGTTGTTCTGGAGTGTAAAGCTTTCTGGTTCCCAACTTTTGAGAAGCTCTCCTTGCTATGCCTGCAACATGTTCATGCCAAGACATATTTACTCCCAAATTAACGCCCAACCAATTGAGTGATGATGCTAGGGGAATGGAGTACCCCGATATAACTATGTAGGGTTCAGCAACGTTAACATTTTTAGAAAAAACTGCCCGCCTCTGTTTTTGTAGCGTTAAATTCCACTTGGTAACTGTCACCCCAAGATAGAATTTCTTCCAGGTCTTTGTTAAGTTGAACGACCTTCTGCTGTCTACGGATATTCGCCTGAGTAGCCGATGGCCGAGCGTTCAAAGTGAATGAAGAGATAAGCGTACTGTCATCTGCAAAGCTGTAGATTGGATTCCCGGTCTTTTCCAGCAGATCGTTAATTTAATTGAGAAAGAGAGTAGGAGACAGTATGGAGCCTTGGGGCACACCGGCGTTGATAGTGAAGGTGTTAGAAAGAAATCCGTCGACCGCCACTCGTAAAGAACGCTCTCTGAGGAAACATGAGAGCCACAAACAGAACTTTTCAGACATACCATAAGAGCGTAGTTTAGCCAACAGTCCATCGTGCCAAACACGGTCGAATGCCTTGGATATGTCAAGAGCAACCGCTCGAGATTCTCCAAAGTGTTCAATTGCGTTGTTAAGAATGTAAGTGTTCTCAGATTCCTAAAATTTAAAAAACTCAGTAGTTCACGGGCTTTCGCTATGTTTTTAACGGCTAATCTAATGAAGTAAAATTATCATTTATAGTTATATCTAATACAAAACAAAATAAATAACATTATATTTTTAAGAAACGGCTATATATTTTCTAAATTTGTACTTTAATAAGTTATATATAGCTAGATATAACCTGCTATTAAAATGAACAAATATAAGTGACAGCGCTGCACGGATATGGTATACAGTGCTTTTTTGCACAAAGCCCCGTTGAAATTTTGTCTAGTATTTTCTCTTGTCCCCACCGGACCATTTGTAGCTTCTAATGGATCATTCATTTATTGGGAAACGATGTTATGAATGACATACTCTGTCTATTCTTTTTTAGATCTGGGATTGGGCCGTATGAATGTTGCTTGTTTTAAGAACGTATTATTCAATGTCTCGTCTCGCAAGGGTTGTAAATGGAACGTTCGTTAAATTTTAAAAACGAGAAAAATTGAGAGAAAAAATTAGCAAATGTTGTTTTACTTGACCAAAAGAATCATTTAAACGATTTTCATAACACCCTATGTATATATATATATACATATGTGTGTATATATATGTGTATATATATGTGTATATATATGTGTATATATATGTATATATATGTATATATATATATATATATATATGTATATATATATATATATATATATATATATATATATATATATATATATATATATATATATATATATATATATATATATATATATACGTATATATATATGTATATATATACGTATATATATATACATATATACATATATATATATATATATATATATATATATATATATATATATATATATATGTATATATATATATATATATATATATATATATATATATATATATATATATATACATATGTATATATATCTACAGGATGCCCTATATGTATGGAATAATGATTCCACAGCATTTATTACTCAGTGTTTCAAAAAAATGTTTAAATAAAAATTATAGGGTGTTATACGGTGCACATGCTGACGTGGACAATAGAATGTTTTGAACTGTCAGGTCGAAAAAATTACGCCATTTTTAAATGGAAAGCTGGAAAATTATTTTATTTTTGAGTCTTACTAAAAATTCTAGATATTATTTGTCTAACATACCATATGTCTAAATTGAACTGTGTTGGAATTATTGTCATTTGAAATTTAAATTAAAAAAAAGACAAAAAACTATTAATAAATATTCTAGGTTTATTTTTAAAGTAATAATTGCTCAAAATGTCTACCGTAAATAGTGAGGCAATGACCCAATCTGTCATAAACAGCCTGAATAGAGTTTTCCACAGAATCTGGGGTGATCTCTGCTACTTCATATTGAATTCTTTGTTGTAAATCTTCTACAGTTTCAGATCGACTTCGGTAACACACCTCCTGTTGTGTTCTCCTACAGTCTCCGTAACCAACCATCAAAAACAAAAAAATGATTTTTTTCAGTTTCTGTTAAATATACCATTATAATATTACTCTTAAATTGGAGTTTCACAAAATGAAGCAATAAACTTTTTCGTTAATAAATAATTTTTGACGCATTAAGTCGTTACCTGACAGTAAATGTTTGACACAAGCCAGCTTAAAAAAAAATTTAATTTGATCTCCTTATTTTCAAACAGACAAATAATATCTAGAATTTTTAGTAGGCCTCAACAATAAAATAATATACAGGGCTTTCCATTTTAAAAAAATTAAGATGGCGTAATTTCTTCGAACTGGCAGTTCAAAACATTATGTATATATATATATATATATATATATATATATATATATATATATATATATATATATATATATACACATATATATATATATATATATATATATATATATATATATATATATATATATATATATATATATATATATATAAAGCTGCATATAAAATGTATTTAGTTAGTTCCTGAAAATAAAATAAATTTTAGAGCAGTGTGACTATGATCAATTACTAACGCAACACTTCAACTCTGACATGTGTTTTACTATTAGTTTGTGACATTACTTCCGAACGTGTTTTTCCAAGAGCCTATTCTCCCCTTTTTATTCAAATGCTCCCATCTATATACTATTAATTCCACCGCATTCAGCAGGTGGTTACATATAGTTTTTAGTTTTCATAGGAGGGCGAATTTGATGGCTTTTTGTTTTTTTAACGGAAATAGGTCGGAAGTACATCTTCCTGCCGCATGGGTAGATGGGTCAGTTGCTTTTCAGAGCACCGATGTGTGGATAAATGCATATTGCGTGTATTTATAAAGATGGGGATATCAAGTATTACAGTTAATGGTGTACGTTTCTGTTAGTATACGTTGGTATATATTGAGGATATGAGGTGGTCAAATTGTATTTTTGTACATCTCACATACTAATTTGAAAATAATGAGTACTTATACTTTCTTTTCTTGTTATAGGTTTCATCTTTTCAAACCAGCGGAAACTAACCCACAATAATATTCGTTAAATGTTACTTTACTTTACTAATATCCAAGTTATTTGAGTAAAATGACCAAACAAATTAATAAAACTTTTCTTGTTAAGGGAATTATTTTTGCGGCTATCGTAACAAGAAGCTTTGTTTTTCTGTAGGAGACTGGTATTAGGGGAAAGCCTTATGACGCCATACTTATTTTTGGTAACACAACATTGGGTTACTAAGGATAGCTGATGGAATTTGCTTTCTCATTATATCGTAAGTTTAAAAAATCTAACTTAAAATACAAGGAAAAAGCCAAAGTGACGAATTGTCTCTGACTGTTCTTTTGTTCTAAAATTCCTCAAACGTTGTATAGGTCCTATAACTCTTTTAATAGTCAAGTCCATCTTATTTCACCAATATGGTTTTTTGTACTAGTAGAAGTAGTCGGAAGCTCGACACCCAAGAAACAGACCAGAGATATCTTTTTTACCAACCCGAAATAATTCCCCAATCACCATAGTTCCCGTGAAATCTTCCCGACTGTACTATAAAGGTCAGGATATCGTTCGATGCCAGGGTGTTCATCTCCTCCTTCCGACGCATTGCCGATGTGGGGACCCAATATCTAAGTACAGACACAGTTCAACTGGAGCGGCGTCTCTTTATCTTCCATACAACCCAGACAAATCGGGTCGTCTTCAGTGTGTAACGGTATTAAATGGATTCAAAACTACAGTGACCCCTAAGACTTGGTACTACAAATCTACTAAATGAGAAGAAGAACTCATGGTATATTTTCCAACTTTCTGTTGGGTAGACGTTTATTTTAGATGCGACGACCGATTTGACTGCGCTAAGGAGGTTTCCGATGTCATTTTGTCCAGTACGGGCTTACATTCCCTTTTCGAAGACATGCCCTTCCAATGGCAAGCCTTGTTTCGACGGAAAATTCAAAGAAGCTGTTGCTTTTTTGAATCTTGCCTACCGAAAATGGCGTGAAAATCCTGATGCCATAAATCGTAACATCTTTGTTCTCACCCAGAACAGATATAAAGAAATTATTGACGAAACCAAGGAGGCACTTAATCAAAGAATTAAAAAACAAATTTCTTGCCTGCTCCAACAATTCCAGGTCCTTTTGCTCAATTGCTAGCGTCGTTAATCAGAATTTTACTAAATCCACTATACCACCACCCACACTGAAAAGATAATATTGTTGCAACAGTACCAGTTGATAAATTAAACTTGTTAGCTAAACTCTTTGCTTCACATTGTATTATCGATTTCAAAGGAAAAACATCACAAACTATTTCCATAATGCAGTCAAGGATACCCGATATTGTCTTCAGACAGCAAATCATAAAACGTATTTTAATGAAGTTAGACACCAAAAAAAGCTTCTGGCGCTGATGAAATACCTGCCATGGTACTCAAAAAATGAACGAGCGATCTAACACGAGTTTTTTGTAAACTGTTCAACCTGTCCTATAGAAAGAAAATATTTCCTTTCTGTTCGAAATGCGCTACTGTTTAGCCAATACCTAAGAAAGGAAAGAAGACTGCCAAGCAATGATCTCCAAGAGTCTTTCCTCTGAGCCTTCTCTTTACAAGGGACCAAACGTTTTCAATAGGGTTGGCGATTGTGAGGGCCACTCTAGTATGTTATCGTGGGCCTAAACTAGCCGCTACGCGACGTGATTTTCGCCCAGCAAAAGTTTCTTTAACGTGCTTCGGAATTTGACATCATGAGCACGAGGATGGTGTCGAATAGTCTCATGGGACACATGGACACATTGTTTTTCTATTTTCGGAGTGACTTCACCTACCGAGCCACGTTTTGGCAAGTCGCCTACATTTTTCGTCTCGTTAAAACGATTTACCTAGTTCTTCACAAACGATACCGACTTTTTAATATATTTATCGAATGTGTCATTTTAGGCATCTTTGGATTGGAACAAAGAGAGACTACCTCCACCCGACGCGCAAATAAGTGACTCGTTTTGGATTTTACGTGATTTCGATGAAAATTCGGAATCGACTGATACTTTTTCCAAAATGTGTCCTAAACAAAGGTTCCCTCTACCGATTTTTTGTTTAATCGCTAGAATCGCATCTATTAAAAATGAATTATCGCGGGCACGTCTGGAACAACGCAATTGAACACTTACGAGAATCTCCAGCCGTTGCAATGGATATATACAAGGCATTTAACCGTGTTTGGCATGACGGATTGTTAGCTAAGCTACGCTTTGATGGTATGTCTGAAAAGTTTTATATATGGCTCTCGTATTTCCTCAGAAAGTATTCTTTACGAGTGACAGTCGACGGATTTCTTTCCTCAGAAAGTATTCTTTCTCGTTTAAATTAACGATCTCCATGAATCCAATCTACAACTTTGCAGGTGACAGTACCTTTATCTCTTCATTGACTTTAAATGCTCGAACATCTGCTACTCATGCAAATACTGCAGACATCAGGAAGTCGTTCAACATAACAAACACCTGGAAAAAATGCTATCTTGGGACGACAGTAACCAAGTAGAATTAACGCTACAAAAGCGCAGGCAGTAGTTTTTTCTAAAAAAGTTAACCGTTCCTATAGTAACTCACTTTTTTGGGCGTTAATTTGGAAGCAAATAAGTCTTGGGATGAATATGTTGCATGCATAGCAAAGAGAGCTTCTTATAAGCTGGGATTATTATTTCGAACTTTTACACTCAACAACTGGTAATTCTGTACAAACCCCAAATTCAGGTAACGATAGAATACTGATCTGATGTTTAAAGCTCTGCCCCCAAACAGACACTGCATTTGTTTGATTTTATGCAGAAGAGGCTGTTTGCATAATTGGAGACCCACAACTTACTAGCAATTTTAATTCCTAAGGACGGTTGGCGACTTGAGTCTATTCTACAGGCATTTTCATGGAAAATGTTCGGTGAATGTAGCCCACTTAATTCCTTCAAGAACGGTGCATGCTAGGTGCGGTGCATCCGTCTGAGGATCAGCTTGAACAACCCTTTTTAAGCAGTCTTGTATATAGAGAATCATAACCCTTTGTAATAGTTAGCCCAGGACTGTGTTTCCTACCGAGTACAATTTACAGCAATTCAAGATCAACGTCAGTTGCTTTTTTCGCACCCGCGTCACTTTTGTAGCCTTATTGGGAAGTAGTCATTCAAGTTGTGCCCTTCAATTCGACAATACAAAGTCCGTGGCCTGCTAATACCTTTGGTTCCGTTACTACTGCTCTTTTAAACTATGATCGATACGAGGCATGTTTTTTAAGTAAGTACCGTTTTGCGATTCCGCCGCCGCAGCGATACGGTCGGCGTTCCGCGCATGCGCGCTGGTAACCTACATCTCATGTCTACGCACTGACGCCATTACAGTCTGATTCTTCATTGTATACGTTGTTTACTGAGTGTTTAAGATGCCTCCGACAATCGTGAGTCCCGCCGATTGTGAAGTACGGGCTGTTATACGATTTCTTAGTGCTAAAGGCGTAAAACCGATCGATATTCATCGTGAGATCTGTGAAGTTTACGGACAAAACATTATGAGTGATGGAATGGTAAGGAAATGGGTGAGAGCATTTAAAGATGGCCGCACAAATGTGCATGATGAAGAACGGAGTGGGCGTCCTTCGGTCGTTAATGAAGATTTGGTGCAGAAAGTGGACGAAAAGGTGAGAGAAAACAGACGCTTTACAATTTCATCATTGTGCGACTGCTTTCCTCAATATTCTCGTAGTGTTTTGTATCGCATTGTGACCGAGAACTTGAATTACCGGAAATTGTGTTCACGTTGGGTTCCAAAAATGTTGACGGATTTGCACAAAACCCAACGTTTAGGCAGTGCATTGACTTTCCTTGAGCGGTACCACAATGAAGGTGAACATTTTTTTAAACCAAATTGTTACTGGTGACGAAACATGGGTGGCCTACGTCACACCAGAATCGAAACAACAATCCATGGAATGGCGACATTCATCATCACCCAAAAAAGTGAAGTTTAAGCAAACAATTTCTGCCCGCAAAATCATGTGCACAGTTTTTTTTGGGACAGAAAAGGAGTATTGCTAGTGGAGTTTCTGCCTCGTAATGAGACAATCAATGCAGCGTCTTATTGTGAGACATTGAACAATCTGCGTCGTGCAATCCAGAACAAAAGACGTGGCAAGTTGAGTAAGGGTATCGTTTTGCTGCATGACAATGCCCGTCCACATGTGGCTAATCGGACCAAAGATCTCATCAAATCTTTTAAATGGGAAACTCTAGATCATCCTCCATACAGCCCTGATCTGGCGCCCAGCGACTACCATTTGTTCTTGCACTTGAAGAAACACCTGGGTGGTCAGCGTCTTCAAGACGATAACGAAGTCAAAACATTTGTGATACAGTGGTTAACAAGTCAGGCGGCAGAATTTTATGAGGAGGGTATTCAAAAACTGGTGCCACGTTATGACAAGTGCCTCAATATTCACGGAAATTATGTAGAAAAGTAGATTAAGGTACAGGCTTTCATGTAAAAATAAAATTATAGCGATATCTTTGCACGTCTTTTTTTAATTCCAAAACGGTACTTACTTAAAAAACATGCCTCGTACATTCCTTGAAGGCTGCTCTCCCCTGCTGCTGGGATATATCTCAAGCTGATTCTGGAAGGAGGAGGGAGGAGTCAGGTCCTCAAGTCTTGCGAATTTATCCATCATCCCATTGCTTAATACTCCCTGATATCCATATCAGACTTGTTTCCCCCCAAATAGCGCATCGGAATAATCCCTGTACTCTCGAATAAATGCTGAGTTCGTCATGGGTTTAGCAATGGCCTTGAGTGTAGCTTGACTGTAAGTGCAGATATATCTCTCCTCCTCGCGAGACGGAACCACCCCCTCCATTTTAGATGGCAGAGATCTCTGCTTGAAGATTATAGTGCGTTTTCCCACTGGGAAACTGTTACGCAATTGTACAGTTGCCAAGCAAGTTCCTGCCCCTGTCCACTCAACTCCAACCATTCGCGTCCCATCAGTGAATCAGACTAGTGCGTCTTGAGGAGTCTTCATCCCATATTTAACCCGATGTTCCCGATTAGAACTTGTAAGTGTAAAAGACCTATTAAGCCTCAATTGATTCTTCATCTTTTCCTAAAAGTAAGTAGAGGAATCTCCTCCTCTGCATTTGAGACAATTTTAGTAGGTCCAAATCGCCAATTTCCTTTAGATATCCAGCATCTTGCACGTTTTCGTAAACCGGAATTAGCTCCGTTTCAATCAAAATTGAAAAATTAGGTAACCCAATAATGGCGTTTAGCGCTCTCATCATAGTACTCATTGCTCCTAAGCTGAGTCGCTCGGGAGCCCGTTTTTTTTTTTAATTTTCTTGAATATAGTTTATTTTTAATTAAAATTGACTTGAATTCTATAATCATAATTTGGTTTCAACGCTAACTTAATTTGTCATCTTCGGCCATTATAAACAACAATTCTAGTGTACTCATTTTTAGTGTTTCGTACGAAACACTTATGTGGTCACTTTTGTGTCCGTATATCCGTCTGTCACACCCGATTTTCTCCGAAATTATTGTGTTTTGTCTCAACTATTGTTTAATATATACTCTGAGCAAATCTTCAGAGAGGCACTGGAAGAGGCGGATGAAGGAATACTGCTTAATGGGCAGCGAATAAATAGCATTCGCTATGCTGACGATACGGTTATGGCTGATAACTTAAAGGGTCAACAACATCTTATGACAAAAATAAAGTCAGTAATCGATACGGTCTCGAACTTAATATCAGCAAAACAAAGTACATGGTAATCAGCAGGTCTGCGCTTCCTGCTACCTTGTTGATGGTTAACAATCAACAAATACAAAGAAATCCACAATATTCGTATCGTAACGACCAATGGGATAATTTGCAGGAAATGCGTTGCCGTATCGAAAAAGCTAGAGCGCCCGAAGGTATAGATCTCATCATATCATCAGATCATCTATACCTTCGGGCGGGAAGCTCGGGAAGGTGCGATTCTGCAATTAAGTGTTAGCCTTGCTGGCCGCTTTGTTTGGAAAGTCTTTAAATAAGTCACCGACAGAGTGCAGTATAAGCATCTATTTTGTCATTAACTTAGTCTAGGTAAATATTTTATTATATGGAATAATAATTGCGCAAATCCGACTTGTACTTGGCCGCTTTTTTTTTATTGTTAACTATCTCTTTTCAAACCTCAAAATAAATATCGAATGCTTGAGGGACTCTAAACACGAAGAAGCACTGTTCTCAATACGTTAAACTAGGTGACCACAAACTTTTTCATTTTATTAATATTTAATCAGGGAACCGTGATTTAATTAAACAGGGAAGTTGAAGTTTTGCCTCGATAAGAATGCCTTCATTGTGATCGGTCATTGAGAAACTAAATATTCTACCTGTATCATTCGATACCAAAAATCTTTACCAACACAAAGGAAAATGTCTTTTGTATAGCATACATAAAATAACCCAAAAATGCCTATATCACGTCATTGGGCCATTTAAATTGTCGGGAAAGAATGTATGAGGTTTAGGGTGACTGTAATAGGCCCTGATAAATTATTAGTTGCGGCAAAAAGAATTTCTTTTTTTCTTTGTTCGGTTGAGGGCCAAACTATTCGGCGAATGTTTGATCTAAGTTCGTCCTAATAACTGTAATCTTTTTTCAAACCGAATGGAAAATATTTATCTAATATACTTTTTCTTTCGAAGCTAAACGTTATGATTTTCTTTCATTCTGTCGTTGAATTTCCGAAATGAATGGGCATTTCTATTTCTACGGACGTATAAATTATGTTTCTTGTAATTATGTCGAGGCCCTTCGTGACTGGTTTCTGATGTTTTGCTTCCGGTTTCATCAAACATCTTCA
The DNA here is from genome assembly GCA_019049505.1 of Pachyrhynchus sulphureomaculatus. Taxonomy (NCBI): domain Eukaryota; kingdom Metazoa; phylum Arthropoda; class Insecta; order Coleoptera; family Curculionidae; genus Pachyrhynchus; species Pachyrhynchus sulphureomaculatus. The sequence goes on from CM032451.1 coordinate 29,277,380, forward strand.
AGGATCTTAAATTTTCGAAGTAAGAATACGGAATGACCTCAAACAAATTTATACTTCACTGGTGCTTACTGTCTAGTGATTCACTACATCGTTTTCCACATGTAACGAAGACCCTAACACAATCATCCCCTATTTTACGAGCTTTCTAAATTTCACAAGACCAATGCGCAATCAGTGGTCATAGGTAAATATCTTGAAGACCTGAATTACAGTCATAGTAGAAACTTTGTTATGTGAACTTTTGTTTGAACTGAATCACAGTCTGTATATTACATGAAGATTTAGCAATAACAATGAATGGTATTGAATAACAGATTATTCTCTTTATTTTTCGTTCCATTACCCATTCCATTACCTTTTATATCTTCCATCCTTGAATTCAATTAAAGTGCAGTTCAAAATAGTTTACAAGAATTTGAAAATATAAAATATATAATTAAAATTATGTAGGTATACAGGGTTATCAGACAGGGAATCTTAACACGAATCTTAATGGACTGCGACACCAAAAGAGTCTCTAGCATTGACGCAACACCTATTACCATACTTTAAAAATAGGTCACTGAACTAACGCCAGTATTTTGTAAGCTTTTTAACTTATCTCAAATGAAAGAAATGTTGTCTTCCTGTTGAAAATGCGCTTTAGTTCAGCCAATACTTTTGCAAATGGCGATTGAAGGCTGTATTTCCAATAATTTCACTGTTAATGCCAGTGTACTTCAGACCTCCTTTTTATCGCTTCTCTTTCGTCTTCATACACGTATTGACGACCTGCTGGAAAATATAAAAAATATATCTGTAACTGTCCTGATAACAATACACTTTTTGCATTTATCCACAGATAGCAAGAAGTTTTTTTAACTTATAAACCTTGTCTTGGGGTAGCAGTACCAAGTAGAACTGAATGCTACAAAAAATCAGTTAATATTACAGAACCAGACATACCATCTTCAAGTAAGAACGTGTTTTCGATACTTCATTTTTGGTAGATGCGATTCTAGCGATTCACCAAAAAATCGGTAGAGGGATCCTTTATCTACGACCCATTTGAGTGAAAGTATCAGTCGATTCCGAACTTCGAAATCACATAAAATCCAAAATGACTCACTTTGGTCGGTTCAAGGTAGTTTTTCTTTGTTCCCATCCAAAGGGGTCTAAAAGGACACGTTCTACATCCGCCGAATATATTAAAAAGTCGGTATCGTTTGTGAAGAAGTGGGTAAGTCATTTTAACGAGACGAAAAATGTCGCCGGTTTGCCAAAACGTGGCTCTGTGGGCAAAGTCACGCGGAAGTCAAAAAACAAATCGCGTCTTTGTTTTCACCAGACTCAAAATTGACACTGCGCCAAGAAGCGGCAAAATTTAGAAAATCGGGTTTGAATTCATCTCGTGAGACCATTCGACAAAATCTTCGTGTCTATGACGTCAAATTCCTAGGCACGTTGAAGAAACCTTTGCTGGGCGAAAATCACGTCGCGATGCGGCTGGCTTGGGCCCGTAATAAGATTCTAGAGTGGCTCTCACAATCGCCGGACGCCAATCCTATTCAAAATGTTTGGTACCTTGCAAAAAGAAAGCTCAGAAGAAAGACTTTGAGGAGTTTGACTCAGCTGCCTCGCGAGATTCGAGAAATTTACAGAGTATGCAGAAAATCTGGTCAACAGCTTGCCTGGAAGCTGCTAGGCGATTATTGATGCAGGAGGCAATTGGACAACTTACTAAAATAATTGCGCCGTTTTTAGCACACCAAAGAACACATTGATGGCAAAAAATGTCCTCGAAACACATTTTTTTCAAGAATATGAGCGGTCACGTTTTTACTTGACAGACTGGACGTTGACTTAGGAACAATATGTCTTAGATGCATAGCAAAGAACGGTTCCCAAAATCATGCTAGTTTTTTGTTATTTCCAATTTTATCAGTAATAGTATCTATAACGAAAGGTCATCTTTTAGTTGTAGATCTCTCCATCATATGGAAAATGTCATACTTCTTCTATTTTATTTAATTTCATTCTGTTTGTAAATTTAACATAGCCGATGACACGCGCAGTTAGGAGAGACATTTTAAGACCTTATTCAATGAAATCTGTTCAGGTTAGATCGATTAGGCTCTAGGTGGTAACAATTGGAAAATAGCATTTATGATGTGGCAGTTTTTAACAGTATGCCAAATAATAAACTGGTTTAAATTTTTCTTTTTTCACCCACTTTTTGCATCTTTTACGTTCATTTACATCACCTCCCGTAACATGTGCTATATACTTAGATTTTTGTAAATTGTTCAAACTCTCTAAGCTCATAATAAATTAAATTAAAATAGTAGTCCAACAACTAAGAGTAAAAACAAGTCTTTTTTATTTACACATCAACGGGTTACTTTCAACGTACCTGAATTTTTTTTCATTAATATGTTCAACGGTTGAACTTTATTCGTTTAATATAACCGGCCAAGTGCAATTCGGACTTGCGTAATTAGTGTTCCGTATGTCGATTGCTTTCAAAACAAAAAATTTTGTTACGGAGGTATAAAATGATCAATAACTTTACAAAACACACCCCAAATGAGTTTTCAACAAAATTTGTTTCCGATCTTTGTTGAAAACTGATGACCTGGAATTTTTTTACTTTTTTTTTAAATACCAGATAAATTTTCAAAGGTAATGCACTAATGATAATTTTCGTTCAATTTACACACTGTGGAAAATATTCCAAAATTTGTTCAAAAGTTTTTGATCAGTTCGAAAAAAAAAACTGTAAAAGTACTGTTCGAGATAAGGGAACCATTACTCAGACTTTGATATATACCTAAAATCGATCTATGAATTCCTCTTCCAACTAGGATGGGATCTGGAAAATCCTAATAATAAATTATGGCCCATCAAACCCAATGTCTATCCATCATTACATTCAGTCAACATGAATAAAAAAGACAACGTGCACAGGAGAAGATTAGCGGCAGGACATACGTACTCCACTCACAGTTACCTTATGAACAAGGAACAACAACCCACAGTCCAGACTGTGATGCACCCCTTACAACGTTACACATCTTCGAGGCAGCTCACTATAGAGAGAAGAGAAACAGATATAACATTCCATCTAGCATGAAACAATTAATTGATTCATTTGAAGACACGAAAGTAAATATTCATAACTTCCTCCTAGAAATACACTTTAAAGTCTAGATAAACAGAACAAGGGGCGCTAAATAACCTTTAGTAGTTCATGCGCCCAGACACCAATAACATCATCATCATCATCATCGAGATAAGTGGGGGACAGTGATTTTTCGCAATTTTTTTAAAAATAATACAAAGAAAAGTGTCCGAAAGTATTACATTATATATACTTTTGAACTATTGTTTTCATAAGCTTTCATTCGAGATGACGTGGTAAAAATTTTTTTTTTCCGCTTTCGATTTCATCCTCCAAAACTAATCTTTAAGTCAAAATTCAACTTTCAAAATTACAGGCTCTGATGGGGCCATCAATTCCTATATTAGTGCCAAATTTCAACTTTCTATGTCAAATAGTTTCGGAGAAAATATGTGTGTGATAGACAGACGGACAGGCACCGAAGTGCTTTTAATGTAATTGTTTTTAGTTAGATTTTACAGGGAAAAGTGCAGGTCACATCAAATTCAAAGATTTTTAAAAATTATTTTTACATATTATCCAATTATTTTAGTAAATTTTATTTATTTCACGGCAGGTTGAAATAATGTAATTAAAAAATGACTTTGGGATACATTTCAGTATTTTTACAATAAACTAGAAATAGGTTTATTTTCCTCTTTAGGGACGAGGGTACCTTCCAGACCACTGAAATCATCATCAATCTGCTTCAACTTTAAATTACAGTCTGCTAATTTTCCTAGTTTCTGCTACTTTGTAAACAGAGGTTGAAAAAGGGAACTATTAATCTTATAGCGACCTTCACCTATCTGTCCCTAAACTTAACCGAAGAATAACAAAATACAGTTTAGTCCTGAGAGGGACTAGATTATACGAGGGTAATTTTTTAAAGTTATCTACCTAGCTGTAAAGGAAAACTTTCAGAGTTTAAAATACATATATCTTTCTACATAACTACGTTTACATTCTAGTAATACACTTAGTCCAGTCCAGTCAAGTTGTTTCATTTCATCTAAATTTTTTTTTTGTTGGCGTCTCAAAAAAAGATGTTAAAGCTAATTTCAGTTTATTATCTGAGGAAAATTTTCCACCCTTGAGGCCTTTTTTTCACTTATTTAAACAAAATAAGTAAGATGTAGGCTGAAAGGTTTTTGGTCCTACACATAGATGTCACCCTTTTCAAAAAATCCTTACGATTTTTAGGAAGTATCAACCTTCAAGCGATACGTGTCAAAATTTCATGACATTTCGACGATTATTTGACAAGTTACAGTGTTTTTGGTAACGCTACTTTTAATATTTTCAAAAGAATGGAAAAAATCGAATTTCGTGTGTTGATTAAACACTGTTTTTTGATGGGAAAAAATACCGTTCAAGCCAAGAAATGGCTTGACAAATATTACGCTGGAAAATCACTCATCACTGGTATTTAAACCCGGTCGTACAGATACAATGATGCGGAACGCTCTGGACGGCCAAATGAGGTGGTTACACCGGAAAACATCAAAAAAATCCACAAAATTGTTTGGAATAACCGTAAAGTGAAATTGCGTAAGATAGCTGACACCTTACGGTACAGATATCAAAAGAACGTGTTAGTCATATTTTGCCTGAACATTTGGGCATGAGAAAGCTCTATTCGAAATAGGTATCCCGTTTGCTCACAGTGGACCAAAAACAACAACGTGTTGATGATTTTGAGCTCTGTTTAGACCTGTTTAAGCGCAATAAAAAGGATTTTTTTCATGCGCTATGTGACAATAGATGAAACATGGATCCACCACTACACACCGGAATCCAATCGGCTGTCAGCTGAGTGGACAGCAACCGCTAAAAGCCGCCCGAAGCGATCAAAGACACAACAGTCGGCTGGGAAGGTTTTGGACTCTGTATTTTGGGATGCGCATGGAATAATTTTCATCGACTATGCTGAGAAGGGAAGAACCATTAATAGCGAATATAAAGTTATTGGTGCATGAGAAGGCAGAAATAGCAAAGAAATGGCCCCAAATGAACAAAAAAAAGTGTTCTTTCGTCAAGACAATGCACCGTGTTACAAATCAATGATTACAAAGGCAAAATTGCATGAACTGAAGTTCGAATTGCTTCCTCATCCATCGTATTTTCCAGATTTGACCCCCAGCGACTATTATCTGTTCGCAGACCTCAAAAAAATGCTCGCGAGAAAGAGATTTGGCTCCAATGAAGAAGTTATCGCCGAAACTGGGGCCTATTTTCAAGGCAAAGATAAATTCTTCTAGAAGAATGATATAGAAATGTTAAATAAGCGTTAGCCTAGTTGTATCACTCTTAAAGGAGACTATATTGATGAATAAAGTCGAATTTTGCAAAAAAAAAGTGATTTAAGTGGCTAGACTAAGAACTTTTTAGCCTACGTGTTAACAGTGCTAGATTAGGGTGGATGTTATAACTCACTAAATCCACAGCTTCTGGTAATTTTATTTATAGGCAGAGCACACGTGCTGCATGGAATTCCCTAAAGCGCTACAGGAGCGCTGCCTGTGCGAAAAAAAGCAATCCACATTGGTCTTGAACCGCTGTAAATTGTACTCAGTCCTGGGCAAATCATTCCAAAGGGATGAGGTTCTCAATATAAAAGACTGCTTGAAAAGTGTTGAAGAAAGAATAACAAGTCCAACCTCATACGGATGTGAAGTATTAGCGCGACGTATATTCCTAACATGCACCGCTCGGGGAGCTAGAGAAATAGATTATCCTGACATAACTATGTCGGGTTCCGCAACGTTAACCTTTTTAGAAAAAACAATGGCGTAGGTTTTTGTACCTTTAAATTCGGCTTGGAGAGTATCACCCCAAGACAGAATTTGCCTTGGGGTACACCGGCGTTGATCGTAAAGGTATTAGAAAGAAACCCGTCGACTGCCCTTCATAAAGAACGCTCTCCGTAACAAAACTTGTCAGACATACCATAAGATCTTAGCTTAACCAACAATCCGACATGCCAGATATGGTCAAATACCTTGGTTATATCAAGTTCAACCGCTTAAGATTCTCAAACGTGTTCAATTGCGTTATCCCAGATATGTGTTACATAAGTTAGAAGATCTCCTGTTGATCCTTGCTTACGAAAGCCATAATTCCCTAATAATACTGAATGCTTCTAGATATTTCAAAAGATGTTCATTGATAACCTTATCCCCTCTTTCGATATTATTGAAAGCAAGTGATCGGTAGTTGTTTGGCGAGGTCTTCTTGCGGTTTTTCGATATTAACTAAACTGTAGCGCATTTCCAACAGGAAGGAAATATACCCTTTCTGTAGGATAGGTTGCGAAATCTACAGAAAAATTGGCGTTAGTTCACTCGTGCATTTTTTTAGTACTATTACAGGTATTCTAACAGCGCCAGAACCTTTTTTGATGTCTAGCTTCATTAAAACACAGATTTCATTTAATAAATTGGCATTCTCAACTAGCGTTAGCGACTGACCAAAGAGATCTGGAATTGCTGGGGCAGCCAAAAAGTTTGTTTTTAATTCATTGATTGTGTGCCTACTTGGTTTCATCGATAATTTTTTTGCATCTGTTTTGAGTACGAAAAGATGTTACCATTTACGACGTTAATATCTTCACACCATTGTTGGTTTCGGCCAAAGCTTGGTGTTGGAAGGGTATTTCTTGAAAAAAGACATCAGAAACCTCCTTTAACGCAGTCAGATAGGTCGTCGGATTTAAAATAAATGTCTAACTAAAGGAATTTTCGAAAATATCCCTTGAGTTCTTCCCATTTAGCAGATTTGTAATGCTAAATCTTGCGCGGTTTAAACACTTCTCTGTCACTGATCATTAGGATACTAATAGCGGATTTACGGTGACAGTAAAAAGCTCTGTATTGGTGGTTAAAACAAGGTCAAGAAGACTGGCCAACTTTCCGTCTCGATCAGGGATCCGTGGTGGTTCATCGATAAGCTGGGTAAATCCACAACTGATTGAGAATGATTCAGCTTCACGACCTAGTTTGTCGGTCGTATTTAAATTCTTAAGTCAGTTGATGTGGACATTAAAGTGGCCATTTCGGCACTTGAATAATAGTGCAGTAAAAAAAGGAAAAACTAATGATGTGATAGGCATACTTTAGATATAGCAATATTATGATTTTATCCTGTCTGGGGTATCACCAGTATTATTGTCCTGAGTTTTTGATCTCGAAAAACTTGTGCTCTTTTGTTTATAAACAATTGAAATTTTCAAAACGCGCTTTTTGAGCTTAAAATGTGTATAACTCCGGTTATATCAGTCGGATCGAGGCAAACAAAAAATTTATGTAATGACGTAATGAAATTTCCATCAAATCCTCCTTTTAAATTGCTCAAATTTGTACATAACGTACAAAAAAACAAGCAAAAATCTGTTTTTTTTTCATTTTATTCAGTTTCAGAAAATATTCCTTTTATTATAGCAAAAATACCCTGAAATTTTGGCACAAATTTGTTATTTAAAATTTGAGTTGCCCGCCATTTTATGCTATTTAGTCCATCTCCATCTCCATCAGGATCTTTTTTTTCAAAATTTAGGTCTCGACGTCAGCTCTCCGATGTCATTAAAAAAAACTTTTCTTGGAGTCATTTTAATCCTTTTTTACATTTGTTTATTAATCAAATAACAATTGACATTTTGAAAAAAAAAACTTGTTAACGAAAATGATTTTTTTTTAATAAAGGTTCTCTACCAGATGTGATAACAATTTTTCATTTTGTTTTCAAAATGACCGAAAAAACGCATTAATAAACCAATGTAAAAAAAACGTTAAAATGACTCCACAATTTTTTTAAATGGCATCAAAAAGCTGGCGTCAAGATCGAAATTTTGAAAAAAGAAGATCCATTTTGGACCAAATGGCATAAAATGGCGGGTAATTCAAATTTTAAAAAACAAATTCAGTTGTGCCCACTGGGTTCAATATTTTTTAACCAAAATTTCAGGGTATTTTTGCTATAACAAAAGGCATATTTTCTGAACGTTTCAAGCCGATCGGTTCACTTAGTCGGCCTGTACAATAAAGTTAAAAAAAAAAGTTTTTTGTCGGTTTTGTAGGTTTTTTAGTTTTGTAGGTTATGTACACATTTAAGCCAGGATTTATTGGAAATTTTATTACGAATAGTTTGGGTTTTTTTTTGTCTCGATCAGACATATATAGCCGGAGTTATTCGCATTTTAAGCTCAAAAACCGCGTTTTAGAAACTTCAATTGTTTATAAACAAAACCGCACAAGTTTTTCGAGCTCCAAAACAGGACAGTACCCTGGTGATACCCCAAAGGGAATAAAACCATAATATTGCTGTATCTAAACTGTGCAATTTCAAATGCTTTTGTACTGCACTATAATTAATCTGTAAATGATCGATGGTGATGATGATGATGAAAAGTGTTCTAAACTTAGTATCAAATGGTGGTCGATAGAGGCAGCATGGTTTGTTAAGTCGTTATTTTTAATTACATAACATCCAAATTTTGGGGTTCCAGAGCCTCGACTCGTTGGCAAGAGAAATCGCTTCTGACAAAAATACAAATTCCAAAGGTTCGCCTTAACGGGAAATAGAACTTGTACACAAGATAGATAAAGTTGACTGTACAGCTCGATGAGCTGACCTTGCTTTCACAGAGCGAGTACATGAGACTTATTTGATTACAGGTATTGGTGCACTGAATTTATGTTCGAGTTTAAACTTCGTATGTTAGAAAAATCTTTTTTAAAATTGTGGTCTCCGTATATTGGCGAATCGAAATCCTCCCCCACCCCGAGAACGTTAAGCAACTTCATGCAGAATGCGATGGTATTGCAGCCTGGTGGGATCTGTAAATCTACCAGTTAAGTTGTTCTCTTGGTCGCTTTCTGCGACAGACACAATTTACCAGGGGGCACCCCACGGGGGCGATATAATAGCTTGACTTGTGTGAGCTTTGTGAACCTTGCATTTATCATAGAACCCGTTTGACCGAAAATGCAAAGAAGCTGTTGCTTCTAAACATCTTGCATACCGACATTGGCGTGAAAATCCTAACACCATAAATCGTAACACCTTTGTTCGTGCCAGGAACAGATGCAAAGAAATTATCGACGAAGCCAAGGAGGCACACAATCAACGGATTAGAAACAGACTTCTCGCTTGTTCCAACAATTCCAGATCCTTTTGGTCAGTCGCTAAGGCAGTTAGTCAAAATTTCACCAAATCCACCATAGCACCACTCACACAGCCAGATAATTCTATTGCAACGACACTTGTTGAGAAAGCGAACTTGTTGGCTGAACTCTTTGCTTCACATTCTACTGTCGATTTCCAAGGAAAAATACCACCTAATATTCCCATAGTGCAGTCAAGGATGCCCGATATTGTCTTCAGGCACCGTATCATAAAACGTATTTTGATGAAGCTAAACACCAAAAAGGCTTCTGGCGCTAACGGAATACCTGCCATAGTTCTCAAGAACTGTGCGAGGGAACTAACACCAGTTTTCTGCAGACTTTTCAACCTATCTTACAGAAAGGGAATATTTCCTTCCTGCTGGAAATGTGCCACAGTTCAGCCAATACCTAAAAAAGGCAAGAAGTCCTTGCCAAATAACTACCGACCAATCGCACTGCTTTCAATAATATCGAAAGTCATGGAAAAGGCTATCAATCAGCATCTTCTAAAATATCTTGAAGGATTCAACATTATTAGCGATCACCAATATGGCTTTCGTAAAAATAGATCAACAGGAGGTCTCCTGACTTATGTAACACATGTTTGGAGCAACGCAATTGAACACTTTGGAGAATCTCGAGCCGTTGCTCTTGACATATCCAAGGCATTCGACCGTGTTTGGCACGATGGGCTGTTGGTTAAGCTACGTTCTTATGGTATGTCGGAAAAGTTCTGTTTGTGGCTCTCATGTTTCCTCAGAGAGCGTTCTTTACGAGTGGCAGTCGACGGATTTCTTTCTAACACCTTCGCTATCAACGCCGGTGTACCCCAAGGCTCCATACTGTCTCCTACTCTCTTTCTCATTTATATTAACGATCTGCTGGAAAAGACCGAGAATCCAATCTACAGCTTTGCAGATGACAGTACACTTATCTCTTCATTCACTTTGAACGCTCGAACATCGGCTACTCAGACGAATATCCGCAAACAGCAGGAAGTTATTCAACTTAACAAAGACCTGGAAGAAATTCTATCTTGGGGTGACAGTAACCAAGTGAAATTTAACGCTACAAAAATCCAGGCGGCAGTTTTTTCTAAAAAAGTTAACGTTGCTGAACTCGACATAGTTATGTCGGGGCACTCCATTCCTCTAACATCGTCACTCAATTTGTTGGGCGTTAATTTGGGAGCAAATATGTCCTGGCATGAACATGTTGCAGGCATAGCAAGGAGAGCTTCTCAGAAGTTGGGAATATTATTTCGAACCAGAAAGCTTTACACTTCACAACAACTGTTAATTCTTTACAAAGCTCAAATTCGACCAACTATGGAATACTGCTCCCATGTTTGGGGCTCCGCTCCCAAACATACACGGCATTTGTTGGATTCTATTCAGAGAAGGCTGTTCGTCTGATTGGAGACCCGGAACTGACAGGTGGCCTTGATTCGCTGGAACATCGAAGAACGGTTGGCGACTTGAGCCTATTCTACAAGTATTTTCATGGAAAGTGTTCGAAGGATATGGCCCGTTTAATTCCTCCCAGAGCGGTGCATGTTAGAAGTACACGTCACGCTAATACTTCACATCCGTATGAGGTTCAGCTTGTTACTCCTCGTACAACGCTTTTCAAGCAGTCATTTATATGGAGAACATCATCCCTTTGGAATAATTTGCCCAGGACTGTGTTTCCCACCGAGTACAATTTACAGCGATTTAAGAACAACGTGAATCGCTTTCTATGCGCGCGTGTCGGTCCTGTAGCGCTTTAGGGACTTCCCTGTAGCACGTGTGCTAGACCCATGAAAAAAAAAAAAAAAAAAACAACAGCAAAGTTTTGGTTCTCTATGAATTCGGAGGTTTTCCGCTAATGGCTTGATTCAGGTTTTGGATCGTTATTCTGTAAACGTCTCCATTAATTCTAAACTTTTTATCTTGTACTCAATTATATACGTTTATCATGAACACTTTTTTAAGAACAAAATTATAAAAAAAAGTTTTTTAAAAGTTTTTAATGATTTTCTAATATCAAGTATAATTTTAACTATAACTAAACTGACTGAATTGACTATTTCGTACTGCTGAGCATAAAATTGCCGGCGGCGCACTACAGCAGGCAAATTTTTATATTTTAAAACATGTGGGTATTTTTAATTACTTAAGGTATAATAATGATATATACACAAGGATTTTTTTTTCAATACTACATTTTATTAAATATTTGTAATTTAATATATGCCCGTTAAAATCATGCAAAGAAAAATTTCGTTTTAAGTTTTACAAATTATAAAGCAACAAAAATAAAAAGTATTAGTATCATCGGAAAGCTCAAGGTCTCCTCTTCAAAAAGCTATCTTTTAATTTTTTTACACTCTGAAAACAAGTAATATCGCTTAACCTTCTAGCGATGCGGACTTTTAAATTAACCTGTACAGCGAGCTAAACTTTTTGAATCACCTATGCGAATTTTTAATAAATTCTCATGCTAATGGAAAAAAATCTGTACGCTCTTTTTTTGTAAAATTTCCCGCTCTTTCAAGTGGTGCTTTTAGTTTTTCGATATTTTTTTAGTTTTCGAGATTACCGAAAAATCGAATTTTTTATTTTATTTTAGATTTTGTGGGCTTAGCGTACATCAAACTGTAGCAAACTTTTTTTTATCTTATGCTATGTCCAAAAAACTGCCTGTGTGCCAAAATGCAGCCTGTTAACATTTCATGAGAGCTCAAAACCCCTGACTATTGGGTTAATATTTGTTATCTTTAAATTAATTACAGTAGCTTAAAACGAGTTATTCTTTAAATTTCCTTCCTTATGAAATATTATAGTGGAATATGGCTACTAATATTCCGATACTTTAACTAATAACATGATGACCACAATCATATTGGGTTTGGGTTTCTCATGTTTCGTCGATGAAAAGACACGAGCGTCAGATGCCGTCGAGTTGGCGTATAGGTTATTCAGGTAGCAAATTTTATTTGTGGGTTCTGTTACGGCCAAATTAAAATACTAAATAAGGATAGGGAAGATAATATATTGAATGGAATTCTGTAGTTTAAGTGTGTTGTCACCATTCATTATAGCTTACTAATCAATATGTCAAAAAACTAAATTCTTCTGCTGACTTAGTTTACTTACTGAAATTATGATTTTACGATCACCCTGCAGATACAATGCTGAAAAACACCCCCTCCCCGAGTTTTTTCTTCACTTTTCAGGATCCATTAGATCACGAACAACATAGTTTTCTATTGGAACGAATATGTCTGTGTTAGCATAATAAATCTCGAACAAAATGAGTTTTAATTTGGTATGCATATAAATAATACTCGAAGTACGAAAGGAAACTGTATTACTTCAAAGGAAGTCAATGACAAGGATGAGGATGGTGAAATGTTGTACAGTTTTGATAGTACTATGTCAACTTGCTTCAAATACATTGGGTTATACGTCTCTAGCTAATGAGAAACATGGTTTTCTATTTCCGTTGATCTGTCTGTTCGCAAGTTAACCCTCGAATGAAATGAGATATCGATTTCGAATTTAGTATTATATACACTGGTGAGCAAGAAAATCGACTCAAACGATTTGGCTTCGTTTAACACCGATCCTTGAATTTAATTTTCGAAGAGCGGTATTTTTGGTATTATTAGAATGCTGATTTTCTACTCTTTCCAATAATAGCAAAAACATTTGGATTTCTAAAGAGTTTTACTGATTAAAACGGTTTTACTCAATAGAACTGTTTTTTGATCGTTTAGCAACGTACTCGTTGCGCGCTGTTCATCCCTATAGGAACACATGCAACTGCCTTTTCTTATCATTCCTTTATCGAAACTTGAACCTTCAACATCTGGAAAATGGATACCATTCCGAAAGAAACGGCACAAGTCATTGCCCTATTGCAAGAAGGGCATAGCCAACGTGTTGTTGCTGCGCAACTGCACTTGAGCCAGTCAGCAGTCTTCAGAGCCTACAGACGTTGTCCACTGCACGTTTACACGGAGACTAGGATCAGGAAGAAGAGGGTGTACCTTGGAGCAAGACGATCGCTCCATTGTCAGCACAACTCTAAAAAATTGTTACTTAACCGGCGTTGAGATCCAGCAGGATCTCCGACAAGTTCGTGGTCGAGCTGTCAGTCATTGGACACTCAGAAGACTAAAAGAAGCTAACCTAGCTCCGAAGAGACCAGCTGACGGACCCAAATTGACAGAAGCCCATCGATAAGCGCGACTCACATTTGCCCGAGAACATGTCAACTGGACCTTAGGGCAATGGAGCTCCATTTTATTCTTCCGTCCCGAGTCCCGAATGTACCTACATGGGAATGATGGAAGAAGACGAGTCTGTAGGAGGCCTGGGGAGCACTATGTGTAGTACTGCATTACTGAAACGGTCGCCTACAGAGGAGGTTCTGTCATGATGTGGGGAAGTATTGCACTGGATGCGAGAACCGATTTGGTTTTGGTGACTGATGCGACTCGTAGCGGTGGATTAATTGCTCACCGGTACATCGAGGAGATCCTGCAGGAACAGGTCGTTGCTTAGGCTGGGTTTGTTGGCAATAGGTTTGTGCTAATGCACGACAATGCGAAGCTACATGCCGCTGCATCGATGCGGCAATACCTACCGGAAGTGGGAATACCCATATTAGACTAGCCCGCGCGGAGTCCTGACCTCAATCCAGTCGAGCACTTGTGAGATGAGCTCAAAAGAAGGGTTAAATCTAGTCCCTGCATCGATGAGGAACCTAAGGTTGCGATAGCAGAAGAGTGCAGAATAATCCCATAGACAATGATGAAAACGTTCACCCGCTCCATGAAAAACTGGCTGGAAGCAGTAATAAGGGCTAGGAGGGTAATACAAAATGTTGATTTTGGTTTTTATCAATAAACTTAATTGTTAAACTTAAAATTTGTTTAATTTTTCCTTTCTCTTACCCCTATTTTCAATCCTTGTTCTCCTTGTTTCCCCTTTCAATCATTTTAATCAGTAAAAAGCGTGAAGTATGCTATGGAATTTGGTATCATTAGAAAGAGAAGAAGGCTTCCAAATGATACTAAAATCCATAAAAATATATGAACACTAAATTCTAGGATCCGTGTTGAGTGTTGAATGGAGTCAATAGATTTTTTTGGTTTATTTATATATATATATATATATATATATATATATATATATATATATATATATATATATATATATATACATATGCCATGCATATGCGGTTCATTGTAAAAACCACTGAAAATGGCTATTAAACCACACATGCATGGGGTGGAACCCTTATCGAATCGCTCTGCCTGCGCTAAATATTGGCAATTTGCTACCCATTCCTCTGTCGGCCCCGATTTACGCCAGGTATGTTTTTCAGTTTTAGGTTCAATTTAATTTATCTTACCAAGATGTTACACTAGTATGTTAATAAGTACTCGAAGTTTTTGTCGATCCTAGCTTGACTGATCGGCCGTGATACGACTCAACACGTCTCTAGATGAATTGACAAATTAGAGAACACTGGGTAGACAATTTAAATATGGACTTTGTCCATTTTTAGTGGTTTTTACATTGAACCGTAGGTGTATATATATATATATATATATATATATATATATATATATATATATATATATATATATATATATATATATATATAGGTAGTACTGGCTAAATAACTTTGCCAGTTTCTTCTACATTAAATTACATTTTCATTCATTTCTTTAAGATAATTTTAAACTTTGGCGTTTCAGTTATATACGGAGTGTTGAGGTCGGGTTTTATTTGGTACGTTGGAGCACTCACAAAAAGGAATCATATTCATTTCTATTGTTTGGAGTAGTTGTTTCGGATCTTTAGGACGCATAGGTCTATTTGCGGTAAATTTAAGACTTCGTTTCAAATTTCAGATGTATTGCATAACGTAGGTATGGTGCTTTTTTGTCGCATTTGCAGCTCATTTCTGTGTTGATATTATCAATATATTTATTCCGTGTATAATTATGTGATGTCGGTTCCGATATTAACATGTCAGTTTTCTTTGATGTTTTGTTAAATTGGTAGAGTAACCTCTGAAGGTCGTTTTACTTTTCTACCAGCAGCACGACGTCGTCAGCAGAGCATAGTATTTTTATTTCTTTATCTCCCTTTATTTACGAACGTATCTAATTATTTCATCCATTATTACACTGAAAAGTTAAACAGTCCGAGTGAGTCTCCTTTTCGAATTTCTCTTTTTAGTTATATAGAATGTAAGTTTGCCATTTATTTTAGGTACTATATCGTTTTCCAATTAAAGATTTCCTGTGATGTTATGAAGAACATGTCCTTCAGAAAGATGTAATACGTCTATTGTAATTTAGGAATAATTAAATTTCCAAGCTTTCCCTCTTAAATTATAAACCCTTTTTTTTTCATATCATCCGAATTGATTGCTATTTTATTAAACCTGTACCCTGTAGGCAATCGACTAAATCACAAAGTACCTTTTTTAAGTCTTTTACGAAGAAGATAAAATATACCTGATATTACCTACACAGACTTTTTTCGTTTTACAACAAGGCAGATGCAAGGAAATCGAATCGAGTTTTTAAAATGTTATTTTGAGACTCCAATGCAAGCCTGTAACGAACAGTGGCGTAGAAGTTAATTACAATTACAGATTTTTTATTCGCATGTACAATAAAATATACTTATATTGAATCTACATCTTACTCGATGGAAATAGCTTCAGATATACGAACAGCATTACGTACTTGGGCCTTCTATACGACAAACGGCTCGTATGGAAGGACCAAGTGACAGCAGCTCCTAGGGAAGCTACATCCGCTTCCGAACCATCGACTCATAACGAGTCGCTAATTTACAAAACGATAATCAGAGCCGGGCTTACGTACGGCTTCCAGACATGGTGCCAGATATCTGGAAAGCATCGGGCCAAAGTCGAAACAGTTCAAAACAAAACCCTACGTCTCATAGCAGGAGTTTTGTCCGCAACAATCAATTGCACAGGAAGTTTCAAATGCCTACAATAAAAGAATTTACCCGAAATACCCAGCTTCACTTTCTTGAGAAAGCGACAGTTCATCCTAACCTCGAGATAGCTAATGCCTGCAGGCACGACGCAAACGTCGGTAATCACTTCTTACGACCCTCAAAGTACTACAAATAGGCTAACAATAGACATGACTAAAACTCGGCTACCAAGCCAGACTAGATAACGTACATAGTATATAGGGAAGCGACCCTGCCTACGCGAGCTATGTTTTTCCCTCACTTTCCAAAGTCGAGGGCCCCGTCCCTAAATCCATTCACAATCTAGCTTCTATACATATCCTTTCCTTGGTGAAGGTCAGCGGCGATCACCAGTACCAGTTAAAGGCGCAAAGGAAATGATCCTGGACCGGCTAGATATTGGATTTTCACGAGCATGACTGAAGCAGTTTTAATGGTTGTGCGGTGCAGAAAGGCACGGGAATCTACTGCCCTACATATTTCCCAAAAGCGTTATGGATGTGGCTGGTCAATTTGATGATGGGAAGACTTGCGATCCGAGTGACACTCGGCGCTCTTCTACGTCCAGGGTAGAAAGCGAGAAGTTGGTTACTGGGCACATGGATGTGGATTGCTGGGCATTATGGGCGAAATCTGCTACTAGCAGTAAAGGTCATATTAATGGAAGATTACCTAGACGTTTAGCTACATGGAATGTCCAAGGCTTGCTCCAGACTGGAAAATTTGAGATACTGTCTAATGAACTGCGAAGATATGATATACAAATGGCGGGTATATCAGAAATTCGGCGTGTGAAGGGCCACTTTCAAAGACCAGTATATAGTGTATACTTTTCTGGCTCGGAAGAACACAGTATGCATAGCGTTGCATTTATGATGTCGAATAAGATCAATAAATGTGTACTTGGTTTCAACCCAGTTAGTGGGAGAATAATGTCTATAAAGTTAAAGGCAGTTTCAGTTAATATCAACCTGGTTCAAATATATGCTTCCACCTTGAATGCCAGTCAATCAGTACGTGAGGAATTTTGCAACAACTTTGAAGATGTACTCTCGAGAAATCACGATAATAATTGGCGATTTTAGTGCCAAGATTGGTGATACTACCTCCGACGATCACCTCCGAAAAGTTGTAGGAACTTACGGCATGGGACAATGAAACGAGAATGGCGAGCGACTTATTGAGTTTTGCGTAGGTAATGACTTTCTGATTGCCGACACCTTCTTCAAACATCATATTAGAAGACCTTATATTTGGACGACCCCAGACAGACAGAAAAAATCAAATTGACGTCATTCTCATACGTACAAGATGGCGTTCATCTATTTTGAATACTAAAACACTTCCAGGTGTGTGAATCTGATCATAAATTTTAAGCAAAAATAGTTTTGTTACATTCTCTGTACAAGTATATCCTGCAGAGAACAAATATGGTTTTTGTTCTTTTTTTAGTGACAAAAATGTTAATGTTTGAAAGTACTTTGTCTGCTAATATTTTTTAAACTTTTAATTAGGATGAAATCCCCTTTTTAGATAAGTTTTTAAGAAATAACTCTCACAAACGAAATTGTAACTTAGTAATAGCATTTTTAATATAATATTTATTTATTATATAATTTATAGAATGTAATTGTTCGTAGGATAAGCAAATAATACTGATCAAGACCAAGTGTAATCGAAACGTTTATGATAATAAACCATCCTCAAATTGAGAGAAAATATAATTTTAACAAAATTAATTATATAATTAATATATATTTTATATATATATATATATATATATATATATATATATATATATATATATATATATATATATGTTTATATATATATATATATATATATATATATATATATATATATATATATGTATATATATATATATATATATATATATATATTATATATATATATATATATATATATATATATATATATATATATATATATATATATATATATATATATATATATATATATATATATATATATATATATATATATATATATATATTAAATCACGAAACACATTGTCCTCCATTTCCGACGGTGGGTGTGTCTGTCGGTACTCTCTCTTTTGACATGATAACTTCCGAACGAAATGATATGTCGGTTTCAAATTCTGTACGCATGGCACTTGATGTGGTAATGGAGCCTCTAATATTTGGGTAATACAGCTTAAGGGGAAGCAGGTGAAAGGGATAGACGTCGATAAATTTTATATGTTTTACATTATAATGACTATATTTTAAGCAATAAATATTTGTGATTACAGTAGGTAAAAGAGAGGTTACTTCATACATATCGTGTCATAAGTCCATTTCGCGATTCTTGGCATTGGAATATCTGAAATTTGTGATATTTTTTTTCTTATTTTCAATTATTCAGAGTCAGTCGTGTAAAGAGGGGAAGAAAGTTACAGAGGCTGTCCGTATATATCGGATTATACGTCCTTTTCAGTCTTCTTGGACTCGAGGAATCCTACTGTGTTATTCCTTCATTACTTTCTGGTAATTACAATTAAACACATGATGGATTAAATGGATTGGGGAAAAAGTTGCCAGGGTTGCTCCTTATATATTGTATTATTAGGCCTTTTTGGGTCCCTTACAGTTAAGAATTCGGAAAACTATTTTTGAGTACTTCGGTCTAACATGTATAGGGTAGATTTAGGGGATAATGTTAAAGGATTTGCTCCGTATATTTTGGAGTTATACATGATTTTCTGGGCTCTTTAATTTGAGAAATCGGAAAATTATATTATTTTTTCAATATTTTTAAGTTTATCAGAAATAGTTTGTAGAAAAAATGATTAGTATTATTCTGTTTTTTACTTGGAGATGGAGAAATGTCTCTTTGTAAGTCCAGGAGTACATCCGTTGATCAGTGTTGTTTTGACTTTGTCGTCGATGTTTTGCTAAGTTCCTTAGAACCTCTAACCTTGTTCCTTGGAAATTTGGTTTTTAAGCAACATTTCACATTTAATATCATTTAGTTAGGTATTCGTAAATGAAGCTCGGAGTATTTAACTGATTAAAAAGGGGTGGGAAAGTTTAATGGAGTTGGTTCGAATTTTTAGTAAACCTCGAGGTGAACAACCAAGAATTCAAATGTAAAGTGCGTTCGTGTGTCAGTCCTGGATAATCTCAACCCCTCAATTATAATTACAATCACATTAAATTGATTTCCACTAGGAATTTTTCCTTGTACGGATATCTCAAGACTAAGGTTTACAGTAACAATCCTCGCCTCCAGAAATTAAAAGTATATAAACAATGTGTTAAACAGTGTAGATAACATCGTCCTCCTTTAGAAGATATCCGAGAACGTAACGGTTAATATTAAAATGACATTATTGTTTAGAAATAATTTTTAAAGCCATTTTTTCATTAATTATTTTATTTTTTTCGTAAAAGTATTTTTAAATCGGTATTTTGTGGTTTAAATGTGCAGTACTTTAATCTAATTTGATGCTGAATTATTGGAATGATAGAAAATTGGCCATATCCATGGTTTAATTATCTAGGTGGTACCACCGGTCCGCCTATGGAAAAACCCGCATTTGTCGGCACGCGTCTGCCAGCCGACTTACGTGCGGGCCTCTTATGCTTTGCAGCTGTCGCAGCTGAAATTATCTTTTGCGCCATGTGCAGCATTTCCGAATAGTAGATTTTTAGATTCAGGCTGTCTTAATTTTATTATTTTTTCGGTCTCGCAAACTATACAAAAGGCGTAACAGGTCCATGCATATTTGCCATAAGTTTTTGTTGAAGCTCGATTGAAAAGGGTCCTTCAGGCATTCAGGTGACAGTTTGATTTAGGGTCAATTTCCAAAATAATGTTTGTTTTTGTATTGCAGAAGGTTTTGCTTAATAATTATTCCAATCTTGAAAAATTATTATATAGTACTTATCTCGTAATCAGTTAAATTACCTCGTCAACCAACTATTGTTACTTGAAGTTAAAGAAACTCAAACACAGTTATTGTCACTGTCTTTATTGGCTTACAAGCAAGGCATAGCCTCTTACTTATATTAATGATCGTTGGTACCACATGGTATGAAAGATTACTTATTCTAACTTAACCTAACCACTTACAATAGTGATACTATACTAACTTAATCTTGGAAATGTGCATATTTTGTATGATTGTGACCTAACCTAGCTTTACAATCTTCTGTCATGCTGGGTAGGGTGGGTGATCGTCTTCATCAGAGAGCGGGTCTGGTTGTCTCGGGGGGGACGCCTTAGCCAGGAACTTTGTTTTGATTTTCCTCATGTGTGCATTTATGGTTGGCACACCTAGGTCTCTAAGTAGTGAGTTGTTTCTCGTGAACCATGGGGCTCCCGTGATCATCCTCAAGGCCTTGTTCTGTACTGCCTGGAATTGCGCTCTCCTTGTCTTGGAGAGTTGGCATCATGTGGGGGCAGACGTAGGTGAGGCCTGCCTTCACAATGGTGTTATATAGCTTGGTTCTGGTGGACAACTTGCTAGAGCGATTTATAATTAGATATAATTTGCCTAGCAGTTGTTTCGCTTTCCTGGTGACAGTGCTGACCTGGTCCTTCCAGACGAGCAGTACTGGATGCCCAAGTCCTTAATAGTCGTTGTCCGTTGGATGCGGGATCAAACACCATTAATTGGCACAGTTATAAACACTGTATAGTTTCCTTAGACATTTTGCATCCAGTCTGGGGACTGTATAGAAATAGTTAGTTGTAACAAAAAGAACTAAATTTTATAACGGACATTTTGCATTTGTTTTATCCTAGAGAGTAACATCATGTAAAAACCTTATAGGCAAACTTTTTTCAAGTCGGGGTTAATTCGCTAAAAAAATTTAGATCACATTACGCAACTCTTCTCTTTTTGAAGATTATCTATTTTTTACAGTTTATAAATATTAGCCAAATTTCGCTTTATAAAACTAAATCAAGAATTATGTATATATATATATATATATATATATATATATATATATATATATATACAATAATTCATATACATATGTACTTATATATGTATGTTATA
Source organism: Pachyrhynchus sulphureomaculatus (assembly GCA_019049505.1). Taxonomy (NCBI): domain Eukaryota; kingdom Metazoa; phylum Arthropoda; class Insecta; order Coleoptera; family Curculionidae; genus Pachyrhynchus; species Pachyrhynchus sulphureomaculatus. The sequence goes on from CM032451.1 coordinate 29,298,731, forward strand.
TGTATGTATATATATATATATATATATATATATATATATATATATATATATATATATATATATATATATATCTATATATATATATATATATATATATATATATATATATATATATATATATATATATATATATATAGTATATATATGTATATATATATAATATATATATATATATATATATATATATATATATATATATATACATATATGTATGAAATACGGATTTTTTTTCTAAAAAAATATGTTAAATTCGGAAGAATGATAAAAAGTGCTTTATTCAAAGTATGCTCCATCGCTTGTTATACATTTTTTCCCATTTTTCGAGCAATTTGTGAATACCATGCCAGTAAAAATCTTCCCCTTTTGCTGCGAACCATTCATCGAGCCATTTTTTCACATCTTCGTACAAACCCAAGCACTGCTCAGCAAGTGGTAATCGGAAGGAGCCACGTCTAGTGAGTAAGCCGCATGGGTAGAACGCCCAGCTGAGTGCTTCCAACGTATCGCGAACTGGTTTTGCCGTATGTGATGGAGCATTGTCATGAAGAAAAATGACTTTGTGTTGCCTCTTTCGGTATTCTGGCCTTATTTCAAGCAGCGAACGGTTCAAATCGGTCAATTGTTGTTGGTAACGTTTAGTATTAACCGTTTCCCCAGGTTTTAACAGCTCATAATAGACCACGCCCCTCTGGTCCCCCCAACCCAGAGCATCGTCTTTCTGCCAAAGCGATTCGGTCTTGCGGTTGATGTGGATGGTGCGCCTGGGTCTACCCATGATTTTTTGCGCTTGGGAGTCTCAAAATAAATTCACTTTTCATCCCCTGTAACTATACGATGCAAAAACGACTTCCTTTTGTACCGAGCGAGCAAAATGTCACACGTGTTTTTGACTTTTCCATTTGCCTGTCGTTTAACTCATGTGGTACCGATCTACCGGTCTTCTGAATCTTTCCCATCTCTCGTAGCCGATTAGAAACAGCTTGTTGACTAACGCCAAATTGCTCGGCGAGTTGTTTTTGTGTTTGCGAATCATCTTCGTCCAACAATGCTTGCAATTCCACATCTTCGTATTTTTTTGGCGGTTTTCCACGTTCCTTGCCTGCAACATCAAAGTCACCATTTTTGAAACACCGAAACCATCGTTCACACGTATCTTGCGATGGAGCATGTTCACCATAAGCTTCTCGAAGTAATCGGTATGATTCAATAGCGGTTTTCTTCAAATGAATACAAAAAATTAATGCTACCCGCGAATGCTCTTTGTTCGGTATAAATTTCGACATATTGAACACAACACTATGCACACACTTTTCCAATTTATCACTTGTGCGCGTCTGACACTTGTTGATGACACAACAAAATGGCGCAGTGTCAAATCTTTATAGCATAAAGTGCATTGGTGCACCATCTGCATTTCATACTTGTACACCGTATATATTTACATATATAAATATATATATACCTATATATATATATATATATATATATATATATATATATATATATATATATATATATATATATATGATGGGTGACGAGCAAAAACGATCCATTTCCCCAAATTTTTACAATTAAATTTTTTAAGGTTAGAGTTTATACAAGTTTGAAGGACATGAGAGAAAGATTAAAAATGTATTCATTTTAAAGACTGACTTATTTTATTAGAGGCAACATAAAAAAAGAATAGTAAAAATACACATTAATTATGAGAACTATATTTTTTATGAAAAAAGTACAGAACCTTGATCTATCTTGCCAGTTAAGGGCCATCATCAATGAGTGGGTCATCAATAAATTCAACTGCATTGTCATTTTCAATGGGCGTGCTGTGCTTCGGGATTCACCAAGAACTGAGTAAGATGTATTAAGTCAACTTAGCAGCTTTTATGGGCAATTGTCCATTATATAGTCTTTTTAATTTAGGAACATCCGTCTTTTTCATGTTGTTATGTTTTTTCTTATTTTGCTTAAGTACCACAGGAGCTTTTAGGTAACTTCCAAAGTAATTATTATTCTTATATAAAAATGTCCTTATCAACTTTCATAACCCTGATAGGTCTTATTGACATAGGACATTTGGGTTTGTACAACTTTGAGAAAGACTCTGTCCAAGCTTGAAAGTTAAGGTGCAGTTTATCACTTGAAATGGAGATGGTTTGATTCTGCTATTCCTAAGAACATCCCTCTAGTCATCTGTGTTTCAGTGTAGGTTTTCGGATTAACAAGGCTCATCTCTTTGTCCCCCTCCATATACGAATGACGTCGTATTTGGAACACAACTTTCACACTATCGAAATCGGTGTTTTTCGTAAACTAAGTAATGCAGGAACCGCAATACGATGTTATTCTGATTTTGGCGGACACAAGAATCACAAAAAATGACTAAATTCCTCATTTCTGTACCGAGTTGTTGCCAAATGAAATCGTGCTTTGTATTCTACCTATACAGGTAGCACTAAAACTCATTTTCCAAAAAAAAATGGGCTCTGATGTTTTTGCTCGTCACCCTTCATATATATATATATATATATATATATATATATATATATATATATATATATATATATATATATATATGTATATATATATATATATATATATATATATATACATATATATATATATATATATATATATATATATTATATATATATATATATATATATATATATATATATATATATATATATATATATATATATACTGACGGTCAAGTAAGAACGTGTCGCGCATATACATATTCATATATATATAAATAATGTATATATATTATTTCAAATTATATATATATATATATATATATATATATATATTTATATTTACATGATTTATATATAAACACTAAACGTGTCGGATTTTCATTAAAAAAGGATTTCATTAAAATGCTAATGATTCAGTAGTTCGTCCAGTCCCCATCAGCGCCGATTATCATCTGGCATCTTCGGGGCATACTTTGGACGCGATTTTCCACGTATTGTTGAAGCAAAGATTTCTGAATTATCCAAATTTGGCGAGACAACTGCTTCAGTGTACTATAGGGTACTACGAGGTTTCTGCTTGATGTATGACCACACGTTCTCGATTGAGTTTTGGTCGGGCGGATAGGATGTCTAATATAGCGTGACGATACCAGATTCTCTTTTCCACTACCTACACGTTTTACTTATGTTTGGGATCGTTATCCTCTTGAAGAATCCACTTTTTTTATCGATAAAACACGTTTAGCAGTCGGTACTAACGCCTTCTTGTAAATCTGGAGCATTTATTCAACGTTCAATTTGTAGGTAACTATGAAGAGTCTTCCAGCACTTTTTCCGAAAGACATCCCCAAACATGGATCTTCACAAGGTGTTTCACGGTACGCTGTATTAATCAGTTAGTGGAAATTGAGCAAGCTCATGGGGTGACAACATAACCCCAAAATGAAGCTTCATCGGAAAAAATTACATTGCTCTATCTACGTTTTCCTCTGCCCGCGCGAGTCATATCTCCCTGTGTTTTTCGCTCAGCATTGGTTTCCTTATTGTATTTCGCCCCTTCAGATTGTTTGCCCGCAGATGAGTGCGAATCGTTTTATATGATATATCTAAACCTTGCTGCTTTAGTTTTTGTGCCCCTTGGCACAAAATTAGTCGAGGATTTCGGGAAAACATGTCAATAATCATTTTGTCGTTCTTGTTCAGCACTTCCTTTCGAACCACGTTCTGGTAGATCATCAATATTTTTTAACTGAGAGTATCGTTTCAGCCTAACGAATGTCCTCGATTTGTCCATATACTTAGCCTCGAAGTGCGAAACATGCAGCACTCATGTTCGATAATGTACTTTTAACCGTAAATAAGATTAAAAATTAATCTCGTTCCACAAAACATTGTTTGTAGACGTGCCAACAATAACCACAAAAAATAAAGGAATTTCTTTTACTGACTACAAGTTATAGGTGACACGTTGAGCCAATGTATACATACATTGGGTGTAAGATTAATATCTTTAAATACATTATTTTTAATTTACGGTCATTCCTGACCAAAAAGTGCCTAAAACCTGACCATAACTTGGAAACGATATTCTAATATAACAAGGTACATAAAAATTGGAAGTTATCAGGGCAAAGAACATAAGAAAACCGCACCTGGACGTTAATTGAACTAAAAGATGGGCAAAAATGGCCATTATATAAAAGAGGAAAACATTGTCAGGACTTAGGATGAATACTTTCAATAAATCGCATGGATAAACGTATAATACGGTATATTATATATTGATTTTTTGACACTTTTTACGGCAATTTGTATATTGAGCTTAAAAAAAGTCGTGTTCAACCATGAATAATTGTTTCTGGAGGTCCAGGGACCGATTTAAATCGAGTCTAATGAGTGAGTGTCACTTTAAAAAAAAATGTCTCTTTTTTTAGGCCGCTAACATACCAACAATTTACGGAAATGCTCATTATTTATTACTTTTAACAAAAATTTTATAAAACAAAGTTGTTTATAAACTAAAATAAAGTCTAAATGCAAAGATAGAATAATAATTGTGGTTTCATGTAATTATTTGCATTTAACCAAAAAATCAAGATTTTGTAAACGTCCATGTCACGCAACATCTTATTTATATCTGTCAGTATTCTGATTTCGCGAAAGCATTTTCAAAAATGTTCAGCAAAGAAGAGCGTATTTATTTAATACAATGTTAGAGTATTGAAAATGTGTCTTATCTATACGCTATAGATCTTTTCCATGAAAAATTTCCTAATACGCCTGTGTCGAAAGGAGCACTGCGAAAATTATTAATAAAATTCAATGAAACTGGTCGATGATGAATGTGAAGAAATCTAAGAAAACATACGACAAAAATGATGCAGCTACATTATTAGCAATGCAGAAATAGTGGATTTAAGCAAAAGTGAATTACAAACAATTTTTAAGAAAAACAAAATTAAACCTTTTAAGCCAAAGCTGCGGCATACACTTGAACCTGGAGATGAAGAGAGACGTTTAGAGTTTTGTTTATAGATAGGTGAAAACTACCTTGAAAACCAAAGATTTCACAGATTTATTTTTTTTACCGATGAATCTGCAGTTTGCACAAACAGGCACGTATCTTCCTAAAATAGTTTTCATTGGACCTTCGAGAATCCTAATTATGTAATCAACAAACGAAGTCAACGTTACAAAAAAGTTAATGTATGGTATGGAATTTTTTTTGATCGGATTATTGGCCCATATTTTATAGAGGGAAATTTAAACCAGCACGTGTATTTGAACATTTTGAAAACATTTGTCTTACCATTTCTTAATACTTTAGAACCAGAAGTAGGTAATAACATGTTTTGGCAACAAGACGGCTGTCCTGCTCATTGCACAGCCTTAGTCAGACAATGGTTACATAATCATTTTGACACGAGGTGGATACGGAGGTTTGATCCAAACCATTAACCAGCTGGGTTGCCTGACATTCTATTACTAGACTTCTTTTTGTGGGGTGTCTTAAAACAAAAGGTTTTTTCACATAACCTACCACATGACAGGGAAATATTAAAAGAGCGCATACATGAAGCAATAGATGAACTGAATGTTCTGCGAATTATTCGTACGGTAAATTAATCAATTTAGCTGAAAAGTGTGTCGAGGTGGGAGGTAGTTATGTTGAATAATTTTAAATATTCCAATTTTCATTTCAAAATTTGTATTTAGACTTTCTGTTAGTTTAGAAACAACTTTGTTTTATAAAATTTTTGTTAAAAGTAGTAAATAATGGTACTTCTCTCTTCAAGCATTTTCATGTGTTCTTAATTTATTAACACCCTGTATATCAGATCTAAAAATTTTTCCCTCTTATGCACTCCATCCACAGACACACAGTGTCTATATATATATATATATATATATATATATATATATATATATATATATATATATATATATATATATATATATATGAATGATACAAAGATATTTCATTACAAATACACCTGAATGTTTATCATTTTGTATTGAATTGTTCGAATTTTATCTTAAGGTGGGAAACAACAAATCGTATTGGTATCACACCAAAGTACAAGACTTAAAGACCTTTAAAAAATACAATAAATGCGCAGGTACTCAGTATATTAATTGTATCTTAAACACCTTACGAAAATACCTTTAAAATGTAGTAATTATAAGCTTGGATTAAATAAAAAATAAGATGAAGAATGAAGAAAAACTCCTGTCAACCTAGATCCGAAATGATTTCCAAGAGGAGCACAGTTCTCCAAATGTGGACCCCCAAAATTAGTTTTTATCGATTGCTTCCCTAAACTTCTTGAGGAAATACTTCATACTTGGTGCTTTTGACTTTTCGAGTATGGTTAACCGGTTGGTAAAAGTGAAAATTCAATTTCATGTCCAAGGGATAGATAATTGAAGACTTTACTAAAATGCTAGCGTGTAAAAGACTTATATTACCTACGCCCCTTGTCATGAAATGGAATTTCCATTACCACCAATCAATTAACCTTAAACAATCGGCAGAAAGTAATTTTGGGGTCTACATTTGGAGGGTCCTAGCTGCTGTGGGAGGCATTTTTGGATCTAGGTTCAAAGGAACTTTTACCCTGTATATTATGTATATATATATATATATATATATATATATATATATATATATATATATATATATATATATAGGGTGCCCCATATGTATGGAATAATGATTCCATAGCATTTATGACAGAACAAGAAAATTCCACATTAACTACTGTGGGACCAAAGAGCATGATGAGGCGCGTGGATGCAAGAAGTTCCGGAGGCAGAATGGCCCCCCGTTCGGATCTCCGGGTGGGGGCTGGTTCGGAGGCGTCGACTTGCAGACATCATAATTTTAAGATAGATTTTTTCAACATACGAGGTATAAACTCGAACATAAATTCAGTGCATCAACACCTGCAATCAAATAAACCTCATGTACTCGCTCTATGTGAAACCAAGGTCAGTCCATCGACCAGCACGGTCAACTATCTTTATCCTGGGTACGACTTCTATTCCCGATTTAGGCGTAACTTTGGAATCTGTCTTTTTGTCAGAAGCGACCTCTCTTGTCAACGAGACGAAGCTCTGGAGCCCCCAAACTTTGATGTTATATGGTTAAAAATAACGACTCAACAAACCACAAGGTTCATCTGTATCCTGTATCGACCACCAAGTGATACCAATTTTCGAACACTTTTCGCTTCTCTTGCAGACACCATCGATCATTTACAAAGTAACTATCCAAGTGCCAAAATTGCCATCCTGGGCGACTTTAATGTCCACAATATCAACTGGCTTAAATATTCAAATACTACCGACGAACAAGGTCGTGAAGCTGAATCATTCTCAATCAGTTATGGCTTAACTCAGCTTATTGACGAACCAACACGGATCCCTGATCGAGACGGGGAATTCGCCAGTCTTCTTGGTCTGTTTTTAACCACCAATCCGGAGATATACACGGTCACCGTAAATCCGCCGTTAGGTTCTTCCGACCATAAATTGCTTTCGACATCGAGTATCCTGCCAATCAGTGACAGAGAGGAGCCTAGGCCGCGCAAGATTTGGCACTACAAATCTGCTAAATGGGAAGATCTCATCGAATACTTTCGAACTTTCCCTTGGATGGACATTTGTTTTCGATCCGATAACCCATCTGACTGCGCCAGGGAGGTCTCCGATGTTATTTTGGCTGGTATGGAAGCTTACATCCCTTTTTCGAAGAAATGCTCCTCCAACGGTAAGCCTTGGTTCGACCGAAAATGCAAAGAAGCTGTTGCTTCTAAACATATTGCCTACAGACAATGGCGTGAAAATCTTAACATCGTAAATCGTAACATCTTTGTTCATGCCCGGAACAGATGCAAGGGAATTATCGACGAAATCAAGGAGGCACACAATCAACGAATTAGAAATAAACTTCTCGCTTGTCCCAACAATTCCAGGTCCTTTTGGGCAGTCGCTAAGGCAGTTAGTCAAAATTTTACCAAATCCACCATACCACCACTCACACGGCCAGATAATTCCATTGCAACCACACCTGTTGAGAGAGCGAACTTGTTGGCTGAACTCTTTGCTTCACATTCTACTGTCGATTTCCAAGGAAAAACACCACCTACTATTCCCATATTGCAGTCAAGGATGCCCGATGCTAGACACCAAGAAGGCTTCTGGCGCTGACGGAATACCTGCCATAGTTCTCAAAAACTGTGCAAGGGAACTAACACCAGTTTTCTGTAGACTTTTTAACCTATCCTACAGAAAGGGAATATTTCCGTCCTGCTGGAAATGTGCCACGGTTCAGCCGACACCTAAAAAAGGTAAGAACACCTTGCCAAATAACTACCGGCCAGTTGCACTGCTTTCAATAATATCGAAAGTCATGGAAAAGGTTATCAATGAGCATCTTCTAAAATATCTTGAACGATTCAATATTATTAGCGATCACCAATATGGTTTTCGTATACTTAGATCAACAGGAGATCTTCTGACTTATGTAACACATGTTTGGAACAACGCAATTGAACACTTTGGAGAATCTCGAGCGGTTGCTCTTGACATATCCAAGGCATTCGACCGTGTTTGGCACGATGGACTGTTGGCTAAGTTACGCTCTTATGGTATATCTGAAAGGTTCTGTTTGTGGCTCTCATGTTTCCTCAGAGAGCGTTCTTTACGAGTGGCGGTCGACGGATTTCTTTCTGACACCCTCACTATCAACGCCGGTGTGCCCCAGGGCTCCATACTGTCTCCTACTCTCTTTCTCATTTACATTAACGATCTGCTGGAAAAGACCGGGAATCCAATCTATAGCTTTGCAGATGACAGTACGCTTGTCTCTTCATTCACCTTGAACGCTCGGACATCGGCTGCTCAGGCTAATATCCGCAGACAGCGGGAGGTCGTTCAGCTTAACAAAGACCTGGAAGAAATTCTATCTTGGGGTGACAGTAACCAAGTGGAATTTAACGCTACAAAAACCCAAGCGGCAGTTTTTTCTAAAAAAGTTAACGTTGCTGAACCCGACATAGTTATGTCGGGGCATTCCATTCCCCTAGCATCGTCGCTCAATTTGTTGGGCGTTAGTTTGGGAGCAAATATGTCTTGGCATGAACACGTTGCAGGCATAGCAAGGAGAGCTTCTCAGAAGTTGGGAATATTATTTAGAACCAGAAAGCTTTACACCCCACAGCAACTGTTAATTCTTTACAAAGCCCAAATTCGACCAACTATGGAATACTGCTCCCACGCTTGGGGCTCCGCTCCCAAACATACACTGCATTTGTTGGATTCTGTTCAGAGAAGAGCGGTCCGTCTGATTGGGGACCCGGAATTGACCGGCGGCCTTGATTTGCTGGAACATCGAAGAACGGTTGGCGACTTGAGTCTGTTCTACAAGTATTTTCATGGAAAGTGTTCGAAGGATGTAGCCCGCTTAATTCCTCCCAAAGCGGTGCATGTTAGAAATACACGTCGCGCTGGTGCTTCGCATCTGTATGAGGTTCAGCTTGTTACTCCGCGTACAACGCTTTTCAAGCAATCTTTTATATGGAGAACGTCATCCCTTTGGAATAATTTGCCCAGCGCTGTGTTTCCCACCGAGTACAATTTACAGCGATTCAAGAACAACGTGAATCGCTTTTTTTCCGCACTCGTGCCGCTCCTGGAGTGCTTTAGGGACTTCCCTGCAGCACGTGTGCTAGACCCATAAAAAAAAAATAAATTAATCAGTGTATCAAAAAACTGTTTAAATAAAATTTAGGAAGTGTTATAGGGCGCACATTCTGACGTTGACAATAAAATGTTTTGAACTGTCAGTGCGAAGAAATTACGCCATCTTGATTTTTTTTAAATGGAGAATCCTATATATTATTTTATTTTTGAGTCCTACTAAAAATTCTAGATATGTCTAAATTGAACTGTTTTGGAATTATTGTCATTTGAAATTTAAAATAAAAAAAGACAAAAAAAGCTATTAATAGATACTCTAGATTTATTTTTAAGGTAACAATTGCTCAAAATGTCGACCGTTAACAGCGAGGCAATGACCCAATCTGTCATAAAACAGCCTGAATAGAATTTTGCAGAGAATCCGGGGTGATCTGTGCTACTTCATATTGAATCCTTTGTTGTAAATCTTCTACAGTTTCAAGTCGACTATCTTCTTGGACGAGCTTCGCAAACAAACCGCTTTTGTTGGATTCGATTCATCTTGGAACATTCAAACAGTTGATTGTTGCTTAGTTTCCAGCTTGTACGAATATATCCAAGTTTCGTCTCCTGTTACGACGTTGTATTCGGATTTTGCATGTCCTCCATCGAATTTTTTGAACACTTCTTTCAGTCAAATTATGCGGAATTCATCGGGAACAAAATCGAATGTACTGAATTCTTCAATATGCCCAAGGATGCCTTTATCTCACGGTAAGTCAGATGTCGATTCACTTCAATCATGTTGCGTACGGCATCGATTGTTTTTTCGAACAACAACCGATTTTGGTCGACTTTCACGAAATTTATCGCTGAGGGAAGCATAACCATGACGAAATTCTGCAAACCAATTTTTTTCTGATAGTGATTTATTACCAAAAGTTAAATGATTGTTGTTAAAATAGGCCTCCAACGAAAACCTTCACGTGATATTTCGATTTGTTCACAAAACTATTTTTTAAACGCTCACTGTAAACAAAACTATTCGGCCAATTTCTGAGCTGCCACTGTTTTAACAATAGCAAATGTCAAATTTTGTAACAATGGTAATTTTACATTTCAATAGCGCTATCTAGTTGTCGTAAAACTTAAAAGGTGGCCCTCGTACGCTTAAAACTTTTTCAAAAAAGTAAGATCAATACTAATAATAATGAATAATAAATTGAAATGAAAAGAAAACAAATTAGTCTTGAAACGTTTAAAGTACTTTTGAATCAACTTACCTCTTGAAGCTTAAAGAAACTTTTGAGTATACTGTAAAGACTAAGCAACTCAAAAAAATTGTAAAAAAATGGATTACCTACGGTATTATTATATCTATTAAACCTAAGGATAGAATGGAAAGCGTGCGAAATTAAGCAACGAATATCAAAGATACGGAAATACTTTGAGTAGATTTAAACATCAAAAAAATAGGTACGATGTTAGTCCAATAAGCAACAATAAAAGTAATATGAAAAAATTTATGATATAATGAGAAACGCTAACTATGAAAATACATGACAAACAAATATTTTAAAAATGTGCTGCACGATTTTTAGTTTTGGCAAAGGCTTTTGATACTATTCTTCATGATAAACTTCTAAATATTTTATGGCACCATGGAGTTAGAAAATTACTTATTTTGAAACTATTCTTGAAAAACAGAAGAGTGTTAAAATTAATAACAATCTTAGTTATAATAACACCATCAATATCCGTATACCACAGGTCACGGTCCTTGGACCTGTTTTATTTTTGACCTACATGAAATGTTCACTGTCGCCCCAGATTAATGACTCAATGATATCATATATGTCAACAGTAATACTTAGCACGAAGGAAAAGATAAAATGGTAAATGAATATTTCAAAAACTTTTAAAATGGCAGCCACATATTGAATATGTTTTTAACAATATCAATCTAATATATAAATTTTATATTCGTAGATTAAACATTGTACAAAAGTATATATTAAGTGTTATGAATAATAAAAAAATAGGGTATACCCTATAGAATTATTGTTGTTAACTGGTATTTGTACGAGGATGGATTGAAAAGTTCACGGCCTAGGCAAGACAACAAAATAAAATATTTTTATTTTTCGACTTAATCTCCACCTAGCTCTATACACTTCTTCCACCTGCTTTTCAAAGCTTCCACACCTGTTTGAAAAAAAGATTCCTCAAAATACTGGTTAACTGCAGCTTTGACTTCTTCATTTGATGAAAATTTCTGGCCACCGAGGTGTTTTATTGGGTTTGGAAACAGATGAAAGTCCGAAGATGCCAAATCAGGAGAATAAGCCGAGTGGGGCAGCAATTCGAAACCACAAATATTTAAATGGAGACCTGTTCTGTGGTGTTGTCCCCAATTTCGAGGGACTCTGATGGTAGATTTTTCTTTATTATTACCATCCACTTGGTTTTTCTTATATTCATAGTTAATCCAAATCTTTCTCTGGCTATTACGATTCGATTGATCCGTTGCTGGAGATCTTTGATATTATTTACTAATACAACAGTATCATCAGCATACTGTATGTTGTTCAGTGTACTCCCAATAAGTGTTGTTCTAAGTGTTATTCCTTCAACGGATTCATAGATGGCCTCATTAAACACAACATCAGAATAGAGATTGAACAAAAGTGATGAGAGAATGCATCCTCGTCTTACACCTTGGGTTATTTTTATGCTTTCGAACTTTTCCAGCCCCCTTCCACTGATTGATTCTAGTAGAGGTTTTTAATAATATTTAGGTCTCATTTGTCTATAGTTGCTGTTTCTAGAATTTTTATTAATTTCTCGTGTCGAAAGCTTTATTGTAATCTATAAAACATCCCTATACTTCTACATTTATATATTTACAACGTTGCACCAGTACATTTAATGAGAAAAAAGCTTCCCGAAATATAAAATAACTTACTCATAAAAAATGTATACAGTTCATTTTTAAATGCTTTTAATGACAAAACGACTTGACCCATTTTAATGAGCTCAAATATTTTCTGTAGAATTAATTATGTTGTACGGTACGTATCTTTCGAAGACAAACGAGGTATACTACTTGTTCTAGTTGCACTGAATCGAAGGCTTTATCTAAGTCAATCCAACATCGGGGTGTTAGCCTATTGCTTTTTGTTTTGAGTTTTAAACGGCATCCGTGAAAGATATCCCTGATCTCAACTTATTCCTGTGCCATTACAACATGCTTGTTGATTAAAGTTGTTTCATCTTTGTTGTTAGTTTTAGAATCTTAGGAGATTAATCCCTCTTTAGTTTGTTGGTATTTTTGCATCTTCTCTTTTGAACCACAAGATTGTAGTGCTAGTTCTTCATTCGCCTGTAATTTTATGTTGGGTAAAGATTTTTATCGTTTAGGGTTGTTAATTGTTTGATCAATTCTTCTGCATTTTATTTCAGCAACTTATTAGTAATACTGTCTTGGTCTGGACGTTTTTTGTTATTAATTTCCAAAATCATAATCAATGAGACACAAGATTTATACAGGTAGTCAAAATGGTTGCATACGTACATGCATATTTACAAATTAGCCTCGGAACAAATTACATTTCTCATGCCAAATGAAAAAAAACTTGATTTAAACTAGTCGTAAAATAAGCCAAGTTACAAAAATAGTTTGAAGTTCGAGGCAACAATAATGAAACTAAAAAGTTTAAACAGATGCAACCACTCACTAACTATCGGCGAATAAATTTAGATTTTTATGTAACCGTTTGGAAGTCAGCGAAAAATTGTGTGATTGAAGCATTTAGTTGATTTGTTGTGCTTAAAATCAGGTTAGTTAAGTATTTTTCATGATATTTTCAATGCGCTTGCTTAAATTGCTTGCAAATAGTATTTTTTTAATAATGTTAGGGTATTGGCGCAGCAAAGGAGAGAGGCCAGAGAGCGTATGTCTCCCACTGCAATATGAATATAGAAAAACGCACCATCTAAAAACAGTACTTTTTATTGGGAGAGTTCCATTTTGCAAAAAATCTTCACTCCTCCTAGTTATCGATTTTTAAATTAGATTTAAGCTTTTAAAGTTCGGCTGTATGAAAGAACTCCTTGTTGTGAAAAATCTCCTTCTCCCGGTCATCGGTTTTAAATTTAAGGTATTTAGCTGTGTTTCAGATTTTTTCTTCCAGAAGTTCACTTTCCTCCTCCCTCTTTAAAGATACATCCTTTGCATCTATCTGCTTCCCTTCCTCCCGCCAAAGCTCAACTATATATATATATATATATATATATATATATATATATATATATATATATATATATATATATATATATATACGAGGCTGGTTTGAAAAGTCCCTGCAAAAAAATAAAAACTACTTATGTGTTTGAGGTAAACCTTTTTTATTTTTCGACATAGTCTCCTTTTAGGCTTATACACTTCGTCCAACGATGTTCTAGTTTGTTGATCCCTTCCGAATAATAGGATTTGTCCAAGTCTGCAAAATATCCATTGTGTCTGCAATCACCTCCTCGTTTGAATAAAATCTTTGTCCCGCCAGCCATTTCTTCAAATTGGGGAACAAATAGTAGTCCGAGGGAGCCAAGCTTGGAGAATAGGGGGGATGTGAAACGAGAATCCTATTTTCATTAATTTTGCGACCACAACTGCTGAGGTGTGTGCTGGTGCGTTGTCGTGATGGAAAAGGACTTTCTTGTGGGCCAATCGCGGGTGTTTTTCTTGCAGCTCGGTTTTCAAACGGTCCAATAACGATGAATAATATTCACCTGTAATAGTTTTACCCTTTTCCAGATAGTCGACGAGGATTATCCCTTGCGAATCCCAAAAGACAGTCGCTATAACCTTTCCGGCCGAAGGAACGGTCTTCGCCTTTTTTGGTGCAGATTCCCCCTTGGTAACCCATTGTTTAGATTGTTGTTTGGTCTCAGGAGTATAGTAATGTATCCATGTTTCATCCACAGTGACGAAACGCTTAAGGATCCTCCGGATTCTTCTGGAACAGCTGCAAACCATCCTTGCAACACTTCACACGATTCCGTTTTTGGTCAAGCGTGAGCAATCGCGGCATCCATCTTGCGGATAGCTTTCTCATGTCCAAATGTTTACGCAAAATATTATGTACCCGTTCAGTCGAGATGCCCACAGCACTAGCAATCTCACGCACCTTAACTCTTCTGTCATCCATCACCATATCATGGATTTGATCAATGATTTCTGGAGTCGTAACCTCCACAGGCCGTCCAGAACGTTCAGCGTCACTTGTGCCCATATGGCCAGTCCGAAAATTTTGAAACCACTTATAAACTGTTCTAATCGAAGGTGTAGAGTCACCGTAATGTTTATCAAGCTTCTCTTTAGTCTCCTGAGGCGTTTTGCCTTTCATAAAGTAATGTTTAATTACCACACGAAATTCTTTTTCGTCCATTTCTTGAAAATCACTCGACTTCCTTGATTCACACGAATGCCAAACACAAAGCAATAGACCAATATGGCTGAAACTTGGTGTGCGTTCATTCAAGAGATGCTACTAACTAAACTTGACCTCGATACGCGCCGGTGGTGCCATCTCGCGGACTTTGCACGGACTTTTCAAACCAGCCTCGTATGTATATATATATATATATATATATATATATATATATATATATATATATATATATATATATATATATATATATATATATATATATATATATATATATATATATATATATATATATATATATATATATATATATATATATATACATATATACATATATATATATATATATATATATATATATATATATATATATATATATATATATATATATATAAAGGTTCAATGTAGAACAGACTGAAAACGGACCGAAGGTCCATATTTCAACAGTCTACCCACCGCTCTCTTATTCGTCAAATCCATCCCGAGCCGGATTTCGCCGTATAACGGCTCATCAGTCCGGCTAGGATTGACGAACAAGAAAACAGGTATTTAAACCAGTACTAACGGTCAATAATGGTAAGATATAAAAGCACGCGTTATATCTTACCACTACCGTACGTCAATTAGATATATGTATGATTATCGGGAATCGGTCTGGACTGTAAATAAAACTCTTTTCTTGTTTAAAACTCAATATTTCGTTATCGTTTGATAACTTCTTCAGGAATAACTACCAATTAATACACCTATATTAAAAAGCAATATTCTCTTTGGTCGAGATATTAAAATATTGAATTATGACACAAACGAACAATTAATTAAAACACGTACGAAAATTCGAGTTAGCCCTCGAAGCTAAAACTCAACATCTCGATTTTCTACAACAAACTAAGAGTAAACAGCCTCGGTGCATATGTACTGCCATTAATTACAAATGAACAGAAAAACAGTAAAAGAAAAAACTTTATTTACTTACTTTATACTAAGAGGTGGCAAATCTTTAATTATTACTAATGTTATAATTGTACATGATTAATAAGTATTGATTATGTTGCTGTAAATAGTACTAAGTTGATTCGTATCTGATTTATAGTTGATTGACTTGGGGTCCCTGTTGATGTGGTACATTTCCTTAAAGACTCTCCCTTTATAGTTATTGTCATGAGCTAAGATTTTAACTTTTTCGCCTTAAATCTTCAGTTGGCAAATGACCAGTGTGCCTCTGATAAGCGCTAAGTCTTACGTTTTCTTTAGTAATACGAGATACGGAATTATTCGAAATTTTCATCTCACGAGAAGAAATTTTTTATTTGCGGAAAGGAAAGCTTTTACAGCTTTAACAACTTGTGGCGTTCGAACTGTCCTTGGTCTTCCTGAACATTGCCTGTCTTTTGTTCTCCCGTCTTAGTAAATACTTTTATCGCCCGGTAAACAAACATACGACTTATTTTAAGCGGTTTTAAGGTCTCAAAAATGTCGTTTTTTTCCATCCTGCAGTTAAACAAAGCTATAACAGCAATCTTATTTTCTCGATCACCCCACTGCATTGTTTAAAATTATAAATATCTTTACACACAATAACTTATAAGAACTGAGTAACATAACCCATAAATAATTTCACCAAAAAAGTGTTAATGTTTATAGAGGGCGTACGTGAAAGTTTGTAACAATATTTGTGAGAGTACTACAGTGGGACCTCCATTATCCGGGGCTCTATTATCCGGGATTCCAGTCAACCGGGGTCCCAAGTGGTCGATGTTTTTAAGGTATTTTTGGACATTATTTCGCTTTAATTATGTATTATTTTCATTAAAAAAAATAATAAAATTCATATTACTTATTTAGATTATTATTAACACTGATTACTATTATGTATTTTTTTTTATTTAAAAAAAAATAAAATACAGAATGGAAAAAACACGGCAAGCTGGTATCGGGAGAATGAGATATTTCGGGAAACTACCACAGTTCAATTCATATTCCAAGAACGGTAATAGTAAAGTCGTTTCTATGAAACTCCCACTGGGCTGTTTGTCTGCTGAAGAAAATTATTTACTCAGTTGTGCTTTGCTCTCCGTCCTAAAACAACTAAAATGTCGCAAAAAAGAAAACGTGTTGTGTTAACGATTGAACAAAAATTAGGTATAATCAACTGAGTAGAAAAAGGTGAAAGTATAAAAAATTGTCCCATGAATTCGGAGTTGGTGCGCAAATGGTTCGCGATATGGTGAAGAAGAAAAAAAACATTTCTTACTTCGTGTCGTCGTCGGCCCAAATGACGTGTCCTTCTCGGAAAACAATGAAGATCTCTACATTAAAAGACGCTGATCAAGCGGTGTATCAATGGTTCATGCAAAAACGCGCGGAGGGAGTTCCTATTTCCGGGTCAATGGTGAGTGACAAAGCGTTATGGTTTCATCAAAATTTAAAAATTGAGGAGTCATTCTCCGCTTCCCATGAATAGCTTAACAAGTCTAAAAAAAGACAGGGTATTAGGCAGGTGGACATTCAAGGTGAGAGTCTTAGCGGTGATTATGTTACAGCCACACTGAAAATTTTAACTTTTTGGTTACAAAATTTAATTCAACACCCGATCAGATTTATAATGCAGATGAATCAGGATTGTTTCGGAAAATGCTTCCTTCAAAAACCTTAGCAGCTCAGTCCGAAAATTCTGCTTCTGGTCACAAATCCAGCAAAGAAAGACTCACAATTATGACTTATTCTAATGCTTCAAGAGAACACAAGTTAAAATTAATTGTTATAGGGAAGGCAAAAAAAACCTCGATCGTTTGAAGGAACCGAAATTAGAACTCTTCCTTGCGATTATTATGATCATCCAAAAGCTTAGCTGAATCAAGCAATTTTTACGTCGTGGTTTAAAGACAAATTTGTACCTTCAGTACGTCAACACTTAAAAGAGAAAGATCTACCCCTTAGAGCTGTTTTATTGCTCGATAATGCTCCGTCCCATCCAGCTGAATCAATCTTGGCCACCGAAGATGGACAAATTTTCGTTCATTATCTTCCAGCGAACGTAACGTTACTAATCTAGCCGATGGATCAAGGGGTTATATCAAGTTTAAAACGAAGATACAAAAAAATATTCCTTCTATTTCTACTTGACGAAAATAGTAGCACCAAGTCAATAAAAGAAATACAAAGAAGTAGACGACAAAAGACGCTATTTTTGCTGTATGCGATGCCTGGGTAAATTTACCTCCTACAACATTAAAACTTTCATGGGCGAACATATTAGAACAAGAAGATTTAATCCAGCAAACCTCAGAAGATATTGAAACTGACTCATACCTCGACATCGCTAAAGCTCTCCCGGATTTCATCCATGTTGACAGGGATGATATGATAAATTGGCTGGAAAGTGATATGAACAAAGAGGTTTTCGAAAAACTAACAGAGACCGAAATAGCAGATCTCCACAAAAAAGACAGGTCATCGACCTTTTCGCAGACTGACCATGGAAACGAGAGTGATGACGACGAAGATTCGTTTATTATTTTGGAAACGAAGAAAATTAAACGCAACCAAGTGTAAGATGCGACGGAACTTCTATTAAATTATTTTGAACAGAAGAACGCCGATTATAACAGAATCATTGCGTTACGGGCCATGAGAACAGATATTAGAATAGAAATCTTTAATAAAAAACAAGGTAAAATTACCGATTTTTTCTCTAAATGAAAATTTAATGCCTATGTATTATGGATATTTGTATACATATTGAAAATTAATAATAATGTAAAACGTTTGTTTCTTATTAAAAAAATATCTTCTACCCAGTTTGTCTTAATTAACACTCCTACCTAGCACATTTAATAAATAAAAAATTGTGATTCGTTTATCCGGGGTTTTCGATTATCCGTGGACCCCCCTCCCCGTCACTACCCCGGATAACGGAGGTCCTACTGCATATATATATATATATATATATATATATATATATATATATATATATATATATATGTATGTATGTATGTATGTATATATATATATATATATATATATATATATATATATATATATATATATATATATATATATATATATATATATATTTATTTATTTATATAAGGACGTTTCCTTATGAACAGAATACTAAAAGGCGGGTAGAAAAAGAATAATGTTAACACGATTCTGTATACGATTTTATCATAGAAACCATTGGTACCTCTGAGTTTTAAAAAGGCGTTTAGGTAAGGTAAGAAATCGTACATAGTTATAACGTATACCCAAAAAATAATCCAAAACGATGGGTTACTAGATGCAATTAAACACTCGCAACTTAACGCGTCAAAATGTCGCATTAATGTCCGTAGACCATGACTGAACTAGCTTAAACTAACCCCATCTAATAATGTCTTTTGTTGCAGAATATGGATGACGATATATATGAAGTATCCTCAGAATTATACGAAGAATATGATTATACTTCAAAATCTAAACCAACAGTAAATCCAAAAAGTAAGTAACAAGTTTTTTGTATTATTTTGCTTTAAATTACATGCTTTCAGTTTGGTATAGTATATTTAGTAAAATTTTGACTAATGGCCTTAGCCACTGAATAAAAAGACCTGGAATTGTTTAAGCGGGCAAGAAGTTTTTTTTTATTTTTTTGATTGTATGCCTTCTTGGTTTCGTCGATAATTTATTTAATATACCATTCTTATCACCCATCCTTATCACCCTCTAAAGCAATATTACCTAAAAGTATAGAAAGCAAAGAATACGAGATCTCATTTCGCTCGAGAGTTCTCGTACCAACAGATCGACAAACATACCGATGAAAATGGGTAACTATATTTTTCTTAATCTGAGGGCCCCTAAAAACTGAAAAAAATGTAATAAATAATAATTTTTTTCACGAATACAGTACTTCCTTTAGCCAAGGGAAGGAAATATCAGGTCAGGTTATAAATCTTCTTCTTAGTGTAGTGCCTATCCGGTCTGGATATTTACTATCATTCTGGCTACTATGACCTTGTTCATTGCGGCACAGAATAGTCGTGTTGACTGAAGACCACGTCCTGAGATTCTTCAGCCAAGAGATTCTCCATCATCCTGGACTGCGTTTTGAAGTGACGTAGACAGGCGTTCATTCAAATTTTTTGCAACCAAATGCTGACGATAAACAACACAATGCACAGCGAGTACATTTGGTATAGCCTGTCTCAAAATATAAGATCCTGATTTTTGCCGTTTTAAGTGGGCAATATAAAAATTCTGACCTTTTGTTTATGATAGATTGCAGAGATGAACTTAAGAATTCATTCATTAATGCAAATTATAAGTGTTTTTGGAGATGTTTATTTATAGATGCATGGAAAAACAAATGGATAAGAAGTACAAATATACAGTTTGAATAAATGGGGTTTACAAGAGGGGACATAATGTATAAATAAAAATATATTTTAACTTAAGCCTAATTTGGTTTCACTATCACTGTCATCAGCTGAGGTAATTATCAGTGGTTTTATATTGATTACATAAATATATGAGTCTTCAACTTTAACACCGTGTCGAATCGAATTCTTCCAGCTTTCACAAGGTGTATCATTTATAACTCGTTTACTAATTCAGCCACTGACACGCTTAAAGTAGGAGAAAGATTTTGTGTCCTTATTTTTTATTTAACTTCATGCCAAATATGTTCAATTGGATTATACACACAATAATAAGTAGGAAGCCGCAAAACAGTGTGTAACATTTTCTCATCCATATTATCACAAACATATTTCTTTTTCAATTTATAGTCTTTCAAAACTTCCAAAAGATTACTTTTTTTATAAGTAAAGTCAAAATAAATGTCATTTTCTAATATATATATATATATATATATATATATATATATATATATATATATATATATATATATATATACCTCTATTTCCGATTTGGTGTTGGCTGCATTAGGAACCTTATTTAGTAGGCGACTATGGTAACTTGCATAGTCCATAACTATAACACTCTGTTCGGGAACACTTGGCAAAAGGGAATTTTGAAACCAATTTTCAAAAAGCTCGGCGGTCGTGACAGTCCAAACTAGAATCTTTCATGTTTTTTGCAGATAATAGTAGACAATTTGAAACCCAGCCCTTTTCAGATCCAGCATGCAAAATTGTTATTCGTTTACATTTATTTGAAATTGGGTTGGTCTTTTGTACTGCTGTCAACCCACCCTTTTTGTACAGTGTCATAGGTATCGAACCATGTTTCGTCAAGGTAAATTATTGGCCAATTCTCTCATCGATACTTTTTAATTTCTTGTAAATAAGTATGTCGCATGATTCGTAATCTTTGTGACACCATCATTACTTGCCTTTTGTTGATTTTACGGAACGTGAATCCCATTCTTAAGAGAATTCTGTGAAGGGTTGATCGGCCACAATGTATATTGGTCCCGTCCTGCACCAGTCTTAATTTTATTTTGTCTAGTGTCGGCACCAACTACTCTTCATACATAGAATATATTTTTCTCCTGATGATGTATTTTTCACAATCGTCTACATGATGCATTTGAAAATCTTTCCGTTTTTTCCTATTCCTGAGTGATGGTTTTCGTACAATACCCTTAATCGTAGAAATTGGGGTTTTGTTAGTTCACTGGTTTCTTGTAACTTTGTTTATTCAAATTTCTTTTTACCAAACTGTCCTAAACATTTTTCACTATTTGTTTAGCGTCAAGTGATAAATTTTTTCTTTGTGATAGCCACTATTGCAATTTTCCCACCGATGCCACATAATTAAAATAAAACCGTTACGTTGTAAGTTATCAGTAAAACTAAAAATAAAAATAATAAAAAGTATCTTTCGAATCTTAACCTGTGGTCATTAGGCCTATATTATCAAATACTTAAAGAGCTCCAAACCGGGTTGCCAGGTACTAAATACGTAGGTAAAAATAGATCCAATATGATTGCAGGTGCAAGTGAGGATGGTATACAAAGCAGATAAAATAAAAATACGTTTATTGTAATAACTGACAACTATGCACAAAACCTTAATAGGGTCGTTTATTGCCCCATTGAAAAATCAAAAGGGCAGGATCTTATATCTTGGGATTTACTTTACTCCTCGTTTCAAATGCGCTATGAAACCCTTATGATGCCCCGTCATTGTTGGAGCACCATCAGTAGCAGCTGACAAATTATAGGAATAGGAATTTCTTTCTCTTGAAAAAATTTGTTCATGGTATTAAATATCGATTCTTCCTTTGTATTGGTTTCCAGATTTTTAGCAAATAATAGCCGTTGACAAATTTTTTCTTCTTTTATGAATCGAACGTATGATATAAGTAGGGCTTCATTATCTGGTAGAGTTGATTCATCGAGTTGAATGGAAAATTTGTAAGTATTTAAGTAATCGCATAATAATATTTCAACGTCTTTAGCCATTTTATCTATTCTTCTTTGCACCGAATTATTACTCAGAGGAATTTTTCTGATGGTGTCTTATGATAAAAAACAATTTTTGTTACCTCTTTAACTACAGGCAAGATTAATTGCTCTCCAATTGTGTGTGGTTTTCCTGATTTTGCGATTAAAAATGAAATATTATATTAGGCTCCTAGTCCATCATCTTCTTGTTTAGAAGACGACGCAGAAAGGTTTCATATAGTTGACTGTTTTAAATATTTCTTTTCCAGTCCGTGAAAACCGTTAAATCTTTGTCCTCTTGTAGCCTAGAAGGCTTCATGGCTTTTTTGAAAAAACTGTTCGGCAAATTAAACACATAGGTTGGTTTGTAGGAGAGTGCGTAAATCCATGTTTCAAATAATCAATACTGTATTGCCCGCATTTCTTCTCAGACATTTTGAAACAGAAAATTTTCCACGGTTTAAGTAAATTAACTTTTCAACAGATTTATAAATAGTTATAAAAATAATGACTATAATGACTTCTATCACTTTCACTCACGAATGTGGATTATTGGCGAAGCACATAAAAATAATAGACATAACAATAAGATAAAAATTTTAGATAGCTAGATAAAAATATTTATTTATGAAAATACTAGGTATTTTCAAAGTATTTTATTATATGAATTTCCTAAATAAGTAGGTAGCTCCGGCCGCCCCCTTGACTGTCTTAACGCCGCCCTCCATTCTGGACCCGCTGCCGGCCCCATGGAAGGCCCCAGCGCTCACTGGGAGGGCGGTACCGTTCCCGTTGGGAACCTATACTCTAGAATATTGACCGCGATTCTTTATTTGCAATGTCGGTAGTATCACCAGTAAAACTTCCTGATGACGCCTTCTTTCCAAAGTTCTAATAATTTTATTTATTTGTTTTAGAAATTGTTTTGATTATTTGATATTTCCGAATGCCGTCAAACCTGGATTTGGGAAACCATTTGGAAAAAGAAGGATATACGGACGCTATACGCCTCTTACTTCTTGTGGCCATAATTTCGATTGTAGCAACTAAAGAAGAAAAGTACAAATAATGGCCCAATAACGAGGTTAGGGTGCAAGCTAGTATCTGTTTCAAATTATTCATCTATCTATCTTCCGATCGCGATGGCCTTTATTTGAATTATTTAATTTTAGAACTCGAAAAAAAGCTAAAGCTAAAAAATAAAAATAATAGGTTTGATCTGGTAGTAGGATAAACATCTGATGAAAATGGCTATATTCAAAGATTATTTTAAACATTCTGAAAAACGGTTCGACTTCTTTTTAATTTTATTTATTATGTTATGCTACCATATTTCTTCTACTTGTTACGATTGAAAAGTGACAGAAACAAACTAACAAAATGAAACAAGGTAGAATGCAATAAAACATATAGGTTTATGCATATATAGACAAATCTATAAATCTTTTAAAATTCGGTCTTTAGAAAGAACAAAAAATTTTCGAAACATCACTCACAAGCATTTTTTCTTATTGGACAGCTTTTTGAATGTTGAAAAAAAATTCCGTAACATATTTTGGTGCTAGGGCAGTTTTTGGTATCTCAAACAGAAAACAAAAAAAAAACTAGAAGCTTTTCTGTCATTTGGTTTATATATATATATATATATATATATATATATATATATATATATATATATATATATATATATATATATATATATACATATATATATATATATATATATATATATATATATATATATACATATTTATATATATATATATATATATATATATATATATATATATATATATATATATATACACACATATTTATTTATATATATATATATATATATATATATATATATATATATATATATATATATATATATATATATATATATATATATATATATACAGTCGACACTCTATATAGTGAAAAACCAAAATGTTGACCGAAATTTCACTATAGAGAGTTTTTCACTATATAAAGAAAAAATCCGTATATGTATGTAAGATATTCTAGGTCTTGAAAAAATTGCACTATAAAGAGTTTTTCACTATATAGAGTTTCATTATAAACAGTGTCGACTGTATATATATATATATATATATATATATATATATATATATATATATATATATATATATATATATATATATATATATATATATATATATATATATATATATATATATATATATATATATATATATATATATATATATATATATGTATGTGTGTGTGTGTGTGTGTGTGTGTGTGTGTGTGTGTGCGTGTGTGTGTGTGCGTGTGCGTGTGCGTGTGCGTGTGCGTGTGCGTGTGCGTGTGCGTGTGCGTGCGCGTGCGCGTGCGCGTGCGCGTGTGCGTGTGTGTGTGTGTGTATTTAATAGGAAATATATTTTGTTAATAATTCAGAACTAAGATGCTCATTACTATCAGAATTGGATTTTTCCAAAAAAAGGTAGCTTTATGATTGTCAACTTTAAAATCGATTTTTGCATCTTTGAATATGCTGTTACAAATAAATTTTAGAATAAGTTATCAGAAATTCATTTTGAGCATTTGCGTTCCTTGCTAAAGAAAAAAATCACCCTTCAAGATGTTTGCTGTTCTTCACGTTTTAGGGTTCTTAAGTCACAAAAACATAGTCACTCATTTCCGACTGTCTGGCTTTGGCACGATAACTCTCGAACGAAATGAGATATCGACTTCAAACTTGGTACATAGATAATACCTAATATGGGAATACCTAGAGTTTTTGAACAATGTCGCTTCAGGTCAAGAGTGTGGAAGGGGTGGGGGTCGATAAATTTTAAGTGATTTTAATAGTATTATGGTATCTATGGTATATTTTTGAAATAATAAGCAATTTTTATATATAAATATTTATAGTATATAAGCATCGAAAGGGTCGAGGAAGGTGATTAGCACAGTTTCGTTGCTGTGTTTTGATTGATGTTCGTTACAAATTTTCAGCATATTAATTAACAATAGTTTAAGTAAAATCTATTAGAGGGTAAAGGGGTTGCTGCCTATATATGGTGCAGGTCCTTCCCTGGAATCTGAAAATTAGGTTATTGCTTCAGTACTTTTAATTTTAATGAAGGAAGGTGTGAAAAGTAGAGTGGGTGTATGGTTTCAATAGTATTGTGGGAATTTTTCCAGGTTTTTGGAAGCCATAATGAACATTTATATTTATAATTATATAATTTGTACTATACATAAATGCAACGTATAAGAGGTGGGGAAGGGAGTTAGAAGAGTAATTTCGTATTTATTGTATTATGGATATTTTTCAGGGTTCTTTGAATCAAAGGATCCAAACATTACATTATTTTTCGTTATTTTTAATGTTAACAGGGGAAAAGGGTAAAAGGTCTGTGGATCATTAAATATTATATTTTTTACAATATTGTTATGAAATTTTTTCGTGGTTTTTGGTCGTAAGTTTTACAGAATTATAGCTAATTATTTATAGCAAACGGTAAAGAAGGTGAAAGGAATAAGGTAGGGAGTTAGAAGGGTGGTTGCATATATTTCATATGATATTATACTTCTATTTCAATATTTTCGTTTTTTTTTTTTTATTTTCAATTTTAACAGAAAGATTATGAAGAAGGAACTGAGATCTGGTTTCAAAGTAACCTAAAAAATGTAAAGTTTTAGAACTTAAATCAGTTGGCCGAAACTTACTTACCTCTGACATAGTAGACACATTATTGCTTTTACTTCCCTTGTTAAAGGGAAGTTTTGTATTCTTGAAAAAATTGTTCTTCCGGTTTTTGCTCTTCTTTGAGTTTTAGTGTTCTTAGATGACGAAAAACATATTTGCCTTTTCCATCGGTCTGTTTATCCGACTATCAGTTTAGTATATTGGCACCATAATTCTCGAATGAAATGATATAATACTTAAAATGAGGACGAAACCTATAGTTTTTAAGCGGTATCGTCTCAAGTGACTACAATTTTTTGTAATGTTTCGAAAGGTTTAATTCGATTATTAGCAATAAACCTGCGAGTTCGGCTTAAATCCAAAAATTAATATCCCGGCAAATTTTCCTCTTAATAATATCTCCTTTTTTAAATATATTTATAATCACTCTTATAAGTGGCAATATTAAACACATCCGTGAACACCGCTGGAAGTAAATGGGTAAATACAAATTTTTAAAGTGAAATACCGTATTTTTACGCACCTCAATAAATGATACATAGTTCAATGCATTTTTTGAAGCAAACACTTTAATATAAAGGCCAGTCAATAAGTTTTGAAAGCGGAAATGAAACAAGATGAATTAATGAGTCGAATTATATTTATTCCTCAGCATAATCTCCCTTAAGCTCAATACATTTTTCCCAGCGATTTTCCAATTCATTTACCCAATCTCTAAAGTGGTTTCCGGAAGACCTTCAAGATATCCATCTACGGATGCTATCACCGCATCATCTGTTGAAAAACGCTTCCCACGTAGAAATCTTGAGGTTTGGGAACCGATAGAAGTGAGCCAGATCTAGCGAATAGGTTTGATATTCCAACAATTCATACTTTAATCCGACCAGTTCTGCTGTTGCCAAAGCACCTCTGTGAGCAGGTGCATTGTTATGATAAAAGAAGATTTTTTTTCCTGTCACGAATTTTCTCATTCTCACTGATTTAAAAGGTTGCAATAATACTCTCCTGTGATTGCTTTACCGGTTTGATGGTAATCAATTAACAAAATTCCTGTTGCAACCCAGAAAATACCATAATTTTTTTGGACGACTTGGCTGCTTTGAAGCTGAACAACTGGGCTCAGTTCACTGTTCGGTTTGTTGTCGTAGTTCACGATCATTCTAGTAAACCCAAGTCTCACCTATAGTTACAAATCGACGCATAAAATCAGTTTAATTCTTTTTGAAACGAGCCAAATGTTGTTTAGAAAGTTTCTCTCGAGTACGGTGTTGTTCCGATGTTAGCAAATGCGGTGAATAGCTTTTTCATACCCAAAATATTAGTTAAGATCTCATGTACTGATCCATGTGAGATGCCTATAGTCTCAGCTAAATTATGCACGGTTAATCGACGGTCTTACATTACCATATCTTGCACTCGCACAACAATTTCTTCAGTTGTTGCAGTTTTTGGACGTCCTGAACGTGGATCATCACTGACGCTTGTACGACCACGTTTAAACTCTAGAGTTCATCTATGAACAGTTGGAAATAAAGGAGCAGACTCCTTTAACACTCTCACTAACTTTGCATGGATTTCAGTTGCCAATAAACCTTCCAAAACAAAGAATTTGGACTGCATGATTTTCGATTTTTTTATTTTTAATAAATACTCAAACACGTCTATGTTAACTTGCTGATCAACAATGAATAACTTAACAGATCAACTTGATATTTAGGATGTGTTCATATGGCAAATGAAGCTTCAAAATGTTGTTCAATATTTGGTTCAAGTGATGCTCCATAGGTGTCGCTTTCAAAACTTATTGACTGACCTAATATTTATTTTATTTTTAAAATAATAATTTTAAAAAAAAATTATTAAAAATTATGAAAGGGTTACGTCTGTCTATATAATAATCATTTCTACCATAGGTACACTATTCCGATTTTGGGTTTTCAAAAATATTATTGACGGCGGTGATTTTCATAACTGCTCCGGTATGCTCAAAAATTTCAAAAAAATCAGTGATTCTCACAACTTATATATTATAATCAGAATCATGATAGTAGCATAGTATTATACAGTCGTCGTTTAGCAGTATACGCTTAAATGCATAGTGTGCACAATTTTGTTAATCAGTTAAAAAATGTAGAAACATGTATTCTAATAGAATCGTGAATTTCCCATATATTACAAAACTAAAAAAGAGTTCCTAATGTGGTGACACGAGGTACTAACGCAAAATAACACTCTATGGGCGTTTCCACATCTGCCGATACGACACCGACTCGACACCGATACGGCAGAGACAACGATGCCGGTGGACTAGAAGTAACATTTAAATAAATGGGAGTGGTTTTACACTTAACATGTCGGTACCGTGTCGTTGCAGTCGTGAGCTATCGTCGAGGAGCAGCCTCTTCATTCGTGTTATTCCGAAATTTAATAAAAGTGCTGAGTCCACTCCCCGCTGGTACCATGGCCTTCAAGTTTGATATTGTCATGTTAATTGAACTTATGGAAACTAAACCCTGTGTCTTTGGGATTAAACCAACGAAAATAATAAAAATAAAATTTTACAATATTTAGAGGATGAATATGAAGAACTGTCACAGGCCGAAAAGAAAAATAAGGGTTAGTACTCATTGATAATCATATTTCATGTATTACCTAGTTTTTTTTTAAAATTTCCTCAGTCGGTGTCGGAGCGGTGCGACGTACGTGTGAAAACGTTTCCCCGGTGCCGTGTCGGTATCGTGTCGGTGACGTTGCCGGTAGATGTGAAAACGTCCTATAATAGTAACTATTGTTCATAAAGTTACATAAATCTTAACGGGAGGTACTAATGGAGGTTGAGTTTCTTTAGAACACACCTCATTTTAATGTGATTTGTGTAGTTGCCTAACAAGTATTTTGTTTTTTTTAATCATGTTCAAAAACCTATTTTTTCTAACAAAAATTAGTTTTTGTTAAAGTGAGCGATACTGCCGGACTTTTTTACTTCCAACAGACCACTAAGTTATACTTCCGCTATATTTCTCTGTCGGAATGCCAAATAAGGTACTCAGAAAAGTGATGTTTTGAGTTTGAGTAAGTGCACCTTGTTTTTGACTAAAAACATTGTTACATTTATGATATTAAAGCTGAAGGAAATAGCATTCTTCGGCTTTTGTTTTGAAATTAAATCAAAATAGTCTTAACTCCTAATGTAGTCAATTAGTTTTTTACTTCCCACACAAGAAAGAATTATTGTTTTCGTAAAAAAAATCTCTTTTAGAGATTATTGCATTTCAGGGTCCCTAACCATAAAATACAAAGGTGTACGGTAACTCTCGAACAAAAAGAGACCCATAGTTTTACCCTTCCAGGGTTCTTGAAGACAACGATTCTGAAAATAATTGTCATTTTTTAGTCTTCCGGAACACTTATGGGATCACTTCGGTGTCTGTCCGTCTGTCACATCCGAATTTCTCCGAAACGATTTGACACAGAAAGTTAAACTTTGGCCCAAATATAGGAATTGATGGCCCAATCCGAACCGTGTAGTTTTGAAGGTTAAATTTTGGTTTAAAAGGTTAGCTTGTAGGGGCAAGTGAAAAAAATTCTAAGGTCATGGAGTGGGATGTCAAATGAAAGCTTGTGAAAATATATATGATGTAATATTTGCCGAGCCTATTTTTAACGCCCCATTCATGTTCAGCGCCCCAAAAACCGTTCGTAAACACCATTTTTGGTTAATTTTTGAGTGTTACCCCTAATCTAAATATTTACCAATTTTTCTTTTTATTATTTCAAAAAAATCACCAAAAATAACTGTCCCCCTGATCTCGAAAAATACTGATCAAAAAATTTTGAAAAAATTCTGGAATATCTCCAGAAAGCGTAGATTGAGACAAAAATTATCATGAGTGCATTACATTTGATAAATTATCTTGTTAAAAACTATGAAAACTATGTTCCTTGACGTATGGTGAAGGTTTGTGTAATGTACTTTTAAGTGGACATTACTCTAACCGAGTGGCGAGTCGCTTTTGTACCGAGATACAATTTTATTTTATTTGTTTATAACTGAACAAACATTTAGGTAGTAAATATTTGTTTTACACTTTTATTACTAGATTCTACATTGAACTAGATTGGTAGCTAAGATGCTATAACGATTATACATTATTGACTAAGAAAAAAGTGAAAATACATATTGGATCTTAAGATGACAGGCACCTAATTAACTTAGTCTAAGTAAGGATTTTATTTTATTTTAAAAGCAATCACGGTACGGAGCACTAATTGCGCAAATCCAACTTGCACTTGACCGTTTTTTTTTACTATTTCCACTTTTAATAGAAATACATATATTCTAGATGATAATGCCATGTTTCAGATGTAAATATCTCCTAACTCCACTTCCCTAAACTACCTCTAATTTAATATATCGAGTTTTAATGTTGATCTTATGCTGTACTTTAGTGAGAATGTGAAATTCAGTATTTAATTTAAAACTGTTCGCTAGGGAAGTATTATATCGTAATCTTTGTTCAATAAATGAAAGTTTGTGTGTTTTAGATATGAAACAAATAAATCAATTAGACGTGAAAAATTGGAATACGGATTCTCCTTTACTATAAAATTGCACTTAGCTAGACCCACCTTATTCGTAATCTTGTTTAGTTTCTGTTAGTTTTTAGATTTTTTATGTATATTTTCGCTTTCACAGATGTAGTTAGCAGATTTTGTTTCAAGCTGCCAGGATATAGTATTGCAGACGCCGAAGGTGATCTAATAGTACCCAGAAAACATTCCCAGCAAGAGGACGGTATAGAGATAGGTAAAATTATATCTTTAACGCTCTTTGCTGTGATCCACGATGGATCACTGTTTTCTAAGGCTCATCTATATATATGTAACGGAATTTTCACTATTTCCAACCTTTAGCTAACAATATACTAGGCGTTTTTTAATTTCTCTACATATGAGGCTATGAGCGCAATAGTGGCCTAACCCACAAAACTATTTTTCCTTATTATTCTATTGTAAGTAGTCCAAAATTACAACAATAGCAATTATTTATGACAGAAAAACAAAATTGTTGATTATCAGAACTTATTACTGAGAAAAATTTGCAAAAAATATTACAAAAAAAGAAGTTGCATTTATCTCCAATAGGGATGCTTGCTTGGGGGTTAGGCCACTATTGCGCTCATAGCCTCATATAAGCACACCATTAACTAGCATTTTTCAGTCCGTTTACAAATATGTATATCACTTGATATTTATTGTCAGTCATTACCATATACAGAACATTCAATTTATTGAACTGAATTTTAAGTGGCTCGCCCGATTTAATATTTTGCTATTTGGAGTATCAAAATATTTTTTTTACCAATAAAATCAGTTGTTTATAAAGAAGCCAAATATAATAACATAAAATTTGTTACTTGTCAAATTTGACAGTTCACAAAACCAACTAGATTTTCTTAAAATAGCACCCTCTCTCTCTCTCTCTCTCTCTCTCTCTCTCTCTCTCTATATATATATATATATATATATATATATATATATATATATATATATATATATTTACATATATATATATATATATATATATATATATATATATATATATGTAAATATATATATATATATATATATATATATATATATATATATATATAGGGTGTTATGGAAATCGACCTTAAAGAAATGATGACATAAATATTTTTTTTACACTGCCACTGGTGAACCATACAACTCCACAATATCGACGATCGTTAATCAGAATGTAAGGTCTACAGTGTTGTTCAGATTTTACTAGGCTTTTCCTAAGCAAATTTAATACAAACATATATTTTAAAAATGCTCACCTTTTAAAATCATGGTGACACCAATAAATGAATTACACAAGTTTTATATTTCTATATTTTATTATAATAAGTAAAAATGTTCACATATGTATTTCACAAAAATTTTATTGGCTTTATTTTTAAAATGACGGCTTTACTTTATCCTAAAGCCGACAAAGGATTTGTTGTCGGCGTCGGACGCCGACCACATAAGTGTCGCCTGACTTTGTCGGTAGCTTTTTAGTGGCTTTCTCTCTGTTTGACGGTAGCCCTCTACCTAAACTTTTAATTCACGTTAGTTTGTTTATTTACAGCGAACGTTTACAAATCTTGCAATATGTCGTGGTTAAAGTGAGGTAAAGACAAATGTATTGCAGGTTTTTTTTAAAGATGTCCTAGACTAATATACTGGTCTTAATTAGGAAATTTGTAGAAAGTGTCAAATATAGCAACAACTGTGATAGTCCGTCTCGTTCGGTACAGGTGGTTTAGATAAAAATAGGTTACGCACAACCTAGGTTATTTTATATGGAGATGGAGCATATTGAAGGTACAGTAAAATAATAAACAAATACGTTTTTAAACCTAATTTGTTTTTTCTCTTTAACACTAAAAAATCTTACATTTCTTACAAGAAAGTCGTTTACTATTTCGGTGTTAATCTTGGAAAAGTTAATAGAAAAACCTATTTGAAATTCTTTTTTTATTTTGCCCAAATCCAAACGTTTGTTAACTGAAAAATCAAAATCAGCTGTTAAGGGGCAATGATCTAGTTGTTCTCGCTAGTTACCATTATTTGTTTTCAAATAATAGATAATTTTTTTTTTAAATTATGGTTAAACATTATTTTTACTAGGTGTTTTCTATTATTAATTTCATTTGTTATTCGAACAACTAATAACAAATGAATTTCATTTGTTATTAGAATACATGAAATTTGAAAATCTGTAATTGTTGAAGAAAATCGTTTGTTTGGCAACGCAGTCCTGAGCTTGAGCTAGTTCGTACAGTGACAGCTTTTCAAAAGTGGGTAGGTTGGGCCGGTAAAATCCAGTTGTGCCCTTTGTTTAATTTTTCGAGAATTTCGAATTTAAAAAAAAAAAATAGTATTGAATGTACTTCTACATGATCGCACGCTACTTCAGTATATGCAGTTTCGCTTCACTTGTCATTCTTATCTAAAAAGAAAGAAATACAACTAAAATTAGAAAACAAAAGTAATCGACTTCAAAATGTTATAAAAAAAGTAAAATAATATCTTCTCTTGATGTTAAAAAGTTAATATCTACCTGTTTATAGAACAAAAATATATTTAGCAAAAAAAATCTTAGTCATTCTAAACGAAAAACGTAAGAAATATAATCCATTCCAATTAATACACAAAATATAATATAAAAACACATAAAATTAAAGCAAATTCTGAAGTCGGCGTAAGTTTTTTAGCACATAAAATTAAACCAAATTTTGAAGTCGGTGTAAGTTTTCCAAAGGTCGTCTCGGTTGGCGTAGTGTCGTGCGATAATAAATGACGCGACTAACACTGACTACAAAATTTTGCTTCATTTGTGTATGTTTTACATCCGACTTATTTAAAAACAAAAGCAGGTATTTCTAGAACGACAAGTATTATTTATGCTACATTTTTATCGATTAACTTTAGAAACACAACTGTTGTATTCTCGACATAATGGCGTCAGTAGTTTATTAAATTAAAAATCATAAGGAAAAATAATTTTTGTTAATGATTTCTTGACAAAATGGCGACGGTAATGAGACACAAGATTGTCTTTGAATACCCGGTTAGGATCGTTAGGATAAAGTAATTGAACGGTTGATTTGTTTTTTAAACCACTACTTTCAGAAAAATTTGGTTACCGCGGTTATAAGATGCAATATTATTCTCCTTCTCTTTCCAAACTCTCAAGAAAATTGAAAAACTCATTAGTTTCAATTTTAATTGAATTGAATAAAGAACAACACTCATATTGATTAAGAGAATGTTTTATTTGATTGTTTCAAATTGTTAGTAAGTTTTCTAGAACAGGACTCCCACCCGGAGACCATGTTCTGCGTGGAAAGGTATCAACCTCCTGACTTTTCTCCGCTACACTACTACACAAATAAATAAAATTGAATTCAAAGAATTGCTGAATATATATATAAGTATAATAAATAAAATATAAAAACAAGGAAATTTCCATATTCTTTAGTTTTTCCAGAAAAAAAATCAAAAATTGCCTTTGAAAATCAGCTACAAAGTAAAATAGACCTTCAATATTGAATTTATGTTTACCACATTGAAATGAATAAAATTCATTCTGTCAATTTCAGACACACTATCTTGGGATGACAGTAACCAAGAGGAATTTAACGCTACAAAAACCCAGGCGGCAGTTTTTTCTAAAAAAGTTAACGTTGTTGAACCCGACATAGTTATGGCGGGGCACTCCATTCCTCTAACATCGTCACTCAATTCGTCGGGCGTTAATTTGGGAGCAAATATGTCCTGGCATAAGCATGTCGCAGGCATAGCAAGGAGAGCTTCTCAAAAGTTGGGAATATTATTTCGAACCAGAAAGCTTTACACTCCACAACAACTGTTAATTCTTTACAAAGCTCAAATTCGACCAACTATGGAATACTACTTCCATGTTTGGGTCTCAGCTCCCAAACATACATTGCATTTGTTGGATTCTATTCAGAGAAGAACTGTTCGTCTGACTGGAGACCCGGAACTGACCGGCGGCCTTGATTCGCTGGAACATCGAAGAACGGTTGGCGACTTGAGCCTATTCTACAAGTATTTCCATGGAAAGTGTTCGAAGGATGTAGCCCGCTTAAGTTCTCCCAAAGCGGTGCATGTTAGAAATACACGTCGCGCTAATACTTCACATCCGTATGAAGTTCAGCTTGTTTCTCCTCGTACAACGCTTTTCAAGTAGTCTTTTATATGGAGAACATCATCCCTCTAGAATAATTTGCCCAAGACTGTGTTTCCCACCGAGTACAATTTGCAGCGATTCAAGAAACAACCTGAATCCCTGTAACGCTTTAGAGATTTCCCTGCAGCACGTGTGCTAGACCCATAAAAAAAAAACGCTTCATAGTTATATTAAAACGATCACACATCTAACTCGGCGTGAAAACTGAATAGCATGCGACGAATCGATCAAATGTAGTGTTGTCATACTTTCAAAATTTAAAAATTTCATGGTCTACAGGCTTTCTCAGTGTCATTGAAAATCATAATAAAGTGCATAATATTATGGCTAGCTTAGAAAATAACATTATATTTATAAGAAATAGCTGAATAGTTTCTAAATTCGTACTTTAATAAGGTGTATGATATAACCTGCTATTAAAATTAACAAATAAAAGTGACAACACCGGTACGTACACATAGCAGGTTTTACTACCAGACCATATACTATCATTTTGTTTTTTTTTAACGGTGTTGTTATTGAACTTTCTAATAGATCAATTTGGCGCGAAACGATGTGATAAATAGACTTTGTCTACTGGTCTACAGGCAGAATGTTGCTATTCACAGACGTTCTTATTATTTATTACCATTCCTAGACCTTTTGCCTACTCTTTATTAAAATTTGTGTAATGATTTTTGTAGAGAACCTACTCATGCCTTGCTTTTTTTTTTGTTTTAGAACACAGTCACAGTACCAGTTTAAACTTAGTAGGTCTTCAAGTATGGCGAGGTTCGCTTCTATTAGCTGACTGGTTACTTCAAAATGGGAAAACTTTCAAGGAAGATGAATATATTTTGGAATTAGCTAGTGGAGTAGGACTTACCTCAATTGTAGCTTCTATGTTTAGTCCCGTCGTATGTACAGGTACAAAATATTACTTAAATTTTTTTTGGTATTTTCTTGGTATTTTAAGATATATCGAAATAAAAGTTAGGCAAGTTGTGTGCAAAAAATAGTTAAAACTTGCTAAAATTGAGTACATTACCTGCTGAATTATGTAATGTAAATTATTGGTGAAAATCATCTCCAGTTTTCCCAGTGAGAACAATAGGTGTATTTGCAATACTTCCATAATTGGACGAAAGATCTGTGTCATCAGCTGAAAATGATTTCCGTATTAAATTACCAATTGGAAACTTATTTGACCCATAGTTACACCAGATTAAAGAATCTAAAGTCGAGCAAAACAATAACAAGTTCAGTGATAAGATTTCCTCTTGTTATTGTAAAGCAACTAAAAATAGACAGAAGTCTATATTTCAGCAGTTTACTAGCCGTTCTCTTGTCCGTCAAATCCATCCTGAGACGCGTTTCGCTGTATCATAGCTCATCAGTCCGGCTAGGATTGACAAACAAGAGAACGGAATCAACCGATACTTATCCTGCTACCTGCTTTTAAGCGTTGACTGTGTCAACCACTCTGTCGGCTCGAAAGCTGCTGTGCCAGCTTTCGATGGAGTAATAGGTATGTGTACTTAGTACAATTCGTTGTATCCTACCATCGTACTCCGTAACTTCTGGGATAAGTACCAGTTGATTCCGTTCTCTTGTTCGTCAATCCTAGCCTGACTGACGAGCCGTGATACGGCGAGACGCGTCTCAGGATGGATTTAACGGACAAGAGAACGGCTAGTAAACTGCTGAAATATGGACTTCTGTCTGTTTTTAATTGCTTTACACAATAACTTTATATGCCTGAGGAAGGATCCCTCGAAAAGCGCTACCTGCTTTTAGGCGTTGACTGTGTCAACCACTCTGTCGGCTCGAAAGCTGCTGTGCCAGCTTTCGATGGAGTAATAGGTATGCGTACTTAATACAATTCGTTGTATCCTACCATGGTATTTCCTATTGTGTTAGATTATTTCATTGGAAATTCATAATTCCTAGACTTGGAAACATGGCCGAAAAACTGCTTAAATGCCTACAGCACTTATGTTTCTTAAGGGCCCGTTGTGCACTTACCTCAATTTAGGGTTGTGGAAGGCTAATAACACTTAACAAGGCAAGCAACTTTTCAGATTGAAAATCCCCTTAATACAGTTCTGGTCCACATTTATTGGAGATCTCGGGTGAGCTTGTCGTGCTCATAGAGTACAAGACAAAATGGGATGAAGACATATTTCTTTCTCTTCCAAGTACCATTTATAAATTAGATCAAGGTCGTAGTGGTGTCCTGTAAGGATTCCTGTAACTATGTCACGGTTTAATTTCAGCAGAGTCCTGATATACTCGAAGTTAGGACTCTTTATGAAACTTTATCATTCAACCGATCCCAAGGAGCTCGCTAGAAGTCCGTTTTTAGCCTGTCTGTAGATTATCTCATTTCCCTGGACACCCGTATCACCAGGCAAGAAGCAGATTTTTTCTCTCTGCCAGGTTGGCTAGCAAATCTTTACACTCGGTTACCACTTATCAGGTTATCCTGTACTATTTTAACTACAATAGGGCCTGCTTTACTACTTTACAAATGTACACGATTTCCCGCGTTACGTTTCTTTTCACCACTACATATGTGGTTAGGAGTATATTTCCGCTTGCAGATCTGTCCAAGAACATTCACAGCTTTGACTGTCGACAGTATGGGCCTGCGACCGCACCCCCGTTCTATTTTTGTCTACCAGATGAAGTCTCTGTTTGAAAAGACAGTTCCGTTGGTTCAGACTTCTTTCCCTGATTTTAAAACTTTTGGACTGTTATCGTTAAGGAAACTGCCCATTTTCATCTCCAGTAGAGGGCACTCCTCCACAATCTAGGCTTTCGGAAACTTGTCACAGTTGGAATGTTGAATTTTAGGAAGAAATTAATTAAATAAATCCCATTAAACATTCAGTTACCTTTGTATGTATGTATGTATGTATGTATGTATGTATGTATGTATGTATGTATGTATGAATGTATGTATGAATGTATGTATGAATGTATGTATTATATATATATATATATATTATATATATATATATATATATATATATATATATTATATATATATATATATGTATAGTATAGTATACAGTGGGTAGACTGCTTAAATATGGGCTTTTTGCCTATTTTAAGTTGTTTTACATTAAAACAGTATATATATATATATATATATATATATATATATATATATATATATATATATATATATATATATATATATATATATATATATATATATATATATATATATATATATATATATATATATATATATATATATATATATATATATATATATATATGTTATATAAGTTGGGTTGAATTCTTTCTTGAACCTTGGAATATTGAATATATATTTTTTCAATTTCTTGGGCTTTATGGTTCTTTTGTTGTAAGGATAGAGAAATTACATTACGTTCTAGTTAGAATTAATTGAAAACGTTTCGCCTAATTTTTACGCTTCTTCAGTTCATCTAAAAATTGAAATTTTCTGTTTTGGATATTCAATAGGACGCACAATTTTTTTTTTTAATTATGAATATATAAAATTCTTAAACTTATAATACAATGTAGAAGGTGAAAATAATAAAAAATACACACAAAAATATATATATAAAAACTTACATGTGTGGGTTGAAACGAAGACACACTTAACATTCTTTAAAAGGTGTTACTAAGACGATCACATTTTTTAAAATAACTTTAGATTTGTATAGGGAACGAAAGTCATCCTTTGGTTTGTTTATGTGTTTTTATTTATTAACTGCTATTGAGTTATTATGAGAAGAGTCCGAAATAAATATGACTCAGACCCCTAACGTCGCTTTTGTCGTTTATATTGTTTTTCTCTTTATTAATACAGATCATTTCATGGATTGATCTCTTAAAATAATTTGAATCTTTTTTTTAGATTTTTGTATTTTTAAAATCGAACGAGTGTTTGGTTTGTTTAACGTGTTTTGATAGAGCTGTTGGGTTATTCT
The DNA here is from genome assembly GCA_019049505.1 of Pachyrhynchus sulphureomaculatus. Taxonomy (NCBI): domain Eukaryota; kingdom Metazoa; phylum Arthropoda; class Insecta; order Coleoptera; family Curculionidae; genus Pachyrhynchus; species Pachyrhynchus sulphureomaculatus. The sequence continues at coordinate 29,337,609 of CM032451.1, forward strand.
TATCATACTTATGGCCAGTCAGTCTAGTTTCTAGATGTTGTTTAGTCATGCCGATATAACAGCCGTTACAGTTTTGACATGGAATAGAATATATCAGGTTTGATTGTTTCAGTAGGGGTGTTTTGGATTTTAGGGGGGTAAAAAGGTGTTTTAATGAGTTATGCGTTTTGTGGCAAACAGTTAAAGTATGTTTTTTGAGGACTGCTTTAATTTTTTCTGAAAGTCCTTGAATATATGGCATGGATATGTATGTTGTAGCTGGTCTTTGTTTTGGTTGTTTATCTAGAGTATTATATAATTTGTGAATTCTGGTTTTTAAAATTTTGTTAATTAGCTTAACCGGATAATTGTTGTTGGTTAAGGTAGTTTTTATTTTTTCTATTATTTCTGCTCTATATTTAGGACTTGTTAGTTTTAAGCCTCTGTCAATTAAATTTATGACGGTATTTTTCTTAAAATTTAAAGGATGGTGTGAATGGTAGTTTAGATATTTTCCTAGAACTTGTTGGTTTTGTGTTCCATTTGCTATTTATTTTTTTTTTTTTTTTTTCTCTTATTAGAGTTAGATCTAGGAAGTTTATGGCGTGTTTTGTTCTGTTTCGATGGTGAATTGTAATTTTTTGTTGAATTGGTTGAAGGCTTTAACTGTGTTTTCTATTTGGTCTTCTTGTAGTGCTAGAATGCAATCATCTACATATCTTTTGAAGAAAATAGGTTTGTTGCTTAAGCTATCAATAACACTTTGATGACACAATGGGGGCTCCTATTTCTGCTATCCTTGCCCAACTGGCATTGGAATATTTGTATATTTAAATAAGTCACAGTTTTTTAAGTAACTAAAAATATTCTAGAATTTCCTACAAAAATGTTTATTTAAACTAATTTCCACGTAAAATGTTTTAGAACTTAGTAAAAATATATTGTCTTTGATTTCATTGAAAACAATGAAAGAAAAAAATTATTTGGTACAAATCGTTTTATTGTTTCTCAAAATATTCGCCTTTAAGATTAATACACTTTTGTATGCATTCGAACCAATTCTCAAAAGATTTTTTCCACTCTAAAGTTGGTACTTCAAAAACATGGTTTTGAAAGAATTCAACAGCTTCTTGAGGTGATGAAAATCGCGGTCCACGCATTTTTTTTGATATTTGATGTTTTTCTCCATCGAATAATTATAATCAATTGTTTGACGTGCTGTATGAGAGCTGGCATTGTCATGATGGCGTTTTCGGTTGTTTTTTCTGATTTTATTGATAACTTCTGGCAAACAAATTGTTGTATACCATTCAGCATTAACTGTTCTTCGATCCTCTAAAGCAATGGTCGCAACATCTACAGTATAATCAAAGAAACTAGCGATCATTTTCTTGGAAGTGCTTTGCGAACGAACTACTTTTGTTGGATTCGGTTCAACTTGGAACACCCTAACAGTTGATTGTTGCTTAGTTTCCGGTTCGTACGAATATATCCAAGTTTCGCCCCCTGGTACGGATTTTGCATGTCCTCGGCCGAATTTTTTCAGCATTTCCTTAAACACCAACTGATACGATACTGTTTTAGAGTTTCGGTCAAATTATGAGGAATTCACCGGGAACGGATCTTTTACACAGCTAAATGTTCAGGCAAAATCGAATGTACTGCAGTCTTCGATATGCCTAAGGATGCCTCTATGTCACGGTAAGTCACATGCCAATCCTCTTCAATCATGTTACGCACAGCATCGATGTTTTTTTGGAATAACAACTGATTTTAGTCGCTCTTCACGAAATTCATCGCTGAGGAAAGAATTACTGTAAATCAATTGAAAACAATTTTTTCTGATTGTGATTCATTACCAAAAGTTGAAGGAAGCGATTCGAGGCATTGTTGTTGAGTTAGGCCTTTACTAAAATTGTAAAAAATCGTCTAACGAAAATCTTCACGTGAAATTTCCATTAATTCACAAAACTGTTTTTTTTTAAACGCTCACTGTAAACAAACTCCTCGAACAATTTCTGAGCTGCTACTGTTTTAACAATAACAAATGTCAAATTTTACAAATTTTACAACAATGGTATATTGTCAATAGCGCCATCTAGTGGTCGTATATTTTTGAACTCGAGTTTTCTCAAGCTTTTATTTGACACCCCACCCGATGACTTTGAAAAAAAAATTTTTCACTTCCGATTTCAGCTCCCCAGAACTAAGATATATAAGATCACTTCGGCGTCCGTCCATCTGTCTGTCACACCCGATTTTCTCGGAAACTATTTGACAAAGAAAGTTGAAATTTGGCATTAATATAGGCATTGATGGCCTCATTAGAGCCGTGTAGTTTTGAAAGTTAAATTTTGACTTAAGGGGGTGTCAAATGAAAGCTTGTAAAAAGGCGCGTTCAAAAATATATGTAATGTAATACTTGCGTACACTTTTCTTTGTATTATTTTTAAATAAGTGCAAAAATTCGCTGCCCCCTCATCTCGAAAAGTACTCCTTCAAAAATTTTGAAAAAATTCTAAAATATTCGCCCCGCGATGTAGATTCAACGGAAATTTTCACTGGTCACTATCATTTATCTGGTATATAAAAAAAACAAAAATTTCAAGGTCATCAGTTTTCAGTGAAGATCGGAAACAAACTTTGTTGAAAACTCATTTGGGGTGTGTTTTATGAAGTCATTGATCATTTTATACCTCCGTAACATTTTAAAAACAGTCAACGTACGGAACACTAATTGCGCAAGTTCAACTTGCACTTGACCGGTTATTTTCAATTTTGATACGAAACACAATTCACGCATATTCAAAATAAAGATACCTAAGGAGACTATAATATTTACTATAAAATCTTGGTTATATGAAAACAAGAACGGCAATTTCTACAAAATAATTCTGTCAGATGTTCAACAGCACTCGAACATAGAAACCTGATTACTTATACAGTTACAATAATTAATGTAATACGTTAATTTACAAGTAACCTTCAAAATCTCAACAAAAGAAATCAAAATGATTTGCAAATTTGAGAATTGTCAAATAAAGTTCTTGATCATTAGAAATTACGGCTGTAGGTATTTCAGTTTATCTGTGAAGTTTTGCAACAATATTTTAAAATAAAATGAAAGCTTAAATGACTTATAGGTATAATTATTCTTCTAGATATTTCTTGTATCGATTGTATGCTGACGTTTCTCCGTTCATCTTGCCGGCTTCTTTATACTTTGTTCCGAGAAGTGACTTCTTCGGAATGTAGTACGAAAAATGAAAAGTCATGAAGTGCTACATTTCAAACAAGTTACTTCTCGGAAAAAGCTCTGAAGAAGCCGGCAGGATGATCGGCCAAACGTCAGCACCATTTATTCATTCGACACAGGAGAAATCCAAAAGAATTATACCTATACCACGTAGGCTGAAAAGTTTTTGGTCTTGCCACTTAAAACACATTTTTTTGCAAAATTCGACTTTATTCATCAATATAGTCTCCTTCAAGAGCGATACTCAGTCCAACGCTTTTCTAACATTTCTATACCTTTCTTGCAGAAGGATTTGTCTTTGCCTTCAAAATAGGCCTCAGTTTCGCCGATAACTTCTTCATTGATGCCAAGTTTCTTTCCCACGAGCATTTTTTAAGGTTTACGAATAGATTTAAGTTGATTATTGACCATGATAGCCGCTAGGAGCCAAATCTAGAGAATACGGTGGATGAGGAAGCAATTCGAACTGACAATTCATGCAATTTTGCCATCGTAATCATTGACTTGTAATATGGTGCATTCTCTTGATGAAAGATCACTCTGCTATTGTTCATTTGGGGCCGTTTCTTTGCGATTTCTGCATTCAAACGCACCAATAACTTCCTTCCCAACCGACCGTTGTGTCTTTGGTCGCTTCAGACAGTTTTCACCGACTGCTGTCTACTCAGCTGACTGCCGATTTGATTCCGGTGTGTAGTGATAGGTCCATGTTTCATCCATTGTCACATATCGCATAAAAAAATCCTTTTTATTGCGCTTAAACAGGTCCAAACAGCGCTCAGATTGAACACGTTGTTGTTTTTGGTACACTGAGCAAACGCGGTCCCCGTTTCGAACAGAGCTTTCTTACGCAATTTGACTTTACGGTCATCCAAAACAATTTTGTGGATTTTTTTTGATGTTTTCGGTGTAACCACTTCATTTGGGCGCCCAGAGCGTTCAGCATCATTTGTATCTGTATGAGCGCGTTTAAATTCAGCATACCAGTAAATGATGCGTGATTTTCCAGAGGTAGAGTCCCTGTAACACTTATCAAGTCATTGCTTTGCTTGAACGGTATTTTTTTCCATCAAAAAACAGTGTTTAATCAACACACGAAATTCAATTTTTTCCATTGTTTTGAAAATAACAAAAGTATCGTCACTAAAATCACGTAACTTGTAAACTAATTGTCGAAATGTCGTGAAATTTTGACATATATCGTTTGAAGGTTGGTACTTCCTAAAACTCATATGGATTATTTTGAAAAGGGCGATATCTACGTGTCGGACCAAAAACTTTTCAGCCTACTTGTTATAAGCTCGATAATCTGTAAAAGTTTTCTATCAAAACTTAAATTTTGTATCTTAATAAGTAATTGCAAAATCTATAATAAGTATTTTTTTTAGATATCGATAGAGGTGAAATATTAACAATAATAAAGGAAAATATTGCTAGGAACAAGCGATTAACAAAACACCCCGTACAAGTAATGGAATTGGATTTTATGGATAATTTGTCCGACAAAATAATTTCATTACTACCCAGAATTTCAACTATAATAGCGGCAGATGGTAAGTTCCTTATTGTACTGTTTTATTTCAGACAGTAAAGAAATTTGTGTTTATCTCAGGAATTGATTGTCGGCTTGCATGTGTGGATCCAAAATCGATGTAAATTAAGTAGAATCACTCTTCTCATATTAATATTACTCATGTCAACCCTCGTGCAGTTGCTACATGTCCTCGATACAAATGTCTTTCCTCTACTATGTTAATAGCTGCCGACTGTGCTGCCCATTTGTCTTGAATGTCGAACTTATGTTCTAACCCAGCCCCTGTACGGAAAATCCAGCATATGGGTGCTAAGTACAGCCAATTATGAAGCTGGGACGATTTTTTTATAATTGACCTACGTGCCCAATTCAATACACACTAATCAAAAGTCTTGTCAAAAAACTGCTATATACGACCAACACGTCCCACGTTGGGGACAATACGTAATTTTTACCCAAATTCATTTTCTGGCCGAAATTTTCAAGGAATTCAATAATTTTTTTTAGGTTTTCGTTCTTGATTTCTGTAGCGATCTGTCTGAGCGGATTTTTGATTATTTACCATGATTTTTACTAATTTATCAATATACGATTTTCAATTTTTAATTTTTCTTTATAATCTTTGTTATTGGTTTCTCTATCCATCTGTCCGGACGGATTTTAGCTTATTGACCATCATTTGTACTTATTTTTCAAAAATTTAGTTTTTAACCATTTACACCAAGAATATATTAAACCTAAAACCTAATGTAGCGAACATTAGGTTATGTTAGGTTTGGTCTTCGCTATATTAAGTTAGATTAGGTTTGGAGCACCTGGTTTAAAGCCTTGAATCTAGGAAACGTTCATCTGATCATTTTTCCTCTTTGCATAGGTTTAATTTTCTTGGTGTAAATGGTAAAAACTAAATTTATGAGTTTAAATCATGGTCAATAATCAAAAATCCGCCCAGACCGATCGATAGAGAAATCAGAAACGAAGTTTATAAAAAAAATTATTGAGATTCCTTGAATTTAATTGCCTGACAAAATTTTTACTGTTTCCTATTTTCAATTTTTATATTAAATTTTCTTATAAAACCGTTTATTGAATGATATTTAAAGTAGTAAAGTCAACTGGAGGTTTTAGATTAAGAAGTGAATCTGGCCGAGGATGTTTAAGCGAGTAAACATGGAGTGTTTATGCGTAAAACTTCGAGTAATTGGTCCGTTTTAATTTAACTGATAATACTAACTGGTAGAGCTATAACAACACGTTATTAGTCTTATTTTACATACGCCCAAGTTTCGAAAGCGACACCTATGGAGCATGACTTGAAGCAAATATTGAACACCATTTTGAAGCTTCATCTGTCATATGAATACACCTTGAATTTCAAGTCGATTTGCCAAGTCATTCGTTGTTTATCAGCTGGTTAAAGTAGACATGTTCGAGTATTTTTTAGAAATGCAAAAAAATCGAATGAGTGATAAAATTCTTTGTTTTGGAAGGTTTACCGACAACTAAAATCCATGCAAAGTTAGTGAAAGTGTTAAAGGAGTCTGCTCTTTCATTTCCAACTGTTCATAGATAGACTTTAGAGTTTAAACGTGGTCGTAGAAGCGTCAATGATGGTCCACGTTCAGGACATCCAAAAATAGCAACAACTGAAGAAACTGTTGTGCAGGTACAATATATGATAAATGAAGCCCGTCGATTAACCGTGGATGATTTAGCTGAGGATATAGGGATCTCACATGGATCAGTACGTGAGATACTAACTAATGTTTTGGGTATGAGAATGCTATTCATAAGATGGGTGCCGCATTTGCTAACATCGGAACAAAAACGCTCTCGAGAGAAACTTTCGGCTCGTTTCACAAAGAATAAAACTGATTTTGTGAGTCGATTTGTAATTATGGATAAGACTTGGGTTTACCAGTGTGGTCCTGAACTGTGACAACAAACCGCACTGTGGACTGAGCCCGATTGTTCAGCTCCAAAGCAACCAAAATGGTCAAAGTCGTTCAAAAACATTATGACATCAGTTTTCTGGGATGCAAAAGGAATTCTGTTAATTGATTACCTTCAAATCGGTAAAACAATTACAGCAAAGTATTATTGGTACAGTTGGATGAGAAAATTCGTGAGAACAGACCTGGTTTGCAGAAGAAAAAATCCTCTTTCATCATGACAATTGGCAACGGCAAAACTGCTCGGGTTAAAGTACGAATTGTTGGAACTTCCTACCTATTCGCCAGATCTGGCTCCGCCTGACTTCCATCTGTTTCCAAACCTCAAAAGATTTCTACGTAGGAAGCGTTTTTCAACAAATAATGAGGTGATAGCATCCGTAGATGGATATTTTGAAGATCTTCGGGAAAACAACTTCAGAGATGGGGTAAATGAATTGGAAAATCGCTGGAAAAAATGCATTGAGCTTAAGGAAGATTATACTAAAGAATATATATATTTAGACTCATTAAGTCATCTTGTTTCATTTCCGCTTTTAAAAAGTTATTGACTGACCTATATATTGATAAATTAGTAAAAACCATGGTAAGTAATCAAAAATCGGCTCAAACAGATCGATAGCGAAATCAAAATCAAAGATTAAAAAGAATTAATGACATTCCTTCAAAATTGCGGTCAGAAAATGAATTTGGGTAAAAATTACGTATTGTGTCCACAATGAAAAAACGGAAAGCTTCTGGTTAGAATCAACCTTACACTTTTTCCGTAGAGCCTTACAACTAGCGAAGTTTAGCTTAATAATTTGCCAAAAAAAGTCATAAAGCCCTCCTTAGAGATTCGTATATTTGTTCTTTCGACTGACTGTGACATAAAACCGGCCTTTAAATCCTTAGAATTTTTATTATTTTTTACAGCTCTTTTCCAAGCGCATTCAATTTTACATTTTGACGTAATAACACACCTAACATTTGGAAAATATGTCAAACTTCAATTTAAAAACAAATATTTTGCCGCGTGAGATGTAGGACAATAAATCTCTTACGAGTTATATTAATTACCGTAGCGTTTTGAAATTCTATTTATAACAATGATTTGAATTGTTTTGATTGAAGACTTTGTGCGAACGATTTATCTCTCACACGAGCATTTTTTTTTAATTTTATATAAATATCGTGGGTAAAATATACTTAAAAATATTTAGTCGGTATTAATCTCAGTTAGACCTCGATCAATAAACTGTAAACTAATTCTCTAAAGAGGCATTTTATAATACATGAGCTGCGTTTAATATGTTTTTTTTTGTCCATACTCTAATATACTTTTGTTTTATTTTTAGTTGTATACGATGATCGCCTGACTGAAGCCTTCATCCAAACTATAACGAGACTTCTAGACATTCCACCTAAAAGAACCATATACGTAGCGTTAGAAAAACGCTATGTTTTCACCGTTAGCGATTGTGATACCTGTGCCCCTTGTTATGATTATTTTATAGAATTGCTAAATACTTTAAAAAATATAGACGTAGAAGAAGAAAAAATTAATTTTCCGCAATACTTTCAATATGATAGATGTAAAGAGTTAGTTTTATGGAAAATAAGTTCTAAATTTTAAATATCTCTACTAAGGCGGGAGAGGGTGAGAAAACCGAGTGTAGGGGGAATTCGGGACTAATATTTCTATTTTTTTTTTTTAATATATACTTTTATGTATGAATAAAAGTTAAATTTTAAGTGCCTTGAGATAATGGTGTTTTTGTTATTCTTCTTAGCACAAAGGAATTTGTATTGTTGTCGGTAGATGGAAATGACGTAAGCCTGATTACCAAATATTTGTTATTTTTATAAATTAGAAACACAGAATAACTTTGCCTGCCAACATGGGCGTAGTCGACCTCTGAGCTGGAGGGAGGGGCAGCCTCTCAAAACTCAAAATTCTATTAAAAAAGAAAAAAAAATGTATTTTTAAGGAATATATCTATAAAAAAAATAACTGAATTAAAACTAGTTTATTAGTATAGCATTAATTTTCTTAGACTAGCCGCAAATTTAACCACCACTTCCTTTAAAGATTCTTCATAATTTGTCCATTAATCCATCCCCTCGCATCGTGTTTCGCAGCCAAGTTTTTTATTCTTTTGAGGGTGCTGAAAGACCGCTCAATGGTACAAGTTGTGCCAGCAGAATCAAAAAAAATCTTTATCGTAGGAAAAACAATCGGCTTCTTTGATCGTTTTCGCCAAGTCGAGGTTTTTCAGCTTTTCCTCGGTTAATTTCTTGTCCATCCCAATATTATACCATATTTCTAGTTCGGCATCTAAGTCTAAGCCATCCAATCAATCATCATCATCATCAGCTTATACCGTTGACTGTTGGACGAGAGCCTCCCTCAAGTCTTGCCACCTTTTTCTGTTCTTGGCTGCTTGTACCCAATTTCCAGCCACTTTTTTCAAATCCACCGACTTGGTGGTCTACCTCTACTCCGTTAGGCTTCGGATCTTGGTCGCCACTCTAGAATTCTCTTTGTCCATCATCCATCTCTAAACCTAGCAACATGCCCAGCCCAGTTCCATTTTAGGTGTAGAATGAATTTGACTGCGTCTTGTACCCCCGTTCTCTTCCTGATAATGTGATTTGGGTTGTGATCTCTAAGAGTAATGCCTAACATTGACCTCTCCATTTTTCGTTGTATGACACATATTTTATTGATGTTTTTCTTCGTCATTGTGAGAGTATCGCCTCCGTACGTAAGAACGGAGAGTATGCGTTTGTCAAATACTTTTCTTTTTAAACACATATGAATGTTAGATTTGAATGCATAGACCAGTTTGCCATATGCAGCCCAGGAGAGACCTATTCTCCGCTGAATTAATTTTATGTGTTTGGTTATCTCGTCCTATGCTGATTTCATGTCCCAGGTATTGGTGCACTTGCTCGATCTCTGTTATTCAGTTTTATAGTGTCGCTTAATACAAGATTTGTCATAACTGGGTCTTTGATGGATTGATTTTTAGACCAATGTGTAGCATAGTTTGTGCTTCTTACATTTTGTCTGTTATTAAGACAATGTCGTCGGTGAAACAGAGGTGATTTAACTTTTCACTGTCAATGTTAAGTCCCATTCTTTCCTAGCTTATTGATTTTAGAGTACTTTCTAGGAGTGTTACGAAAAGCATGGGAGAGAGCATATCACCCTGCCGTACTCCTCTTCCGATTCGAAATTTGCGGGTCGATTTGTTTTAACATGAGCGGTCGCTTTCCATATATGTATTTAATTACATTAGAATATCGATGATCAGTACGACACTCAGCAAGCGCTTCCAAAAGTCTCTCCTGATTTACAGAATCAAAAGCCTTTTCGAAGTCGACAGTATGAGCACAGCAGGTTTATTATATTCTATACATTTTTCAATGAAGATTTTAACTGTAAGCAGATGATGGTCGTCTATTCGATACCCTGAGCGGAAACCTGCCTGTTATTTTGAAAGGAAAGACTCGAATTTATTTGCTAGACGTTTGGTAAGTAGTTTCGTGAATAACTTGTATACATCGCTCAGAAGGCTAATGGGTCGATAGTTTGTAAGGTCTGAAGTATCTCCTTTTTTATGCATGATGACGATTGTTGCATTATTCCATTGCAATGATATTATTCCTTCCAGGAGGCATTTATTGAATAACATTTTAAGAGATTTGATAATTTGTTGTCCTCCTCGTTTAATTGCCTCTTCTACAATATTGTCTTCACCCGGAGTTTTATTCTTCACGTTCACCAAGGCTGATGTGATTTCTTCTTCTGTGATGTCTGGGAGATCCTCCGACCCCTGATTTAGGACTTCAGAAAATAAAAACTGGCGAAACAACATTTATTTTGCCTTAAATCTTTGATATTAATATTCACCATTTGCGAAGGATGCAGGTAAGTCGTTGCAAAGGCTGGTGGGTGCTTATTTGTTTTTTGCCTTAAATTTTGATATTAATATTCACCATTTGCGAAGGATGCAGGTAAGTCGTTGCAAAGGCTGGTGGGTGCTTATTTGTTTTTTTTTTATTTCATATTAAACGAAAACCTCAGTTAGTTATCACTGTATAACCCAGTCGCCAGAGGCAAATTTGGACGAAAAACTCTCATCAAATGTTAACAGGCTGCATTTTTAGACGTAGAATAAGACAAAAAAAGTTTCCTGTTCTAAAGTGTACGCTAAGCCTACAAAATCGAAAATAAAATGAAAAATTCGTTTTTTGCAAATATCTCGAAACATAAAAAAGATGCCGAAAAACTAATAGCACCATGTGAAAGAACCGGAAGTTTTACAAAAAAAAATAGCACATAGATTATTTTTTTTAGTTTTACCGTAATTAAAAAAAAATATTTAAAATTAACTGGCTAGTTTAACCCCTTCAGTGGTAGTGGGAATCATGCTTCCAACCTCATTTACCATTAATTTAACGTTCCTGTATACCGTTATATATTTTGAAATTGGCTATTGAGAGTTGCTGATTAAAAATCCGATGACAGATTTGAAAAATTCAAAATGGCGGATCCCATATGGCGCCAGAGAGGACGTAATTCATTTAATTTTTCAATTTTCTTTTTAAAGTGTCTATTAAGGGGTTTTGGGGGTGCTGACTAAGAATCTGAGGACAGATTTAAATAATTCAAAATAGGTGATCAAAAATGGCAGTCAGTGTATATAAAAAAAATAAATGAAAATATATTTATTTATATGAAAAAATGATATGATATGAATATATTTAATAATAATTGTATAAATACAATACAATAAAATGAAGAATAAAAATGTATAAAAAAAATATTTACAAAATAATAAACATTATTTTTTAGTTACTTTTTTAAGAGTTAACTTTATTAAAAACACTTTTGTAAATTATCTGTCCTGGTGATATATTTTCAGGATATTATAACAGTAAGTTTCACTTAAAAGTCTATATTTATTTACTGTAATAATATTTATTAATTTATTATTACTTCAATGATAATTTTTAAAATGCAGAAGCGTAAAATCTAGCACACTTCAGTTATAATAACAGTTAAAAATAGCTTACTTCACTAAACAACAACCAATACTTAATCTACACTTAAAGTTAATTATTTTTCATTTAAAAGTTTATTTAATAATATAAAGTATACAAACTATGTAACCGTCGCGTGTTTCTTCTCCGATCGCCATTAACAAAATTCCTTCGAGTAATTTAGAATTTTTGTGTTTTCAATAACTGTTTTCTTTGTCCCTGAATGAAATATAAATACTTAAAGCTTAGACTTTTATCTATCATTTCCCACCTTTAAATATATTTTTTAATTTTAAGTTTAAGTTGTATGATTAATAATAATCAAAAAATATGTTTATCATGAACACTTTTTTAAGAGCAAAATTACAAAAAAATGAAAAAGTTTTTTTTAGTTTTTAATGATTTTCTAATATCAAGTATACTTTTAACTGTAACTAAAAAAAAATGTTTGTTGTTTTTTTGACCATTTCGTACTTCTTTGAACGTAAAATTGCCGGCGGCGCACCACAGCAGGCCAATTTTCATATTTTGAAACTAGTTTTTTAAATAACACAAAAATGTGGGCATTTTTAATTATTTTTATATTGAAACTTAACATATAATAATGATATATGCACAATAATTTTTTTAATATTATATTTTATTAAATATTTGTAATTTACTTGTAGCCCGTTAAAATCATGCAAACAAAAAAATCGTTTTAAGTTTTACAAATTATAAAGCAACAAAAGTAAAGTATCATCGGAAAGCTGAAAATCTCCTCTTCAAAAAGCTGTCTTTTATATTCTTCACCATCATGCGGTTCGCGTAGACTTTCAAATTAACCTGTTTGGCGCGCTACACTTTTGAATCATCCGAATTTTTAATAAATTCTTACGCTAATAAAAAAATTTACTTTTTTTTTTTTGTAACATTTAATGAGAGCTCAAAAACCCTGACGACTGGGCTATTATCAGTGTTATCACATTTAGTTAGGTGTATTTCTTTAATTTTAATTTTCTTTTTTTGTAAACAGAGCAAAACAGCAAAAAAAAGAAGAAAATGTAACTTTACTTCACTTAAACAATCGTGAATGATGACCTGACACGCTCCGTGCCGGTATTACGTGCACATGGAATACTCTAGACAAGAGTCGAACCTCGAACCTTCAAGACTTGACCTCTCGCCAGAATCTGAAAGCCGATTCATAAATGGGGTAAATTAACGATTTGACGTTCCTGATTCCTTCTATTCGCTCTCGCTCTTTGTTTAACTCTTTGAAGTACGGGAATTTGGCTTTAAAAAAACCCCCAGCGGTACGAGAAAAAAAACATTTTAAAAATGCACAAATTGTTGTCTATTTATTTTAAGTAAATAAGCTTGAACACAAATTTATATATAAAAAAATATAAATACATTGCAAAAGAACTTAGATTGGGTGGTTTATTTTTTGCGCCACCATACTTTAACACAAATTTAAAAATAAAATATGAATAAACAATATATTCTTAAAAGTAAAAGAAATTAACTTTGTGCATGATAAGATTGAAAACAGGTTTTTGTTTTTCCTAAGCATAATGGCATTTGGCAAATACTGCATTGCCAATTGGTACGAATATCTTTTTTTTTCGAGCTACAGTAAGCACACCTTCTACGAGTGGTTCTCATTGGCTGGTATGCACTTTCTGCTCTTCTTACAGCAGTTGATACTGTGGGCTTATGAGAACTAATGATCACTGATAATAATTCCATGGACATGGCGATTTTGTCTATCCTTTGTACCAATGCTTTGGCAACTAAGCCTTCTGAAACTTGTCTTCGGAAATCCTTCAAAATAAAGCTTAGCATTTTCTTTATGGTATAGCTTATATAATATAAATGCATTTGTTATTGTTGTATCCAAAAAGAAAAAAAAAATACAATGCCACCACTTGTGACTTTTTCGATCAAGCCCATAATATGATCGCATTTGGTCGAATTTGTCAAAGAAATTCATGTGTCTATTATAGTCACTAAGTAGAAAAGGGCAAGGAATAAGCAGTACACTGCCATCTTTCTCTTTTCTTTTTACTTCTGTAACAATTGTAGGGACATGATAATTAGACAACATATGCACGGATTTCTTGTCGCGCCATTTCACAGCAGTCAATCCACTATCGCTTGTATACCATTCATATTCCCCCCTTTTTAGATCTTTATCATTAGTGAAATAGGGCAAATTTTTTCTTGATACGTTTATTGTTCCACAAGCATAAATTTTCGAATCTAAAAGATCCTCCATTAGCTTTATGGATGAGAAGAAATTGTCAAAATATATTTTGTGATTTTTGTTTGTAAGTGGAGCAGCTAAACTCTTAACAACTCGAGCGCCCAAATTTTTTTCTGTTTGATCTCCAGTCTTCCCTGTATATATATCAAAATTCCAGCAATACCCTGTTTCATACGCTAACACCCACACTTTGTATCCCCTTTTTATGGGTTTTTTTTGGTAAGTACTGTTTGAGCGAAGATCGCCCTTTGAACTTGATCATGGATTCGTCGACAGCTATCTTCTCATGAGGCTGTAGGCATGACTGAAAATTGGTTTTAAGTTGATCAAGAAGGGGTCGCACTTTATAAAGTTTATCAAAATTAGCGGAGCCATGTACTGGCATTATGCTGTTATTATTCAGGTGAAGGTTGGAAAGAATCCAACCAAATCAATGCACTCTCATTAGCTTGCTTATATAGGGATCGTGAAGGTCTGGTACAGAACTCCAGTGATCTCGGTAACTTGAGTAATTTTTTATGCCCATAAGAATGTTTATACCTAAAAAGGTCTTGAGTTCGTCAACATTTGTTTGTGAATATGCTTTACCCTTGGCTTGAAATGTTTGCTCTGCATAGAGATTGGTTTGAAACACAATATCACTCAAAAGTTCATCAGTAAATAAAAGATTAAATGCTTCATAAGGACTTAGGCTGGCACGATGTCGAATAAAATTGGGTAGATCAATATCCGCAGTAAATGGGTCCGGAGTCTTTATATTAGAAACGCATTTATTCCAAGTAGGTACCAAATTGCTTTTCCATCTCTTTGCTAGAGTAAATAGCGGTACTGTATCTTCTGCATCCCATTCATCCGAAGAGGAAGGCTCATCTTCCCCATAATCAGACACCACAATTTCGGCAACGTCAAGATGATCAAACAAAGCAGCCGGAGCATCTCCTGCAGAAGAACCTTCACTTTCTGACTCGTCACCATCAGCCTCTGAGTCGCAGTCAGAAGGAATTGAGATACAACTGTTTTCAATTCGATCTATTTCATCATAGAGTTCATTTTCTGTCATGCCTATCAAATTGAAACTGAGTGCTTCACGCCGGCGGCTCATGTTTCTAACAGTACGGTGGTACAATTTTTAAACACTAAAAAAAAAATAAAATTCAGGTTTCAAACTTCACGAACATTAAAAATGGATATTAACCTACCTTTATTATGTGTTTTTATATGAAATTCATAAAGTAATGCACCCGATGAATAAACACAACACTTTTCTTTTAAAAACAATAACCTCAAATCACAGCAGGGCACGCGAGAAGTAAATAAATACCTAAAACCGTAAAAATAAACGCCAGCGTTCGACGAATTTGTATCACCCAACTAATCATAGGCCAATGAGATGTTTCGCTATGGAGGGACGATTATTAAACCGACGTACGCAATAAAAATAATTTTGATTTAAGTGGTACATTTTATGGACCACCATACAGAAAAGGTCAGCAAAAAAGTGGTTCAATTTGTCAACCAAGGTACTGCAAAGAGTTAACAGCAACACTCGTGAAGAGTTATAAACTAAAATTTTTTAAAATAATTAAAAATAAAAAAACTATAATTTTTATTCTTTCGTTGTTTTTTTTTTTTTTATTATTATAATTTTTTAGGCCCTCAGAGATCTAAGGGGGGTAGCTGCCCTTCAGTAACTACGATCGCGCTTGCCAGTATAAATCTCTAACAGAGCCGAAGATAAGCATCTACTAGCAATTTACTTTAATTAAATGATTGGTTATTAATAAAATTCAGATCTTCGCAAAATGCTAACGTACCTGGTGATGCCCTCTAGGTCAGATAAAATCAAGTATTTTTTACAACCTTGTAATATTTTTTTAAATATTACCGTAGTCTCTAGAAGAATTACTTTCATGAAAAAATCACCCTCCGTCTTTTTGCATTTTTTTTACGATTTAGGATTTGTATATGTACGTTCCAATTTCCGTCCATCTTCGGCCAGGATAACTTCAGATTGAAATATTACTTGAAGTGAGAAAGGCGCCTATAGTTTTTTAGAAATATCCCTCGAAAAGAAAGGCTTGGCGGCGATAGGGGCTAGTATCTATAAATAGAATTTCAATGGTATGATAGGAATTTTTCCTCGTTTTTAATTCAGATAATGAAAAAATGATGGTTTTAAATTTTGAAAAGTCTAAAAGAATATATTTTATGTTAAGTTCACTACTGTTATTAGCTTCCGACAATGACATGTTAAACTCTAATGTAGCATTAGTTGTAATACTTCGATACGGACCTGTAATTTTTGAAATTTTTGGAACATAGGTAGCAGTAATTTTTAGCCTTTAAAAACCTTTATTTTAAAATTAGTTGTCAAAAGTAATGTGATATCTCATGCAACATTAGCTAATCGGTATTTTGGAGAATCAACCCCGACGCATGTCTCTTCCCTCACTTCAAAAACGATTCCTCTATTCAGTTTATACGAATATAGAACTTTTTTCTCACTGATATAAAATCAATTTTTTGTAGGTAATAAGTGCAATCACTTAAATTCAAGGAAATGATTCATCTTCTTGTTTTACTGGCACGTACGCGTTTGATGATTGCACGTCTGGCACATAAACGACTTGATTTGTTCGTGGTCTGACACGTCGAATACGTTGTATTAGTTGCAATACTTCCACGCGAAACTGTAGTTTTTGGTCATCGTCAAGTTTTTGCAACGTCGGCAGCAACGATTCGAAAAACGCTCTATCGTCGTCAATATTTTGAGGAGACTGGATTGAATTATTATCTAGAAATTTAGGTGTTTGCACCGAAGAATTATCCAGAAAATGGGCTCCAGCTGAGGCTGCAGGAGTCTCCAGATATGTTAAAATACTAGCATCAGTATCAGGTTTCATAGATTTCTTAGATTTCTCTAAATTCATCCGTGGGAGTATTAATGTTTGATCAAGCATTCCGGAATCACATAATGGATCGTCCAAATTGTCATCATTGGAAGATGCATTCTGAAGTTCGTCTGTAGGTAACGATGACGTTGTTCCTTGGTCTAGTGTAGATGATAAGAATCCAAGTTGATCAGCATAAATGTATCTAAATTTTTTGACTCCAGTCGAACCAGCCTTTTTTGTATACTTTCGATAATAATCTCTAATGTTGCGCCATTTTTGTTGAATTTTTTGTTCTGTAAAAAAAACAATAATTACAAAAACGGTCAAGTGCAAGTTAGATTTGCGCAATTAATGTTCCGTACTGCGATTGCTTTTTAAATAAAAATTTGTGTTACGAAAGTATAAAATGATTAGTGACCTCACAAACACATGAGTTTTCAATAAAAGAATTAAGAGCCCAGATCACAAACATGTCTAGTCAGATACTGACTACGCAGGCTAATCAGACTAATCAGCATAAGACAGGAAGTTCCTGACATGTATCTTAAGATCCAATATGTATTTTCATGTTTTTTTTTTCTTAATCAGTAATGTATAAGAGTTATAGCATCTTAGCTGCCTAATATTCAATAAATCAGTCTAGCTCAATCGACAATCTAGTAATAAAAGTGAAAAAGAAATATTTACTACTTAAATAATTGTTTAATTAAAAACAAATAAAATAAAATTATTTTGTTATAGACGCGCGGTACTGAAAATATATTTATCTCCACCATACTGTCGAGAAACCTCGATATTGTCGAGGTACATAAGCAGATAAATTATCAAACGTAATGCACTCGTGATAATTTTCGCTCAATCTACACTTTATGAAGAATATTCCAAGCTTTTTCCAAAATTTTTTGATCAGTACTGTTCGAGATCGGGTGTGAGGACAGAGATTTTTTTAAAATAACACGAAGAAAAGTGTGCGCATGTAAGACATTATATATATTTTGAACTCGTGTTTTCACACTCGATGACTTTAGAAAAAAGTTTTTGTTTTACTTCCCCCTACAAGCTAACCCGTTGAGTCAAAATTTAACTTTCAGAACTACACGGCTCTATTTGAGCCATCAATTTTTATATTTGTGCAAAATTTCAACTTTCTATGTTCCGCACGGAACACTAAAAACGACTTACTAATAGTGTACGATTATTAACAGTACGATATTTGCTTTTACTTCTCTTGCCGAATGAAGTACTGCTTGTATTTGTAAAACAGTCACCCCGAGATTTTTGGTTACCTTCAGGGTCCCATAGATCACCAAAAATAGTGGTTTGTCTGCCTGAACTTTAACGAAATGTGATATTTGAACTGGTTATTTGAGAAACTCCATTAGTCAACTGACCTTAACTTTTGGCAAATTAGAAAAAACTTTTTTAGTGCTATCCAAGTCTTCATCATTCCTATTTTTTGAATGGAATATGTCCCCCTGGACGGAAAACATATTAAACGCTTGTTGGTAAACTTTGCCGACCTTTAATTTTTTTTTTGAGCAGTTTTCAAAATGCCATGAGTTATGGGGTGTCTCAAATACATTGGTTAAATTGTATCTGAAACCAAGGTTTATCAATCAAGCGTAAAAAACAAAGTCATTATAGAAATAATGTATATATTTTACGCTAAAATATTAGATATTATTAAAATGAAAAGTTAAAACATTGTTAAAAGGTTAAAAACAGCATTCATTCATCTTCATCACTCATTGTAGTGGTGGTTGTAGGCCAGTTGAATATTTCATTATAAAAAGACATCTGGTATATAACCTTCTAATTTTCGTACGTCAGCAATTTTTTTTGTAAGTGATGGTTATTTTTCCACTGGGGTAGGCCAATGCTTCAGGCAGTGGAGTTTTGTTTTGTTGTTGTTGTTCAGCCTGAATGTGTTTGTGGCACATCCTTTAATAAAAGTGCTTGCTTTAACTAAGTTTGTATGCTTAGAATAATGAGAAAAGTGCATTAATTGGCTGATTTTCAGTTGATTTTGAGCCCTTGGCGCGTTCCTACCACCGGACTCTACAGACAGCATTCAAAGTAACTTCAACTTTCAAATTTGGTTCTCCTACCTATAAAATAATACTTCAGCTAATAATGTACACTCTAGTTTGCAGCAAGTGATTTCGCATCAGCCAAAGGAAGATCAAAAGAAGCTTTAAGGGATCGGGGTTAGACATGTTGTGTTTTACTACCTTCCAAGGGTTTTTGGAGTTCAGGAATCTGAAAGGTATAATATTTTTTTCAATTTTAACAGCATTAGTATGGCTGTATAGAAAGCTCAGGTTTCGCTTGTATATATTTCTAAGACGTTTCATATGGTTATATCTTTATTGTGAATATGTGTAACATCAAAAAAAAGACCGAGATTTGTTGGAAATTTCGGTACGAAGGGTGTTCTCCTCTAATTTTTTTTGTCTCGATCCGACTTATATAACCGGTGTTATTCACATTTTAAGCTCAAGAAACGCTTTTTGAGAACTTAAAAAATTGTTTATAAACAAGAGCACAAGTTTTTCGAGGTTGAAAACTCAGGACAGTACTCCTGGTGATACCTCAGAGAGGACAAAATCGTAATATTGCTGTATCTAAACTATGCCTACCTCAACATTATTTTGGCCTTTTTTTCACTGTACTATATAAAAATATAGGTATTTTATTTTACCAATATAAACAGGGTGCATAAAAAAATATTAATAATTAATATTCTAATTACTAGAATATACAAGTAACATTAACAGCAATCTAAGTATGGATTACACTACAAGACTATATGACTTGAAATTAGAGTTCTGTAAAAGAAAGTAAAAAATAGTTTAGTAGGATTACAAAACTTTGAAAGATGCAGAATTAAAAAATATTTATGTATATACAGGGTGGCTCAAAAACTCGTAGTAGCAAACTATACACTATTTTGAAAGTTCTAACCAGTAGTGTGGGACTCTCAGATTTTAATGTTCAAATAATTGCATTATTCATAAGTTACCAGTCTATAGTTTCGTAATAATAGTAAAAACTAACCAGATAGTTTTGGTGAGAACATCAAAACCTGAGATAGTAATGCGCAAGTTATTTTCTCTAAGTAGTTTTGTGCTGTTGAGGTATGAAAAATGACGTTTTCAAGCGTACATACCTCAGAAACTATTAAATTTACACCAACTATTATACGAGGTGCGGGAGTATCGTTTTGAAATATGTTGTGGTCGTCGCGCCATCCCGTGCATGCGCGCTAAGGTCCTGCATTTATTGGCTAGTCGCAGGCGCTAATACATTCTACCAAGATTACGTTTATTTGTGGGTGTTTAAAGTGCCTCACACCCTTGAAAATTCCGCAGATTATAAAATTCGCGCTGTAATTCATTTCTTAAATGCAAGAAACGTAAAAGCGGCCAAAATACATCGGTAGATTAGTGAAGTGTATGGCAAAAATGCTATGAGCGATGGAATGGTAAGAAAATTGGTTCGAGCATTTAAAGGTGGTCCTGCAAACCTGCACGGTAAGGGACGAAGTGGACGATCATCATAGTTTTTTTTTGTGGTTTTTTAAGTTACAAAGCAAAACCAAACCATAAGTTGTCTTGGTATATCTGTAGCGCAAATGTTTACCAATAATTATTTATTTGTTATCTCATTTATTATGTCATTATAATTTTCTTATGGGTCATCTAATATAATTTGTTCATCCATCTTCTAAATTTATTTTTTCAAAATTTAACGAATAAATTTGACGTCAAATCATCTTGAAATTCGATATATTAGTATCCTTGATTGATTGTTTCTGAAGCACCGAAAACTAATTAGTTTTTTTGACGTACCTAAAATAAATTATTTCTAACTTATGCCTTAAAATATATTTTTTCAGGTTTTCTGTTTCCCAACTTTTCCTTTCTTACGGGCAGTTTTTCGCCGGATTCCATTTTTATAGGGTATTTAACTAATAATTGACGTCACGTAGATATTAATAAATCAATCAGAGCCGGGCTAGCAAATTACCAGGTGTACAAGTATGAAATGCAGATTTCAGACAACAGATGGTGCACCAATGCAGTTTGTGCTATAAAGATTTGACACCGCGCCATTTTGTTGTGTCAACAACAACTGTCAGACGCGCACGAGTGATAAATTGGAAAAGTGTGTGCATAGTATTGTGTTCAATATGTCGAAATTTATACCGAACAAAGAGCATTCGCCGACAGCATTAATTTTTGGTTTTCATTTGAAGAAAACTGCTGTTGAATCATACCGATTACTTCGAGAAGCTTATGGAGAACATGGTCCATCGCAAGATACGTGTGAACGATGGTTTTGGCGTTTCAAAAGTGGTGACTTCTATGTTACAGACAAGAAACGTGGAAAACTAAAAAAATACGAAGATGTGGAATTGCAAGCATTGTTGGACGAAGATGATTCGCAAACACAAAAACAACTCGCCGAGCAATTGGGCGTTAGTCAACATGCTGTTTCCGATCGGCTACGAGAGTTGGGAAAGATTCAGAAGATCGGTAGATGGGTACCACATGATTGAACGACAGGCAAATGGAAAAGCGCAAAAACACGTGTGACATTTTGCTCGCTCGGGACAAAAGAAAGTCGTTTTTGCGTCGTATAGTTACAGGGAATGAAAAGTGGATTTATTTTGAGAATCCCAAGCGCAAAAAACCATAGGTAGATCCAGGGGCACCATCCACATCGACCGCAAGACCGAATCGCTTTGGCAGAAAGCAGATACTCTGTGTTTGGTGGGACCGGAGGGGTGTGGTCTATTATGAGCTGTTAAGACCTGGGGAAACGGTTAATACTAAACGTTACCAACAACAATTGACCGATTTGAACCGTTCGCTGCTTGAAAAAAGGCCAGAATACCGAAAGAGGCAACACAAAGTCATTTTTTTTCATGACAATGCTCCATCACATATGGCAAAACCAGTTCGCGACACGTTGGAAGCACTCAGCTGGGAAGTTCTACCCCATGCGGCTTACTCACCAGACTTGGCTCCTTCCGATTACCACTTGTTTGCATAGATGGGTCACGCACCTGCTGAGCAGCGCTTTGGTTCGTACGAAGATGTGAAAAAAAATGGCTCGATGAATGGTTCGCAGCAAAAGGAGAAGATTTTTACTGGCGTGGTATTCACAAATTACCTGAAAGATTGGAAAAATGTATAACAAGCGATGGAGCATACTTTGAATAAAGCACTTTTTCTAATTCTTCCGAATTTAACATGTTTTTTTAGAAAAAAAATCGGCATTTCATACTTGTACACCTGGTATGTTGAAAATACCAATTAGGCAATCTGTTAATATTGTTTACTGTATGTATTTGCGCATCTCGTATGCGAAAAATACACCGTAAACTGAAATAAAAACCTTTTTACATAAACGAAAACCAAAAACTATGTCAAATTTAGTAACCAGTTTAATAATTTTATAAGTGTATAGTTCAGACAACCCCTTTATACCGAAAATGGCAAAAAGCCGAAAACAATATATAACAAAGTCTGTAGGAGATGGAACATATAAAGTTTTGTTGGTTTCTTGGCCTTAATTTTAAAATACGTTTTTCTTATTCACCTTCCCCTCTGAGTAGAATTTTTACAATTTTTTTCATATTTTATAGGATATCGGCGAGGATGTAATACCCGTCAATGTTGTCTAAGTGCCTAACCATACATTTTTGTATTTCACGGCACCTTTTAGACAACGCGGTAGTGCTGCTATGGACGTTATTGCATTCCTGCAAACAACTTTACCTATGTACGTGACCAGGCTAAATATACTTAAATTAATTAATAACTAAAATATACCGATCTTCCGGGATTGGCATCCCAGACCTTTTGCATGGCAAGTACGTTACGCCACGGAGCCCGGATCGCCACACTATATAATAAATATGATTTCTGTAGGCTTGGTGTAGGGATATAACATGAAAACTTGAATTTGTGTCGGGATATAACATGAAAACTAACCAATCTGGCCAAGTTTTCCACTATATATGAATAAAATTGATTTAGAAACAAAGAAAATATTGCAAACATAACATGGAAGGTTTGATGTCAAAGTCATTCTAACGTCTTACAAATTGCAACAGTATGTCTGGATCTTAAACTCCTTTATAACGTTCCTGGTGGTATTCTGTCACTTTAATTGATTGTTTGTGGCCCTTATCGCATGTTCCACGTTAGAATGTAAAATGCTATCCAGCGCATAGGAGATCTGCTCCTTCTTCTCCTACTCTCAGGCTTTACCTGGATGGTCAATTTTTCTATGTCCTCGCTTCTACTTAAATGACCAAAGAACCGCAATATTCCAGCAAGCACTATAGTTGGTAGCCGTTGGGTGGGCTTAATTTCGTTCAGAATGGACACGTTTATTCGGTGTTCCGTACAGGAGACATTCAACATTTCCGCCAGCAAAACATTTGAAACGCGTCTATTCGTTCTCGGTCTGCACCAGGACTTGAGATTGATTTTTGTGTTTCCCGTGATATCTTTGCTCTGCGATCTATTATTATATAATTGTTGTATGATCCTAACTCTATATGTATATATATATATATATATATATATATATATATATATATATATATATATATATATATATATATATATACTAGCCGTGACCGCCGCTACGCTCGCGTGGAATTGATTCACTACTATCATCACACTGCTTATTCCTTATGTTACCTAACGTAATAAAATAGCTGCCATTATTTCCCCTTATCTCCCATTATTTTTCCTTATCTCCCATTATCTCTACATAATTTCCATTATCTAGACTTATCTCTGCTTATCTCCCATTATTTCTCCTTATCTCCCATTATTTCTCCTTATCTCCCATTATCTCACCATAACTCCCATTATCTAGACTTATCTCTGTTTATCTCCCATTATTTCTCCTTATCTCCCATTATTTATACTTATCTCCCATTATCTCACCTTATCTCCCATTATCTAGGCGTACATTATATAGAACATATGTATAAATTTGTAAAAAACCGTAAATCGGATAAGTGGTTCTCAAGTGATAAGTGCAGATAGAGAGACGTTGCATTTTATATATATATATTATATATATGTATATATATATATATATATATATATATATATATATATATATATATATATATATATATATATATATATATATATATATATATATATATATATACATATGTACGTAAATATCTGAAGCGTAGCCAAGGGAACCAGGGTAGACGTACGCCTCCCCCCAATGATTACCCACTAGCCACCAATTTTTAGAGGAGGTGTAAGTTTTTAGAGTTTTACTGTAGGCAAGGGTTTTTTTTTTGTGAAAAATCTCGCCACCTTGCGGTTATCAGTTTTAAATTGAGTATAAATTTTTAAAGTATGAAAGGGTTTTTTTGTGAAAAATCTCAACCCCTAGATTTTTAGGTTATTATAATGGGAGAAATCGTTGAGCCCCCTTATTAAGCAGCTATTTTTTCCTTAAAGGAAACGCCCTTGGTGTCTAACCTGAACTTGGTTAAGCCACACTTAGTCTCTAATTCATGTGATAGAAGTCTCATGCAGGTCGTGTTGACGATTGATGTCAGCTATATAACTGGTTTTCAGACTTAAACTACAGACGTGCTTACAGAACCTGGTCTATTAACTTTTTGTATGTTTTCTAACTTTCAAGTGTTGCATCATGTAATATGGTTACCTGATACTGATGAGGACCAAACCTTTTTTATATATCAAGTTAAGGTCGATTTTTTTGGACAGATAGATTCTAAACCTGATAAATTTAATACTGGAGTATATTAAAATTTTATTTTGTCAGTGAATGATTTTATGCCAAAACTCCTATTGTAATAAAAAGTTGCTTAAAAATAAAAATACCTTGAATTCCAGAAATATGGAAGAAGTCGATTACCCAAAAACATAAGACAGACGGTGTTTTGTTAAGCAAAAGGTCATTTAGATCCCAGACTTGTTAATGTGGACTAAACATTTTTCTAGAAAAAAAAACTTGAGAAAGTCATGCAAGAAATTTTCTTTAAAACGAGAAAGTAAGTAAAATATATTACTACTATCAACTTTTTAATGCTCTGAGTTTTCTCAGTTTTTTTCTTTATTTGATGTTCTATTCTTTCTATTTTCTTTCCTATCACAATTTTGTAGTTTAGTAAATACGTTTTACCAAAGTTGAAAATAAAAATGTAATTGTTTTTTTACAACTATACAATCTATCCATACGAGGGTCCGCATATTTACATTAAAATGCGATCACACATCTGACCTGGCTTAAAAACTGATTAACTGGATAGCACGTGAATGGATCAGTCAAATATATTTGAGCGATCCGTTGTTATACTTCCAAAATTCAAAATTCCTTGGTTGACTTTCTCAATCTCATTAAAAGTCCAATCTAATGAAGTGCATCGTTTTAGCTAAGAGAGAAGAAAGTAACATTATATCCCACGAATATCACGCGACTCCTTCCTCTCGGACTGTACATTCCAAGTTCGAGTCGATCAGACCATTTTCGAAGTCAGGCTCATTCGAGCCAGAGTCCCCCAAGGCTCTGTCGTCTCCTCCCCATTTATTTAACATATACACGGCCGACATTCCCAAGTCGAACCACACTTCCCTTTTCATGTACGCTGATGACACTGCCATCACCGCCACCACCAAGTCGACCAGGATCATCATCAGCGGCCTCCAACGCTATCTCAACAAGCTAGTCCCCTGGTTCGAACACCCAAACCATCATGTTCACTAAGGCTCGCATCTCCACTACGACAAGCCTCACTTTCCAAGGCACCAGACTCCGATGATCAGACAGCATCAAGTACCTGGGCCTTCATTACGAGAAGTGGCAGGTTATCGCCTCCGCCAAGAAAGTCAACCAACTTCTCGGCAAGCTGTACCCACTCTTGAACAAGTCCGGTAAATTGTCGACTCGCAACAAGTTGACAATTTACGAGACGATCAACCGAGCCAGAATGCCATTCAAACCAAGGCCCTCCACATTATCACCAGATGCCCATCCGGGAATTCATCAGCAGCGCTCAGCCCAAATTCCTGGACAAAGTCATTCACCACCTCAATCCCACAGTCAGGACTGCCTACCGTCTCCCTTCACGCTAAGCTCATCGCCGTCTGCTAAGACCCAGCGACTCCCTGCCACCAGATTAACTTAAGTTAATCTTAATTATTATTAAGTTTAATTTTAACTTTTCTGCTCATGAAATATCTTAAGTTCTCTCAATACATTTATATAAACTCCTTACCTGGGTTAAGTTAGTTAGGTCCCTGTCATGTATATATCTCAAGATCCAAATTGTAAACATGTTCTAACGAAATTATTATATAATAGTTACAGCGTAGAAACTAGCTAGTAGTTAATAAAAGTATTCAGTAACATTATATTTATAAGAAACAGCTGAGTACGAGTATTTTCTAAATTTGTACCTAGGTAATGAGTTATATATAACTACATATAACGTAATATCAAAATTAACAAATGTAAGTAATAAAACACCGATACGTATACAAAGCAGGACCACGCGATATCATTAAATTTTTTAGCGGTGTTGCACGAAGATGGGGGTAGGAACTCCTTAGAACAGTCCTATCAGAGTGAGGTGAATCAACCCCTTCTCACCGCCGATTTCAGGAGCTTCCTGAGCCAGGAAGCTAGTACCTGTATAGGGTTGCTTGTCCGGAGTTACGAATGAAGACCACAATGAAGGTGAAGGTGAAGAAGGATAACTTCGAATATGGCGGGTCCGGCGGAAGTGGTATCCCTAATTTTAGGGCTTGCATGAAATCAAACCTCTGTAAATGGGTAGCTGCGTTCAGAGTATCTACTCTAAGTGGAGAGTAAAGAACTTGGTACAGTTATAGTAGAATTATGGCGGAGGCGTAGATGAAAAACATCAATAACGGCAACACCACAGCGTGGGGTAGAAAGTAATAGAATACCCCTACTTCGTTACAATTTTTCCAAGAACAATCCTGGCAGAGAACGAAAATGTAACGGCCTTGAGTCCTGGGAGGGCTAAATGTCCACAAAGTGCTAAGAATCGCCAGCTAGGATAGAAACTTGGAGACGCTTGCTTCAGGCTGGAAAGCTTGGTAATGCTGCTCAAGAAATGGGAAGACTGAAGATTGATTTGCTTGGTGTGAGTGAAGTCCGATAGCCAAACAGCGGCCAAATGACAATTAAGACGGGCGAAACAATTTACTTCTCAGAAGACGACGACACAAGAAATAGAAACGGTGCGGCAATATTGGTGTCTTCAACCTTTAAACAGGTGGAAAATTAGGTTCCATTTTCGGATAGAATCAAAATTAAGTCATTCAATTTTACACACCCAACTCAACATGCAGTGAAGATGAAATAGAGGGATTTTATCATGAACTGGAACAAGTTTTAAAATTAACAAAAAATCATGATGTAAACCTTATTATTGGTAACCTCAACGCCATCGACGCTGTCAGGATGGGGTTGGAGAATACTGCCTAGGGGTGAGAAATGAAAGGTCAATAACAGAGTTAACCATAATGAACACATGGTACAAACTACCTAAAAATTCGCCATACATATATTTGGCGATCCCCGGCTGACGATCCTGGTCACATTATACGAAATCAGATTGACCACATTATTGTGAATAAGCGATTTCGTATTGTTTCAAGAAAGTTAAAATATATCCTGCTACGGACATTCGCTTCGACCCTAATCTTGTATGGATAGCCTTCAGAAAAGCATTATAGGCTCACGCAAAAACTGTAGATATTGATAAACTAAAAAACACAGAAGTTCAATCCGAAGGACAAGTTCAACCAAAACTTAATCACACAATATATTTACAACTCTGCTATATAGGAAAAATGGACAGTAATTCACTTAAATGCTTAACGCATCTGCATGAAATTCCTAAAATCAGAAAAAGTGAAAAAGCATGTATGGCAGATGCCATACTGCACATCATGGAGGAGAGACATCAACTAAAAATTAACAATAAACTCGAACAATATAAAGGCAAATAACAACAAATAAAAAAGCTATTGAACAGGCAAAGAACGCGTGGTTGAAGCATAAATATGAGAATATTGAACATTTACAAGAAATTCATGATGAACACAATTTATACAAACAGGATCGAGAACTTACCAAAGATACTTTGCTAAACTCCATAAATGAAATATTTGTATCTACGGAAGACAAACTTGAGCATTGGAACAATTATATACGAGTATTTGAAATGTGGACATAGAGAAGAATGTGTTGAGTCTCTTTGATAGATATAGTCACCAATAAGGCCGTCCCTGAACAAATGCAAAAAACAACAAAATGCGTTGATACTGTTCGTAAAACAAAAATTACAATACCTAGGTCATATAATGCGAAATGCCAAGTATCGCTTCCTGCTGCAATTAGTACTGCCGAGCAAAATTGAGGGAAGTCGCACAGTAGGTCAAAACACCCGAATGATGGAAAAAGACCTCCTAAAGTGCTTCAGTAATATCAGGTACTTACTTATGGTGCCAATTCCAATGTATTTTTTCGTGTTGAATCGAATAGAATAATTTTCAAGTCGATAGCCAATCGGCTGCATGCTATACCAATTTATTCAATGTTATTATCCATAAAACGTGGTTTTCTTGAATAATTTCATAATTAGTACAATTTTTAATCTATTTTCATACTTAATCAAACTATTTTAATGTCACTAGGATGAACTAATTTGGAAATATAGTAAGAATGCTATTTCAACCAGATATTTTATTTAGGTAGGAATCAGAGATCACTGCTTACACACGATTTTTGTATGAAAATGTTCTTTAGAGATAGGGAACTCTAAATGGCTTATAACATTTTTTAATGGTTTTTATTCTTCACGGAACTCGCCAAAATTAAGCAGTCATGCGTATATAATACATTACCGTATATATTTATTACCGATTTTTACTTCTATGAAAACGGAGGTATGGTGATAGTTTTTGTTATCCTTGAGTTTTGAAGCCTAGCTTCATTTTCCTCCATAGAACTTCTTGTTTGCTTAGATAGTAAATACTATAAGGTTCGATTCCCCACAAAGAACGCCACCGAGTATCATCGAATGGGATTTTGTGAATTTTGGGTAAAATGCAAAAAACGGCAAAAAAAGCTATTTTTTCAGTATTTCGCTTATAACTTGAAAACTGCGCAATTTTCGAGAAAAGTTTTCCTAAATAGAAATAAACCACATTAGATTTTCTACAAATTACATTCTAAAGATTTTTCGTCAGACAAACGGTTAGCCTCTAGAGCAGGGGTGCTCAAACTTGAACTGCTGGCGATCTACCTCAATATTGTTAGACTGCGATCGATCGACTCTGAGAGGCTGCAAGTAAGTGTGATGCAGGATTGTCGTCTAGGTAGGGTGTATCGTGGCATAGATATTAGTTTTCCGCACAATATGCATTTTTTTAGTCAAGGTAAGTGTAGGTCTGCTCTAAAATGTCAATGAAAAAACTCATAATTATTCAAAATTGCGAGTTTATTGGTTCTTACAAAAACAAACGAGTTCTAGTGTCTAAACTTAACTAAAGAGTGACTTTGGATGTTGAAGCGTGGCACAGCATGTCCTCAGCATACCTTTCATAAGATGGTACGTAATTACCGAGTGCTAATCGCAAGCATGATGACATATGTTCGTCAGTTAGTCGATTGCGATATTTTGACTTAATTATCTTCATTTCAGAAAATGCAGACTCGCACAAGTAAGTTGACCCAAACATTGCCGTCAGTTGAAGGGCGATTTGCCTTAGATTCGGATATTTATCTTCAGATATAAAACACCAGAATTTTGTATCAGATGCTGTGGCTTTGAGATGTACATCTGATATAATCTGCACTAACTCATTTTCAACAGAACATGAGTCCATGTTAAACTGACTTTCTATTTCAGTAGCTAATTCCTCAATGTTTTTACACGAAAAAGGATAACTCATAAATGATGCGATATTTGCCAATTTACTGAAATCATAAAAACATATTTCGAATTGGCCCAAAATATTTGATAATTCTGCCTCATAAATATCATAATTCAACTGAGGAATCCTTGCTTTCAAAGACGGAAAATTTTTCAGATCCTTTCTTTTCAGTTGATCTATCATAAGTTGCAAGTTACTTTTAAATGCGTTTATTGCGCTAATCATCTCAATAATAGTTTTTCCTTTACCTTGAAGCTCCAAATAAATGGCGTTTAAATGCATTGTGATGTCTGTCAAAAATGCCAAATCAGTCAGCCATTTTCCGTTTTTCAGCATCTGAGTGTCATCATCTCTTTCGTCCAGAAAAGCTGTTATTTCGGGCAATAATTCTTGAAACCTTTCTAGGAATTTTCCGCGACTCAACCACCTGACGTCCGTGTGAAGAACTAAATCAGTGTGTTCAGCTGACTCACTATCTTCCAACTGCAATTTAAAGAGCCGTCGTTGCAAGCTACGTGCACGGATAGAATTCACAATTTTTATTGCAATGCCCATAATCACCTCCATGTTTAGAACTTTTGAACACAAAACATGTTGATGTATAATGCAATGGAAGGAGAAAAATGAAGGGAAATCATCATTAGCTCGACACAATGCCACAAAACCGTTTTTGTTTCCAGTCATTGCTGGTGCTCCATCGGTTGTAATGCACACTAGTTTATATATTGGTAGCTTGTAGTTTGTTACAAAATTGAAGAAAACGTCATATATGTCTTCGCCACGGGTCTTTCCTTTCAGAGGAATCATTGTCAAAAACTCTTCCTTAGCCGACATGTCATTGAATACCATTCGAATAAAAATACACAGCTGGGCAGTGTCTGTCATATCGGTGGATTCGTCGAATTGTAAAGAAAAGTATGTACATTCCATGATATCATGTTTTAGTTTATCTGCCATGTCCTGACTCATGACTTCAACACGCCTTGTGACAGTCGGATGAGATAACTGAAGTACTCTAATAGCAGACATAATGTCTGTGTTATTTTTAAAATCTCCAAATAAAGTCTCACCCGCTTCAATAAATGCTTCCTTCACAACCAATCCATCATCAAATGGTTTCTTGTGTTTCGCCAATATATGAGATATTTTAAATGACGTGATCGTTGCAGCTTTTGATTGTTTGGCTAGTCTTGTGAACATGGTTTGTTCTTTTTTCAAACAAGTTATCAAATCACGTACTTCTCGTTTTCTTAATTCACTCTGTGACGGAAAATCCTTTTCATAGTTTTTATGAACCGTTTTATGATGCCTCTCTAAGTTCCCACGCTTAGGTATTGCAACTGATGCACGGCAAATGAGACAAATGCACTTATCCTTTACCATACAAAAGAAAAATTCTTCCTCCCAATCGTTATTAAAATGATAAGTTTTACTTTTCTTCGCCGCACTCATTTTGGACTATTTATTAATAAACTTTGTATCGATGTATCGCCTTCAAGTTACAACTCAGACTGACTCCTATTCCTGCAGGCGTAACATTTATATCGGCGCGAACGAAGTCTCGAATGTTCCCGTCAAACACGCCGCCCGAAGTCTCTAGAAAAATCGGCGGGAATCAAAAACGCGGCTTTCCTTTGACAAGTACCGCGCGTTCCTCTGATAAAGCCGCCTTTTGCCGCTAGCAGGGGGTTATTACGATAAAAGAAAGTGATGAGGGGGTTATTCTGGCCTAATTGTGGATCGAATAAATTTTAGTAGTTTATTCATTACATTTTGTTTTAGTTACCTAAAACAAAATCTGTGAATAGTTCTATATCGAAATTTTTTTCTCGAGATCGACTCAAAAAGCACTCGCGATCGACTTGTCGATCGCGATCGACCGTTTGAGCATACCTGCTCTAGAGCGCTTTGAAATTTAGTGAAATTTCGAAAATATCGCTAAGCCAAGAGGAACTCCCTCATTTCTCGCTCGGAGCTCTGTCTTCTGGTCATAAATGTAGGTTAATAATTTTACTAAATATCAACTAAATTGTTTTAAATAGGAATATCATGCGCTATGTCCGAAATTCACTAAATTTCAAAGTACTTTTGCGACTAAACTCTTCACCTGACAAAAAAACCTATAGAACATAATTTGTTGGAAATTTATGTACATATGTTATTTATAGTTTATTTTTTTATGGGAATGCTTTTAGCGAAAAGTGCGTAATTTTCAAGTTATAAGCAAAAAATTGAAAAAAGAGCATTTTTCGCTGTTTTTTGCATTTACATTTACGAGGTAGCAAAGTTGAAATTAGGAATCAACACACTAAAAAATATAAAGAACAGTTACATTTTTTCCTGAAATTAGCACTTTTGTCCCCTATTTACTGGACTATCAACTGAAATCGTATTTGGTCATATTTGGTGGCGTTCTTTGCGGGAAATCGAACCTTATAGTACCAACTATGTAAGCAAACAAGAGGTTCTTTGGAGGCAAGTGGAGCTAGTCTTCAAAACTCAAGGAAAACAAAAACTATCACCATACTTTTATTTTCATGGAAGTAAAAAATGTAACATATACGGTAATGTATTCATGTTCGCTGCATGATTGCTTAATTTTGACAAGTTCTGTGAAGAATAAAACCATTGAAAAACGTTATAAGCAATTTAGAGTTCACTATTCAATCTATACTTTATGGAGAATATTCCAGAATGAATTTTTTCAGAAATTTTTTGATCAGTACTTTTGGGAATAAGGGGGGCGATTTTTGGCAATTTTTTAAAAATAATACAAAGAAAAGTGTGCGCAAGTACAATTTTTTTTTTCATTTGCTATTTGATCCCCAAAATTAACCCCTTAAGTCAAAATTTAAGTTTTAAAACTACATGGCTCGGATCGGGCCATCAATTCCTATATCGTGCCAAATTTCCACTTTCTATGTCAAATAGTTTCGGAGAAAATCGGGTGTGACTGGCGGAGAGACAGACAGACACCGAAGTGATTCCATAAGCGTTCCGTACGAAACCCTAAAAATACATAACGACGCCTACACTTAGGTTTGCGCGTTCTTTTACACAATTCACCAATTTTCTATAATTTGTGTTCTTGTATTTCAGCAATAACAGAATTTTTTTATCAGTAATAGACAAAACGCGGAAATGCATCGATGACATTTAAGAAAAAACGCACTAGATACATCCACTGGCATGTCCCTTTGAATGATTTAAGCTATCTTTCTATCCTTTTTTTTCTGTAGTAGTAATAAAGGATAAAGACACTTTAAAAAACACGGTATAAACGATATTGTAAGATAAACACAGCTATTTAAAAAATACATTTTGAGAATCACTTAACAATATAACGCACGCTTTAAAGAAGTATTTTTAAAAATATTATTTCTTTTATTTCTATCACATCTTAAAATACACTTAAAAATATAGAAACTATTTAGTATCACTGATTATAACAATTATTAACTAATAAGAATCTTGTTTAAGTATGTAATTTCACACTTACCAAGAGATTTTTTTTCTGCATCTGAATAATCTTCGAAATTTGCAAACAAAACATAACAAATACTGTACCACGCCAAGTCTCTTTTATTTCTATCTTTGTATTCTTCACAAGTTGTGTCCCAAATACATGGTCTCTTTTTAATTTCAATTATAAATCTTTCAATATCCATATTTCCAATATCAAACATGATAATTCTTGGCTATTATTGTACCAAGAGTAAACAAACCAGCGGTCAAACGCCTAAAATACAAATGGTCGACAACTAGTTTCCGCACAGCTGTCGCGTTCGTTCGTGAAAAGCCGCACGGCTTTCGGGCAGCTTTCGTTTCTCTGTGGCTAGTGCGTCTTGTTGGCGCAGGCGGGAACTTTACGTTGACGCTTCCGCATAGGGGAGAATTAGGTGAAATTGACCAGGGTATTTTAAACCTTCTGTGATCACAAACTTTTCCGCTAGACGTACTTACAGTTTAGTGATGAGAGAGCTTTACGTTATTATGGCAGAAATGATCCGTAGAAACTCTAAAAGCAAAATCAGAGTGGGAGGAGAACTACCAGGGCAGGTTCACATCTCAGTAGGTCTGAGATTAGGTGATATCATCTCTATTTTTTTGTTTAACATGTGCCTTGAGAAAGTCTTGGTGAAAGTGGGAATAAATGCCGGTGGTGCGATATTTTACCAAATTCTGCAGTACCAGGCTTACGCGGACAGTATAAGCCGCATTAGCCGTAACACAAGAGATCTGAGTAGTGCCTATTAACAAATGGAAACAGAAGCTGATACCATTGGTCTCAAGGTGAATACGGAAAAGGAGAAGCACATGAATAACACTGAAGTAAGGCAGCTGAAAGTTGATACCAGAGAGCTTGAGAGAGTGGTAACTTTCAGATAGTTGGAAGCCACAACCACCGAAAATAACCAAATCAGCACCGAAATTACTAACCGCGTTACTACTGGAAACATGGTCTACTTTTCGTAGCTTTCCTTGCTCATCTTACCCGTGCTATCCAAGATACCAATCTACAGGGGATGACAGACGATTGCCCGAATAGGAACGCAAGATTCTGCGGAAAGTTTTTGGGCCAATTAACAGGAATGGAGCACAGAGGATTCGAATAAACCAGAAAATCGAAGGGTTTTACCAGATCCCAATATTAGACAAGATGTCGTTAGACCTTAGAGAGTAGATGCCCAGATCCCACCAGGCATCGCCCGTTATGATACCATCACATCGGCTTGGGCTGCATGAAGTTGCTTAACGTTTCGTGGCGGTGCCGATGTCCCCGATTGTGGACCAAATAGCATGATGAGGATTAAAAATATCCGGAGATAAAACAGCCCCCCGTTCGAATCTCAGGGTGGGGGCTGGTTCTGGGGTGTCAACATGTAGAGATCACAATTTTAAAATAGATTTTCTTAATATACGAAGTTTAATCTCGAACATAAATTCAGTGCATCAGCACTTGCAATCAAATAAGCCTTATGTACTTGCTCTCTGTGACACTTAGGTCAGTTCATCGATCGGCACAGTCAACTATCTCTATCCTGGGAACAACTTCTATTCCCGGTTTATGCTTAAGGATTCTGTCTTTTTGTCAGAAGCGATCTATCTTGCCAAGGAGAGGAGACTCTAGAGCTCCAAAACTTTGATGTTACGTGGTTAAAAATAACGATTCAACAAACGGCAAGGTTTATCTGCTGCTTCTATAGACCACCAAGTGATACTAACTTTAGAAAACTTTTCACTCACTCACTTCACACTCTTGCAACCACCATCGACCATTTACAGATTAATTTTCCAAATCCCGAAATTGCCACCCTGGGCGACTTTGATGACCACAACATTGGCTTAAGTATTCAAATACAACCGACGAACAAAGTCGTGAAGTTAAATCATTCTCAATCAGCTTATCGATGAACCAAAATAGATCCCCGATCGAGACGAAGAGTTTGTCTGTCTTCTTTTCAACCTATCTCAGAGAAAGGGAATATTTCCTTCCTACTGGAAGTGTGCTACAGTTCAGCCGATGCCCAAAAAAGGTAAAAGGACCTTGCCAAAATTCAATAATATCGAAAGTTATGAAAAAGGCTACTAATCAGCATCCTCTAAAATATTTTGAAGCAATGAACATTATTTGCGACCATAAATATGACTTTCGTAAGCAAAGCTCAATAGAAGATCTTGTAATTTACGTAACATATGTTTGGAACAACGTAATTGAGCTCTTTGGAGAATCTCGAGCGGTTGCAACATTAGACCGTTAAATTTTTAGCTTATTCGTTCATAAATCAATTCGTAGGACACACAAAACATTAATCTATCGCAATCTAAAATTGTAAACTAATTTGTAGTAATCTAATTTTTGCAACACTTAAAAAATAAAATCTTTTTATAATATAAACAACGAATTATTTTGGAAAATATTTAAATATTCTTTTCACAAATATGTTTTCTTTCAGTTTACATTGGTCTTTGTTTCTTATTTCAATCAAGTACTGTCCAGTTCTTTTAAAAGGACAATTGGTTCCTTTCGAGAAGGCTCTTTACTTTCTTTTTAGTGTTCCGTACGGAACACTTATAAGATCACTTCGGTGTCTGTCCGATTGTCTGTCTCTCCATCTGTCTGTCTGTCCGTCTGTGACACCCGATTTTCTCTAAAACTTTTTGACACAGAAACTTGAAATCTGGCACTAATATAGGAATTACTGGCCTCATCAGAGCCATTTAGTTTTGAAAGTTAAATTTTGACTTAAACAGTTAGTTTTGTGGAGTGAAATCGGAAGTGAAAAAAAAAATTTACCAGGTCTTCGAGTCGGGTGTCAAATGAAAGCTTGTAAAAACACGAGTTCAAAAATATATATAATGTAATACTTGCACACACTTTTCTTTCTATTATTTTGTAAAAATTGGGAAAAATCGCTGTCCCCCCCTTATCTCGAAAAGTACTGAGTAGAGTCACGAGTCATAGTTTATCTGGTATATAAAAAAACAAAAATTTCAGGGTCATCAGTTTTCAGTAAATATCGGAAAAAGACCTTGATAAAAACTAATTTGGGGTGTGTTTTGTGAAGTCGTTTGGATAGAGCACAGTGGGAGGGACACAGACATAGCAATTTCTTTATAAGTTTCCTGATTCCGCACCAAAAGTTGCGTCATTTATCAACTTTTTTAAAATAAATTTGCTGATCTTTGGGTAAGTTTCTGAGCTTACTCGCAATACTCCTCCCAAAAATGTTATGTTGATCTTCATTTTTTACCTCAGACAATCGTTTCCCCACAGAAGATATCACACTGTCTAGTACTTTGTCTACTTTACTTTGACTTTTCCGTTTTGGTGCACTAATTTCAGGGGATGAATACAGTTCTTCTGAAGTTGAATAATTAGTTTCAGGTGGGGAGGAAAGTGAGTCCATGTTGTCATTGTCAAACTAAAAAAAAAGTTGTGTTTTAGATTCCAAAAACCCCAATGGAAACAAATACTTATGTCGGGGCACTCCATTCCCCTAGCATCGTCGCTCAATTTGTTGGCCGTTAGTTTGGGAGCAAATATGTCCTGGTATCAACATGTTGCAGGTATAGCAAGGAGAGCTTTTCTAAAGTTGGGAATATTATTTCGAACCAGAAAGTTTTACACTCCACAATTGTTAATTCTTTACAAAGCTCAAATTCGATCAACTATGGAATACTACTAAGTTGGGAATGTGGAATCTTTGGCACGATGATACTACTCAGTATATATCACCACTACATCAAACACTTTATTTTTGCACTCGACGCACGACTCGACTAGTCAATCATCGCTCCTGATGAAGCTAACATGGTTAGCGAAACGCGCGTCGAGTGCAAAAATAAAGTGTTTGGTGTAGTGGTGATATATACTGAGTAGTATGGAATACTACTCCTATGTTTGGAGCTCTGCTCCCAAACATACACTGCATTTGTTGGATTCTGGTCAGGGAAGAGCCTTTCGTCTGATTGGAGACCCGGACTTGACCGGCGGCCTTGATTCGCTGGAACATCGAAGAACGGTTGGCGACTTAAGTCTGTTCTACAAGTATTTTCATGGAAAGTGTTCGAAGGATATAGCCCGCTTAATTCCTCCCAAAGCGGTGCATGTTAGAAATACACGTCGCGCTGGTGCTTCACATCCGTATGAGGTCCAGCTTGTTACTCCGCGTACAACGCTTTTCAGGCAGTCTTTTATATGGAGAACATCATCCCTTTGGAATAATTTGCCCAGCTCTGTGTTTCCCACCGAGTACAATTTACAGCGATTCAAGAACAACGTGAATCGCTTTTTCTGCACACATGCCGCTCCTGGAGCGCTTTAGGGACTTCCCTACAGTACGTGTGCTAGACCCATAAAAAAATGTAATACAAATTTATTTTAATTTTGTACGTTAATAAAAAGTCTACAGCATACTTATTATTTTTTTTTCACCTGTGATCCTTCGTCAAACTTTGAAATTATTGAACGAGGAGTGTCTTGGTCAATTACAAATTGAAGCTTATCCTAGTATCACAGGACAGGTACATAAACATCTTCAGTGCCGGCTCGTGACCTCTCTGAATCGGTAATTTTCTTTCTTTTTTTGCGATGAAAACTGCGTAGCGAGTTTATTTTTTTTGTCACCATATCTCTGTCTGCTTCTGGCTCTATCTATGCAATTTATTATTTATTACAACATTTGAATTAAATCTATATAAAATAAGTCAAGTCAAAACGAGAATTTGGTACCTATCTCTTTTAACTTCTCAATCATTTTATCATAAGCAACAGTTTTCTTATTACGGTCGGAATATTCTTTGCTTTTTACCTTCCATAAGGCTGGTAAGGATTTATAAAGTTAAATAAATTCTGTAATAAATTGTTTTGAATAGGACCCTGTATCAGACGTGTTTGCGCAAATTATAATGAACAAAAGAAAACATGCAAACACTAGGCTCCAAGAAGACAGGCACCAACTCAATACTACTCACAAAACTGTAGGCATGGCACAAGCCCCCTCCATACGACACAACCAATGCCGTGCAAACCTAGTTTGTGCAGTTATTCTTTAACTTTTTCAACAGTGCACAAGCCGTGCTTATAGGACTGCACGATATACAGTTTTCTCGTTCACACACACAGGTTTCGTTATACAAACCGGTTTGTGCAGGCAAGCCTTAAGTAAAGCATGCACGTGAGCATGACCCATAAGATAGAAGCTTCCTTAGGCATATCGAAGACAGCAGTACATTCGATTTTGGATAAACATTTAGCTATGAAAAAGATTTGTTTCTGATGGATTCCGCATAATTAGACCGACACTTAAAAACAGGCCGGTGTTAATTGGTCTAAGGAAATGCTCAAAAAATTAGACCGACGACATGCAAAATCCCCATAAAACTTCGTAAACTTGAATATATTCGTACGAGGTAGAAACTAAGCAACAAGCAACTGTTTGGGTGTTCCAAGTTAAACCGAATCCAACCAAAATGGTTCGTTCACGAAACACTTCCAAGAAAATGATCGATGGTTTCTTTAGTTACACTGGACATGTTGCAACCATTGCTTTAGAGGATTGAAGAACAGTTAATGCTGAATGGTATACAACAATTTGTTTGCCAGAAGTCATCGATGAAATTAGGAAAAACAACCGAAAACGTCGGTTTTTCATTATAAGAATGCCAGCTTTCACACAGCACGTCAAATCAATGATTATTTGACGGAAAAAAACATCGAATTAATGTCTCATTACCTGTATTCACCGGATTTATCGCCTAACGACTTCTTTTCGTTCTCGAATGTCAAAAAAATGCGTCGACAGCGATTTTCATCACCTCAAGAAACTATTTAATCCTTCCAGAACTATGTTTTGGGGGTACCAAATTCACACTGGAAAAAATGTTTCGAGAATTGGTTCGAACGCATGAAAAACTGTATAAATCTTAAAGGCGAATACTTTGAGAAACCAAACATTTTTTTTTCTTTTATTGTTTTTGTAAAAACTTAAAAGGTAGCCCTCGTAAAATTGCAATATAGAGTAAATTTTTTAAGACGCTGTAACTTTGGACTGAATCAGTAAATATTGGGTTGTCCAAAAAGTATGGAACCTTTTACTCATTAGTTAGCTTTAGTGTCACCTATCTTAGGTATAATATAAGATGCATCTGGCCATACTTAGAGTGAGTTAAAAGTTGACATTTGACAGTAGTAGACGTGCGAAAATTGTTGGAATTCATTTATTCAGATTTAATTTATAGCACCTTGAAGATGAGTGAAATTTCTGTAAACGTTCGCTATATTTTTATTTCGATAAATCTATGAAGAAAATTGTGCTACGTTCTGGAAATTTCGATGTCAAAGATGCTCCTCTCACTAGTCGACCAGTGCTAGAAATGGTTGATGGAATTTTGGCAAGTTGAGCAAGGCATGTATATTAAGTAGCCATGACACCGCCAAGATACTATACATACATCATCATACAGCTTTAAACCATTTGGAGAAAGTTGGTTACAAATGAAGTTTGATGTTTGGGGGTCATGATTTGATGCTAAAGCATTTACTCCATCGAATTTCCATACGAATATTTATTAGAAACGTAACGAACTTGAGCTATTTCGTGTGAACGGTTGTTCACAGGCGATAAAAACTGGATACGATAATAATGCGCGAAAAGGATCGCGGTCGACAAGGGGTGAAGCTCCACAAACGGTGGTAAAGCCCAGATTGATGCCAAATAAGATAATAAGGTGTGTTTGGTGGGATTAGAAAGGAAATCGTGCAACATGACCTGCTGCCAGAGGATTGATTCTGTAAATCAACCGGAACTAGTCAACAGAATGTGTGTCTACCATGACATCACCAGATCATACCCATCTTTACTAACTTGGCAAAAATTGAGGGAGTTTGGAAAGTTGGCTATATTAAATAGCCATTGTACAGCCCAGACTTTGTACATTCAGGCTACCTTTTTCTCGTTCTCTGCAAAACTCGCTGAATGGGGCTAAGTTAAGGCCTGTGAAAATTACTTATCACGATTTTTAGCCAGAAACTACAAAAATTCTACAGTCACTGTATTATA
This sequence comes from Pachyrhynchus sulphureomaculatus, assembly GCA_019049505.1. Lineage (NCBI taxonomy): Eukaryota > Metazoa > Arthropoda > Insecta > Coleoptera > Curculionidae > Pachyrhynchus > Pachyrhynchus sulphureomaculatus. Next base: position 29,378,054 of record CM032451.1, read on the forward strand.
GTGTAGTCAGAAAAATGGCAGAAGGTCGTTGAATGAAATGTTGACTTTAAAACGCTCAATACTTTTTCAACAACCCATTATAACAACCGTTTGCCATTTGCTCTCTGAAATACCATCTGTCAAACTTGTGTCAATATCCAGATATAGATCTGCTTAGTATTACTGGAGATAGGCCACTTTAAACCATCTGGCGAAAATAGGACCCGATATTTTTTTGAGCAACTATTAGATTTTTATATCCTTGTTGCAACCTTAATATGACTCTGTCGGTCAGTCAGTCATAGAACTGCTTGCATGTGGAGACTTAAATTTTGCGTGTAGTTAAGGGCGTAATAACTACTTTTGAGGAAAACGAATAAGCAGTCTCTGCAAGAGTCTTGTGTATTTATTATTATAAATAAAGATATACGTCAGAAGAAAACGGCAAAAAAATTATTTTGCTGCCGCTGTAGCGTGCGGTCTACCAAAAAATTTGGGTTCTACCCTGCTGTAACATTGCTATAAAATAATAACTGATAAGACGAATAACATGTGGTTAATTATGATTTTATTACGAATATATTTACAATTAATATCTCTAAATAGAGTTAAATATCCTTTAAAAAGTTGACAAACTGGTCGTCTTCATTCTTCCTTAATATCTTCTAGGCTAAATGGTCCAGATATGACTGAAGATGGTTTAATGGTACTCCCCTCATTTTCTTTAACCTCCAAATTTTGGCATCTAGCTACGACCGTTCAATATCTTGTGTATGAGCTCCCGTGAGCAGATCATCATAGTTTTGGTGGTGGTTAACGGTTTGATAGTTGAAGCCTCGCCTGCCTGGACTCCTATAAGCTAGCCACTCGTCTGAATGAATAACAGATTGAAATTGAACCTCTCTTTCTATAATTGGCATTAATATGTTTTCATCTCTCCTTTCCACAATAAAATATCGTGCTCTCCGTTTTGTTTTCAAACCAAAAACCCACGGTCCATCTATTCGTCTACCATGGTTTCGATTGTTTTGCACCGGTGCATCGCTATTTTCAGATTCAGGTTGTTGATCACCTTGTAAGAGCCGTCTCCGATTTTGTTGTGTGGCAGCATGTTCTAGGACAACGTAAGACTGGACGAAATGCTCCTCCACCATCGCGTTTCCTTTTTTTTTGCATTTCCGCGTCACATTTGCCACAGATCTTACTTCCGTCATTCTGCATAAGAAGGTTGTGCGTTTGCAAAAAAGTCACGGCTGCATCTTCGGTTAAAAGTGATATTAATATAAAAATCTGGCAGAAGCATGGCTTCTTTTGAAATATACGTATTAGCAACTTGTCGTTGCCATGAATAACGAAACTTACCCTATTATTTTATTGCTTTGCTTAAAAATGTATTTGTTGCAGATAGACCGCACGCAACAATTAGGATTTGCAGGTGGACCGCACACTACAGAGGCACCATTATTTTCTCGTAATTGGTATACTTTATCAGTATAATGAGCCAAAAACATGTATCTAGCACACTCCTTTTACTAACAACTCCTTACTTTCCGTTTCCTTTCTTACAGCAATAAAATTAAATTCTAAATAATAGTTTAAATTTCTCTTCAACCAAAGTTCCCCTAAATTTTCATGTCTGTAACTGTATTATCAAGCGGTGTGAAAAACGCGTTGTTCGCGTTTCGTGTAAATTTCGCTGTTCGCTGACGCAAGCTCGGCCCTTGACGATCTGGCGAAGGAAAATTATATAAATAACTGTTAAAATGTTTAACTCAGAACTTGACAATATGGTGGAGGTTAATAATAAAAGCTCCTGTTGATGTCGGTTTAATAACAAATGTTCCCAATGACGCTGATTTATAAAATTGTAATTTAGGGTAAACTATTTCTGCTTGATACGCTTTATCATGATCATCTTCTTAGGGTATATTTTGGACCTTTAATCTGTGAATTGCCAGGTAGGTTGAATTATTCTCAGCAGCTTCTAACTTCTGATTTATAGACGAAAATTTTTAGGCAGTTAGTTCAGGAGAAAAATAGAATAAAATTTTAATTCTCGAAGATTTAATTAATTAATTTAATTAAATTTAGAGTAGGTTAATTATTTCTTGAAATGGTAATTTGTCTGAGTGCCTTGAAGAGTCTCTCGATAACAATTTGGTTCTGCTTTACAATGATAATAACTTATAATTTTTTCGGAGGATTCTGCAAAGTTTCAGTTGGCAAGCCCCTCTGTATGAATTCTATGGAACTGGGATCTTGTGTCGTTGACTGTAACTTTGAGAACTGAGATATTTGCATTTTTCTTGAGTTTGTTTTACTGCTGTGCATCAAGTTGATGTATCGGAAGCTAAATAAAGCAAATTATTGATTTGTAAAAAATAGTTTTTTTGTGATGTTTAATTTGTTTTTGTAATTTATTAAAAAATAAATTAGCGAAGGTTGTGTCTTGCTTCTTTTTTAAATCAATTTGTAGGATTTAAGTTATGCGAAAGTTGTGTTTTGCTTCTTTTTTTCAATCAATTTATAGGATTTAAGTTGCAAGTAATTTTTCTATTAGATTACAAGCCAAGGTACTTAACTTCGGCAAACTAGTTAAGTCGTATAGGTGTAATTCTGGATTTCTCCTGTGTCGTTTTGTCAATCATCCTGGCGACTACTTCCGAGTTTGTTCCGTGAACTGACTTCTTCCGAATCTAGTACGAAACTTATTTAATTCCGCTTACACACGTCTTTTATATTAACGGACCGGAATGAGGAAGGGGGCGGGTCTTCATGAACAATCTATTCCCAGATTGATGAGATGTAAAGGTAAGTGTCACGATTAGAGTTGTTGGGATGTTTAGATATTTCGATGGACTCTTGAATTTTCCTGGGATAGAAAAAAGAATCTATTGTAAGGGATCTTTGGTTAAAGAGAATCTGCTGTCCTGTTGTTTTACAAGGGCTCAAGTGGACATTTTAGTACATATTTTTCTGCTTGTTTCGCCGATATATGTTTTACCACAGCTACATGGGATACTGTAGACTCCTGAATTTTCAAGAAAAATTTCCCGGATTGATAGATTTGAGATGTGGGAGTTTTCGAAATGCGATCTGTAGCATACTTAATATATGGAAGGACTACTATCCCAAAAGAGTGATTTGTTTGCTTCTAGTCTTCGGAGATACGTGGAGAGATTTATATTTTTGAACGAAGCACTTTATATCTCGGTATTGGAAACTGTTTGATTGAAGAACGTAAGTAAGGTTCTGATTGAACGAATTATGGCTGAGAGAATGATACTGCTTTATGAACAAGGTAGTTGATGATAGTGTTTTTAGGCGGGATGGTGATGCGAGAAAGCATTTAAATTGTGAGTGGGATTTCTGCATACTGAGGGGCCTAAAGTCATATTTGACTCTCGATTAATAAGAATATCTAGGAAGGGAGAGTATCATTATTTTCAATACCAAAGGTGAAGTAGATATTTAGATGTAAATAGTTGAAAAGTTCTTGTGGGTGTGGCCAAATTACAAAACTTTAATGTTGTTTCTAGAACTTCAGTGTTTGATTTGGAAAAATAAAGTTTTAGTTTTGTAAGGATTTGATTTTTCAATTTTTAATCCAATATCTGAATTAATTAATAATTCGCTGAAGCCGGGGTTGTGATTCGGCGATCAGGGCTATAACGTCCGCAAAAAGATATAATTTTGCTTAAGTAAATTTGGAAATGTCTGACCGGAACCAATAGCGAACCTTAAGAAACTCCAGTCCTGATTATACTGGTAAAACACAATTTACCTTCGATCGAGACTAAAAATTAATGAATTATAATTTTAATTCTCTTGATCTTTTGCTAAAATCCTGCAAAATATCTGTAGTAAGTCTAGTTGACAGGTTTATCAGTATTAGTTTTGAAATTAAGGGTACTGTTTTTTTTTTCTAAAAAAAAATATATTATTTCGAACAAAATTATTGTTTCGACTATCGTTTCTAGTCTTGGAAGTAAACTCTTAACAATTGGTTGTAGTTTTTTTTTTTTACTTTTCCGATCTTTTTTTACAGATATAAAAAATAGTCCAAATTAAGAATCCTTTTTTTCTTCTTATCACACCGTCTCCTTTCGAAGGTTGACGATCCAAATGGCCCACATGGTTCTTGATGCAGCCATGCGAAATACTTCTATCGAGCTGCAGTTGAATCATCTTCCAATCTCCTTGAGCTAGAAATTTTGGCGTCTTTCAACGGACCTTTTACCCTGGATTTCATACTTTCATACTTTTCACCCCTGATCAAGTGACCAATGTAGATTGTTTTCCTCTCCTTGATTGAAAGCATGAATTCTTTTTGTTTCTGTACGCGCTTGAGAGCTTCTTCGTTTGTTACTCTTCGGCTCGGTATAAATACATTTCAAACGCATCTGTTTTCGTTTTCATCCCTGGGTCAAGCGCCCAGCCTTTGCATCCATAGAGTAAAATGGAAAAGATATAGCATCTGATCATACGGATTCTAATTTTCAAACTTAGGTCTGATCCGTATTGATGAATGGCTTCCTTGCCTGCTCAATTGGGGTTTTGAAAAAAAAATGTCATAAATGCAAAGATCATATATAAGATTTATAACAAAACTATTTATATATTTTTTTCGTTATAATTGAAAAGTTATATCAAATTAAAAATAAATTAGTACGAACGCGTGTGACGTCACAAGGTTTATTTCTCCTGAACATCACAGACAGCTGATACGACTGTTTTAGTTTTCAATCTATTTATTCTTGTTATTATCATCAATGTATTGATAAATTTATTAAAAATGTCTAATCTAAAAAGTTATCGTGCCTGTTTCGTACCATTTTGTACGAATACTACAAAAACAACTACCGAAATTTTTTTTAAAATGTGCTACAAGATATTAAACGTCGAAATCAATGGTTCCAAGCAGCACGACGTATTGACCCTAAAACAACATCATTTTTTTTTGGTGAAGATCACTTCGATGTAATTATTTTGATATAATACAATAGTTTTTTTTGCACTAAACTTCAATCATTTTGACAGTATATACACAGGTAGAAGCTATTGACAGTACTTACGTGAAAACACTTTAACATAATGACGTCACAAACATGGCAGCCAATTGTGGCGTTTTTGTAGTCACGTGATTTTTTTTAAATTTTAATTTATTTGTAATTAATTATGTTCTAATATAAAGTAAAAAAATCGATAATTATTTTATATTCAAAAATTTAATTCTCGAGTTACTTTCTTTTTTAGGGTCACACTGATGAGCTACTGTGGCTCCTAGATATTTGTATGTTTGAACCTGCTCTACAATGGTTCCTATAATAGTGAGATGAGCTAGAAAACCATTACTTTGGTTTTTGTAATATTCATACGTATCTTAAAGCTTTCACTGCACTGAATAATGCAGTCCACCATTTCTTGCAGGTCTTGTATGTTGTCAGCTAACATCACCGTATCATCAGCACATCTAATGTTATTTATAATTCTGCCGTTAATGTTGATACCATTCGTAACACCTTCCAAGTTCTGTATGAAGATGACCTCGGAGTAAATATTAAATAACAATGGTGACAAAATACATCCTTGCTGCATTCCTTTCTTGATTACAATCGCCTCCGATGTTGCTGATTCTGCTTTAACTTCTGCTGTTTGATTTTAGTAGAGGTTAGAGATCAAATCTATTTTCTCTTTATCTACTCCTGTTGTTTTGAGGATTTCTTTCCGTTTATGATGTTTGACACAACCGAAGACTTTTTTGTGATCATTAAAGACAGGCGAATACATTCCTGTTCTTGCATCTATGGGTTAGTACATTCAAGGAAAACAATGCCTCGCAAGTATCGAAACAATTTCGAAATCCAATTTTGTGTCATCCAGTTGGTATTCGTGCTTCTTGTAAATTCGAGTGTGAATTATTTTACGGAATATTTTAAGCACGTGAGACATGAGGCTGATCATGCGATAGTCATCACATTATGATGCATGACTCTTTTTTAGAAGGGTGGTGAATGTCGATTTGAATCAATCAGAAGGAAAATTTCCCGACTTGTAAATTATATTCAATAAGGAGGTTAAAAGATTTAAACCACTCCCTTAGTTCAGCTATGAGTTTAATAACTTCGGCGTGTATATTATCTGCGTCTGTGGCTTTGCCATGTATTCATAAATGGTAATTGTTTTATTTATTCTCGTAGGTGGGACTTTCGTTGGACTGTACCTATTTGCAATTTCGCAAATTTTATTAAGTATTTACATGATTTGGCAGTTAATAATTTGTTACTTTAAATGTGTCAGCATTAATCCAAATATCTTCATAAAGTTTGACAAAATATTTACCTTGTATTGTAGAATAAACTAACATATGATAACACTGCAAAATGTTTATTTTTTGCCGTTCAATGTAGGTAAAAAGGAATATTATGTTTACATATGATAGAAAATAAAAGTTTACTGTCACCTTAAATGCAAAAAAATATGGGATAAATAAATTATTATCAATAAATCCACAGATATAGATAATGACCTCCATTTTTTCAAACTGATTAAAGAGCACCTTTTCAGCTTGACGAGAAGCAATAATCGAAGTTAATCTACACTACCTTCGGTTATATTTAAGATGGGCGATCATTTGGAAAAAACGAATGCTGACAGGCAGCTTACATACAAATGATAATTTTTTCTTACATGTTGTAAAAAAAAGGTCGTGAAATACATACTTATCGTTCTGCGTTTGGAAAAAGTTGACGGACATCACGACATCCTCCATTCTATAAGAAGGGTTAATCTCTACTAAGGTGTGGAGGAGAACAATAAAAATAACATTACGGCATAAAATTCCTATAAATATTATCAAAAATTATTGAGTTAAGAATTTTGTTTTGAATTAATAGGAGGGACAAAAGTCATTTGTCTCACCTATCAATGCACCATATTTACCTAAAATAAGAAACCAAATCTGGAAAACTAGAGGTATCAATACTAAGAAAGGGGGTCAAAATTGGCATCCAATAGAAAAAAATCGTTATAATCCATGCTAAACAGTTAAAACACAAACCCTGATATAAGAAACAGAAAATATTTTGGTTTATTCAGCAACAAAATTGTAAAACTTAAACTAATGATATTGTCCGATTTCTGCCGGTTAGAAAACATTGTCTTATTTGCTTTAGTAATTTTTAACGAAAGTATTTTTGTTATAAGCTTTAAATACAAATTTACAACTATAAACTACTAAATTTTATTTTTTTTTTTTCAATACTTTATTTGAGAAATATTATCTAAGATCTTTAATCTTAAATTTTTGTTGAAAATTAACATTTTCTCAAATTTTCTGAGTAAAAAAGTTCAGTGTCTCATCTTTGATTTACTTATTAAAATATTTTTTGCTTATGTTTTTTTTAAAGTCAAAGTAAAAATAGCTGCTCTATACTGCGTCGTTATTATAGCTAATGGGTAGTAAAGTAGTGATTTTCAAAGGTATTTGTATCAGAGGACTGTCTAACTAGTAGGCAAACCAATAACTTTATAAATCTTACTTTTTTACAGAATTTTCTACGTAATTCATACCTTTATCTGACCATCCGATCCGAAATATAGTACGCAAGGAAAGAGAGCTTCCTGACCTTTAGGTCTGGTGGTCAAAAACGGGTAGCCAGTATATGTAGTCGTATTCATATAAGAGTTACAAATATTTTATTTCTTGTAACTTAGTATGAATACAGGGCCGCCTTTTAAGTTTTTACAGACGACCATTAGGTGGCGCAATTGAAATGTGACATTACCATTGTTGTAAAATTTGATATTTGTTATTGTTAAAACAGTGGCAGATCAAAAATTCGCCGAGTAGTTTGTTTACAGGAAACGTTAAAAAAAAAAACAGTTTTGTGAACAAATGGAAATTTCACGTAAAGGTTTTCGTTGGATGATTTTTTACGATTTTAGTAAAGATCTAACTCAACAAAAATGCCTCGACTCGCTTCGTTCATTTTTGGTAATGACACAATCAGAAGAGACTGTTTACAATTTGTTTGCGGACTTTCGTCATTGTCGTGCTTCCGTCAGCGATGAATTTCGTGAAGGTCGAACAATATCGGTTGTTGTTCCAAAAAACATCGATATTGTGCGCAACATGATTGTAGGGGATCGGTATGTGACTTACCGTGAGATTTGGGCATCCTTAGGTATATCGAAAACTGTAGTATAATCGATTTTACATGAATATGTATGTGTATGTGAAAAAAGCCTGTTTCTGTTTTATTCCGCGTCATTTGACCGAAACTCAAAAACAAGCTCGTGTGAGTTGGTGTAAGGAAATGTTCAAAATCCGTATACAACATCGTAATAGGAGACGAAACTTGGATATGTTCGTATGAGCCGGAAACTAAGCAGCAATCAACTGTTGGGTATTCCAAGAATACAAGAAAAGTGATTCGTTCGCTATCCACTTCCAAGAAAATTATCGCTTGTTTCTTTGGTTATACTGGACATGTTGCAACCATTGCTTTAGAGTATCGAAGAATAGTTAAAGCTGAATGGAATTCAACGATTGGTATGCCAGAAGTCATCGATGAAATTGGGAAAAACAATCGAAAACATTGCATCATTCTTTATCATGACAATACTAGCTCTCACACAGCACGTCAAACAAATGATTATTTGATGGAGGAAAACATCGTATTAAAGCCTCATTGCTCATATTCACCTGATTTATCGTCTGACGACTTTTTGCGCTCCCGAATGTCAAAAAAAAAAATACGTGGAAAGCGATTTTCATCATCTCAAGAAGCTGTTGAATCCTTCCAAAACCATGTTTTTGAGGTACCAACTTCAGAGTGGCAAAAATCTTTCGAGAATTGGTTCGAAAGCATAAAAAGGTGTATAAATCTTAAAGGCGAATATTTTAACAAACAATTTGTAACCAATTTTTTTTTCCTTTCATTGTTTTTGTGAAAACTTAAAAGGTAGCCCTCGTAATACATCCATAACTAACTGGCCATGTTTACAAGTCAATAAAACGATTTAAAACCTTCTCAGTTGGGTAAATTTTAGCAAGAAACCAATCATTGTACTATAATTTGAAAAGTTATTTTATAATTTCCGTATTACTGTTTCGGGTTTTTATTATTCCATAGGGAAGACTTATGGGATCACTTGAAAAAGAAAGTTGAAATGTGACAGAAATATAGGAATTGATGGTCCAATCAGAGTCGTGCAGTTTTGAAAGTTTTATTTTTACTTAAGTGGTTAGTTTGGGGGGTGAAATCGGAAGTGAAGAAAAAAATTATCAGGTCATTGAGTGGGGTGTCAAATGAAAACTTGTGAATACACGATTTAAAAGTATATATCATGTGATACTTGCGCACCCTCTTCTTTGTATTGTTTTTAAAAAATTGCAAAAATCGATGTCCTCTCCACTTATCTCGAAAAGTACTGATCAAAAATTTTAAAAATTTTGGAATATTCTCCATAAAGACTGAGCGAAAATTATCACGAGTGCATTAGATTTGATAATTCATCTGGTATAAAAAAAACTATGAAAACTATGTCCCTTGACGTATAGTGGAGGTTTTTGTAATATACTTTTAAGTACATTACTGTAACCGATTGACGAGTCGCTCTTGTACCGAGATATAATTTTATTTTATTTGTTTATATTTTAACAAATATATGAGTTGTAAATATTTATTTTACACTTTTATTGCTAGATTCTAGACTGAGCTAGATTGATTTATTAGGTAGCTAAGATGCTATAACTATTATTCATTATTGACTAAGAGAAAACGTGAAATACATATCGGACTTTAAGATAGATACTTACATGTCAGGAACTTTTTGTCTTTTTAAATTTTTATCACGGTATGGAACACTAAATGAGCAAGTCCAACTTGCCCTTGACCGATTATTGTTTAAAATCATTTTAAGATTTGGCGAATTTATTATGAAGCAATTGTAAGGAATTATTTTTATTTATTCGTAACAAGACAGATAAATTTTTCTAAGTTCACTATGAGAGAATCATTTTCTATAATGAAAGAAGTGTTTAGGAGAAACATTCACAGGAAAATATATACCTTTGTAAAAATATTCAGTGAAGCCAATCAAAAAAATAATACTCAGTCTCAAAAAAAAACAAGGGCATGTCAGAAATATCATAGGGATTTAATATTTACAGTCTAACGTCAACAGGGCAGGTAGGCAACAAAAACTATTGAAACATTTGACAATTATATAAAAATTAAAAAGTCTAAAATAGCTTAAAAATATATGAAAATACTGAAGAAGATAATAAGTCTGAATGAAGCAGGGTATTATGCTAATACGTATGTACATATTTTTTAAAAATATCTTTAAATGTTTTCTGAAATAAGACGTAGGCTGAAAAGTTTTTGGTCTAGCTACTTGAAACACATTTTTTTGCAAAATTCTACTTTATTTATCAATATAGTCTTCCTCAAGAGCGATAAAATCAGTCTAACGCTTTTCTAACATTTGTATACCTTTCTTGTTAAAGGATCTGTCTGCCTTCAAAATAAGCCTCAGTTTCGGCGATAACTTCTTCACTGGAGCCAAATCTCTTTCCCGCTAGTATTTTTTTGAGATCTGCCAATAGACAATAGTCGCCGGGTGCCAAATCTGGAGAATACGGTGGATGAGGAAACAATTACAACAACAGTCGACTGTTGGGTCTTTGATCGCTTCGGGCGGCTTTCACCAGTTGCTGTCGACTTAGCTGACTACCGATTTGATTGATGATGATGATTGATTGTGTCTAATGATGGACCCATGTTTCATCCATTGTAAAATATCGCATGAAAAAATCCTTTTATTGCGCTTAAACAGGTCTAAACAGCGCTCAGAATCATCAACAAGTTGTTGTTTTTTGGTCTACTGTGAGCAAACGCGGTACCCATTTCGAACAGAGCTTTCTCATGCCCAAATGTTCATGTAAAATATGGCCAACACGTTCTTTTGATCTCCTTAGGGTGTCAGCTATCTCACGCAATTTCATTTTACGGTCATTCAAAACAATTTTGTAAATTTTTTTAGGTTTTTCGGTGTAACCACCGCATTTGGGCATCTAAAGCGTTCAGCATCATATGCCTCTGTACGACCTTGTTTAAATTCAGCATACGAGTAAATGATGATAAATTTTCCAGGGACAGACTCCCCGTAACACCTGTCAAGCTATTGTTTTGCTTGTACGGTATTTTTTCCCATCAAAAAACAGTGTTTAATCAACATACGAAATTCAATTTTTTCAATACTTTTGAAAATATTGACTTGTAAACTAATCGTCGAAATGTCATGAAATTTTAACACGTATCGTTTGAAGGTTGGTACTTCCTAAAAATCATATGGATTTTTTGAAATGAAACATTTATATGTCAGACCAAAAACTTTTCAGCCTACGTATTTATATATATATATATATATATATATATATATATATATATATATATATATATATATATATATATATATATATATATATATATAATATATATACTCGTATATCTATATATATATATGTATATATATATATATATATATATATATATATATATATATATATATATATATATATATATATATATACATACGCACCACCGGCGCGTATCGAGGTCATGTTTAGTTAGTAGCATCTCTTGAATGAACGCACACCAAGTTTCAGCCATATTGGTCTATTTCTTTGTGTTTGGCATTCGTGTAAATCAAGGAAGTCGAGTGATTTTAAGAAATGGACGAAAAAGAATTTCGTGTGGTGATTAAACATTACTTTATGAAAGGCAAAACGCCTCAGGAGACTAAAGAGAAGCTTGATAAACATTATGGTGACTCTGCACCTTCGATTAGAACAGTTTATAAGTAGTTTCAAAATTTTCGGACTGGCCATATGGGCACAAGTGACGCTGAACGTTCTGGACGGCCTGTGGAGGTTACGACTCCAGAAATCATTGATCAAATCCATGATATGGTGATGGATGACAGAAGAGTTAAGGTGCGTGAGATTGCTAGTGCTGTGGGCATCTCGACTGAACGGGTACATAATATTTTGCATAAACATTTGGCATTTAAAAACCGAGCTGCAAGAAAAACGCCGACGATTGGCCCACAAGAAAGTCCTTTTCCATCACGACAACGCACCAGCACACACCCCAGCAGTTGTGGTCGCAAAATTAATGGAAATAGGATTCCAACTCGTTTCACATCCCCCTTATTCTCCAGACTTGGCTCCCTTGGACTACTATTTGTTCCCCAATTTAAAGAAATGGCTGGCGGGACAAAGATTTTATTCAAACGAGGAGGTGATTGCAGACACTAATGGATATTTTGCAGACTTGGACAAATCCTATTATTCGGAAGGGATCAACAAACTAGAACATCATTGGACGAAATGTATAAGCCTAAAAGCAGACTATGTCGAAAAATAAAAAAGGTTTACCCCAAACACATAAGTAGTTTTTATTTTTGCACGGATTTTTCAAACCAGCCTCGTATATATATATATATATATATATATATATATATATATATATATATATATATATATATATATATATATATAATATATATCTATAACGAATATTTTTAGTCTTTGCAATAAGCGAAGATAAAGAACTCTTAAAAAGATAAAGGGATCCTAAAGACGTTCTTTTATGTATCGTATCGCAATAATTTACAAAAATGTTGATGTTTTATTGCATTAAATTAACATGTAAAGGATTGAAGGCGCCTTGTCTTATTATTTATTTTCAAAAGCAGCTTTTACTACTCGGCTTTATAGTCATTGCATAGAAAATGTTTTCACTTCACCTAGTTTTCAGATATTAATCGACATTACAAAGAGTAGAAATAAATGGAAATAATTTGCAAATGAAAGTAGTGACAAATTGTACTTTTTCTAGATGTTAAACCCGTTTTGTTGGCAGGTTACGGGCTTTTAACTGCTGTAAATAGTGACTTGTTTTTCTTTCATTAGCAGGTTAAAAAATTCAACATTTCGCCATTTTTAGAAAAAAAAGATATACTAATTTTAGATTTGAAATACTATTTTATATCAGTGTGTGAGAAACATTAGGCAGAATTTAAATATGCTAAAATTTCAATCCTCTAAATGAATAAAATATAGTCTAAAATTAATTGTATAGTGATGCCTGAACACCATCAAAAATTCTAAAAGTCTACTATATCTCCTTTTCAGGATTCTTGGACTATAGAAATATGAAAATGAAGTTATTTTTTCATTACTTTCAATTCTCATAAGGAAAAAGGGTGAGACATATGGGAAAATTTTGTATAATTTTAATAAAATTATGAACAATTTTCCAGGTGTTTCAGATGGCAGAATAGGCAAATATTAAGCGTAATCATTTATAGTTACAGATATAAGGGGCCAAAGGGGTGGAGAAGGGAGGTAGAACAGTGACTTTGTATTTATCATGCTATAAGTCTTTTTAATGGTTCTTTCAGTCAAAAAATCGAAACATTTTATTTGTTATTTCATGTTTTTAACACAGAAAAAGAGTGAGAGAGGTTCTTGTTTCTTGATTCAGATATTGGATATTTATTATAAAATACATTTTTTATAGTAAAACATATATTGGGTGAAAAGGGTCAGGTAGGGTGCCAAAACGGTGATTGTGTATATATCGAATATACTTCTATTTTAATGTTCTGTTATTTTTAATTTTAATAGATATTAACACATAAGCTGAAAAGTTTTTGGTCTAGCTACTTAAAACACATTTTTTTTTGCAAAATTCGATTTTATTCATCAACATAGTCTCCTTTAAAAGCGTCACAATCAGTCCAACGCTTTTTTAACATTTCTATAACTTTCTTGTAGAAGGAATTGTCTTTGCCTTCAAAATAGGCTTTAGTTTCAGCGATAACTTCTTCATTGGAGCCAAATAGCTTTCCTGCCAGCATTCTTTGAGGTCTACGAATAGATACTAGTCATTGGGGCCAAATCCGGAGAATACGGTGGATGAGGAAGCAGTTCGATCTTCAATTTATGGAATTTTGCCATCTTAACCACTGACTTGTGAAACGGTGCATTGTCTTGATGAAAGAGCACTTTTTCTTATTTATTGGGGCAGTTTCTTTGCGATTTCTGCCTTCAAACGCACCAATAACTTTATATAATATTCGTTATTGATGGTTATTCCCTCAGCATAGTCGATGAAAATTATTACATGCACCTCCCAAAATACAGAGGACAAAACCTTCCCAGCCGACTGTTGTGTCTTCGGTCGCTTCGGGCGGCTTTCACAGGCTGCTGTCCATTCAGCTGATTGCCGATTTGATTTTAGTATCACATAGATTTTTTAAAAGGGCGAATTTTATGTGTCAGACCAAAAACTTTTCAGCCTACGTGTTATATATAGTAGAGACTGAGAAATAATTACAGAGTAATTAAAAAAATGATAAGTTTACTATAGAACATGGTTTAGAAATAGAATGAGAGGCAGAAAATGTGTGACATATGGAATTTTTCTCTATTACTAAATTTAGAAAAGATGTGAATTTGTAGGTGGATTCGACATCACTTGAAACCCAAAAAATAATTTTGGAGTGCCGATTGTCATTTGTCGTTTGGCGGGAAATTTAAATTTTCAGCAGTTTAAACTCTAAAAGTCGCTTTATTTGTTAAAATATCTAAATTATTTATAGGAAAAAATATTTAGAATTATATTTTATGATAGTGTGCAGAATTTTAGATCGATTGGACGAAAATTGTATTTTGTCAATTTTTAACCAGGAGGTTTATATTTCTTGAATTTAAAATGCATTGGATAGATTGGTAAAAAAGAATTCTAAAATTTCTTGGTTGGTTTCAAGCCATGTTTTACTTTTTTCATAACCAATAATTAAAGAATGATGATTTTTGTAAAAAGGAAACTAGTGAATTAATTAAGTTGGGAATGTGGAATCTTTGGCACAATAACACTACTCAGTATATATCACCACTACACCAAACACTTTATTTTTGCACTCGACACGCGTTTCGCCAACTATGTCAGCTTCATCAGGAGCGATGATTGACTAAAGCTAAACTGAAAATCTACTCTATTTATACTTAGCCTAACCCTTGAATTACTCAGGCGGAACTAATGGTATAGGCGAGGCCATCAGTTCCAGTCAAGTAACCAGTAGAGGGCCTATAAGGAATAAGCTCTCTGTCTTTGTTTAAACTACTTTTACATTTTATAATTTTCATACTTTCGTATGGGTTCAACAATCTCCTATCAGATACATTTTTAATTAATCTTAGATTATCTAATGTTACAATATGATCAGCTTCAAGGGCATGTTCGGCAATGCTAAACATTTCTGTTCTACTGAATTTTAAGTGTGCTAAATGTTTTTTAAATCGTATTTTAATTGACCTTTTAGTTTGCCTAACAAAAGTAGTAGGATTGAGAAAGAAAGATGTCTTCTTTTTAAAAGTGAATAAAGGAAATAAGCTTGTTATAGATTATTTTGAACGTGTAGATTATCTCATCGAATCGGGCCCTTATGAAAAGGTAATAAGAAATCCATTGCCGAGAATGATAATAGAGGTTAAAAATTCTTTAAAGAAATATAAGAACCTTATCTCCGATTCGCTAAAATTTAAATTAAATGTGAGTAATCTGACCATACCAAAGTTGTATTACTTACCCAAAATTAACAAACCTGGAAAAGCAATGCGACCCATTGTTTCATCGGTCGGATCACCCACATATTTAATATCCAAATGGTTATCAAAAGAACTTGAAATTTACCATTAAATACTCTTGCAGTGAAGAATTCTTTAGAATTCATTAATAAAACAAAAAAATCTAGTTCTTAATGAAGGTGAAATCTTAATTTCTTTTGATGTCAGTTCTTTGTTCCCAAGTGTGCCAACACCACAGACTTTACAATATCTCGAAGAATTACTTAGGATGCATGACTTTGAAGACGAAATTATTCATGAATACTTAACATTATCTAAACTTTGTATGGAACAAAATTATTTTCAATATAACAGTCAATTTTATGTTCAGAAAGAAGGAACAGCTATGGGTAATTGCCTATTACTTTTCATAGCCAGTTTATTCATGAATAAGTAATATTTCCTAAGGGTATGGTATAGGTATGTGGATGATATTTTCGCAATTTCCGATACAAAGAAAGTAAATATTGAATTAAAAACAAATTAAATAGCCGGTATGATTCCATTAAATTCACTTACGGAGTTGAGAATAAAGGATAACTGCCTTTTCTAGATATTTTATTTATTAAAAATAATAATAGATTAGAATTTGATATTTATAGGAAAAACACAGTAACAGATAGATATATTCCTAATGATTCATTTCATTGCAAACAATACAAATTAGCCGCATTACATTTTTTAGTTCAATAATGAAAGGAATTGTATTAGAAATATAACTAGCGTTAAAGGTTATGACGATGACTTAGTAAACAAGCTAATACATAGACATAAGTTCAGGTTAAATATTCAGAATTCCACCTTTTTTACACGCGAAAAAAATAACTCCAAGTATGTCTCCATACCATATAATCCGAAATATAGCGGGGGACTCAGTAAGGTATTTAATAAGGTAGGACTCACGTTAGTCTACAAGTCATCACACAATCTAAGGGATATCTTAGGAAATTCCAAAGACAAGATTCTTAACTGTAAGAAAAGTGGAATTTATGAAATTAGTTGTAATGATTGTGACAAAACGTATGTTGGGCAAACTAAAAGGTCAATTAAAACAGGATTTAAAGAACATTTAGCACACCTAAAATTCAGTAGAACAGAAAAGTCTAGCATTGCCGAACATGCCCTTGAAGCTGATCATATTGTAACATTAGATAATTTAGGATTAATTAAAAATGTATCTGATAGGAGATAGTTAAACGCATACGAAAGTATGGAAATTATAAAATGTAAAAGTAGTTTAAATAAAGACAGAGGGCATATTCCCTATAGTCCCCTCTATTGGTAACTTGACCGGAACTGATGGCGTCGCCTATGCCATTAGTTCTGCCTGAGTAATTCAAGGGTTAGGTTAAGTATAAATGGGATAGATTTGTAGTTTAGCTTTAGTCAATCATCGCTCCTGATGAACCTAAACATGGCTAGCGAAACGTGCGTCGAGTGCAAAAATAAAGTGTTTGGTGTAGTGATATATACTGAGTAGTGAATTAATATTTATTGAAAGTAACAAAAATCAATATCATCTAGTTTGTATTTCGAAGGGCCATATATGCCCCCGAATTATTCGTGAATTTTTTTTTATGGGTCTAGCACACGTGCTACAGGGAAGTCCCTAAAGCGCTACAGGAGCGACATGTGTGCGGAGAAGGCGATTCACGTTGTTCTTGAATCGCTGTAGATTGTACTCGGTGGGAAACACAGTCCTGGGCAAATTATTCCAAAGGGATGATGTTCTCCACATAAAAGACTGCTTGAAAAGTCTTGTACGGGGAGTAACAAGCTGAACCTCATACGGATGTGAAGAATTAGCGCGACGTGTACTTCTAACATGCACCGCTCTGGGAGGAATTAAGCGGGCCACATCCTTCGAACACTTTCCATGAAAGTACTTGTAGAACAGACTCAAGTCGCCAACCGTTCTTCGATGTTCCAGCGAATCAAGGCTGCCGGTCAGGTCCGGGTCTCCAATCAGACGAAAGGCTCTTCCCTGACCAGAATCCAACAAATGCAGTGTATGTTTGGGAGCGGAGCTCCAAACATGGTAGCAATATTCCATAGTTGGTCGAATTTGAGCTTTGTAAAGAATTAACAGTTGTTGTGGAGTGTAAAGCTTTCTGGTTCGAAATAATATTCCCAACTTTTGAGAAGCTCTCCTTGCTATGCCTGCAACATGTTCATGCCAGGACACATTTGCTCCCAAACCAACGCCCAACAAATTGAGTGACGATGTTAGAGGAATGGAGTGCCCCGACATAACTATGTCGGGTTCAGCAACGTTAACTTTTTTAGAAAAAACTGCCGCCTGGGTTTTTGTAGCGTTAAATTCCACTTGGTTTACTGTCACCCCAAGATAGAATTTCTTCCAGGTCTTCGTTAAGTTGAACGACTTCCTGCTGTCTGCGGATATTCGTCTGAGTAGCCGATGTCCGAGCGTTCAGAGTGAATGAAGAGATAAGTGTACTGTCATCTGCAAAGCTGTAGATTGGATTCTCGGTCTTTTCCAGCAGATCGTTAATGTAAATGAGAAAAAGAGTAGGAGACAGTATGGAGCCTTGAGGTACACCGGCGTTGATAGTGAAGGTGTTAGAAAGAAATCCGTCGACTGCCACTCGTAAAGAACGCTCTCTGAGGAAACATGAGAGCCACAAACAGAACTTTTCAGACATACCATAAGAACGTAGCTTAGCCAACAGCCCATCGTGCCAAACACGGTCGAATGCCTTGGATATGTCCAGAGAAACCGCTCGAGATTCTCCAAAGTGTTCAATTGCATTGTTCCAAACATGTATTACATAAGTCAGAAGATCTCCTGTTGATCTATTTTTACGAAAGCCATATTGGTGATCGCTAATAATGTTGAATCCTTCAAGATATTTTAGAAGATGCTGATTGATAGCCTTTTCCATGACTTTCGATATTATTGAAAGCAGTGCGATTGGTCGGTAGTTATTTGGCAAGGTCTTCTTGCCTTTTTTAGGTATCGGCTGAACTGTAGCGTATTTCCAGCATGAAGGAAATATTCCCTTTCTGTAGGATAGGTTGAAAAGTCTACAGAAAACTGGTGTTAGTTCCCTCGCACAGATTTTAAGAACTATGGCAGGTATTCCGTCAGCTCCAGAAGCCTTTTTGGTGTCTAGCTTCATCAGAATACGCTTTATAATACGCTGTCTGAAGACAACATCGGGCATCCTTGACTGCCCTATGGGAATAGTAGGTGGTGTTTTTCCTTGGAAATCGACAGTAGAATGTGAAGCAAAGAGTTCAGCCAACAAGTTCGCTTTCTCAACAGGTGTCGTTGCAATAGAATTATCTGGCCGTGTGAGTGGTGGTATGGTGGATTTGGTGAAATTTTGACTAACTGCCTTAGCGACCGACCAAAAGGACCTTGAATTGCCGGGACAGGCGAGAAGTTTGTTTCTAATCCGTTGATTGTGTACCTCCTTGGTTTCGTCGATAATTTCTTTGCATCTGTTCCTGGCACGAACAAATGTGTTACGATTTATGGTGTTAGGATTTTCGCGCCATTGTCGGTATGCAAGATGTTTAGAAGCAACAGCTTCTTTGCATTTTCGGTCAAACCAAGGCTTGCCGTTGGAAGGGCATTTCTTCGAAAAAGGGATGTAAGCCTCCATACCGGCCAAAATAACATCGGAAACCTCCCTGGCGCAGTCAGATGGGTCGTCGGATCGAAAACAAACGTCCAACCAAGGGAAAGTTCGAAAATATTCCATGAGATCTTCCCATTTAGCAGACTTGTAGTGCCAAATCTTGCGCGGTTTAGGCGCCTCTCTATCATTGGTGGTAGAATACTCGATGTCGAAAGTAGTTTATGGTCGGAAGAACCTAACGGCGGATTTACGCTGACTGTGCAAATCTCCGGATTGGTGGTTAAAAAGAGATCAAGAAGACTGGCAAACTCTCCGTCTCGATCAGGGATCCGTGCTGGTTCGTCAATAAGCTGAGTAAAGCCACAACTGATTGAAAATGATTCGGCTTCACGACCTTGTTCATCGGTAGTATTTGAATATTTAAGCCAGTTGATGTTGTGGACATTAAAGTCGCCCAGGATGGCAATTTCGGCATTTGGATAGTTAATTTGTAAATGATCGATGGTGTCTGCAAGGGAAGCGAAAAGTGTTCTAAAGTTAGTATCACTTGGTGGTCGATAGAGGATACAGATGAAGTTTGTGGTTGGTTGAATGTAATTATTTTAAAACATTTCCTAACATGTGAGGAATAACGCTATATACGCTCTGCTTTATTGCATTTTCCAATGTTCAATATTTCTGAAAAATCTCTGAGGATAAACTTTGTTCCTGAGGTAGTTTCATAAATAAAAAATCGAGCTGTGTTAAGTTTGAAGATCTCTCTGACTAAGAAATAACAGAATAACGTCCAATCCACTGGTCTTCTAGTCGTTCATCCAACCATTCTCATACTTGTAGCGTACGGAGAATGGTTGCACCATCTAGTTAAAAAAATAATTTATGTGTTTAAAAATTACAGGTAGCTTTCTGAAGTTCAACTTTATCAGAAAAAGCTACGGATCTGGGTGTTCCACATCTGACACTACAGGTTCACTTCAAAGTAGTACTGATTTTTAGTTTTTCGTACAAATTTTGGCCTTTCGCCTGCCCGTTACCAGCAATTCTCTAAGCTAACCACTCTGTTAGAAGAACACGTAGCTTTATCAGTGAAATGAATGTTTCTGTAAAAATGTATACCTTGCTTCTTCTTTCCTTGTAGCCAAGAACAAAAATCTAATCGAGCGGGTAAAACGTGAATAAATTTTGGCTTGTAAGCACGAAATTTATTTTGCACTAAAACTCGCCTGATCGACAGCTCTCACACTTAAACTTATTCATTTCTTTCAGATAACGCCATTTGAGGATTGTCGACAGATGATAATACTATATTAAAATTTGCTTTTTCGTTAGTAACAGGCCTTTCATGATGGACTTTGTATCGGCTATCTACAGATCCATGCTCCTCAAAGATATTTAAGAGCCTTGTCACTATCATGATGAACATTTTGATCAGGATATCTTTCGTTAAACCAACTTTATGAAAAGCTTAAGTAAATTTGCATTATGTCATTTACGTCAACTATGTAATAAGTTATCAGGGAAAACGACTTACTATTTTACGCTCTTTCAGTTTTTTGGTTTTGAAACCTAAAAGATTTTACATTTTTGGGGAAAAATATTTATTTAAATACTGTGCAGAGGTTGTTTGTTTTGTGTAATTGTATAAGTAGCATGTCAATATATGTGAATATAAATTTTTATTGTCATGAAAATCTCGACAACAAAATATTGAAATAAATTTATCGTTCGTTAATAAATATGAATCTACTTGTTTAACTTTAGGTTTGGCAATAAATTATATCGCTAGAGTTTCCTTTAAAGAACAAAAACTGCAACTAATAGTGTAAAAATATTCGAGAATTGTTCATGCAACAGTTGCAGTTTTACGAAAATCAGATTTTTTTTAAATTATTGATCGTAAAACAAGTAAAACATAACTTGAAATCAAAAACTGAATGTTCGAAATTCTGTGCCAATCTAAAAAACATATTTCAAATCGGAAAAAAAATCCTTTTCATCATATTTTTGTTGGTCAAAAATTAAAAAAATACGATTTTTGTTCAATCTTTTTCAAAATTTTGCACACTAGCACAGAATGAAATTCCAAACACTTTTCCATAATAAACGTTTTCGATATTTTAGCAGACGGAGTAACTTTTGGACTTTATACTTAGAAAATGACAATCAGCTCTACAAAATCATTTTTTTGGGTCTCAAGTGATGCAGAATCTACCTAAAATTTTTTACATTTAATAATCAATTTGATATCTAATTTTAATGGTAAGATTTGTTTTATGGTAACAAAAACTTTTTCTTATAGGCATCAATTTTCACTAAAACTAAATTATTCAAAAAAAACTTATAGAAACTTTCAAAGCTTCTTACTCGTAGGATCTCATGGGCAACAAAATATGTAATATTTTTAGCTGTGAACGTCCAAACTTTTATTTCATGAGATCTATAAGCATACCTGAGGATATAAATATTTTATAAAAAAAATGGCGACGACGCATTACATAAATAAAATGATTGCTTTCATTAAGGCTTCATCGCTTTTAAATATATTCACGTAATGCATTTTGTGTCATATGTTTTTGAACAACTTGACAATGGATTTATTATAATTATAAATAATTATTCGTAACACCAGTAAACCTGAATATCATTCAAGTGTACATGCCAACATCACTCCCTGATGATGAAGCAATTGAAGAAATCTACAATAAGATTGACGAAACTTGTACAAAAATTCCATCAAAAGAGATCATAATGGTGATTGGAGGCTTTAATGCTAAAATTGGCTCTACAAATGACAATGACCAGATTTGAAATATGATGATGTTTTGGGTTTTGGGCGCGTCGACAGCTAGGTCATTTAGCGCCCCACGGTAGATTTGAAATATCATTTTCATCATTGGAAAATATGGGATTGGTGTTAGAAACGAACGCGGAAATCGTCTACTTCAGTTTGCTGTCAGTAATAGCTTCACTATGACTAATATGACCTTCAAACATCATTCAAGACGACTTTCCACTTGGGTGTCACTGGATTGGCATTAAAAAAACAGATTGATTATATCCTGATTAGCTTTAGATGGAGGTCATCTATATCGAATTTAAGATCACGCCCGGGCGTGGTTCAAATCACAGGTTATTAAATGCTCATATAAGAATACAACTGGCCCCCAAAAAAACAATAACAAACAAGATAATTACAGTGTCAGATATTTTGTCAGATAGTACTCTTTTCCAAACAATAACCAACTTTAACATTCCTGAAGTTACAGAAGACAGACAAAATTTGGACAGATATTAAGAAGTGCTGCTACACAATTCTCAGCAAGAATACAAAAACACCCTCAAAAACATTAGATAACCGACGATACCCTAAAGCTTATAGAAACTAGCCGAAATATGATTTTAATAAACAACATATCGGATTGTCAAGACAGAATCAGATCAATCAATAAAGAAATCAAGGTGGCTTGTAAAAAGGACAAAAACGCATGCTTGAATAATATATGTGAGAAGCTAGAACAACATGTTACGAACAATTGACCACAAGAAATTTATGAAAAGGTAAAACACCTATCGAAAGAATTCAAACCTAAAACACAAATAATCAGAGATAAGGAAGGTAGAACAGTCACCAACATGCCTGGAATCATTGACGTTTGGAAGGATTACTGCAATATTAAAGAAGATGGGAGAAACTGCCGTGACTATGCTACATCAACTGTGTAATGAGGTATGGAAGATTGGAAGATAGCCGAAAGACTGGGGCGAAGTTACATTTATACCCTTGCATAAGAAAGGATCCCCTTTGGACTGCAGCAACTATAGAACAATCGCTCTAGTGTCACACGCTGCTAAGGTGTTTCTCTGGATCCTAAATGAAAGATTCAAAACTTTCTTGCTGCCGCAAATATTTACCGAACAAACAGGCTTCATTCCATGAAGAGGAACTAGAGAACAAATTCTCAACATACGCCAGATAATAGAAAAAGTCAGGGAATTCCAAATAACAACCTATGTATATTTGTTTTATAGACTACTCTAAGGCTTTCGACTGCATACAATGGAACAAACTCGGATCGAGTCTAATCAGCATGCATAATCAGCAGCAGCAATCACCTATACATCTTGTAAACCTTATCCGATCCTCGTAAGAGAACACAAATGGCAGAATTCCACTGAATAATTTTTTTTCGATGCCGTTATCGTAGGAGCCGGCATCAGACAGGGCTCTATTCTGTCACCTTTACCTTTTAAAATATATAGTGAATATATAATGAGTTTTGTTTTAGATGGTTGGAGTGGGGGTGTGACAGTCGGTGAAAAAAAACCAAGTAACCTTAGATATGCGGATGATACTGTTATACTTGCAACTTTAATACAAGACCTAGAATCACGAGCAAAAATTATGGACAATTAATAGAGCGAAGACCAAAGTAATGATTGTTAGTCGTAATGAAGATCTGTCACACATAAATAATATTGCTGGTTTCACTTTTGTAGATCATTTCAATTATTTAAGATCCCTCATAATTAACAATGGTGATTGTGAAGGAGAAGTAAGAAGACGTTTGGCAATGGCTAAAAAACTCGACCATCAAACTCACTAAGGTCTGGAAAGATCCAGCTGTCACAAAAAATACAAAGTTAAGATTGCTATCCAGCCTTATATTCCCCATAGCAACTTACGCATCCGAAACATGGACCATTAAACAACCTAATAAAAAACGAATCGATGCATTTGAGATGTGGGCATAGAATCCTCAGTGTTATACCGAACACGGTACTAATGTATGAAGAGCTTGGTATAAATGATACCGATACTCGTATTGGGGTGAAAGGATTGACGTTTCGCTAAAATCTCATTTGGTATTTTCAAGTACTCTTGCTGCTTTTGAAAATGCTGCATTTCAAAATGTTAAATGAGATTTTGACGAAACGTCGTGCAAATCCATCCATATATAAATATATATATATATATATATATATATATATATATATATATATATATATATATATATATATATATATATATATATATAGTAGTATTATGTTCTTGGGGTAAGCGGTCTTTGAAAAGTTTTGGACACTTAGCTACGCCAAGCTTTCGAGAATATTTCATTTTCTTCATCAGAGCTACAATTATAGTAGATTATCAGTATTTTTGAGATTAAAAATAAAGAACAACCCTATTTTATATGTAACATTAAAGTACTTACTGCTACGTGGTGTGTTCAAAAATTGTTGTTTGTGAGGGCACTTTATTACACTCATTCATCAGAAAAAAACAGAAAAAATCTTGGGAAAAACTCGACATACTCATCTCTGGGAAAAAATATTTTTACTTCATTTTGTTAGAATAGTACGAAGAATTGTGTGGTTGTAAAATGATTTTAATTTATAAAGGATTTTTTAGTTATGTTTTCTTGTCATTTTGCTAAGGGCAGTGGGTTTCTATCTCTTAGTTAAGTTGTGGTTAATTTATATTTGAAAGTAGAATGACGTTGACACCCCCCCCCCCCCCCCCCCCCCCCCCCCCTTTTTGTTTGATCGTTTTAAAGTTGAAAAGTTAGTGAAAATCACTGGGATTATTATCAAAGAGATATGTCAGATATGTTGTAAGAGTTTTCATTTTGACTGCCTATTTGTAATAGATTTGAGAAAATTAAACTCAGATCTTCAATGTCAGTTTTTCTATTGATCGAGTTCAGTTCAAGGTGGATATCCACCATCTCCCTAAAGATTTTCCTGCCGAAATTTCTCTCTTTACATAGGATTTTGGTTTCAGCAAAATTAAATTCGTGTGAAAATTGGCTACTATGCTGGGCAAGCGCACAAGAGTTTTTCTTTAATCTGCAATCACTTTTGTGGGAAGCGATTCTGTCTTTTAGGACTTTAGATGTTTGTCCTATATAGATTTTTTGACACTGAAATCAAGGGATGCTGTAAACTAGTTCCGAAACTTTTGTGATTTGATCTTTGTCTTGTATACAAGTGAAAATATTGTTGATTGTGTTTAAAAGCACTTTTTAAATTAGGTAATTGGTTGAACAGTTTAGTTGTTTTTGTGGAGATTTCTTTTATGTATGGAAATGAAAAATAACATTTGATTCGGTTTTTAGAGAGGAAAGCACTAATATCCGGTATAAGATTGTTGTTTTGTTGTAGGGGGGGTGTGGTTGAGTTAAATAATAATTTATATATTAATTGGATTGGATAGGAGTTGGTGCGTAAAGTGTCTCGTAGTTTATTTAGATTTTTCAGCCTGACGGAAGGATAAGAGATTCTCTCTATTCTTGACTTCAAGCCTAATATCATGTTTATTTTGATTTTAGTGGTGTGAGATTAATGGAAGTTAATGTATCTTCCTGAGTAGGTTGGTTTGGTATACCAATCTACTATGAGCGAGTTATCTTCTTTTCTGACTAGAAGAGTGTCTAAAAAGGGGACACTGTTGTTTGTTTCCTCTTCAATGGTGAACTGTAGTTTGGGATGAAAGTCATTAAAGATTCTGAGAATCTCATCCATTTTATTGTAAGGTATCGAGGTAATGATATCAGCAAATTTTCTTATGAATGGTAAGTTGAAGGAGAGTTTAGGGATGGATTCCTGAAGGAGGTGGTTCATCACATATTGTGATATGATAGGAGAAAGAGTAGCCCCCATTAGAGTACCCATTATTTGTTTATAGAAAAGTTGATTGAATTTACAATATGTAGACTGAAAAATAAAATTTAAAATTTCAAGAAAGTTGACGAGTGTTAATTTCGTGTATTGCGAATATCAGTCCAGTGCTCTCTGATACTTTTGATGAATAATTGTAAAGGAATATTACTGTATAAAGAGACAGCATCCAAGCTTATCAGTACGAAGCCAGGACGGAGCTTCATCCCCGTTATAAAATTAGTTAAATGAAATGAGACCGTTACATAGTAGTCATTTTCTTTTACATAAGCATTGGCTAAAATTTAAGACAGGAACGTTGATAACTTGTTGTTAGGGGCATTGAGAGAGTAGATAATGGGTCTCATTGCCAACTGTGGTTTGTGGATTTTAGGAAGCCCATAGAATTTTGGTGATGTGTGATTATATACCATAAGAGACTTCGTCATCTCCTCTGTTAATCTCCCTTGATTCTTAAGTTTGGTTACTAACTAATTAGTTTTTTGTTGAAAGGTAGAAGTAGGATCTCTTGTAAGCTGAGTGTAGTAGTTCTGA
>CM032451.1:29407055-29419555 GCA_019049505.1 Pachyrhynchus sulphureomaculatus
CCAGTAAATCAATCTAGCTGAATCCAGAATCTAGCAATAAAAGTGTAAAACAAATATTTACTGCCTAAATGACGTGCGGTACTGAAAATATATTAACCTCAACCATACTGTCGTGGAACATAGTTTTTAGTGTTTTTTTTTTAACTTTTTTAAATTATCAAACGTAATGCCCTCGTGATAATTTTTGTTCAATCTACACATTATGAAAAATATTCCAGAATTTTTTCAAACTTTTTCGATAAGTACTTTTTAACAAAGCAAGAGGTTAAAGAGATTTTTATGCATTTTTTTAAAATAACACAATATATATATTTTTGAACTCACGTTTTTACCATCTTTCCTTTGACACCCCACTCGATGACCTGGTAAAAATTTTTTTTTCACCAAAACTAACCCCATACTACACAGCTCTGATTGGATTATCAATTTCTATATTTGTGCCAAATTTCAACTTTAGATGTCAAATAGTTTCATAGTGTGACAGACGGCCACCGAAGTGATACCATAAGTGTTCTGTATGGAACACTAAAAAGGCTTCTTTTCCACATTATAGGCATTACTCTAGATAAATTCGCTTATAATACGGACGTAGGCGACCCTCTGCCTGAAGGTCGTGCTTTTTTTAAGTGTTTATATTAATATTGGTTCTGAACAGCCGAAGTGAGAGGTTTTGCTGAGCATGATACTACGGGTGGTTTGTCATTGCCTTTCCGAGAGAGACGACCGTCATGTTGTATTTTTTTAAAATTTATTTATCTCTTTATTTTTTTTAATTTATTGTTTTCCGAGCCGAGAATCGAATTCGGGTCTCCAGCGTAGAAAGCAGACATGATAACCTCCTCGCCTCTCTCTCTCTCTCTCTTTTTATTATAGTTTTGCTTTCCTTTGGTTTTAGTCCACGCTAAATAACTATATACACCTTATAAAAGAACTCAAAAACGTCCTAACACACCTTAAAATGTCCAATGCCCAATTCTAGAATGAATGGTCAAAATAATTACCATTTTATTATATATAAAGCCACTCTTGCCTCTGCGTTTACGTAATTCCAAAAATAAATATTTCAGTGACTACTTATCTATTTGGACCCTTGACGTGTAAATAATCTCGTATCTAGAATCCGAAACGTGAGTCTGCACATTTAAAGAAATGTCTCCTCCTATCACCGACAAATCATTGTACCAGCTTCTTTTTACTGAAATTTACTTGAGCAAAACGTCAACTCATATATCGTAGAGAGTGGATTCCAAATGAAAAGACAACTGCTGAACAAACTTTTCTTTTCTTTTTGAGGCACTACCTATTTCATATGTTACAACTGCGCTTCCCTAACCTAAAAATAGGGCTATGTCGTACAGACGTTCTTAAATTAAATACACCTGGCATTTCACTAAACTAGATTGTAAAACAAAGAAATTTCAAATAGAATGAACCATAATTTTCACATAATAATTCAACCTGTAATATAGTCTACAGCTTGAAAAACTAAAATATGAAAGCCGTTACGGCTTAAGAATTAGGAAATATAAAATATAAATGAACTACTACCCCAAAAAGAAACTTTTATTTTGCTAAGTATAAAAATACTTAAATTTGCTTAGAAAACGATATTTTTCATGTAAATATTCTAGACATTTCCCCCAAGAAATAAATTGCTTTTTGTTGGCTAACATATAGCTTCAATATATGGAATTTATGGGATCTGTATCAAGATCAAAATACAATTATTTAGTTAGAGGTAATTAACTTTATTGTTTCATAAATTACAAAGTTTTTAAATTAAAAGAGTATTACTCGCTTTTAAAAAAAATCTTTCGGCGTTGGTTGAATACCTCTTCTAAACTCAACATCTCTTCTGCACTAGCATATTCCCTATCTATTTACATATGTACAGCTGCAGAAAATTTGACTTTCGCTACATAAAGACAAATAGTTGGAACAAAACGTCTCCGCAAAACGAACCCTGCTGGCTATCGCCAGCACGTTAAAATGTACCTTGTCGAGTTTATTAGAGATGCCATGCAAGTATTATATCTAACAATAATAGAGAAAAATATGCACAGCGTCTCTGAGAAACTCGACGAACCATATTTTAACGATCTGCCGGTAGCCAGCCGGCTTCGATTTGCGGTGACGTTTTGCTCCATGTGTTTGTCTTCCGTAGTGGTAGCTATATTTTCTATGCTACAGCTCTGCAGCGAAGGCTGATAGAACAAAATTTGATGCCTGGTAGTAGACTTCAAGAACAAGAACTGGCGGAGCGAACTTGGCAAAACGAAGGGACCCAAGAAATCCAAAATGAGAAAAATAGAGAAAATGCTGAATAATAAAGATGCGTCGGAAAAGTCCTGGAAATAAAGGAAAAAAAACATTGTACCCCTATAAAAATCTCAGGCTCTTCTAATAATTTTACTTAATTAGCTCTGTAGTATGTGCCCAAAGGTAACTGGAGAATGCGGTACTGCAAATGGCATTCTCCCGTTTTCTATAAAAGAGAAACGGCTTTTTTACTGGGAATACCAAAATGGGCAGAAGAGAAAACAAAACAGTTGAAAACTTAACTTACCCAATGGTGAGTTTGGTATCCAAAACTGTAGAAACAATTTTGATTTTGGGATGCGACGTAAAAAAAATACTCTACCGAAACTTCTTTTAAAAAAGAATTCCGACTTGATCGGTCTAATGTCCTACTGCCTTAGCTAAGTACCTTTACGAGGTTACGCTTTATAGTACCACTGAAAGTCGAATAGAAGTGGAACACCAGGCAAGGTAAAATATTGATATCCAAACGAATGTACTGTAGTGGACCATCAAAAAGAAATGTTACAATATTACCATTGTAATATTTGTATATGCGAGAAAATATATTCGAGGTAGCAAAACAAATCGTCATTGTGTAGGAATATTAAACGTAAGAACGAATCAAATGAGTGGTAGCCATATTAGTACAAAATTCCTGTTATATTATGAGAAAATCCATACGCTACACCATTTTAAAGAATGCTATAGTCTAACTCAATCCTCTGGTCTGGTTAACATGCTGTTAACAATATGCACCCATAAATTGACAGAAAATCGTATTTGATCGTCGAACAATATGGTAGTTTTCCACTATACGTGAATAATTCGAATTATTTTATTTTTCATAAATGTAGTCTTGTCGAAAACTAAAGCTAATCTAGTAAAATGTTAGTTCATTACTTAATTATAAAAGCCACTGGCAATATTTATCTCCGCTTCACCATTTAATAAAATAATTTTTTGCTCCCACAAACACCAATAAAACGTTTTATACCTGTCATATTTTGGAGTGCTATTAACATTTCACATTCAAACGTTTATAGTAACTAAGTCTTTAATCGTTAAAACAATGCCACAGGGCCGGCCCTAGCTTTTTCACCGCCAAAGGCAAACTCAAAAAATGCCTCCGCACCCAAGCTGAAAGAAAATTATGTTAACCAGGAAAATGACACATAATTGAATTAAGACAATAATATTAATACAACTTTATGAAAAATTGTTTTATTGAAGCTAACGACAACGAATTTACAAACTAAAACTAGTCCCTACTATTTTCAGAGATAATTTAGAGATACTTTTAAAAGAATGAGCAAAACTAGTACAGTAATATACAAAGTCTAAATCTATACTAAAACAATTTTTTTTCGAAATTTCATTTCTGCAAAATCGCGAATAATTTCTTTCAGATCTAATTTACTACTCAATGGCCAACATTGCTAACCCATTACACGGTTTTGTGTAGTTATAGTTGTTAAATAATTTTTTATTATTTTTAATTCAGAAAAAGTCTGGGTATTTCTATAGACAGGAATGGACAGGCTTCTGGCAGAAGCCTGTATATTCCTGTTGCATTTGATTTTACTACTCATTTATTTTCTAGATTCAAATAATCGAAATATATTTTGGTGAGTTGTGATTATTTTTTTTGCGCCTTAGAAGTTGCCTACCTTACCTACCGCCTAGAGCCGGCCCTGAATGCCAAAACCACCTCTTTACTGTGCTAAAATGGTAATTAGAAATATGTGTGTTTCCATCAGCACAAAAGTTTCTTGAAATAGTATTGTAAAATGCCAATAAATTGTCAAGTTATAAACCCAGAGGCGTAAGTAATGACAATATCGAAAATGGTATAAGAGCGTGGTGAGGGATGACGATAGTTAGAATCGGAATTGAAATTTTCAGCTCCTTTGTTGTTCAAATTTTGTATGCTAGGTATTGACTAATATAAATTATTTTAGTTACATTGGCAACCACTTTTCCATGTTATTAGATAATGTTTGTAGGCAACCTCTACATTGCAACTTGTGACTTACGGGGACCATATTTTGAGTGTCAGGTTTAGGGTTTAATTATAATATAATGGAGTAGGAAACGTACTATCAATATAGCCGTTTATCTAGCTAACAGTTAGATCTTTTTAGTAAAAACTCAGCATAGATTTTTACTGTAGTGACCTGTTTTGTTTTGTAGAGGGAAGATTCTTTTTAGTGTCAGATGTGGGGTACACACTATATTGCATATTTTAACAAATAAAGTTCAGTTCATGTTGATAAGTCGAAAATTAAGATCCGTTGTTCGAAACCTACAGTTATCAGGTAAAGTTTAATAATTTCATTTAGTTGTTAACTATAGTACCATAATATTCTATTTTTCAATTTAAATTTACTTATTTAATAACGAACACTCAAAAAAAAGAAAATGTTTGGATTGATGATTAATATGTAATTAAGTATTTTTACCATTACTAAATATATTTAATTTTTAACATCTCGTGTGGTATTATTAACTTCTCTTAGAATAGAAGTAATGTAACTGTAACTAATAATTAACATCCCCTAAGACTGTTTTTAGTTTATTTTATACTGAAAAAGATCTAAACACACAAAAATCTGTTCTTTTACTTCCTCGATTTTCAAAACTGGCAAAGTAAACAGGTTTTATTTAGGCTTTTAGATTAGATTTATTAGATGCCTTAGGACTTAACTCTTAAACGAAAAAAAATCAAAACTTGTTCCCAGTATTGTCTACTAATGTTAAAACTATAAAGAACAACTTTTGTTGACAATAAAAATTTTTGAATTTATTAAAAATTTTCAAAATTTTCTAGAAATTGATTGAAACAAAATTTTAATTTTTCCTATTTAAGGGATATTATAAAAAACTAAAATTTTATGCCTTCACAACAAGCAACGAATAGGTTTCTCTTGACACAGGGGCCTAAACTGAAAAATCGATGAGGCGCAAAACATTGGCGATCAAACAAAACACTTTCTTATGTTCCAAAAAATTTTTCTACATATCTAGACAGATAAAATGTTTTTCTTTGAGATATATAGCTTATTGTAGAACGTAGGAAAGAAAATAATATCTAGTTATATTTCTTAAGTTATGTTTTTAAAGCAACTACTATCCTTAAAAAGTATTTTAATTTCTCATACACAATATTTTGTAAATAATGTGAAAAACTGTACAAAATGTGTGAAACATTTTTAAATCTATATTTACAAACAGGGTTACATACACCTGGACGCTGCAAAAAGTATGTATGTTATATTTAAAAAAAAATATTTTAAAAGTTATTAACTAATTAATAATACAAAAGAATGGCGATTATATATTTTTATTGTACTTTAAATTATAAAAATTTTTTAGTGTTCCGTACGGAACACTTGTAAGATGACTTCGGTGTCCGTCCGTCCGTCTGTCTGTCACATCTGATTTTCTCCGAAACTATTTGACATAGAAAGTTGAAATTTGGCAATAATATAGAAATCGATGGCCTAATCAGAGCCATGTGGTTTTGAAATATAAATCTTGACTTAAGGGGTTAGTTTGGGGGGGGGGGGGGGTGAAATCGGAAGTGGAAAAAAATTAATTTACCAGGTCATCGAGTGGGGTGCCAAATGAAAGCTTGTAAAAGACGAGTTCAAAAATATATATAACGTAACATTTGCGTACACTTCTCTTTGTATTATTTATTAATTTTTAAAAAATCTCTGTCCCCCTTATCTCGAAAATTACTGATCAAAAAATTTTGAAAAAATTCTGGAATATTTTCTACAGGATATAGACTGAATGAAAATTATCACGAATGCATTACCTTTAATAATCTATCTGATATATAAAAAAAACATAAATTTCAAGGTCATCAGTTTTCAGTACAGATATGAAAAAAATTTTTATTAAAAACTCATTTGGGGTGTGGTCTGTGAAGTCAGTGATCATTTTATGCTTCTGCAACAAAAATTTTTATTCTAAAAGCAATCAACGTACGGAACACTAATTGCGCAAGTCCAACTTGCACTTGACCAGTTATTTTTTTTTTAATGTTTTAAATGTTAATATTATTTTTTATCGAGTTAAATGGACCACTGATGAAAACTGTGGTGCCTTCTTGTCTGCAGGATAACTTCACAAAAAATAATCAAATATACAAAAATAAAAATTATCTTGTAAAATAAAAATTAATCTAGTTAAAAATGTTCGAAAGTTTTTTTCAAAAATAAAAAATTTACGGTATTTCAAACTTTAGTATTCAAATTTCGACCGAAAAATTTATGTTTAATAATTTATAAAAAATTGTCTATTAGAAAAATTTAAAGAAGCTCTCGAAGATGTGCTTCCCTAATCATTCTGTTAGTTTGTCTCTCTTCTGTGCTTTTCTCACCCAATTCAATCCTTCAGTTTTAGATCACTTGGTGGCTGCTTGACATCGATGAGAGTTATCTAGCGGTAATACCCAAACGAGCTCTTGATTCCTCCGTATTCTAATTTCTGTGGAAATCTTGTTCTACCCAAATCTTTCCTATTAACTTTCAGAACTATTTCTACCTTTCTCTAGTCAATTTTCTAATTTGCTTTAGATCAGCTTGGAAGAGCATGGCAGTTAATCCCTCATGAGTAATTCTATGTATTTGGCTATAAGTAATTCGTCTCAGATAGTTGCTAGGTCCATCGAGTGGTCTTGAGCTAACCTAAACTTGTAGTTTATTTTAGTTTAGGGCGATAACTATTGAAGATGCCTGTCGAGTGACTTTTCGCACCTAAACCAAAGATTTAGTAACACTATGAGATAACAAATTAGTCTCAAGTAGTCATCGGATCAAAAAGAGTAGTAGTTTTTTAAACTGCTCTGAACCTGTGAATGATCTTACCATGTTACAAGTATGATTATACTCTATATAAATTTTTGAAAATATTTTCAAAGTATGATTGTCAGTTTGCGTAAATTAGTTTCTCAGGACCGAATGCTACAGGAAATTAATACATTATAGAGTGATAACAAGGAAACACTTATTTTTTGTAAAATTCGACTTTACAATCATACACACAACAACATACTCTCCTTCAAGAGCGATACAATCAGTTCAATGCTTTTCTAACGTTTCTGTACCTTTCCTGTAGAAGGATTTGTCTTTGCCTTCAAAATAGGTCTCCGTTTCGGCGATAACTTTTTCATTGGAGCCAACTTTCTTTCCCGCGAGCATTTTTTTGAGGTCTGCGAATTGATAATAGTCACTGGGGGCAATATCTGAAGAATATAGTGGATGAGGAAGAAATTCGAGCTTCAATTAATGCAATTTTGCCATCGTAACCATTGACTTGTGATACGGTGCATTGTCTTGATGAAAGAGTACTTCTTTCTTATTCATTTGGGGCTATTTCTTTGCGATTTCTTCCTTCAAACGCACCAATATTTTATATAATATTCGCTATTGATGGTTTTTCCCTTCTCAGCATTGTCGATAAAAATTCGTCCATGCGCATCCCAAAATACAGATGCCAAAATCTTCCCAGCCGACTGTTGTGTTTTCTGTCGCTTCGGGCGGTTTTCACCGGCTGCTGTCCACTCAGCTGACTGCCAATTTGATTCAGGTGTCTAGTGATGGATCCATGTTTCATTCATTGTCTCATATCGTATGAAAAAATCCTTTTTATTGCGCTTAAACAGGTTCAAACAGCGCTCAGAATCACCAACACGTTGTTGTTTTTGATCTATTGTGAGCAAGCATGGTACCCATTTCGAACAGAGCTTTCTCATGCCCAAATGTTCCTGCAAAATATGACCAACACGTTCTTTTGATATCTTCAGAGTGTCTGCTATCTCACGCAATTTCACTTTACGATCATCCAAAACAATTTTGTGGATTTTTTATGTTTTCCGGTGTAATCACTTCATTTGGACGTCCAGAGAGTTCAGCGTCGTTTGTGTCTGTACGACCTCGTTTAAATTCAGCATACCAGTAAATGATGAGTGATTTTCCGGTCCCCGAAACACTTATCAAGCCATTGCTTTACTTGAACGGTATCTTTCCTGTCAAAAAAACAGTGTTTAATAGACACACGAAATTCGATTTTTTCCATTGTTTTGAAAATATCAAGAGTAGCATCACTTAAACCACTGTAAGTTGTAAACTAATCGTCGAAATGTCATAAAACTTTGACACGTATCGTTTGAAGGTTGGTACTTTCTAAAAATCGTATGGATTTTTTGAGAAGGGCGACATCTATGTGTCAGATCAAAAACCTACCCGTTCCATCAAATTACTTGGGTTTCGGTGAGGAAAATTATAAAAAGTCTTTGATTTAAATTTTTCAAAAAGTGTTCTTCAACCTTCAAATTAAATACAAGTAAAAGTATATTTTGAATGCCCAATTAAATCCCCATTAATCACACAACCTTCCTCTTTGTTGTAGAAATAAATATTATTGTACGAATACAATTTTAGAGTAAAAAAATTGAATGTTGAATTGCGTGTACCAGGAAAAAATAATGTTACCTCCTCTATCTGGTGTTTTCTTGTTGTTTCGTGTTCAAAATTGTTATTTAATGTTTTATTTTAATCAATTGACTGATAATGGTCAACAAAAAAAATATTTCTAGATGTTATATACTTAGTTCAATTTTATTATGATTTAGGTCAGGTCAGTTTACTTTTTTCTAGTCGCTGGCTGCCAGCACGCGATTATGACATTAACAAACAAATAAATAAATAGAAGATACTCAACCGCACAGAAATGTCGATTAGTGATATCGTAATTATTTATTTTTATAAAAACATTATAAAACAATTAAAAAGCGTTTGATAAAAGGGCATGCATAGCAACTCCATCTCTTTAATGGAAACTTTTTATTTATACTTATTTGGACTCTAGTTCCTATTAAAAGTGGATGAAAGACCTACCTTGAACTAACCTGAATAAATGTCCTTTATATGCAACAATAAGAAAAATATGATCTAACCAAATACAGCTTATTTGAAATAGACATTTTCGATAAAAGAGAGAAGACCGCCTAAATGTAAGTAAAAAAATGTTTTAATGTAGTTTCTTTAAGTAATAACTTACAATTATTTAAATCTAAAAGTTTCAAATTCTTGATTATTCCTATTTACAGCTAATTTATTAAAAAATAACCGGTCAAGTGCGAGTTGAACTTGCGCAATTAGTGTTCCGTATGTTGATTGCTTTTAAAATAAAAAATTTTGTTACGGAGGTATAAATTGATCAGTGACTTCACAAAACACACCCCAAATGAGTTTTCAACAAAGTTTGTTTCCGATCTCTACTAAAAACTGATGACCTTGAAATTTTTGTTTTTTTTTTAGATACCAAATAAATTATTAAAGGTAATGCACTCGTAATAATTTTCGTTCAATCTACACCCCGTGGAGAATATTCCGGAATTTTTTCAAAATTTTTTGATCAGTACTTTTCGAATAAGGGGGGGGACAGCGATTTTTTGCGATTTTATACATATATATATATATATATATATATATATATATATATATATATATATATATATATATATATATATATATATATATATATATATATATATATATATATATATATATATATATATGTATATATATATATATATATATATATATATATATATATATATATATATATATATAAAATGCAGAGGTGAAGCTCTAATGAATGAGTTAAAAGATAATGAATGCCTCAAATGTGGAAATATACCAGAAAACTGGGGAAAACGCCATAGTCATCTCAATATACAAAAACGGTGACCCCGAAAACCTAGAAAACTACCGGCCAATTAGTTTACTTTCCCAAGTTTACAAGCTGTTCTCACGAATCATAACAAACAGACTGGAACACAAAATGGAATTATACCAACCGATAGAACAGACTGGATTCAGATTAGGCTTGAGTACGATTGAGCACTTGCACACATTGAGAATACTAATCGAGAAGGCCACCGAATATAATATACCAATGTGGCTCACATTTGTAGATTTTCGCAAGGCTTTCGACACAGTGGAAAAATGGGCGCTTATAAGAGCTCTTAGAAATGCTCGTATACTGATAGCCAGAATATATGAACGAGCAACACTCCAAGTTATGGGAAACCAAGAACTGACAAACAAGATCCCAGTGAACAGAGGAGTAAGGCAGGGCGATGTAATATCGCCTAAGTTGTTTATAATGATCTTAGAAGATGAACTGAATTGGGACGAAAATGGCTTTCTGATAGCTGGCGATCGGCTAAACAACCTGAGATTTGCAGATGACATTGTAATGATAGCAAACAATAAGAACGAAATGATCCAGATGATCATAGATCTCCACCACCAAGCAAGAAAAGTGGGACTTGACATAAATCTCTCCAAGACCAAGTACATGAGTAACGAAGAGACCAATGATGAAAATATAGTGATTGAACATTCAACAATAGAAAAAGTAAACACGTACATCTATATGGGCCAAATAATAACGATAGGAAAGGAAAACCCTCAGCTTGAAATAGAAAGAAGGATACGTATGGGATGGGCAGCATATACAAAACTGAAATATGTACTGAAAATGAACATTCCTCAAAGATCGAAAACCCAAATTTATAATCAATGTATCTTACCAGCTACAACGTATGGAGCCGAGACATGGGTTTTAACTAAAAGAATAATAGTAAAACTACAAGTTCACCAACGAGCAATGGAAAGGAAGATGTTGAGTGTTACTTTGAAGGACAAGAAAACTAATAAATGGATTAGACAAGCAAAGGTGGATGATATCACCAAACGGATAACATCTCTGAAATGGAGCTGTTGTGTGGAAAGATCATTAGGTTGAGACCATGGGGTGAAAAACAAAGCAAAGGAAGATCCCAACAGAGATGGAGCGATGATCTGAAGAGAATTGGAGGGCTTAACTGGTATCAACAGGCACAACATAGAGAAAAATGAAAGATTTGAGAGAGGCCTATAGCCGACAGTGGGTAGAGAGCGGCTGAAGGAAGAAGGAAGATATATATATATATATATATATATATATATATATATATATATATATATGTATATATATATATATATATATATATATATATATATAAATATTTTACTCGTGTTTTCATTTGACACCACACTCGATGACCTAGTAATTTTTTTTTTCTTCACTTTCGATTTAACCCCCCAAAACTAACCCTTTAAGTCAAAATTTAACTTTTAAAACTACATAGCTCTGATGAGGCCATCAAAATTGTTGACAGACACCCCAGAGCGATGCATGTTAGAAGTACACGTCGCGCTGATACTTCACATCCGTATGAGGTTAAGCTTGTTACTCCTCGTACAACGCTTTTCAAGCAGTCTTTTATATGGAGAACATCATCCCTTTGGAATGGCTTACCCAGGACTGTGTTTTCCACCGAGTACAGTTTACAGCGATTCAAGAACAACGTGAATCGCTTTTTCCGCACACGTGTCGCTCCTGTAGCGCTTTAGGGACTTCTCTGCAGCACGTGTGTTAGACCCATAAAAAAGACAGACCGATGGACAGACAGGCAGACAGACGGACAGACAGACGGACAGACAGACGACACCGAAGTCATCTTATAAGTGTTTCGTACGGAACACTAAAAATTACACTTCTTATGATTGTTCAAATGTTTTAATGATACGTGTTGGCGAGAAAAATAAATAAGTAAATGACATGGATCATAAGCATAAATTTTTTTTAGTAGTGGAGAGGAATTTTATAATGAGACTCTTTACTGTTCTTGGAATAAATAATTTAATAAAGACAATTCTTTTTTTGATGTGCCAACTGATAAAAAAGTTTCAAAATGAACATCTTCTTTGGAAGAGCTTTTTCATGTTTTTGGTAGTCAGGTATATGGAGATTTATTTTATAGAAAAAAACTTTTGCAGGGTAACATATTAAAAGTTTATAACTGTGATAGAATAATAACAAGGGATTATTTTGTAACAAATATGACCTTTAAAAAGAAAGTAAGTAATGACCTTACTTATGACGGCTTGAACTTAGTTAAGTTGTAAACATATAATAGTTTACAACTAGATAAGTGAATTTTGATTTTAATAAGAATATTTTAATTACATTTTCGGATAAAATTGATTTTTAGAAACATGCTGACGCATCCAGTAATTTGAGTTCTAATCCAATACGGCATTTTTTTAAGCCTGTTCTGATCTTACCAGCTTACCAAA
>CM032451.1:29422296-29479654 GCA_019049505.1 Pachyrhynchus sulphureomaculatus
CGCTCAGAATCACCAACACGTTGTTGTTTTTGGTCTATTGTGAGCAAGCATGGTACCCATTTCGAACAGAGCTTTCTCATGCCCAAATGTTCCTCCAAATATGACCAACACGTTCTTTTAATATCCTCAGAGTGTCTGCTATCTCACGCAATTTCACTTTACGATCATCCAAAACAATTTCGTGGATTTTTTATGTTTTCCGGTGTAATCACTTCATTTGGACGTCCAGAGAGTTCAGCGTCGTTTGTGTCTGTACGACCTCGTTTAAATTCAGCATACCAGTAAATGATGAGTGATTATCCAGGGGCAGAGTTTCCGAAACACTTATCAAGCCATTGCTTTGCTTGAACGGTATCTTTCCTTTCAAAAAAACAGTGTTTAATCAACACACGAAATTCGATTTTTTCCATTGTTTTGAAAATATCAAGAGTAGCATCACTTAAACCACTGTAAGTTGTAAACTAATCGTCGAAATGTCATAAAATTTTGACACGTATCGTTTGGTACTTTCTAAAAATCGTATGGATTTTTTGAGAAGGGCGACATCTATGTGTCAGATCAAAAACCTACGTGTTCCATCAAATTACTTGGGTTTCGGTGAGGAAAATTATAAAAAGTCTGTGATTTAAATTTTTCAAAAAGTTTTCTTCAACCTTCAAATTAAATACAAGTAAAAGTATATTTTGAATGCCCAATTAAATCCCCATTAATCACACAACCTTCCTCTTTGTTGTAGAAATAAATATTATTGTACGAATACAATTTTAGAGTAAAAAATTGAATGTTGAATTGCGTGTACCAGGATTTCTTAGAAGGAAAAAAAATAATGTTACCTCCTCTATCTGGTGTTTTCTTGTTGTTTCGTGTTCAAAATTGTTATTTAATGTTTTATTTTAATCAATTGACTGATAATGGTCAACAAAAAATATTTCTAGATGTTATATACTTAGTTCAATTTTATTATGATTTAGGTCAGGTCAGTTTACTTTTTTCTAGTCGCTGGCTGCCAGCACGCGATTATGACATTAACAAACAAATAAATAAATAGAAGATACTCAACCCCACAGAAATGTCGATTAGTGATATCGTAATTATTTATTTTTATAAAAACATTATAAAACAATTAAAAAGCGTTTGATAAAAGGGCATGCATAGCAAACTCCATCTCTTTAATGGAAACTTTTTATTTATACTTATTTGGACTCTAGTTCCCATTAAAAGTGGATGAAAGACCTACCTTGAACTAACCTGAATAAATGTCCTTTATATGCAACAATAAGAAAAAATATGATCTAACCAAATACAGCATATTTGAAATAGGCATTTTCGATAAAAGAGAGAAGACCGCCAAAATGTAAGTAAAAAAATGTTTTAATGTAGTTTCTTTAAGTAATAACTTACAATTATTTAAATCTAAAAGTTTCAAATTCTTGATTATTCCTATTTACAGCTAATTTATTAAAAAATAACCGGTCAAGTGCGAGTTGAACTTGCGCAATTAGTGTTCCGTATGTTGATTGCTTTTAAATAAAAAATTTTTGTTACGGAGGTATAAATTGATCAGTGACTTTCACAAAACACACCCCAAATGAGTTTTCAACAAAGTTTGTTTCCGATCTCTACTAAAAACTGATGACCTTGAAATTTTTGTTTTTTTTTAGATACCAAATAAATTATTAAAGGTAATGCACTCGTGATAATTTTCGTTCAATCTACACCCCGTGGAGAATATTCCAGAATTTTTTCAAAAATTTTTTGATCAGTACTTTTCGAGATAAGGGGGGGACAGCGATTTTTTGCGATTTTATACATATATATATATATATATATATATAAATATATATAAATATATATATATATATATATATATATATCTATATATATATATAAATATATATATATATATATATATATATATATATATATATATATATATATATATATATATATATGTATGTATGTATGTATGTATCTATGTATATATATATATATATATATATATATATAATATATATATATATATATATATATATATATATATATATATATACAAAATGCAGAGGTGAAGCTCTAATGAATGAGTTAAAAGATCTTTTTAATGAATGCCTCAAATGTGGAAATATACCAGAAGACTGGGAAAACGCCATAGTCATCTCAATATACAAAAACGGTGACCCCGAAAACCTAGAAAACTACGGGCCAATTAGTTTACTTTCCCAAGTTTACAAGCTGTTCTCACGAATCATAACAAACAGACTGGAACACAAAATGGAATTATACCAACCGATAGAACAGGCTGGATTCAGATTAGGCTTGAGTACGATTGAGCACTTGCACACATTGAGAATACTAATCGAGAAGGCCACCGAATATAATATACCAATGTGGCTCACATTTGTAGATTTTCGCAAGGCTTTCGACACAGTGGAAAAATGGGCGCTTATAAGAGCTTTTAGA
Organism: Pachyrhynchus sulphureomaculatus; assembly: GCA_019049505.1. NCBI lineage: Eukaryota > Metazoa > Arthropoda > Insecta > Coleoptera > Curculionidae > Pachyrhynchus > Pachyrhynchus sulphureomaculatus. Next base: position 29,424,754 of record CM032451.1, read on the forward strand.
AATGCTCGTATAGTACCGCAGCGAACTGATAGCCAGAATATATGAACGAGCAACACTCAAAGTTATGGTAAACCAAGAACTGACAAACAAGATCCCAGTGAACAGAGGAGTAAGGCAGGGCGATGTAATATCGCCTAAGTTGTTTACAATGATCTTAGAAGATGTATTCAAAGAACTGAATTGGGACGAAATGGCTTTCTGATAGCTGGCGATCGGCTAAACAACCTGAGATTCGCAGATGACATTGTAATTTTAGCAAACAATAAGAATGAAATGATCCAGATGATCACAGATCTCCACCACTAAGCAAGAAAAGTGGGACTTGACATAAATTTCTCCAAGACAAAGTACATGAGTAACGAAGAGACCAATGATGAAAATATAGTGATTGAACATTCAACAATACAAAAAGTAAACACGTACTTCTATCTGGGCCAAATAATAACGACAGGAAAGGAAAACCCTCAGCTTGAAATAGAAAGAAGAATACGTATGGGATGGGCAGCATATACAAAATTGAAATATGTACTGAAAATGAACATTCCTCAAAGACCCCCCCCCCCCCCCCCCGAAAAACCCAAATTTATAATCAATGTATCTTACCAGCTACAACGTATGAAGCCGAGACATGGGTTTTAACTAAAAGAACAATAGTAAAACTACAAGTTCACCAAAGAGCAATGGAAAGGAAGATGTTGAATGTTACTTTGAAGGACAAGAAAACTAATAAATGGATTAGACAAACAAAGGTGGATGATATCACCAAACGGATAACATCTCTGAAATGGAGCTGTTGTGTGGCAAGATCATTAGGTTGAGACCATGGGGTGAAAAGCAAAGCATAGGAAGATCCCAACAGAGATGGAGCGATGATCTGAAGAGAATCGGAGGGCTTAACTGGTATCAACAGGCACAACATAGAGAAAAATGAAAGATTTGAGAGAGGCCTATAGCCGACAGTGGGTAGAGATCGGCTGAAGGAAGATATATATATATATATATATATATATATATATATATATATTATATATATATATATACATATATATATATATATATATATATATATATATATATATATATATATATATGTATATATATATATATATATATATATATATATATATATATATATATATGTATATATATATATATATATATATATATATATATATATATATATATATGTATATATAATATATTTTACTCGTGTTTTCACAAGCTTTCATTTGACACCACACTCGATGACCTAGTAATTTTTTTTTTTTTACTTTCGATTTAACCCCCCAAAACTAACCCTTTAAGTCAAAATTTAACTTTTAAAACTACATAGCTCTGATGAGGCCATCAATTCCTATATTATTATCAAATTTCAACTTTCTATGACAAATAGTTTCTGAGAAAATCGAGTGTGACAGACACCCCAGAGCGATGCATGTTAGAAGTACACGTCGCGCTGATACTTCACATCCGTATGAGGTTAAGCTTGTTACTCCTCGTACAACGCTCTTCAAGCAGTCTTTTATATGGAGAACATCATCCCTTTGGAATGGCTTACCCAGGACTGTGTTTTCCACCGAGTACAGTTTACAGCGATTCAAGAACAACGTGAATCGCTTTTTCCGCACACGTGTCGCTCCTGTAGCGCTTTAGGGACTTCTCTGCAGCACGTGTGTTAGACCCATAAAAAAAGACAGACCGATGGACAGACAGACGGACAGACAGACGGACAGACAGACGACACCGAAGTCATCTTATAAGTGTTTCGTACGGAACACTAAAAATTACACTTCTTATGATTGTTCAAATGTTTTAATGATAAGTGTTGGCGAGAAAAATAAAGAAGTAAATGACATGGATCATAAGCATAAATTTTTTTAGTAGTGGAGAGGAATTTTATAATGAGACTCTTTACTCTTCTTGGAATAAATAATTTAATAAAGACAATTCTTTTTTTGATGTGCCAACTGATAAAAAAGTTTCAAAATGAACATTTTCTTTGGAAGAGCTTTTTCATGTTTTTGGTAGTCAGGTATATGGAGATTTATTTTATAGAAAAAAACTTTTGCAGGGTAACATATTAAAAGTTTATAACGGTGATAGAATAATAACAAGGGATTATTTTGTAACAAATATGACCTTTAAAAAGAAAGTAAGTAATGACCTTACTTATGACGGCTTGAACTTAGTTAAGTTGTAAACATATAATAGTTTACAACTAGATAAGTGAATTTGATTTTAATAAGAATATTTTAATTACATTTTCCGATAAAATTGATTTTTAGAAACATGCTGACGCATCCAGTAATTTGAGTTCTAATCCAATACGGCATTTTTTTAAGCCTGTTCTGATCTTACCAGCTTACCAAGCCCTAACTGCTGTAGGAGACCAATCGTATAGATACCGAAGGAGAATCTGTGGAGATTAAAATGTCATGGTAACTCATTTCACTTAGTCAAGAAGGACCACTACAAATTATCATGGAACACTTGTTATTTATGGCTCAAGCAGGTGAACAAACAATACCTGCACCAATTTGTCCCTACACTAAAAACATAATTGTGATATTTTTACAAAGGACTCCGCACTAATCTTATGGAGAATGGGGCCCAGCCAATTTATATATATATATATATATATATATATATATATATATATATATATATATATATATATATATATATATACAGTAATACCCCGCTTAGCGCGACCCCGTTACGCGCGGTTTCACTATAACGCGAATTTCAAATTTCGCGCTCATGTAGTCATTAACTTCTCTATGGTCGCGGGGGGATCCCCGCTTTCTCTGAATATTCTCTTTGAAGAATTGGGAATTCCCTGTCCTTCGACTTTGTTCTATGGGGATTTCCTCGTTCGTTTCGTGTGTTCATTTGTTCCGTAATGTTAGTTCGGTCGGCTGGCAGTTTTGTTTTAATATTTATTGGAGATACATACATACATAATTTAACCCTACGTTAAAAATGCCGCCTGTAAAGAAAAAAGAGCGTAAAAGCGTCACTTTGGAATTGAAGATGAAAGTGTTAAGAAGAATGGAAAATGGAGGCTAATTTATTTTATTTAAAGCAACAATTGTTGGGAGAGATTTTGGACTCTCAGAATCGACTGTGAGAACGATTTATAAAAATCGGGAAAAAATTAAAATCTCCAGCGAAGGTTCAACACCTATAAGTGCAACAAAACTTTCTCGTTCGAGATCATCTATCTTAGAAAGAATGGAGAAATTACTGTCAGTCTGGATCGAAGATTTGAATAAGAAGAACACACCACTAAGTCAAGATCTCATATGCACAAAAGCAAAATCTTTGTATGAGATGCTGAAAAAAAAAGAAGGAGAAGGGAGTGCCACTCCGACTTTTGCTGCCAGCAGAGGCTGGTTCCATCGGTTCAAGCAGCGTTCTAATCTTCACAATATCCACATAACAGGCGAGGCGGCCAGCGCGGACATTCAAGCTGCAGCTGAGTTTCCAGACAAGTTTCAAGACTTCGTTAGACGAGAGAAAATTCCTGCTTGTCTCATCTTCAATGTTGATGAGACCGCACTTTACTGGAAAAAAATGCCATCTCGAACATTCATTTCTAAGGAAGAACGTCAAGCCAGTGGTTTCAAAGCTGCGAAAGATCGACTAACACTTCTGCTGGGTGGTAATGCCACTGGTGATTTCAAACTGAAACCTTTACTAGTGTACCATTCAGAAACACCCCGTGCAATGCGAGGCACAGACAAGACAAGTCTACCAGTTGTGTGGCGATCAAACAGAAAGGCGTGGGTTACACGGGAAATGTTTCAAGAATGGTATTCTAATAGTTTTTGCCCATCAGTCAAATCATACTGTGACAGAAATGGGCTTGAACCTAAAGTTATATTACTCTTAGACAATGCCCCAGGACATCCAACCTCACTTGATACGCCCAGAGACTTAAAAGTGTACGTAAAGTTCCTTCCACCAAACACTACGTCAATATTACAACCTATGGACCAGGGAGCAATAGCAAACTTCAAAGCTTATTACCATCGCCGCACTTTTAGCCAACTAATTCATGAAACTGACGGGGAAGGAAGACAGTCTATGCGAGAGTGGTGGAAGTCATACAACATTATGAAGTCTATTCACAACATAGAAGAGGCTTGGAAGGAAGTTAAAATGAGTTGTATGAATGGGGTGTGGCGTAATCTTTGGCCAGATGTAGTGGAAGCACCTAGAAGAATTGTCCAGATGCAGAGACAAGTGCTTGAAGACATTGCTGCAATGATTGAGGGGTCTGAACTTGAAGATGTCACGGTAGAAGATCTCGTAGAACTTGTAGCAACGCACGACGATCCTATTAGCAATGAAGATCTGATCGAGTTACAGAATAATCCTATCTACGATGAGGAAGAACAAGTAGAAGAGAAAGTTTTATCTTCAGGGGAAATACAAAATGCACTTTCAAAAATTTATTCAGGTTTGGACATATTGCAGAGTATAGACAATAATGATGACCGTGTCTTGACCGTGTGTCAAACAATTAAAAACAGTGTTGGGTGTTATGAACGTATTTTACAAGAACGTAAACAAAACGTTACCCAAAAGACAATAGATGTATTTTTCCGTAAAAAATAAGAGTATGTATTGCATAAAGTGTTCTTAGAATTAAAGTGATTGATTAAAATGATTTGTATTTTTTTGTATTAAATTTTGACTATGTTTAATCATAAACCTCGATATACGCGAATTTCAGTTAACGCGATTTTTTTCGGAACGTATCCCTCGCGTAAAGCGGGGTATTACTGTATATATATATATATATATATATATATATATATATATATATATATATATATATATATATATATACATATACATATATATATATATATATATATATATATATATATATGTATATATATATATATATATATATATATATATATATATATATATATATATATATATGTATATGTATATTTTTATAATTTTTATATTTATAATTTGGCCCCAGGGACGAAATGAATTAGACAACTTTTTGACCTATTTAAATAGAATTCACCACCGGATACAGTTCACTTTAGAAGTTAAAGAAGAAAAAAGTCTCCCTTTCCTGGATGTGCTCATAACTCGGAAAAACGACGGTCAGCTTCAATACTCAGTCTACCGGAAGCCTACCCACACCAACAGATATTTAAACGCTGGCTCACACCACCATCCATCCCAAATCCAGTCGGTAGCCAACACCCTCGTAACGAGATCATATCGACTTACCGAACCAGACGCGAGACCAGTCCATACGGAGAGCGTTAGACACCACAGACAAGGGCAGGAGAACGCGACCTCAATCAGAGTAGAGTCCTATTACCGTATGTGAAAGGAGTTACAGATAGAATTGGAAGAGTTCTAAGAAAACACAACATAGGCGCAGTATACAAACCACAGAACACTCTAGCAGACATCCTGGGTAACCCCAAGAACAGGAGAAAACTGGAAAACCATGGAGATTACAGCATCCCATGCGGAGACTGCACAAATTGTACATAGGACAAACAAACAAAAGAATCTCCACCCGGATCCAAGAACATAAAATAAAGTATCAAAAACAAACAAACATCAGCTCTATTTCAGCACCATCATGATACTGGTACACATCAATTTTGAGGGATCTAAACAAATAGCCTCGATTTCACATTATAAAATACGCATAGTCAGACGAGCCTTACAAATCGAAAAGAATGGACAGCTAAATAAGCAAGATGATCCGCTGAATATCTCCCCTACATGGAAGGATCTACTAGTTAAACCAAGGAATAATCAAAACATCGAGAAGGCAACAATCAGTATAGCGCTGGAATCCCTAATTACCAGCCAGCCGGCAAACACCGATGCTCGGACGAACACTTCCGACCCCCCCACCTACCATCTGCGTAGACACCAACCTATAAAAGACGGCGACCGCACGTCGGTTTCTCAGTTAGCTTCGAGCGACAGTAGCAGGAAGATCACAGTATCGAGTAGCAGCAGCAGCGGGAGCACTTAAAATGCCTAATGAGATTTTGGCGAAACGTCGTGCAAATTCATTGTTAGGCGAACGGGTTGAAATCCGGAATTTTAATATATATATATATATATATATATATATATTATATATATATATACTTATCTATTTAAATATGGTCACTAATATTTTAAAGCAACTAGAATAACGCTCTATCTCCGACCAATTAAGCACAGGTTTAAGTTTATTAATAGATACAGTAATCTCGTATGTATAAAAATCTCTTGCAAGTTCTAGGAATTCCAGAAGCGTTAGCGCTTAAACCAGGGCATTTCGCAATTTGTGCCCGTAGAGACTTTTAATCAGGGCTACAAAGGCTACAAAAAAATGCAGTTTAAAAGAATATTGACTGGGGCCCCATTTCCCATAAGATTAGTGCGGGGTCTTTTGTCTCATTAGGAAAATAGACCGAAAAAAATATGTTTAACTTAGAGGCTCAGAGACCAAGATTAGGAGTACGATATCCAATAAGAATAAAGGTCGTTATTAATACTTTTTGTAACGAATAAAAAACGTCGTTAATTGTCCCATTAGTCTCTGACAAACAATTAAAAACCTAGCAAGCTTTCCACATATGGTGGCAAAATAAATAAAAAGCGGATGAAAACGGGCGATTTCAAGTGTTGTTTCGAGATACGTGGAAGCGGTGCTATTTGTACAATTGGTTTTAGAGCAGCCAACACAGCGTATACTTAATATTGTTTGGATTTATTCGAGAATAATTTTTATCCACTTTTATTTTAAATTTTCCACTGAAATAATACGAGCAAACAAAAAATGCATTTTGCATTATAGACAAATTCACAATATATGAAGTAACATGAAAAAAACTAAAACGAATTCGGTACTAATGGTTTTTCCTGATCATATTGGGGCCATAGCTCCATGATTATCATGACGGCATATGGTATCAAGGGTTCCCCAGTTCTAATCCGGGAAGGACGGTACTTATTTATCGATTTATTTGAGTATGGGTGGCTTGGACACATACATAGTTAGTAGTTGTTGCAGAAATGTAGTAACGCCCGTGGCATCTCCACCGGGTTACCAAAAAGGTGCCGTAGAAGACAAATGTATGTTTCGGAATTCGGACAACGTTAACGGATATTACGACATCCTCGCCGATATACATCCAAAAAGGGTAACCACTATTCAGGCTGGGAATTGACCGATAAAAAAGTAGGTCTTCTGGTGTCTTCCTACGACAATTTACAAAGTGATGCAGCCGCCAACCGTTCTTCGATGTTCCAGCCGCCGGTCAGTTCCGGCTCTCCAATCAGATGAACAGCTCTTCGCTGAACAGAATCCAACAAATGCAGAGCGGAGCCTCAAACATGGGAGCAGTATTCCATAGTTGATCAAATTTGAGCTTTGTAAAGAATTAACAGTTTGTTGTGGAGTGTAAAGCTTTCTGATTTGAACTAATATTCCCAACTTTTGAGAAGCTCTCCTTACTATGCCTGCAACATGTTCATACCAGGACATATTTGCTCCCAAATTAACGCCCAATAAACTGAGTGACGATGCTAGGGGAATGGAGTGCCCCGACATAACTATGTCGAGTTCAGCTACGTTATTCTTTAGAAAAAACTGCCGCCTGGGATTTTGTAGCGTTAAATTCCACTTGGATACTGTCACCCCAAGATAGATTTCTTCCAGGTCTTTATTAAGTTGAACGACCTCGTGCTGTCTGCGGATATTCGCCTGAGTAGCCGATGTCCGAGCGTTCAAAGTGAATAAGCGTACTGTCATCTGCAAAGCTGTAGATTGGATTCCCGGTCTTTTCCAGCAGATCGTTAATATAAATGAAAAAGCGGAGGAGACAGTATGAAGTCTTGGGGCACACCGGCGTTGATAATGAAGGTGTTAGAGAGAAATTCGTCGACCGCCAGTCGTAAAGAACACTCTCTGAGGAAACATGAGAGCCATAAAGAGAACTTTTCAGACATACCATAAGAGCGTAGCTTAGCCAACAGTCCATCGTGCCAAACACGATCGAATGCCTTGGATATGTCAAGAGCAACCTCTAGAGATTCTCCAAAGTGTTCAGTTGCGTTGTTTCAAACATGTGTTACATAGTCAGAAGATCTCCTGTTGATCTATGTTTACGAAAGCCCTATTGGTGATCGCTAATAATGTTGAATCGTTTAAGATATTTTAGAAGATGCTGATTGATATCCTTTTCCATGACTTTCGATATTATTGAAAGCAGTGCGACAGGTCGGTAGTGACTTGGCAAGGTCTTCTTGCCTTTTTTAGGTAGCGGCTGAACTGTGGCACATTTTCAGCAGGAAGGAAATATTCCCTTTCTGTAGGATAGTTTAAAAAGTCTATAGAAAACTAGTGTTTTTGAGAATTATGGCAGGTATTCCGTCAGCGCCAGAAGCCTTTTTGGTGTCTAGCTTTATTAAAACACGCTTTATGATACGCTGTCTGAAGACAATATCGGGCATTCTTGACTGCAATATGGGAATAGTAGGTGGTGTTTTTCCTTGGAAATCGATAGTAGAATGTGAAGCAAAGAGTTCAGCCAACAAGTTCGTTTTCTCAACAGGTGTCATTGGAATAGAATTATCTGGTCATGTGTATGGTGGATTTGGTGAAATTTTGACTAACTGCCTTAGCAAATGCCCAAAAGGTCCTGGAATTGTTGGGACAAGCGAGAAGTTTATTTCTAATTCGTTGATGGTGTGCCTCCTTGGTTTTGTCGATAAGTCCTTTGCATCTAGTTAGAATAAGCTCTGTAAGTTGTTCAAGTTTCCTATCGAATTCATATTGGGATACTTAAATCTCATTAATGGATAAAATCTATTACAAATATGTAGACCAGTACCGAGTTTTTAATCAATTCAATGTGATTCCAATTTCAAACTTTACAGACTTCAATTTACATATATTTTATTGACTGTTTACAGCTTCAAGAATGTATAAAGGATCTCTCTATGTATGAATCCAAGATACATTAATACTTGAAAATACTTATAATTTGGATAGCCATTCTGCAAATGCTTCAAAATAGGCCTTGTACAATGTGGAGAGGAACTGAAATTGATTATATATATATATATATATATATATATATATATATATATATATATATATGTATATATATGTATATATATATATATATATATATATATATATATATATATATAATATATATATATATATATATATATATATATATATATATATATATATATATATATATATATATATATATATATACATATATATACATATATATATATATATATATATATATATATATATATATATATATATATATATATATATATATATATAATCAATTTCAGTTCCTCTCCACATTGTACAAGGCCTATTTTGAAGCATTTGCAGAATGGCTATCCAAATTATAAGTATTTTCAAGTATTAATGTATCTGTAAATATATATATATATATATATATATATATATATATATATATATATATATATATATATATATTTATATATATATATGAGTCAATTAAAAAAAAAGAGTATTTAGAGAAGTGAGAAACCGAAAAAAAAATTTTTGACAAGCAAACTAGTTTAGCAGTATTTTTTCGGAAGTCCTTAATGTTTGAAACATGATGCCAGGGTGGTGCAAGCCCAAATTCAGGGTATCAAAAAAGCCCAGATATTTTTATATGTTAATGCTCGTAAAACAAAGGTATAAAGAATATTTAATAAATCAATATATTTTTTTTTTGTCAAAAGAGCAGCGTGAGCATACTCTAAAACGATTTAGTGATTTTCGTGCTCCGTACGGAACACTTATGGGATCACTTCGGTGTCTATCCATCACACTCGACTTTCCATTTGTTATAGAAAGTTGAAATTTGAAATATAGGAATAGATGACACAATCAGAGTCGTGTAATTCTGAAAATTAAACTTTTACTTAAGGGATTAGTTTTGGTGGATGTGGAAAAAAATTACCAGGTCATTGAGTAGAGTGACAAATGAAAGCTTCTGAAAATATGAATTCAAAAATATATATAATGTAGTATTTGCGCAAATTTTTCCTCTTAATATTTTTAAAAAACCAATAAAATTCTCGACCACTCTCTTTATCTTGAGAAGTACTGATCAAAAAATTTTGAAAAGTCCAACTTGCACTTGACCTGTTTTTAATATTCAAATACTTAAGAATGTTAAGTAATTAATTAAAAAAAAAAAATTATGACGCGGTTGAAAAGGACCCGAAATTTGAATAATCGAAATTAGAGCTTTTCAGTCTTTATTTTTAATAATTTTGCTCTTTCTAGAACTTCTATTCGATTTACAACTAATAAGGGATAACTTTTTTGTATACTACACGTTGCCAAACATACTTACAAAAAACACTCAGTTAAAATATTTAAAACTCTTAGTTTAATAATATTTATTTTTAATTTCGAATATTAACAAAACAAAGTTTTTAAGAGTTTCAAAATGTTGAGTTTGCAAAAATATATCACTTTTTTTTTTTAAATTTTGAAAATTTGTAATGCACAAAAAAAAACGTTATTCCTTACAAGAATAAAAGGGCTAGACAAAGCAAAATTATTAAAAATAGGCTGAAAAGCTCTAATTTCTATTATCGAAATATTCAAATTTTGCGCCATTTTTAACCGCATCAAGGAATAAACTTTTTCAGGTGATTATATAATATTCTTAAATATTTAAATATTAAAAACCGGTCAAGTACAAGTCGGAATTAGTGTTCTGTATGATGATTAAAAAAAATGGTGACGGAGATATAAAATGATCAATGACTTCACAAGACACACCCTAAATGAGTTTTCAACAATGTTTCGTTTTCGATATTTGTTGAAAACTGGTAACTATATATACATATATATATATATATATATATATAATATATATATATATATATATATATATATATATATATATATATATATACATATATATATATATATATATATATATATATATATATATATATAAATATATATATACATATATATATATATATATATATATATATATATATATATATATATATATATATATTATATGTATATATATATATATATATATATATATATATATATATATATATATATATATATATATATCTATATGTATATATATATATATATATATATATATATATATATATATATATATATATATATATATATATATATATATATATAGTTAACATCCCGTTTTGCCCTTTTTCCTGATTTTCCAAAAATTTTCAAATTCGAAAAAGAAGTATTGAATGTGCTTTTACATAATACCCTATATTTGTATGTGTATATATATATATATATATATATATATATATATATATATATATATATATATATATATATATACAGTAAAATCTCCCTTGGCGGACACCAACGGTACCGACCGAAAGTGTCCATTCAAGAGAGGTGTCCGTTTAAAAAAAATACAAAAAAAAAACGTTTTTTAATGAAAACAGCAAATAAAGAATTTGGGACAAAAAACAAAGATTTGTTGCCTTTAGATACATATAAAATATAATAGGATAGATACATATGAAATGAAAAATCACTTTAATGACGCAAAAATTCATATAATGTTGTTTGTCTTCTCTTTTTTTTTTAAGAAGCTTCGGCAAAGCTTTTACGCTGCTTGGTTAGGGTAAAAGCTTCACCATAATTTGAGATAGCATCTGTTAGTACTGGAACCTCATCGACATCAGAATCTTCGGAAAGTGCTTGTATTTCAACTGGATTTTCAATTTCTTGTTCTGAATCTGGATTTTCAACATACAAATTTTCATCTATGTTCAAAAAATCATTAAGGTTTTCATTATCACTCAACTCCAACAAATTCTTATTTTTGAGGATATCTCCAAGTAAGTTAAGTGGTAAGTCATCTTCTGGATCAGATGTAACAGCCTCAGTTAATTGGTCTTCACTTTACATATTTTCATGCTTAAGTCTCGCTTTAGGGAAACAATTTTTAGCTGTTTCCTTGGTTACTTGTTCCCAAGCGGTTTTTGCGAAGTAAACTGCATCTAATGGCATAATTTTCTTAATTAACTCAAAAGTTGTACCAGCAATTTCAATGTTTACTATCAGGTGTTTTAGTATTAGATGTCGGTAATAAATTTTAAAATTTTTTATAATTCCCTGGTCAAGTGGTTGATGAGCTGATGTACAGTTAGGGGGCAGAAACAAGATTTTTATATTTTTTAAGCGGACGTCTTTTAGATGAGATCCTGCATTGTCTAAAAATAACAAAGTGTTTCTTTTTTCTTTTGTCATTTTCCAATCAAGATCTTGTAGACACTCTGTCATAATTTCTCCTGTAATCCAAGCTTTCTTATTATATTTCCAAGTTACATGCAGGTTTTTTATGTTAATATTTTTAAATGCTCTGGGTTTAGCTGCCTTACCAATGACTAAGAGTTTTTCTTTTTCTCATGCCATATTTGCACAATTCAAAATTGTAAACCTCTCTTTGGGATATTTACCACCAACACATTTTTCTTTTTTTTAATGTTAGTGATTTGTTGGGTAGAGCCCTAAAATACAGACTGGTCCCATTGGCATTATAGATGTCTCTCGGTGAATATCCCTTAATTAAAGAAGGGCATGTTTTCCAGAATGATGAAACATCTCCAGCAATAACCGAAGCGCCTTCTCCTGAAATCGCTTTAAAACTTATGTTGTGGCGGATTCTAAAATTATTAAGCCAACCAGAAGAAGCACTGACTGTAGAATGTCCCAGAGACTCGGCTATTTCTTTTGCTTTGCATCGTATTAGCGGACCTGAAAAAAACATTAACAATGAGTTTTTTGCATTTTTGTCACGACAAGCCTACTGATACTCTCAGCCCTTTTATCCATTCTTTGAATTGATATGAAAAGAAAATCAACGCACTAATTCCAGAAAACTTGCCAATTTTGGTACCATCACCAGTCTAAAAGCTTCTTTTTCATTCAAATTGCTGTTCGACATCCACTTGTTCAGAAGGATTTCTTTATGTTTAATTGACGCGATTGGGAATACTCGCCACAGAAAAATGAGACAAGGCGTTTATTTTTTATTATGTTTTTTCCGCTTAAGAGAACATTTTTTTTCTGTCCGCGTCCGTTCAAGAGAATGTCCTTCCAAGAGGGAGTTAACACAATGCCAATTATATGAGAGTCGTCGGGACCATGAGAAACTGTCCGTTCGAGGGAGGTGTCCGTGTAAGAGGGGTGTCCGTGAAGAGGAATTTCACTGTATATGCATATATATATATATATATATATATATATATATATATATATATATATATATATATATAAATATATTTTATTTATTTATTTATTTATTTATTTATTTATATATATATATATATATATATATATATATATATATATATATATATATATATATATATATATATAAATATAAAATGTGATTTTTAAATTTTAATAAACATGTTGTTCGTTATTTTTTTTTTATTTTATAATCGTCTTAGTCTAATAATTTAGTATTTAGGTCTAAAATTCAGTAAGGAATGATCATAAGAAATATACATCATTCTCGAAAAACTTGTATTTATCGATTTTTAAAAAGTTATTCTTACTAAAGTTTGCGTAAGGAACAATCTTATACAGGTGTTCATTGAAAAAACTTAATATATTTGTCTCTTATTTCATTTAATAGGTATTTGTTTTATCAATGTTATTAAAATTGTTCATCATTCACTAACTTTTGTAGTTTTTTTTAGAATCTGGCAAATAAAAATGTTCTCTATTATGATGAAATTTTTTCCGAAAATAATCGATAATAACAATGTCGATACGCCTACACATCAATATTTTTAAGTATCGATACATATCGAAGTTTTGATTAAAGTACAGGTTTGCAACTTCTCTCGAACCCTTTATTTTTGTGTGGCAGTTCATTTTTGTGGTCCTTTTACACGGGCATATTAGTTCTCAGTTGCGTCTCAGTTTCAGTTTTCGTTTCATTTCAGTTCGGAAGGAAGTTTGTTGTTACACCGTCCATTCAGTTCTCAGTTCGAGTTACACTTTCAAAGTGTTATGTGTGTTTCGCTTCAAACACGTGTTGTCATACTGTCCCAAAGTTTATATGTGTAAAATACCTCATGTATGAAGACTGTCTCACTACAGTAGCCTGAGCTGTGGCGTTGCAGAAACAATGGAAGAAAAGAACCCCATACCGTCAGGTCTCCGTTTCAGTTCTGTTTTCAGTTTTTTTCCTTTTTACACATAGGAAAAACGGACAGTTCAACTGAAACTGAACTGAGGACTGATATGACCGTGTAAAAGGACCATTCTTGCAGGGATATTTTAAATTTTTTAGTATTTTAACAAACTACACTTTCGAAGAATTTAGATTTTGTTGAATGTTTTGTATTTCTTACGGGTCATAGCTACTGGGTCCATGTGGAGGGGTGGAGAACATAAAAGAATGAAATTTATTGAAATTGTAAGGATATTTGTGTATTTTCAATGTATTTATTGTTTTTTGAAATATAAGAAAAACATAAACCTACTTATTTTAAATTTAGGATTCACAATACGTATATTTGCGAGTAGGCCTCCGATTGATTTCTCCAAACGCTTGATCCATATTATTAAAAAAAAATATTCAGTCCCCTTTTAGTAATCAGATTCGTAACAAATTTATATTAAATAAAATTTAATTATGCCTGAAAAATTAAACTAAAGGCTAAATTGTGGACAAGACAAATATCTCAATAGCTAGAGTTTATAATATTCTGTCGAGTAAGAACGTAACCCCTCGTATTCTTTAACGCACACGAGAATATTTTTTGCCATGTATGTATTCTTTGGTGTGCTAACAACGGCGCAATTACCTTAGTAAGTTGTCCAATCACCTCCTGCATTAATAATCTCCGGCATGGCATCTTCGAGGCATGCAGTCGACGAGGTTTTCTGCATACTCTGCAAATTTTTCGAATCTTTCGAGACAACTGAGTCAAAATTCTCAAGGTCTTTCCTGTGAGCTTTCTCCTTACAAGGGATCAAACGTTTTCAATAGGGTTGGCGTCCGGCGATTGTGAGGGCCACTCTAGTATCTTATCGTGGGCCCAAGCGAGCCTCTTCGCGACGTGATTTTCGCCCAGCAAAGGTTTCTTCAACGTGCTTTGGAATTTTACATCATCAGCATCTTTATTTTTTTTATCGTTCACCTCCCTGCCTGAGTAGGGACTTTACCCTTTTTCATATCCTAAGGATATCGGCGAGTATGTCGTAATACCCGTCAACGTTGTCCGAGAGCCGAAACATACATTTCTGTATTTCACAGCACCTTTTAGGCAACGCAGTAGTGCTGACTCAGACGTTATTCCATTTCTGCGAACAACTACTACCTATGTACGTGGCCAGGCCAAATATACTTAAATAATTTAATAAATAAGTATACCGACCTGCGGGATTGAAGTAAGCAAGGTACTACGCCACCGAGCCACGGGCCGCCACCAAGATGTTGTCGAATGGTCTCGTGGGACATGTTCAAATCTGATTTTCTTAATTTTGCCGCTCCTCGAAGTAGCATCAATTTCGGGTCCCGTGAAAACAAAAACACGATTCGTTTTGCGACTTTCGGATTGACTTTGCCCACCAAGCCATGTTCTGGCAAGTCGTCAACATTCTTCGTCTCATTAAAATGATTGACCAACTTCTTTACAAACGATACCGACTTTTTAATATATTTAGCGGCAGCGGAATGTGTCATTTTAGGCCCCTTTGGATTTTACCTGATTTCGATGAAAGTTCGGAATCGACTGATATTTTTACTAAAATGCCTTGTACACAAAGGTTCGCTCTACCCATGTTTTGTCGAATAGCTAGAATCGCATCCATCACCAAAAATAAATTATCCCGGAGACGTTCTTACTTGACAGACTGTATATCTCAAAAAATTTTTTTGCTGATGTTGTTTTCAACTTGTTAAAAACTCAAATATAAGAAAAACAATATTTATTTATTTTATTTATTTATTTATTTAAACATAGCTCAACAACAAAATAATTTACAGGGCCGTAAATATAAACAGTCTATATAAATATACTTGAATTAACACATATTACAGTCTAGATAAATATACTTAAATTAACACATATTAATTCTAAATTCTGAAATCAAAATTACATTTATCACAGAAATCACTTTTTATTTGTATACATCTAAATACATACTTACATCAAATTACATTGAATTACATTGAGTCTGGAGCAAAGTTTTTTAAAAATTAAGTTGGTCGTAACAATTATTCACAAATTTTTTAAACGGATGGCTTAAGTGGCATGCATTAGACATTTTATTGAAACTCGAACAAATTTTGTCGACAGGTGATAGAAGTGCAACATTGGTGTTAGCAGAAGATAGACAAAAATAGTTGCTGGATCTACTAGATATTCTAGGTACTACAAAGTTAATTTCTTGCAAAATATAAGAAGAGACAACAGAACCATTTATTAATTTAGGTAAAAACGCTAATTTATGCATTTTTCTTCTTTTTCTAAGCTATCTAAATGAAATCTATCCAGGAGAATATCATTACCCATCCCGACCCGTCGGTATATTCCATCAACCTTAAGAGTCAAAAACTTCATAAATTTTCTCTGTGTTGCCTCACAACTTGTATTTCTGATAGATAGGTGACCATATAATTGATGCATACTCCAATCTGCTTCGAGCAAGTGTGAACCAAAGGGTTTTATATGTATTAATATTAACAAAGTTCTGACAATTTCTGATAATTAGGCCCAACATTTTCATGGCATCAGAAACAATATTTTTTACATGTACGAGGCTGGTTTGAAAAGTCCGTGCAAAGTCCGAGAGATGGTACCACCGGCGCGTATCGAGGTCATGTTTAGTTAGTAGCATCTCTTGAATGAACGCACACCAAGTTTCAGCCATATTGGTCTATTTCTTTGTGTTTAGCATTCGTGTGAATCAAGGAAGTCGAGTGATTTTCAAGAAATGGACGAAAAAGAATTTCGTGTGGTGACTAAACATTACTTTATGAAAGGCAAAATGCCTCAGGAGACTAAAGAGAAGCTTGATAGACATTATGGTGACTCTGCACCTTCGATTAGAGTAGTTTATAAGTGGTTTCAAAATTTTCGGACTGGCCATATGAGCACAAGTGACGCTGAACGTTCTGGACGGCCTGTGGAGGTTACGACTCCAGAAATCATTGATCAAATCCATGATATGGTGATGGATGACAGAAGAGTTAAGGTGCGTGAGATTACTAGTGCTGTGGGCATCTCGACTGAACGGGTACATAATATTTTGCATAAACATTCGGACATGAGAAAGCTATCCGCAAGATGGGTGCCGCGATTGCTCACGCTTGACCAAAAACGGAATCGTGTGAAGTGTTGCAAGGATGGTTTGTAGCTATTCCAGAAGAATCCGGAGGAGTTTAAGCGTCGTTTCGTCACTGTGGATGAAACATGGATACATTACTATACTCCTGAGACCAAACAATAATCTAAACAATGGGTTACCAAGGGGGAATCTGCACCAAAAAAGGCGAAGACCGTTCCTTCGGCCGGAAAGGTTATGGCGACTGTCTTTTGGGATTTGCAAGGGATAATCCTCATCGACTATCTGGAAAAGGGTAAAACTATTACAGGTGAATATTATTCATCGTTATTGGACCGTTTGAAAACCGAGCTGCAAGAAAAACGCCCGCGATTGGCCCACAAGAAAGTCCTTTTCCATCACGACAACGCACCAGCACCCACCTCAGCAGTTGTGGTCGCAAAATTAATGGAAATAGGATTCCAACTCGTTTCACATCCCCCATATTCTCCAGACTTGGCTCCCTCGGACTACTATTTGTTCCTCAATTTGAAGAAATGGCTGGCGGGACAAAGATTTTATTCAAACGAGGAGGTGATTGCAGACACTAATGGATATTTTGCAGACTTGGACAAATCCTATTATTCGGAAGGGATCAACAAACTAGAACATGGTTGGACGAAGTGTATAATCCTAAAAGGAGACTATGTCGAAAAATAAAAAAGGTTTACACCAAACACATAAGTAGTTTTTATTTTTGCACGGACTTTTCAAACCAGCCTCGTACATCAAAATTTAATTTAGAGTCAATACTGAATCCAAGGTCTTTAACACAATTTACCCTATCAAGATTTACTTTATTTATTTGATATTGAAAGTGTGCTGGCGTTTTTTTCCGGGGTATTGACATAACTGAACACTTACTAACATTTAAAATCAACCTATTCAATGTGCACCATTTTGTACTGCATCAATACTGTTTTGCAACCTTATGCAGCCCTCAACTGAATTTACTGATACATATAGTTTAAGGTCATCAGCAAAGAGTTGATGATCAACTTCAATAATCTAACGTATCTCGTTGATAAACACAAGAAACAGTAGAGGCCCAAGATTGGATCCCTGAGGAACTCTAGAAGAAGCAGAGAAGTATCATGCTCGAAAGCTATTACACTCGACATACTGGGTTCGGCCATTGAGATATGATTTCAAAAAAGTTAAAAAGCTCTTTTTCAGCCCAAAGCTTTCCAATTTGTATAATATTAAGTTGAGATCAATTTTATCAAGGGCCTTTGAAAAATCAGTAAACACCACATCAACCTGGCCCCTCTCATCTAAAGCCTTGCAAGCATAATTCATAAAGCATGCCAGGTTGGTGGTGGTTGACCGACCTCTCAAAAAGCCATGCTGAAAGGGAGATAATTTTGATTCAATTTTGTTGAACAGGTATTGATATATCAACATTTCAAAAACTTTTGAAAATCCACAGATTAAAGTAATTGGCCTGTACTTTGCGATTTCACTTCTGTTTCCCTTCTGAAACACCGAACACACCTTCCCCACTTTCCACTGTTTTGGGTATATTTGGGTCTTAAGTGACAAATTGATTGTATCCCTGATAAAAAAAACTTATTTACAGAATCTGGACCAGATAACATTTTAGGTTTCACCCTCTTCTTGATATCTAATATATCAGCCTCCGAAAAGGCAGGAATCCCCACCGCCTCAGAACTGAACACATCAGAATAATTAGGAATATTGTCCCTTGCTTGATCATAGACACCTTGGAAATACTGGGAGAAGCCCGACACAATGCTTTGGGGGTCATTGTAGGTGTTTCCCTCCCAAGTCATTTGATCAGGAATGGCACATGTATTTTTTTTGATTAATAAACCTCCAAAATGCCCTTGGATCATTCTGAATATTATGTTCGATTCTGCGAGTGTATGTTTTGTGAGCCTCCCTAACCATACGATTTATATTTATTCTAATCTGTTATAATGAGTCACATTTTTAGTTCTCCTAAACTTTCTAAAAACATTGTTTTTATGCTTTAATTCAGTGATAATTTCCCTAGTATACCATACCGGAAAGTTTCTACGTTTGTTTTTATATATGGGAACCGATCTATCAAACATACCATAGAGTATTTCATAAAATTTTTCACATACCATATCAACATCTGAGTGACATTAAAGCGAATTGAAACTACTATAAAAGAAAATCGTTCAACTTTTCAGATCGGAAAAGATACAATTTAGCTAGCCTGCTTTGTAATTTTGGTAAAATTAAATTAAAGATAATATGGTTTTTAGAATACAGAAATTTTAATTTCAGTAATTTAATTATGTCTCTCTTTCTCTTTTTTCAGATATGGATACCAATATTTATACTCCTAGAGAAACGCGTGAAGGGATACAACTTTACGACATCTCATAACGGACATAGAGTGTAGTCAAAACTACGGAGTGGTATTTTATATTAATTATTCTAAGTGACAGATAAATAAACTAACAATTTCTACCATCATTCTTTTACACATGTACATAAAAACTATTTATAGAAAATAATTAGGTATCTTACTACAGTTTTAGTTTTAATGAATTACTCAAAACTAGTAATTTTAGAAAGTTGTGATACCAAAATTTGTTCTGTGTACAGAACGTTATGAACATCATTTAATATCTTGAAAGATATAAATCCTTGTATTGAAGGCACCTGGAGAAAAATAATGATCACGCTCCTCTAAAACTAATGAGATATAGAACATATAGATAGGTCAAAACAATTGACTGAAATTTTGGTAATACCTAGACTGTCTTAGTGTTACTATGCTTTAAAATCAAAAGCTTCTTTATATTATGAAGCTGTATATTACTAAGCTACAAGAACAAACTACATTGAAACTCAGTGTGTCAAAAATATATTATTCACTAAAAAACTATATACAAATAATTTAATATTCCAAGGTTTTCAGCACTATTTTTACATGAAACTTTTTTTTTAACTTTTATTAGTTTCATTATTAAAATTATATAAAAACAACACGATGTTTTAAATTTCTTCTTCTGAAGAAGCCATTGTATGATGAAACAATTGTCTAGTCATTTTAAATATATTGGAAATTTAAAACATAGTGTTGTTTTTATATAATTTTAATAATGAAACTAATAAAACTTAAAAAAAAATTTTATTATGAATTTCCAACAAGTATCGGCTAACACAATCAAAGATTTCATTATTAATATAACATACGCTTTGAATTTTCAAAAATTCGATTTTTTTTTAAGGATTTTTAACAGATTTCTATACCTTTCTTGTAGAAAGATTTGTTTTTGCCTTCAAAATATGCCTCAGTTTCGGCGATAACTTCTTCATTGGAGTCAAATCTCTTTCCCGCGAGCATTTTTTTTTGAGATCTGCGAATAGCTAATAGTCGCTGAGGGCCAAATCGGGAGACTATGGTGGATGAGGAAGCAATTCGAACTTTAATTTATGCAATTTTGCCATCGTAACCATTGACTTGTGACACGGTGCATTGTCTTGATGAAAGAGCACTTCTCTTGTTCATTTCTTTGCAATTTCTGCCTGCAAACATGCCAATAAATTTATATAATATTCGCTATTGATGGTTTTTCCCTTCTCAGTATAGTCGATGAAAATTATTCCATGCGCATCCCAAAATACAGAGGCCAAAACCTTCCCAGCCGACTGTTGTGTCTTTAGTCGCTTCGGGCGACTTTTACCGGCTGCTATTCACTGCCGATTTGATTCCGGTGTATAGTGGTGGATCCATGTTTCATCCATTGTCACGTATCGCATGAAAAAATCTTTTTTATTGCGCTTAAACAGGTCCAAACGGCGGTCAGAATCATTAACACGTTGTTGTTTTTGATCCACTGTGAGCAAACGCGGTATCCATTTCGAACAGAGCTTCCAATGTCCAAATATTTATGCAAAATATGACCAACACGTTCTTTTAATATCTTAAGGGTGTCAGCTATATCACGCAATTTCACTTTACGGTCATCCAACACAATTTTGTGGATTTTTTTTTATGGTTTTTCGGTGTAACCACCTCATTTAGGCGTCCAGAGCGTTCAGCATCATTTGTAGCTGTACGACCGCGTTTAAATTCAGCATACCAGTAAATGATGAGTGATTTTCCAGGGGTAAAGTCCCCGTAACACTTATCAAGCCGTTGCTTTGCTCGAATGGTATTTTTTCCCATCAAAAAACAGTATTTAATCAACACACGAAATTCGATTTTTTAATGTAACTTGTAAACTAATCATTGAAATGTCATGAAACTTTGACACGTATCGTTTGAAGGTTGGTACTTTCTAAAAATCATATAGATTTTTTGACCAAAAATTTTTCAGTCTACGTGTATTCTTTATACTTCTAAGAAATATTCAAAAAAAAAATTAAAATTAAAATTTCATTCCATTACAAAGTAATACCATTAAATG
The DNA here is from genome assembly GCA_019049505.1 of Pachyrhynchus sulphureomaculatus. NCBI lineage: Eukaryota > Metazoa > Arthropoda > Insecta > Coleoptera > Curculionidae > Pachyrhynchus > Pachyrhynchus sulphureomaculatus. Next base: position 29,446,567 of record CM032451.1, read on the forward strand.
TGACGTGGCGTCGGATTGGGACCGCTACCTGTTTCAATGCACTGTCTGCAATATTACTCATTCATTTTTAATATTTTTTAACTTTTCTTTTTAAATCTTAATAATTGATACTGATAAAAAAATTCTTATAATTTAAAGCACAATAAAAATATATAATATCTTTCTTTTGTATTATTCACTTAATAACCTTTAAAATATATTTTTTTTAAATATCCACACTTTTTGCAGCGCCCAGGTGTACGTAGCCCTCACTGACAGTAAGTATGGTCAGCTTTCACCATTAATTTTTTAATTTGCAAGAGAGAATGTAACAACGGGCAGGAATGTTCATCTCATATTGGAAGACCTGACAAGGGCGTACAACAAATTCGCTACCTGAAAACTATGGCAAATATTAAGGAAAACAGCGGTTAATATAACGGTGATCGATGCAATCAAACAACTGTAAAGGGTGGTCCAAATTGGACACTTTTAAAGGTAAATCCCTTTACCTAAAGGAGACGAAAACTAATGTCGGTATTTGAGGCTCAATTTTTATGGTAAACTCAATGGTGAAAACCGCATATCGATATCTAGTACCGTTTCAGATATACAGGGTGTTTTTTCAAAAATCTGCATTTTAGAAAAATGTTTGTAATTATTTTCTTATTGAAAATTTTTGATTTCCGTAAAAACTTTCTCAAAGCACTTTTTCACGTGGATTTGAACAGTGTATTTTTTTACAACTAATATTTTAATAGTTATTAACGCAAAAAGATATTTTTTAAATGGGATACCCTTATATTTTTCCTTATCCGAATACAGCTTTAAATTCTAAAAACATAGCACACTTTATATCTTGCTTAAATCTATTTCAAAATATAAAGGTTTTCAGTTTTTACGCGAGTTTTAAATGCACATTTTGTGAAGTAGGCTTTGGACCGAGCGGCAATATCAATTGTTTACCGGGTCATAACTACAATGAAATTTACTAAATGCTAGAGTACTTTAAACTATGTAGAAAATAAAACAAAACAGCAATAAAACAATTTATTCTGAGTAGAGCAAACTAAAACAAAACAATTTTTTATAAGAGATGTTCGAAATGTCAACTAATTTCTTTTACACATAGGCGGCACCTTTTCTGGACACTTCTTACCGAGTTGATTAGTTCAAGAGGAGTGAGAGCTGCAAAACTTTGTATCACTGCCTGGTGTTTGTCGGCAATTTAAAAATTAGGTCTTTCAATCTTCCCTAGGGATAGAGGTTCATGGGTGTTAAATCCGGTGACCTTACTGGCCAACGGTTCGGATCTTGGTTGGCTATCCAGTTATTGTCGAAAATTGCCGACAAAAAATTACTGATAACTGCAGCATTATGAGGGTGTTGAAAAAATATGTTTCTAAGGTTCATTAACGGCAGTTCATCCACAAGAGGTTCTATTTGCTGCCTTAAAATTTTTAAATATCTCTGACAGGTGAGTGTTCCTTCGTAAATAAATGGACCTATAACCCTGTCTCTAAAAATTCTTGCCCACACATTAAATCCAAATCTACCTTAATTTCTTTGCTCCACAACTAAATGAGGATTTTCTTGTGCCCACGTATCAGAATTATAACGGTTAAAAATGTATGAAACACACTATCATATCTCATCACAACTTCATTGCGATTTATTTGACAATTCAATAACTAATCCTGAAGTAAAATTTGACAACTACGAGTAAACAATTGAATTAAACCATATGTCCGCTCCGTCCAAAGCCTACTTCACAAAATATACATTTAAAACTCGTGTAAAAACTGAAAGCCTTTATATTTGGAAGTAGATTTAAGCAAAATATAAACTGTCTATATTTTTAGAATGGTAATTTAAAGCTCTATTCGGATGAGGAAAAGTATACAGGGTATCCCATTTAAAAAATATATTTTTGCGTTAATAACTATTAAAATATTAGTTGTAAAAAAATGTAACTTACACTGTTGAAATCCACTCGAAAAAGTGCTTTGAGAATGTTTTTACAGAAATCAAAAATTTTCAATAGGAAAAGAATTAACAAACATTTTTCCAAAATGCAGATTTTTGAAAAACACCCTGTATATCTGAAACGGTACTAGATATTAATATGCGGTTTTCATCATTGAGTTTATCATAAAAATTGAGCTTCAGACACTGACATCAGATTTCGTCTATCTCCTTTAGACAAATATCTTTAAAAGTGTCCAATTTGGACCACCCTGTACAATGATGCGGAATCACAGGTAAAAATCAATGGCGGACTAACAGAAAAATTCACTGTAACAAAAGGTTTAAGGCAAGGATATATCTTGGCTTTGAAGGAGTGGGGATGTAAATGCGAAGGAATGGGCATCCAACTGAGTGATGACACAACCTATATACTCTACTTTTTGCTAGCAATCAGGTAGTAATCGCACAAGACAAAGACGATTTAGAGTATATATCTAGAGAATTAACAGAACAACACGAAAAGTGAGGTCTGATAGTAAACATGACCAAAACTGAATACGTGTGTGTTGGAGGTGAGAAAGTAGATCTTATTTTCAGTAATGGACAAAAAATGGTTGCATGCTGAGAGTATGTTATACATAAGGTCAGTCAGTAAGTTTTGAAAACGACACTTACGGAGCATCACTTAAACTAAATATTGAGCATCATTTTGAAACTTCATTTGTCACATGAACACATCCTAAATTTCAAGTCGATCCGTCAAGTCATTCATTGTTTATCAGCTGGTTAAAGTAGACGCGTTTAAGTATTTTTTAACAATTAAAAAAACGAATATTATGTAATGATAAAATTTTTTGTTTTGGAAGATTTATCGGCAATTGAAATCCATGCAAAGTTCGTGAAGGTGTTAAAGATGTCTCTCCAACTGTTCATAGATGGACTCTAGAGTTTAAACGTTGTCGTACAAACGTTAATGATGATCCACGTTCAAGATGTCCAAAAACGGCAATAATTGAAGAAATTGTTGTGCAGGCATATGGTAATGAAAGAACGGCAATTAACCGTGGATAATTTAGCTGAGGCTTTAGGCTTCTAACATGGATCATTACATGAGATCTCAACTAATGTTTTGGGTATGAGAAAGCTATTCACAAGATGGGTGCCGCATTCGTTAACATCGGAACAAAAACGTACTCGAGAGAAACTTTCTAAACAATATTTGACTCGTTTCACAAAGAATAGAACTGATTTTGTGCATCTATTTGTAACTATAGATAAAACTTAGGTTTACTAGTATGATCCCGAACTGTGACAACAAACTGCACAGTGGATTGAGCCCGGTTGTTCAGTGGTCAAAATCGTCCAAAAAAATTATGGCATCAGTTTTCTGGGATGCAAAGAATTTTGTTGTTTACCTTCAAACCAGCACTGTTCACAGAAGTGCTTTGGCAACGGCAAAACTGGTCGAATTAAATTATGAATTGTTGGAACATCCACCTTATTCGCCAGATCTGGCTCCATCTGTTCCCAAATCTCAAAAGATTTCTATATCGGAAATGGTTTTCAACAAAAAATGAGGTTACTCAGTATATATCACCACTACACCAAACTCTTTATTTTTGCACTCGACGCGCGTTTCGCTAACCATGTTAGCTTCATCAGGAGCGATGATTGACTAAAGTTAAACTACAAATCTACCATATTTATACTTAGTCTAACCCTTGAATTACTCAGGCGGAACTAATGGCATAGGACTATAAGGAATAGGCCCCCTGTCTTTATTTAAACTACTTTTACATTTTATAATTTCCATACTTTCGTATGCGTTCAACAATCTCCTCTCAGATACATTTTTAATTAATCTTAGATTATCTAATGTTACAATCTGATCAGCTTCAAGGGCATGTTCGGCAATGCTAGACTTTTCTGTTCTACTGTATTTTAAGTGTGCTGAATGTTCTTTAAATCGTGTTTTAATTGACCTTTTAGTTTGCCCAACATACTTTTTGTCGCAATCATTACAACTAATTTCATAAATTTCACTTTTCTCACAATTAGTAATCTTATCTTTGGCATTTCCTAAGATATTTCTCAGATTGTCTGATGACTTATAGACTAAGGTGAGGCCTACCTTATTAAATATCTTATTGAGTCCCTTGCTATATTTCGGATTATATAGTATGGAGACATACTTGGTGTTATTTTCTTCGTGTGTAAAAAAGGTGGAATTCTAAATATTTAACCTGAACTTATGTTTATTTATTAGCTTGTTTACTAAGTCATCGTCATAACCATTAACTCTAGTTATATTTCTAATACGATTCCTTTCGTTATTAAAGTTTACTCTATTCAGAGAAAAAGTGACCAAACGATGAACTAAAAAATGCAATGAAATGAATCATTAGGAATATATCTATCATATTCATAAACGATGAGGTGATAGCATCCGTAGATGGGTATTTTGAAAGTCTTCCGGAAAATCACTTCAGAGATGGGATAAATGAATCGGAAAATTGCTGAAAAAAATGTGTTGAGCTTAGGAGAAATTATACTGAAGAATAAATGTATTTCAACTCATTAATTCATCTTGTTTCATTTTCGCTTTCAAAACTTATTGACTGACCTATTACTTAGGAACAAAACTATATCAAAGTAGTAGCAGTAGACTCCAAGGTAAAGTTTTCCCATGCGTCGTTTTTGTGTTATCTATTAATACAATATAAAACTTATATATTTATTAAACAGCTATATGTTATTGTTAGCTGCAAGATTGACTATTAGTATTTTATATTAACAAGAGATTTTTGCGATTTAACTAGACAGTAGACTGTTTTAAGGAACTACTTTTTCGCCAAAGGTAAGGATTCTTTACGAAAAAATTAAATATTTAGCAACTGGTATAGTCATTTATATTTAATATTTATATGTTTGATCCCATATGTTTTGTTGGCAGCACATTTATACACACCACTATTGTATGCCATTCATAACATGTTGTGCCGACAAATTAATAATTCATTGCACTTCGGTGCTGTCAGGACAAGTAGAAAACAGTGGACAGAATTCCAAGCTTGTCTTGTATTTAGAAATTACCTTTCTCAGCTTCCGTGCAACCCTGCTAAAAACTTGAATAATCGTACGTGGTCTGGTAGCAAAATTTGCTGAGGATGATATTTAGTAATTTTAATAGCAGCTTATATATAACTTATATATGGCATATTATCCAGTCAGGCAGTGTTCAGATCAGGTGGGTGATCTCGTTTTAATATGAACATGTGGAGTCTTGGTCATATAGAAAAAAGTTTTATTTATTAATTTCTAAAAAAATATTTCGATTTTTTTATCAAAAAAATGTTTTTAATTTTTTTTTAGTGCTTTTGTACCTTATTTCACTCTAATGAAAATAATACATTTCGAGTAATAGGACCTTTTTCTCAATGCCATTAACAATGTTCATTCAGCTCCATTTTGATGAACATATTCAACTCCATTTTCGCTTTACCACTTTCCGGACATTCTTTTGTGCTTTTGAATGTGTTTCTGTTTCCAAAAAGGGAAAATTTCACAGTATATTAAATATATCGTATAGATTTTTCCCAAGAAACTGAAACGTCGTATATTAAAATATAGTATTAAAATATATGCTTTAATTTATAACTTTTATACTACGAGGGTTGTATGATAAGTATGATAAATACCTGGCCTTGACCAGACGTTTATATCTGTAAAATTTATTTTATTTTTCAACATAGTCTCCTTTCAGCTCGATACACACGCCGAGCTATTTTTTATATAGGATATATAATAGGAAATAATCGCTGGGGCCTAAATCTGATAAATATGTCGTATGCGGAAGCAATTCGTATCCTAACTCATGGAATTTTGCCATGGCGATTTGTATATGCGTGCATTGTCTTTATGAAAGAGAATGTTTTTCTTCGCCAAATGTGGACGTTTTTCTTTAACAGCTGGTTGAAACGATCCAGTAAGTTCACATAATACTCTCCATTACTCGTCTTGCACTTTTCAACGTAATTAACGTGGATTATGCCGCGTGCATGCATTTGGCACCGGTTCGCCATGGAAAACCCATTGTTTGGACTATTTGTTGGTCTCCGGTGTATTGTGATGAATCCATGTTTCGTCAACAGTTATGAATCGATGCCAAAAATCATTCCGATTGCGCTTTAACATCGCCAAATATTCTTTTAAAGTTGACATAACATGTAGGCTGAAAAACTTTTGGTCTAGCTACTTAAAGCACATTTGTTTTGTAAAGTTCGACATTAATCATCAACATAGTCTGCTTCGAGTTCGACGCTTTTTTAATATTTCTATACCTTCTCGTAGACGGATTTGCCTTTGCCTTCAAAATAGGCCTTAGTTTCGGCGATAACTTCTTCATTGGAGTCAAATATCTTTTCCGTGAGCATTTTTTTTGAGGTCTGCGAATAGATAATAGTCGCTGGGGGCAAAATCTGGAGAATATGGTAGATAAGGAAGCAATTCGAACTTCAGTTCACGCAATTTTGCCATCATAACCATTGACTTGTGACATGGTGCATTGTCTTGATGAAAGAGCACAAAGAGCACTTTTTTTTCTTGTTCTTTGGGGCCGTTTCTTTACGATTTCTGCCTTCAAACGCGCCAATATCTTTATATAATATTCTCTATTGATGGTTTTCCCTTCTCAGCATAGTCAATGAAAATTATGCCATGCGCATTCCAAAATTCAGAGGCCAAAACCTTTCCAGCCGACTGATTTGGTCGCTTCGGGAGGCTTTTACCGGCTGCTATCCATTCAGCTGGCTGCTGATATGAGTCCGGTGTATAGTGGTGAATCCATGTTTCATCCATTGTCACATATCGCATGAAAAAATCCTTTTTATTGCGCTTAAACAGGTCCAAACAGCGCTCAGAATAAACAACACGTTGTTTTTGATCCACTGTGACCAAACGCGGTACCCATTTCGAGCAGAGCTTTCTAATGCCCAAATGTTCATGCAAAATATGATCAACACGTTCTTTTGATATATTTAGCTTGTAAGCTATATCACGCAATTTCACTTTACGGTCATTCAAAATAATTTTGTGGATTTTTTTTATGTTTTCCGGTGTAACCACCTCATTTGGGCGTCCAGAGCGTTCAGCATCATTTGTGTCAGTACGACCGCGTTTAAATTCAGCATACCAGTAAATGATGAGTGATTTTCCAGGGGCAGAGTCCCCGTAACACTTATCAAGCCATTGCTTTGCTCGAACGATATTTTTTTCCATCAAAAAACAGTGTTTAATTAATACACGAAATTCGATTTTTTCCATTCATGTCAAAAGTAGCGTTACTAAAACCACTGTAACTTGTGAACTAATTGTCGAAATGTCATGAAATTTTTACACGCATCGTCTGAAGGTTGGTACCTCCAAAAAATCATATGGATGACAATAAACACGCACGTGTTACGTGCGTGTCTATTGTCAGTTGTGAGGAATCGCGGCAAACATTTATGACTTGGACGTTCTTCATCAAAAATGCTTTTACGGCCGCCTTTGAATCTAGCTGTCCAATATTTTATGGTCGAAAACGAAGTTGCGGAGTCCCTAAAAACTTCGCTGCGTTCCGCCTTTAACTCATCTTTCGTGTTCATTTTCAAAAACAAATATTTTATCACTGCTCTATATTCAATTTCTTTCATTGTTATAAAATCACAAGCGTTGTTTTATTTAAAAGGCTGCCACTCACAAACTAAATAACGCAGGGACTTGAAAATTTGACAGGATTCTTGTGAAAGGTTATGTTGGGTTGTGAAAGGTCACTCACCTTGAACGCTCGGACATCGGCTGCTCAGGCGAATATCCGCAGACAGCAGGAGGTCGTTCAACTTAACAAAGACCTGGAAGAAATTCTATCTTGAGGTGACAGTAACCAAGTGGAATTTAACGCTACAAAAACCCAGGCGGAAGTTTTTCTAAAAAAGTTAACGTTGCTGAACCCGACATAGTTATGTCGGGGCAATCCATTCCCTTAGCATCGTCGCTCAATTTGTTGGGCGTTAGTTTGGAAGCAAATATGTCCTGGCATGAACATGTTGCAGGCATAGCAAGGAGAGCTTCTCAAAAGTTGGGAATATTATTTCGAACCAGAAAGCTTTACACCCCACAACAACTGTTAATTCTTTACAAAGCTCAAATTCGACCAACTATGGAATACTGCTCCCACGTTTGGGGCTCCGCTCCCAAACATACATTACATTTGTTGGATTCTGTTCAGAGAAGAGCTGTCCGTCTGAGACCCGGAATTGACCGGCGGCCTTGATTCGCTGGAACATCGAAGAACGACTTGAGTCTGTTCTACAAGTATTTTCATGGAAAGTATTCGAAGGATGTAGCCCGCTTAATGTTAGAAATACACGTCGCGCTGGTGCTTCGCATCTGTATGAGGTTCAGCTTGTTACTCCGCGTACAACGCTTTTCAAGCAGTCTTGTATATGGAGAATATCATCCCTTTGGAATAATTTGCCCAGCGCTGTGTTTCCCACCGAGTACAATTTACAGCGAATCAAGAACAACGTGAATCGCCTTTTCCGCACACATGCCGCTCCTGGAGCGTTTTAGGGAATTCCCTACAGCACGTGTGCTAGACCCATAAAAAAAATAAAAAAATGAAATAGTAGTAGTGCCATCTCTGGCCGCGATTAGGTACTTATCATACAACTCTCGTATATATTGAGAGAGAAGTATTGAGCCTTTTCTCGTTAGATCGTTTAGGGTCACACACACACACACACACACACACACACACACACACACACACACACACAACTAATAAACCATAAGTTGCAATGGTTCATACTTAGCGTCAATCGAAAGCTGACATTTAACAGTAGTAGGCATGTAAAAACTATTGGATTCCGTTGATTCAGACTGAATTTAGAGCGCCTTGTAGATGAGTGAGATTTTTCCAAAAGTTCGCTACTTATTACAATTTTGTTTTGATAAAGGCTCAAATACTACGTAGGCCTATATAGATATTTGTATTATTTGTGATCAAGATACGTTACCAAAAGCAATAGCTAAAAGATGATTCAGTTGCTATCGTTCTGGAAATTTCCATGTCAATTATGCGCCTCGCACTGGTAGGCCAATGACTGAAAAACTTGATAAAATCTAGTCAAAGTTAAGCAAGACTGGTATGAAAGTAGCCATGATATCGCAAAGGAACTTAACATTCATCACTAAACAGTTTTAAACCTTTTGGAGAAAGCTGGCTGCAAAAAGAAACTCGATGTTTGGGTGTCACATGATTTGATACTTAAACCTTTACTCGATCTAAATTCCATCTGAGAATCTCTATAAAAATGTAATGAAATCGATTAATCTCTGCAGTGTTTGGTCACGAGTAATAAAACGTGGATCATGTGTGACAAAAATGTGCGAAAAAGATCATGTTCGAAAAAGGATGACGCTCTACAAACGATGGCAAACCCCAGATTGCTAAAAAAGGTATTGCTACTTGTTTGGTGAGATTGGAAGAGAATCGTGCATCATAAGCTGCTGCAGCCTGGCTAGAAGATTAATTCTGTATTCCGTTATCTGCAATTAACAATATTGAAGAAACTAATTAAAAAATCGGTCGGAACTAAGCAACAGAAAAGTTATCGTCTTCCACCATGACAACCTCAGACCACAACAATCTTTGATAACCCGCCAAAAATGAAGAGAGCTTTGTTGGGAAGTTTAAGCGACCATGTGTTTCAGCCTCTGCAGAATTCCCTGAATAGCGTTAAGTTAGTTTCAAGACAGGCCTGTAAAAACCTGGCAAAATTTTATGCCCAGAAACTACATAAGTTCTGTAGCGACGCAATTATGGTATTGCCAGAAAACTGGCAGAACGCCATCGAGCAATATGGCATATATTTAGTCTATCAAAAAATTTTAAATCATTTCTATACAATAATAATTGAAAAATGAACAATTTGTTGTTAATAATAATTTTATTACGAGTATATTTACAACTAATATTTATAAAGAGAAGCAATATCCTTTAAAAAGCTGACAAATTGGTCGTCTTCATTCTTCCTTAATATCTTCCAGGATAAATGGTCCAGATATGATTGAAGATGGTTTAATGGTACTCTCCTCATTTTCTTTAAGATATAAATTCTGGCATTTAGCCGCAACCCACTCTGGGAAAAATAAGATATTTTTTGGACATCGAGACGTAGCTTACGTTTTGACCAATTTTAATAATTTTTTTTTATAAATACTCGTGAACACTTATAGTTTACTCTCTAACTGCAGAATTTTAAATAAATTGACTTATTATGATTATATCTGATCATATGTCGGTTACATGAAAAATACATATTTACCCCATATTAGGAATAGTACAAAATTCGACTAAATTTGGTATTTTAACATATATACTTGGATATATGAACCTTCTCAATTCGAATTCAAAGACAATTTAAAAAATAAAGTGATACTATTACCTCAAAAAATAGCTTCCAGTTGCAAACATTCTTAATCGCAAGAATGGAACAGTTCTTAACTGCACAAATCTATCTGAATATGATAACTTTCTTCTTTTTGATCTTGCTGATAAAGGACATCAAAATTGCCACTGTAAATGACTTTCTAACCTCAAAAAAGCTTAGGTACATCAATATTCTTGGTTATAAGTAGGGAATTTCTCTTATATATTGCATAAAAGTATCTAAAATACAATAACTTTTTATATGTAGATTGACTGATAGGCGAACAAAAAGCTACGTATGGTAAGTTTAAATCTAACATAACCTAATAGGTCGAGTAATGAACGAGCATATGTGTATATATATATATATATATATATATATATATATATATATATATATATATAAAAATATAGTCAAGTTCTTCCAGAATAGATACATTAGTATGGTGTTTGGTATATGATACACTAAGGATTCTTCGATATACCTACATTTCAAACGCATCGATTCGTTTTTTTGTCAACTTGTTTAATGGTCCATATTTCCGATATCTAAGTTGCTATGGGGGATATAAGGCTGGATAGGAATCTTAACTTTGTGTTTCTTGTGACAGCTGGATCTTTCCATACCTTCGTGAGTTTGATCGTCGAGTTTCTAGCCATAGCCAGATATCTTCTTACTTCTTCTTTACAGCCACTGTTGTTAGTTATTAGGGATCCCAAATAGCTGAAATAGTTTACAACAGTGAAACCGGCAATTTTATTTATATGTGACAGATCTTCATTACGCCTAACAATTATTACTTTGGTTTTCGCTCTATTCATTATCAATTCATAGATTTTGCTAGTGATTTCAAGGCGTTCCATAATTGAATCTCGGTCTTGTATTGACGTTGCAAGTATAACAGTATCATCCGCATGCCCAAGGTTACTTACTTTTTGTCCACCGATTGTTATACCCCTACTTCAGCCAACCAAAATAGACCTTATTATATGTTCCCCTATATATGTTAAAAAGTGAGGGTGACAGAACACAGCTCTGTCTGACGCCAGTCTGTTCCTTTCCCGTTTGTGTTCTCGGATAGGATAAGGTTTACAAGATGTATAAGTGTTTCCATGCCGATTAGGTTGGACTAGAGTTTGTTCCATTGTATGCAGTCGAAAGCTTTAGAGTAATCTATAAAACAGATATAGGTTGTTATTAGGAATTCCCTGTTATTTGGCGTATGTTGAGAATTTGTTCTCTAGTTCCTCTTCCTGGACTGAAGCCTGTTTGTTCAGTAGATATTTATCATATAAAAGGCCTAGCCTATAAATAATATACAAAATAGATTTATATACGCCAATGGATATTAATGATTAAGTTACAGTATATGGGTAATAATGTCATGTTGATGTAATATTAAACCATCAATTTTATTGCTTGGCGAATTAAATTTATAAAAAATGAATTTTTACCACTCCCTCCATAAGTAATTTAATCTACTTATATTGTTCCTTTGTTACTGTTCTTATGTAAATATAATTTATTACTTAAAAAAACAAATTTACGTCAAATTAGATCGGTATTATTTTGTTTTTAAAATAGATGGTGTCCCATAATAAAATAAAAAAAATTGATTTTAAAAATTTGTAGTAAAAACACTTATTGATGAATGAACTTTTACTAGTTATTAGACTAGGAAATAGGAAAATTGTTATTATTGTTATTTTAATAATGTCATGTAAATGCGTGTCTTTGCTTTTCTGATAATTCTAAGATAGCATAATTATTAATCACTATTCAGCATGTCTATGATGGCCGGATATTTTGGCTAATTAATTCCAAGGAGATGAAGTTTTCTATGTAAAAGAATTCATTAAGAGAAGAGTACGATGAGTGATAAGCTGAACCTCATGCTGATATGATGTATTAGCACAACGTATTCCTATTTCTGGCGTGCGCTACAAAATTGTTGTTAGCTCGGAAAGAACCCCGCAAAAATCACCAGTTATAGAGTAGTTTTTGTGCCAAAGTCTGTCTAGATTTGACATATTGGCTACAACCTTGATGTACTATAAATTTTGACAGTCTGACTAAAACTTACGACCCTCTGAAGGTGTGATTATTTACTGCATATGTCCAACTTTGACAATCGGCTCCAACAAATTTATTGTGATAACTTTTTCTCAAAAGGTCAATTTTCTCGTCATTTTTTTCCAAATTAACATTGCAATGTTTTGGCTAGTGTTGTTTTCAGTAAAAAATGTTGCCTTGCGATAATCTCGCTTGTGGTGTTTTCAGAGAAAAATTGCATTTTAGTAATCTGGGTTTTCTAAAGGAATTCGAAACATTATGGAAGTTCAAAGCGAATTGGTCTCAGCTGGACTGCATTCCAAAAACGGGATTCATTCTAAAAAACAGACATATCCCCATGACCTTAAAAAGAAAAGTGTACGAGAGCTGCATACTTCCTGTAAGTACATATGGACTGAAAAAAATGACCCTTTGTCGACTCAACGGACCATGGAAAGACAGATGTTAGGTGTTAGTTTACGAGAATACATTAAAAGCGAGGATGAACAACAAGAATTACAAATGTCAATGAGAGAGTGGCAATGGGTGGGGCATGTGGCTAGAACGAATGATAGTAGACGGACAACAAAATTACTTAAATGGAGGCCTTGGGAGAGCAGACGAAGTGTCGGAAGACCAATGAAATGATCGACTGATGACAGCAGGTTGATAGCAGTCGGAAAATGGCTCCTTCTTATACAGGAGAGAGAAAATTAAAAGAAACTTGAAGAGGCCTATCTCCTGCAGTGGGAGAAGCAGTGGCTTACAAAGAAGAAGAAAGAAGATGAAAGTTCTTCTAGAATTTTTTTTTACGTCATGTGTTTATACATATTCTTCTTCTTCTTCTTCTTTCTTATATGGTGTGTCATATAAGTAGGCATACTTCCTGTTTTATCCCCATTAGGCCCCTTCCGATGTGGACGTTCAGCATTCCTTCAACCTTTTCCGAGGTTTGCCCCTAGTTCTTCTACCGCAGGATTTATTGAGTTTGGGCTTTTTTACCAGCCTGTTGTCGTCCATCCGATCTACGTGTTTATTCCATTATTTTCTTCTAGTTCATTTGGATATTTCTTGGATCTCCTTTTAGATCTTTGTTGCGGATCGTGGATAGTTTTTCCATGTATGTCCCTAATCACCTTCACTTCTGTTGTCCTCATCATTTGTGCTGTTTTACATGTCTCAGCTCTTGTTTCTACAGCATATGTGAGTATCGGTCTCACTGTTGTATTGTATATTCTTATTTTACTTTCCACTGTGAGGTATTTATTTTTCCATACTATATCCGTCAAACAATCTGCTATTAGTGATGCCTTCATAGACTGTTGTTTTACTTCCCTGTTTAAATCTCCGTAGTTTGTTATCATTGTTCCCACGCATTTAAAATTTTTAACCTGTTCAGTAGTACTTCGTTGGATCTTCAGCTTGCTTTTTAATAACTCTTTTGAAGCTACCATATATTTTGTCTTGGTTGTGTTGATAATCATGTTTAGTTTTCTCGCTTCTAAATTAAAGGCATGAAAGATCTTCTGAAGATTGTCATCAGAATCGAAGATAAATCCTTTATCATCGGCTTAGCAGATTATGTGGAAGTGCCTGTTGCCCATTTTGTATCTTCTACTTTTTGGATGATTCTCCACCATTCTGTCCATGACGAGGTTGAAGATAAAGGGACTAAATTAATCGCCTTATCTTATTCCGGCGTTTATTTTTACTTCCTTGCCCAGTAGCTGTTCCACTTTTATATTTGTTCTACATTCTCTTATACATATTGAGATTTAATTGTGTTGGAGCGACAAAATAAATTGATAATTTTTAATTTAAAAAATATCCAGCAGTGGCTTTTCTAAAAAAATGACAAAACAATTAGAAGTCTTCCATATTTCTCTTGGTAATTTAGTCTTCAGTATTTTTTTGGTAATTTTTTTTCCATATTTGTATCATTAAATAGGTTTCTTATTGACTTTAATATTAAGGCGTGGTCCTATTTTGAACTTTTACAATTAGATTTTTAGAAACCACATTAAAAAATAATATGATACGTGTCCGGTGAAACCTTTGTTCCGAAATCTCTAATAAGCATTTAGTTTGCTGTATATATTATTTTGTATACTTTTGACCCTAAAAATCTACATTAATATATAATAAATACCAAATTCAGATATATTCATTCATTTTTAGTGTTCCGTACGGAACACTTATAAGATCACTTCGGTGTCTGTCTGTCTGTCTGTCTGTCTGTCTGTCACACCTGATTTTCTCCGAAACTATTTGACATAGAAAGGTGAAATTTGGTAATAATATAGGAATTGATGGCCTCATCAGAGCCATGTAGATTTGAGAATTAAATTTTGACTTAAGGGGTTAGTTTTGGGGGGTGAAGTCGGAAGTAAAAAAAAAATGTTTACTAGGTCATCGAGTGTGGTGTCAAATGAAAGCTTGTGAAAACACGAGTAAAAAATAAATATATAATATTATACTTGCGCGCACTTTTCTTTGTATTATTTTTAAAAATTCGCGAAAAATCGCTGTCCCGGGCCTTATCTCGCAAAGTACTTATCAAAAAATTTCGAAAAAATTCTGGAATATTCTCCACGGGGTGTAGATTGAACGAAAATTATCACGAGTGCATTACCTTTAATAATTTTTTATGGTATATAAAAAAAACAAAAATTTCAAGGTCATCAGGTTTCAGTAAAGATTGGAAACAAACTTTGTTGAAAACTCATTTGGGGTGTGTTTTGTGAGGTCACTGATCATTTTATACCACCGTAACATAAATTTTGACTTAAGGGGTTCGTTTTGAGGGGTGAAATCGGAAGTGAAAAAAAATTTTTTTTACTAGGTCATCGAGTGTGGTGTCAAATGAAAGCTTGTGAAAAACACGAGTAAAAAATATATATATAATGTAATACTTGCGCACACTTTTCCTCGTATTACTTTTAAAAAATCGCTGTCCCCTACATTATCTCGAAAAGTACTGATCAAAAAATTTTGAAAAAATTCTGGAATATTCTCCACGGGGTATAGATTGAAATTATCACGAGTGCATTACCTTTAATAATTTATATGGTATATAAAAAAAAACCAAAATTTCAAGGTCACCAGTTTTCAGTAAAGATTGGAAACAAACTTTGTTGAAAACTCATTTGGGGTGTGTTTTGTGAAGTCACTGATCATTTTATACCACCCTAACGAGATTTTTTATTTTAAAAACAATCAACGTACGGAACACTAATTGTGCAAGTTCAACTTGCACTTGACCGGTTTTTTTTTAATATATGTTACACACATATTAGGTTTTATACCTATCTAGTTTACCCTGAAAATATTAGCTGGACAACTTTATTTATTTTGCCCCTGACTTACGTAACCAACCCCAAAAACAACAATTTCCAAACAAGGTATTAAATAGTTTTCATAGTGTAATACAAAATTTCCAGTCACTTGTCAGACCGTCATAAAATACACACAAAATATGTAAACACAAATAGATGTTTGGGCTACTAGGTCCCAGAAGTCATGTGGGAAGAAATAGGAAAATATTATTATACCACCTGATCCATTTTATAATTGGATAAGTTTTAGGTATTATTTTATGTATTTAGAGGCCAAAACAACAGCTAAGATATATATTATCTGTTTTTCTTACTATGTGCAACGCGTAGGCTGAAAAGTTTTTGGTTCAGAACACATTTTTTTTGCAAAATTCGATTTTATTGATCAAAATAGTCTCCTCTAAGAGCAATATAATCAGTCAAACGCTATTGTAACATTTCTATACCTTTCTTATAGAAGGATTTGTCTTTGCCTTCAACATAGGCCTCAGTTTCGGGGATAACTTTATTGGAGCAAAATCTCATTTCCGCGAGCATTTTTTTGAGGTCTGCGAATAGATAATAGTCGCTGGGGGCCAAATCTGGAGAATACGGTGGATAGGAAAGCAATTCGAAATTCAATTCAAACAATTCTGCCATCGTAACCATTGACTTGTGATACAGTGCGTTGTCTTGGTGAAAGAACACTTCTTTCTTATTCATTTGGGGCCATCTCTTTGCGATTTCTGCCTTCGAACGCACCAATAACTTTACATAATATTCGCTAGAGATGGTTTTTCCCTTCTCAGCACAGTCGATGAAAATTATTCTATGCGCATCCCAAAATACAGAGGCCAAAACCTTCCAGCCGACTGTTGTTCCTTTGGTCGCTTCGGGCAGCTTTCACCGACTGCTGTCCACTCAGCTGATTGCCGATTTGATTCTGGTGTGTAGTGGTAAATCCCATTTCATCCATTGTCACATATCGCATGAAAAATCTTTTTTATTACTCTTAAACAGGTCCAAACAGAGCTCAGAATCATCAACACGTTGTTGTTTTTGGTCCACTGTGAGCAAACGCGTTACCCATTTCGAACAGAGCTTTCTCATGCCCAAATGTTCACGCAAAATATGACCAACACTTTTGATATCTTTAGGGTGTCAGCTATCTCACGCAATTTCACTTTACGGTTATCCAAAACAATTTTGTGGATTTTTTATGTTTTCCAGTGTAACCACCTCATTTGGGCGTCCAGAGCATTCAGCATCATTTGAGTCTGTACGACCGCATTTAAATTCAGCATACTAGTAAATGATGAGTGAGTTTCCAGACGCATAGTCCCCATAACACTTATCAAGCCATTCCTTTGCTTGAACGATGTTTTTTCCTATTAAAAAACAGAGTTTAATCAACACACGAAATTCGATTTTTTCCATTGTTTTGAAAATATCAAAAGTAGCGTCACTAAAATCACTCTAACTTGTAAACTAATCGTCGAAATGTAATGAAATTTTGACACGTATCGTTTGAAGCTTGGTATTTCTTAAAAGTCATATGGATTTTTTGAAAAGGGCGACATCTATGTGTCAGACCGAAAACTTTTCAGCCTACGTGTTATATTACAACTGAACGGATTTTGAAGAAATTTTTCATAAAGTGGGTTCTTGATCAGGTTACTGGCTACCTTTTATTATAAAAAAATATATAAATTGTTTGACATAAGGAAAGGTGTTAAGCAGGGCGACACAATTTCACCAAAATTGTTTACCCTGGCGTTAGAGGATGTTTCTACAAGGCTTGAGTGGGAAGAGGAGGGAAATAAAATCGATGGCACATATTTACAATATTTGCGATTCGCAGATGATGTAGTACTAATTAGCGAAGATTTAGAAGAACTCTAAATTATGCTAGAACAACTTAATCAAGCTTCAGAGAAAGTTGGACTCTAGTTGAACATCAAGAGAACAAAATTTCTAAGCCCACCACACACAAAAATTAAGATCGGCACTGAATAGATCGAGAGAGTGGAAGAGTATATATAGTTGGAACATAAGATTAGATTGGATAGGGAGAATCAAACAGATACCAACGCAAATTAGTCTCAGCTGGGCTGCATTTCAAAAACTGGGATTCATTCCATGACCTTAAAAAAAAAATGTACGAGAGCTGCATACTTCCAGTAAGTACATATGAGCTGGAAACCACGACCCTTACAAAGAATAGTCTTTGTCGACTCCAACGTACTCAACAGGCCATGGAAAGACAGATGTTAGGTATTAGTTTACGAGAACACATTAAAAGTGAGGATATCAGACGAACAACAAGGATTACAGACATCAGCGAAAAGTGGCAAAATTAAAGTAGTGATAGGTGAGGCATGTGGCTAGAACGAATGATGGTAGATAGACAACAAAAAATCTTGGATGGATACCTTGAGAGAGCAGAAGAAGTATTGGAAGACCAATGGACTGATGATATCAGGTTGATAGCAGAAAATAGATGGCCCCATTTTGCATATGATAGATACAATTGAAAGAAACTTGAAAAGGCCTATCTCCTGCAGTGGAGAAGCATTGGCTTATGAAGAAGAAGAAGACAGAAAGATACAGGCATTCAAACTAACACTTCATTTGTTAGCCTAATTAATTTACCATTGTATTATGTACGGTATACAATAAATGAATCAATAGGTCTTGCCTTAAAAATACTAGGAGTATTAATGCATAAACTCCAAAAATATCATAAACGAGGTTGGATTGATAAGCCTGGCAAATTTTTATGAAATGGCGGAGTGTTTTGTTAAGTGGCATGACTGTCGGTAAACGCGGTTCTTGTACCAGTTGTGTTCAAAGGTTGATACAGATGCAAAATGCAATGGTTGTTGGTAGCTATCGTAAGTGATAGTTTCGGAAATGGAAAAAGCCGAGTGTCGTGTAGCGATAAAACATTTTTATTTACAAATTTACGGTCTGCATAAAAACTGAACTGAAGAAAGTTCATGGGGACTCCGACCCATTTTTCAAGACCATTTATTACTAGATAAATGCTTTAAACGTGGTCGTAGGAGTACTGCAAATGCTGCACATTCTGGACGCCCGATTCAGGTTTTTTCTGAAGGAGTGGTCGATAGAATTCGTGGAATCGTGATGAAAAATCGTCACATTAAGTTTGGTGAGATTGCTGAGATGCTGGCATCTCATATGAATGGGTATGCAATATCCTGCATGAAGTTCCTAAACTGAAAAAGTTGAGCATGCGGTCAGTATCGCGTTTGTCCACTCCAGACCAAAATTGCACGAGGAAAGGCATTTCAAAATCGTGTTTGGAAAAGTTGCAGTGTATTCCGAAGGACTTCTGGCGTCGTTTTGTGACTATAGACGAAACGTGGATCTCCCCTTACACCCTGAAGACAAGACGGCAGTTAAAACATTCAGTTGGCGAATGTAAAAATGCACTGAAAAGCGAAAACAGTTTTATTGGCGGGTGAAGTGATGGTCACTGTTCTTTAGGACTCACAGTGTATCATCATGATTGATTGACTATTTGGGAATGGAAATGGTAAAACAGTGTCTGGCTCTTATTTCGCAACGTTATTAGACAATTTGCATAGTGAGTTGAGGCAGAAGAGATCAAGATTAGCTCGTAAAAAAGTTTCTCTTTTCCAGGACAATGTGTCTGCTCACACATCAGCCGTCGGGATGACAAAAGTGCAGATTTGGTGACTTTTTTATTCCTAATTTAAAATTGGCTTGGAGGGAAGAAATTTTCGTGGAATTGGATTCTTGCTGGATCAAACATATTGACCTCAATGAGGATTACGGTGAGAAACAAATTATTGTTTTTGCAAAAAAACATTATTTATCGTGTTTTGTACAAGATTTTTCAATCTGCCCTCGTACACTATTATACTTCGAGTTTGTGACACAGTATTAATTATTTATGTTGCAGTCATGTTTCAGTGTCACTTAAAACTACTTTTAATAATGATAAAAAAATACAATATTTTCCCACTTATTTTGTTTGCTAGCCTTTAGGTATATTTTTTGTAGCGTAAGAAATCGATTTGTGTGTATTGACGTTTTTTGATTATTTATTTAATTAGTTGATTTAGAACCCACTTACGGTTGTAATATTCCTTTATATATTGAAAAACCATATATAAATAAAATAAATAAGTATTACAACTCGATATGTTAAATGAGATAATAATTAGTATTTTTTAGTCGCTCAGGACATCGATGATATGGAATACATGACACGAAAACTTATGGAGGAATATGAAAAATGGGGCCTAGAAGTCAATATTAAAAAGACCTAGTACATGTGCGTCGGAGGACAACAGCAGGACTTGAAACTGGCCACAGGGCACACCATCAAACACTGTGCCAGTTATAAGTATTTGGGAACGAGAATATCTAGGGACGGAACCCTGGAAGAAGCAATATTCGAGAGGAATATCCAAGGAAGAAAAGCGATTGCAATGCTTAATAGTATACTATGGGACAAAAACATAACCATTGAAAATAAGAAGTGAATTTACAACTCAGTAGTGAAAAGTATAATAACTTACAGCTCCCAGGTGTGGCCATTGAAGGAAAGAACAGAAAAAATACTAAAAGCTACAGAAATGGATTTCTGGAGACGAGCAGCCAGAAAATCCAGAAAAGACCGCATACCAAATGACACGATAAGACGAGCTTTAGAAATAAAGCACGATATAGTGGACGAAATCAGAACCCAACAGTTGGTATGGTACGGACATGTACAGAGAATGTCACAAGACCTACTACCTAAAAAGATTTTAAATTGGAACCCTCGTGGAAAAAGAAAGCGAGGAAGACCACGCCAAAGCTGGAGAGCAGGAATCAACAAGGAAGTACTAGAGAGAGATCTGGAGGAGGAGGGATGGAGAAACCGGGAGGAGTGGAAATTAGGCATCGGAAGACGGAAGACGTTATAAAACCGGTTGATATATATATATATATATATATATATATATATATATATATATATATATATATATAGTAATATTATAGTAGATTTATTTACAGCTGAAACTGCAATTTCTTCCTACTAACTATATTCGTTAAAATTGGAAATATTGAAAAAATAATATAATTTTCAGATTTATTAATTTCAAAAACCCCAAGACTCATAATACCATATACAGTCAGTCCAAAATGTCTCCATACACCACCTGCTTTCTATTCTATGCATACATACATACAAACATAATTCCGTGATGTTTAACTAATTAATTAGAACTATGAGAAAACACGTTTAAATTATTATTTAAAACTTAATCAACGAGGATTAGTATTAAGAACAACTATGGAACATTTTATTTAGAAGTTACATCATTGTTATAAAAATGTAAACAAAATTAGTGTCAAAAAAGTCTCCATACACGCAAGAACTGCATTGAAAAAAACACGTTATAATCAGCCGCATCTTATCGAGCTGTCTATTGTTTGCTAAACTGAAAACAAATGAATAATTTTCGGTCATACTTTATAATCTGTCACTTGTTGCTAGTAATTTTGCAGGGGGTTTTCAAAGTAGTATTAAAAATGAGCGAGAAAAATTGTGAAATTCCATTTCAAGTCCGAAAGATCACAACTGATTTGTGGAAAGATGGAAAATCAAACAGAAATATAGGAAAAATTGTTAAAAAGTCGCATGCTACTGTTCAGTACATTGTAAACTAGTCTAAATCAACGGGTTCCTATAAAATTAGACAACGCTTCTGTCGTCCCAAGAAACTGACTCCACGTGAAGAAGCCAGTATTGTTAGACAAATAATTATCGATCCCAAGAAAAGTGCACTAAAATTAAAAGAAGTGCGGGAACTATTTTCAAAAAATGTTTGTTCACAAACAGTGAGAAATTGTTTACACAGGGCAGCCAGGAAGAAGCAGTTAATTTCGGAAGCTAATCTTAAGAAGCGGTTAGCTTTTGCTAGGGAATACGTTACTAAACCTCTTGAATTTTGGGAATGCGTAATTTTTAGTGATGAAAATAAAATTAACCTTTCTGGGTCTGATGGCTCTAATGGCAGAACTCAAGTTTGGAGAAAGAAGAATACCGCATTCGATATTAAAAACATTTGTTCCACAGTGAGACAAGGGAGCGACAGTGTTCTGCTTTTAGGATGCATGTCCCCTGGAGGGGTTGGAAATCTACATTTTATTAATGGTACTATTGATCAGCATGTTTATCTGAACATTTTGAGAGACAATTTAAGAGAAAGCACACGAAAAAGGATACATTTTCCAACAGGAAAACTCTGGTGCGAGAATGGATGATCCATAATGTGTGGCAGCAGGTTCGTACACCTCCTCAATCACCCGATGTTAACCCCATCGAACATTTATGGTAGGAACTTAAACGGCGCGTTCGCAAACATAATGTTTCAAATAGAGAAGAATAAAAAAACAGAATATTGAACGAATGGGAGAAGTTACCGGAAAGCTGGTTGCAAGCATGACAAACAGATTACGGCGCCGGCGGTTCCACTAAATATTAGTTTAAACGAAGTTGTTATTTTCCGTTAAACTCCGTCAAACTATTACACAAGTCTACAAAAAAAAAAAAAAAAATGAGAGCTGTTTTGGTTTTTTTTTGCTTTGTTTTTTTTTTTTTTTTGCATAATTCTTATGTTTTTGGGTGTACTGAATCCGAAAATGACTTTTATTTTTTCATAGAACGTTACGTTTTCTGACAATGTAGGTATCTATGTTAAACAAGTTATCATCTTAAAATAAAAGATAAAAGACTAAACTTTTTTTTTTTAATTTATAATTGCGTAACAAAACTTATTTTTTTATCTAAAATACATTCATTAGTAAGCACTAAACACATTTCTTTTTCCCAGTGAGACTCCTTTTGGTTCATTTTTGCTTGTAGGAAGCATCTGGAAGGTCTCTCTGAAGCGTCCAACAGTAGTCTGCCATCATTGAGACGCTCCATCTTCCCTGGTATCTTTTATCCATCTCCTTAATATCTTGGTGAACTCGTTCACCTTGCTCTTCACTCAGATCTCCTAAATTTTCTGGAAAGTAGTCGAGGTGGGAATGAAGAAAATGTACTTTTAAACTCATTAGGCAACCTAAAGCTTGAAATGCTTTTAACATTCTTTTGACGATTTGTTTGTAGTTTGGGTCTTTATTATTGCCTAAAAATGTCTCTATGACCTCTTTAAAGGCAATCCACCCTTCTCTTTGAGGATCCGTCATGGTTGTGATGAATTGTGGATCAGCCATAAGCCGTCTAATATCTGGTCCAACGAAAACACCTTCCTTCAACTTTGCCTCCGAGAGGCCTGGAAACTTTGATATTAAGTATTTGAAGCAATTTCCATCTCTTGGAAGTGACTTTACAAATTGCTTCATCAATCCCAGCTTTATGTGAAGCGGCGGTAGAAGAACTTTATGAGGAGGCACCAAAGTTTCATGCAGGACGTTCTTTTCGTCAACTTTAAGCTCCCTCGGAGGCCAACACTTTTTGATCCAGTGATTTGCTCGGTCTCTACTATCCCATAGACACAAAAAGCAAGGGAATTTGGTAAACCCAGATTGTCGTCCGAGCAACTTGCCGAAGATTTTTAAATCACCGCACACTTGCCACCGTGGTGTTTATATTTTAATTTGCAAAGAACCAATTCCAAGTTTCCTTGAGGTGTACGGAATGACCGACAGGAATGGAAGCATAGAAACCGCCATTGTGAAGCAGAACTGCTTTAAGGCTTCTTTTTGAAGAATCTATGAAAATACGCCACTGTGCTAGGTCGTATGAGATCTTAAATGTATCCATCAAACCTTCAATATTGGTACAATAAACCAACTCGTCCTCTTGGGCAAAGTAGGAAGTAAACTGCTTCTCATGATATCTAAACCAGGAGGAAGACACTCCCGGCAAAAGTAAGTTCCTGCTTTTGAGCCTTGATCCAAGCAACTCAGCAGCGTTTTTTGGGAAGATTCAAGTCTCTTACTAAATCATTTAGCTCGCCCTGGCAAAACAATTTCGGACTGCTGTCATCTTCAAATTGAAAACTTGACTTGTCATTGGGTTCAGGTACAGCACCATCTTCATCAGAACTTGGAATCTCTTCCAAGGTAGCAGGGGCCTTGGGCACTGGTATTTCGGTCTCATGAGGGATGGGACGAATAGCTGATTGCAGATTAGGGTATGAAATGGACTGCTTCCATTTTGAATTATACCCTTTCACATTACACGAACAAAAGTAACAATCATCACTATGGTTCTTTTGCTCGCGCCATACCATAGGAATCGCATATTGGAAAGTTTTTTTCTTGCCCTTAAACCAATTTCGAAGGTCTTCAACACATGTTTTGCAGACTTTATGAGGTGCCCAAACTTTATCCTGATCTCCAAGTTTTAAGCCAAAATACGTGAAGTATACTTTTGTTACAAAGTCCGTAATATTAAGTTGTTGCTTTAATACCATATATTCGCCACAAATATAACAGAAACTGTCAGACGAATTCACACACTTCCGCACAGATGACATTGCACTATATTGAACCAAGATCTATAAAACAATGACGAGTTAACACGTAATTGTACCGCGCCACTTTCTACACTATCGGAGCGCGCACGTTCTGGTTACAACGTTTATGTTTGTTAATTTAGCTCACACAGGGCGTTCTTTATTTAGAAAGTAATGATAGTTATGGCCTGTATACATTTAAAAACAGTAATCAAAATAAAATTGTACCTATTTATTTATGACTTCAAGTTAGCCCAAAAAAAACCCCTTTTTATAATAAAATTTTGCGTTTTGCAAAATAACCTGACGTTCTGGAATTTTTTTGTGTATTTTTTTAGTTTTCAGAACACCTAAATACATAGAAATCAGTTGAAAACATCCAGACAGCATTTTTGTTGCAGACCTGTGTTATTGGTAATTGTTAAGTGTATGGAGACTTTTTTGACATTAATTTTGTTTACATTTTTATAACAATGATGTAACTTCTAAAAATGTTCCGTAGTTGGTTTTAATACTAATCCTCGTTGGTTAAGTTTCAAATATTAATTTAAACATGTTTTCTCATAGTTTCAATTAATCAATTAAACATAACAGAAAAATAGGATAGAAAGCAGGTAGTGTATGGAGACTATTTGGACTGACTGTATACCAAGTATTTTTCCTGACCGTTTTGCTCTCGTATATGTTTGACTGTAAAAAATTATACTTAACATTTGTTAACTAAGTCAACCAAAAACCAGGAAAAATTCTTATAATACTATTGAAACCATACAAAATTTATCGACTCTCATTCCTTCCGCCTGATCGGACATCGCTCAACAACTATAGGGCCCTTTCCTACTTTAAGTAGTATATATGTACCAAGTTTCAAATAGATATTTCGTTTCGTTTGAGAGTTCTGATACCAACAAGCAAATTTATGTAAATTGGAAATTATGTTTTTCATGATCTAGGAATCCTGAGGGTGGGTTTTCACAATAAAATTGGCGGCACTTTTCTATGAGTACAATACACGCGCTGCAGAGAAATCTCTAAATCACAGTAAGTGCAACGCGTGAGCGGAAGTAGCGATTGATGTTGGCCACGAATCACAGCAGGTGGTAATCGATTTAAAACCTAATCATCGGAAATTCATTATAAAGGAATGGGGTTCCCTATATACAAGTGTTCTTGAATAACATTGTATCAGGAGTGCCAGGTTGAATCTCCGACGGTGTGTATTGTTAGCATGTACCACTTTGGGGGGAATCAAGAAAGTATCTGTAGAATAAACTCAAGTCTCCAGCCTTTCAGAAAATCAAGTTTTCTAGCTATTTCCGGATTCTAAACCAAGCGTCTAACTCACTTCTTGATATAATTTAACAAATGCAGAGTTTGATAGCAGAGCCTCAAGGGAGTACAATTCCATCGATGTTCTCATTTGAGCCTTGTAAGGGTTGAAGTTAAGCTTTATACAGGCCTAAAAGTTGTTTCTGAGTATAAAACTCTTTACTGGAAAATAATAGTTCTAAATTTTGAGAATCCTTAAAAACTAGCAAGTTCAAGGGTGATGATAGTGGAATGGAATATCCCGACATAATTTTGTAGGGTCACATAATATTAACTTTTATTTAGAACGAACTGCTGTTTGAATTCGCTGTACGTATTGTATAACTGTTTACTGCAGCCGCTAGTATTCGAGCTTCTACCATAAATACTATACGTTGGACTGTCGGTATGGAGTATACTAGCGTTGATAGCGAAGTTGTCGAAACGAAATACATCAACTGTCACTCACAAAAAACGATCTATGAGGACACTTAACACGTAGGTTGAAAAGTTTTTGATATGACACGTAGATGTCGCCCTTTACAAAAAATCCATATGATTGTTAGGAAGTACCAACCTTCAAACGATACATGTCAAAATTTCATGACGTTTCGACTATTAATTTACAAGTTACAGTGATTTTAGTGACGCTACTTTTGATATTTTCAAAACAATGGAAAAAATCGAAATTCGTGTGTTGATTAAACTCTGTTTTTTTAATAGGAAAAAACATCGTTCAAACAAAGAAATAGCTTGATAAGTGTTATGGGGACTCTGCGTCTGGAAACTCACTCATCATTTACTAGTATGCTGAATTTAAATGCGGTCGTATAGACTCAAATGATGCTGAACGCTCTGGACGCCCAAATGAGGTGGTTACACTGGAAAACATAAAAAATCCACAAAATTGTTTTGGATAACCGTAAAGTAAAATTGCGTGAGATAGCTGACACTCTAATCGTATCAAAAGAACGTGGTGGTCATATTTTGCATGAACATTTGGGCATGAGAAAGCTCTGTTCGAAATGGGTACCGCGTTTGCTCACAATGGACCAAAAATAACAACGTGTTGATGATTCTGAGCTCTGTTTGGACCTGTTTCAGTGCAATAAAAAGGATTTTTTTTCGTGTGATATGTGACAACAGATGAAACATAGATCCACCACTACACACCGGAATCAAATCGGCAGTCAGCTGAATCGACAGCAGCCGGTGAAAGCGACCAAAGACACAACAGTCGGCTGGTAAGGTTTTAGCCTCTGTATTTTGGGATGCGCATGGAATAATTTTCATAGACTATGCTGACAAGGGAAAAATCATCAATAGCGAATATTATATAAAGTTATTGGTGTGTTTGAAGACGTAAATCACAAAAAAACGGCCCCAAATAAACAAGAAAAAAGTGTCACAAGTCAATGGTTACCATGGCCAAATTGCATAAATTGAAGTTCGAATCGCTTCGTCATTCACCGTATTCTCCAGATTTGGCCCCTAGCGACTATTATCTATTCGCAGACCTTAAAAAAATGCTCGCGGAAAAAAAGAGATTTGGCGCCAGTGAAGAAGTTATCGCCGAAACTGAGGCCTATTTTGAAGGCAAAGACAAATCCTTCTACAAGAAAGGTATAGAAATGTTAGAAAAACATTGGACTGATTATATCGCAAATTTTGCAAAAAAAAGTGTGTTTTAAGTAGCTAGATCCAAAACGTTTCAACTGTATGTTAAGAGTCATAAAAAAAACCCTTGAGTTACTCTGTCATGTTCAATTACTTTGTTCAAAAGGTATCTAACGTAAGTTAGATTTCCTATTGACTTTTGCTTGCGAGAGCGCTAATAATATAAAATCCTTCTAGGTCTAAAACTTGCGATAATAATCACTATGTAACACTAAAAAATTCATCGATATCTCGAATTCGTATTAGGTACTTCTAGTATACCAAAAAAAAGATTTTATGTCGACATAACATCTCGTAACCTAGAAAACTAGTAATTTGTTTTATTTACTCCTCGTATCACTTGTTTGGGTTAGTCATAAAAATTATTACTTTTTTATGTATAAATGTGATCAAAACATTTAGATTAGTGCTAAACATACAAAATGCCACGCGTTTTGTGTTAATTTGCCTAGTTTGTTTTGTTACGTTTGTGGTAAATTTACCTCTAAAAGTGAAAAAAGCCATTTTTTGCCGCTGCTTGAAAAGTGTTATGAGGCTTATTTTAAGACCGCAATTGAAAGTCAAGATAAATCGTGCGTGCCCCGAGTGTGTGGTTTCAAATGTTATAAATATTTGACGGATTGGTAAAAGAGTGCTATAAAAGAAATGTGTTTTGGCCGTACCCATGCAGGAGCGTAAACCCAATAACCACACAGACGATGTAACATTCATTTTTTCCTAGATTTTAAGATCATGTTACGACACTGTTTTTCTCCCTATAATTTATATTTTTTTTCCATTTTTATATTTATTGCAGTGATTTCAACTTTTAAGCAGTGTAGCTTGGAACAGTGTTTTAAATTTTTGAGCAGTTTAATTTAAATTTTACAGTGTGCATTGCGGGTTGACTACTGGACTACTTAATTTGCATCGAATTTGTCCAATTGGCTAATGATTTGTATCCGGGAAGAAAGCCATTTTAAAGACGTTACTTTAAGAAAGGGAGAAAAATATTTAAGCTTGCGTATGGCATTGTTCAAGGCTTTTTCCAGCCGAGATGTAGTAAAGGCTTTTTCCAGCCAAGTTGTAGTAACGGCTATCTCCATCATGTAGCCGCAGTGGGCTTTTTAGATCATCAAGCCGCAGTAGGCTTTTTCCCTCACGTTGTCGTAGTAGTTTGTTAGTGATGTGGTAGTGCAGAGTTGGTTTTTAGCTTTGAAGTTCAAGGCCTTTTCCTTGAAATATCCTGCTCATTGCCAGACATTTCGGGTCAAGAAGTGTTTAGCAGCCCAAAAGGCACTGGGGTAGCAAAGGTTGAGATAATATGGTTATGAAGATCTCACAGGGACAGGCTAAAAACTAACAGAAAAACCGTAAGTCATAAGCACGTCAATCCATAGATCTTGCTTCCTGCTGACAAGTGCGTTTACATTGTCTATTCAGCACGTGTAACTCGTGAAGTTAATTCCATGAACTTTTAACATCGTGTTTAGCTAAGCCTTTAATTAGAATCCTGATTTAAAGACTCAATATAATCGTACCATCTACTAGATTAAGGGATTTTATTTAGTAGTAGTAATTTTAAAGTGTAGCGAAGTTAGAACTTTTTAATTTTGTCATTAATAAACGATTTTCTTTATTTAAATCTAGCGTTTCACTGAATCACCCGTTTTATCTTTCAGGACGCAACGGTTGTACCATATTAAAATTTTTTTTAGCAACTACATAACCCTTCAGTATTTTTTCATTTTTTTGAGCTGAAGTTAGATTCTTTTTATTTTAAAATGAATGGTGCCCAAAATCTGTACAACCAAAATTTTAAACAACTATAGAGACTATTTTTAAAAGACGTACAAAAATTATCTCTTATCCATATTTCTCTACCAAAAAACTAAGCTAGTTTATGTCTAATTTCTTTAGTTCTTTCAGTATTAATATCCACTCAATCCATTTTGAAATTATGATATACATAAGGGGAAAATAACGACTTCTATTTAATAAATATAGTATTTATTAAAAGTAAAGTAGGGTAAGACCTTTTAAAATAGCGGTCCAACGTGAGACTATAAGAAAAAGGCCCCCGCTTTAAGAGGTTACAAAATTGCGCCCAAACGGGAAGGCATTTTTTTTTTTAACACGTTACAAAATTGCGCTTCAACGTGCTGGCGTTAGTGAAAGGGTACAACGATGGTTACTTTTGTTTGACAAGTGTGAAGGGTTTTTCTAAAAAAAAAAACAAATAGTTCCTTGATATATGTTAATGTCCCATCAGGTCAATGCCACTACCTCATTCTCCTTAAATTCCTGTACCGAAACGACCTTTGAAGTTCATCGAGTTCTATAGAAGAAAAAAAAGCGAACCCATTCCTTCTAGTGGAGAGTAATTTCAAGATCCAACTACTGCATTAGAATCACATTTGATTAGTCAACCCGAACCAAACAATTTTATTAGAGATTTAGATTTGGCCAAAGAAAAATCTGAAATATTAGGATCGAGATTAAAACAGTGAACTTTTTTACTGACGTTAAAATTACAGCTTATCGAAATCGTCACAGCTTCTTTTATTCAAAAGAGGATAGGTCACCATCATTCGCCAGAGGAGTGGAGACTATTGACGTATCAAAGTGTAAAGTCAGTTTTACTCCACAACGGCAACATATTTCCATCTTTGCCTGTCGCGTACGATGCTTATTTAAAAGAAACCTATGACTTTTTAAAACTTATTTTAAAAAAAATCAAATATACAACGTTTAAATGGTAAATAGGTGTAGATTTAAAAGTAGTTGCTTTGATTTTAGGATTGCAAACTGGTTATACGAAATATTATTGTTTCTTATGCGAATAGGATAGCAGAGCGGATTCAGATCATTACGTAAAACAAAACTGGCCTTTAAGTATCACCTGAGAAAATCATTTTACAACCATTGTACATTAAATTTGGTTTAGTCAAAAATTTTGTCAGAGCGTTACGTAAGGATGGACCTGAAGTTCAGTTTCTCAAATATAAGTTTTTCTGAGCCCAGTAATGCTAAAATAAAAAAAAAGGAATTTTTGTTGGGACTGATTATAAGAAAAATTAATTGATAATCCCTCTCTTCTATTCACTCTAAGTCCCATAGAAAAAAGGCAGTTCGATTTTATTGATGTAGCGAAAAATTTTTCTTGGCAAAGAAAAAAAATTAATGCTGGATGCCTATTATAAACTAGGATGCAATATGTCATTAAAAATCCATTTTCCACACTTCCGGAAAACATAGGCTCAGTTAGCGATGAACACGGCGAACGCTTTTACCAAGAAATAGCTGAGTTTGAGAAGCGTTGTCAAGGTGAATGGGAACCAGCCATGCTTGCAGATTTCTGTTGGTATCTTCAGAGGAATACTGCGAGGACTGACTACAAGAGAAAAGCCAATCCATCAAATAATAAAAATAAAATTTTTTTGTCATTAATTTAGCGTATTTTAATTAAGTCAATAAAAGCTTCCTCTATGAACGTGACGTGATGTGACTATTTTGTTAATCAATTTTAATTGAGTTGGCGGTAAGGAAACAGTATTTTATACTGTAAACTCAGTGAAAATAAAATTTTTTATTACATAGTATAATAATCTATGTCATTGTTATATTGCACTTTTCAGATATCGTCTAAAATCGAGAGTATTTTTAATAAGAATAAATACTCCTTTTTTGGAGATAATATAATAAAAAAAATATATTCCTCTATATCTGTGTCTACGTCATTGTCGTCGGCAGGATATTTCGAAGCAATAGTTTCTATGCGTCTTTGATTAAACAAAGATCAATTGCTTAAGGAGGTTGAGGTGGGATAGTCCCAACCAAAAATTTTTAATGTTATCATTTAGAAACGCTTTGTATTAAATAATTAAATTTTTTATAAGACTAACGATGGTTATTATTATGATAATAAATTTATTATCGAAAGATTTTAAGTCTTATATATTGTTTATTTAATTTTATTAAATAATCTAACATGAATGGATTAACTTTTGGATGTTTTGTCCAAACTTATAGATAAATAATATGGCAAATAAAAATTAATTATATTTTATAATTTTTTAAAAATTATCAAAGCAAATACTATGAAAAAAATAAAAGAATCCAAAAAATTATTTCAATAGTTAAAAAAAAAAGGTAATTAATAAAAAAATATAATCAAAAATCTTAAAATGCCGGTGTCTCGAAGCGGCAACGCTGTAACGTAATTTACTGTTGGCTCTACTGATATGCTTATCTATAATATATATAAAATGCAACGTCTCTCTGTCTGTCTGTCTGTCTGTCTGTCTGTCTGTCCGTTAGTGCGCTTATCACTGGAGAACCACTTATCCGATTTACTTACTTTTTTTTTAAATCATACATATGTTCTCTGGCCAGGTTATAGGCTATATTTTATTACGATGGGTAGCATAAGGGAATGAGCAGTGACGTAAAATAGTGAATAAAGTCGGAAAAAAAGTTTGCCGCTAGCGCGTTACTTTGCAATACACAGCCTAAACCATTAATTATGGAACAATCTTATGTAGCAGAGACTATCTATAATCTATAATCTACAATATATATAAAATGCAATGTCTCTCTGTCTGTCTGTCTGTCCTTTAGTGCGTTTTATATCACGCGCGAGAACCACTTATCCGATTTACGGGTCTTTTTTTTAAATTCATACATATATTCTTTGGCCAGATTATATAATAATAATAATCTATATCTATATTATATATAAAATGCAACGTCTCTCTGTCTGCCTGTCTGTCCGTTATTGCGCTTATTAATCGAGAATCACTTATCCGATTTGCGTGATTTTTTAAATTCATACATATGTTCTCTGACCAGGTTATAGATATATATTTTATTACATCTTATAGTATATATAAAATGCAACGTATGTCTGTGTGTCTGTCTGTCCGTTAGTGCGCTTATCACTGGAGAACCACTTATCCGATTTACGTACTTTTTTTTTTAAAACATACATATGTTCTCTAGCCAGGTTATAGGCTATATTTTATTACGATAGGTAGCATAAGGAATGAGCAGTGACGATAATAGTGAATGAAGTCGGAAAAAAGTTTGCCGCTAGCGCGTTCCCTTGCAATACACAATATAAACCATTAAATATGGAACAATATTATGTAGCAGAGAATATCTATAATCTATAATATATATAAAATGCAATGTCTCTCTGTCTGTCTGTCTGTCCATTAGTGCGTTTTATTACGCGAGAACCACTTATCCGATTTACGTGTCTTTTTTTAAATTCATACATATATTCTTTGGCCAGGTTATATAATAATCTATATCTATAATATATATAAAATGCAAACGTCTCTCTGTCCGTCTGTCTGTCTGTCTGTCTGCCTGTCCGCCCGTTAGTGCGCTTATCACTGGAGAACCACTTATCCGATTTACTTGCTTTTTTTTAAAACATACATATGTTCTCTGGCCAGGTTATAGACTATATTTTATTACTTTAGGTAACATGAGGAATAAGCAGTAACGATAATAGTGAATCAAATCGGAAAAAAGTTTGCCGCTAGCGCATTCTCTTGCAATACACTGCCTAAACCACTAAATATTGAACAATATCATGTAGCAAAGGATATCTATAATATATATAAAATGTAACGTCTCTCTGTCTGTTTGTCCGTTTGTGCGCTTATCACTGGAGAACCACTTATCTGATTTACGTGCTTTTTTTGTAAACATACGTATGTTCTCTGGCCAAGTTATAGGATCTATTTTATTACGTTAGATGACATAAGGAATAAGCAGTGACGATAATAGTGAATCAAGTCGGAGAAAAGTTTGCCGC
>CM032451.1:29479754-29526532 GCA_019049505.1 Pachyrhynchus sulphureomaculatus
CGTTCTTGTTTTTGATCAACAGTGAGCAAAACGCGGGCACCCACTTTGAACAGAGCTTTCTCATAGTCAAATGCTCATGCAATATAAAGCCAACACGTTCTTTTGATATCTTTACGATGTCAGCTAACTCACGCAAACTTCACTTTTCGATCATTCAAAACGATTTTATGGATTTTTTTTGATGTTTTCTGGTGTTACCGCCTCATTTGGACGTCCAATGCGTTCTGGCATCATCGGTGTCTCTACGACCACATTTGAAGTCAGCAAACCAACGTTTATATTGTTGTTTCTGATGGAGCGGAGTCCCCATAACACTTTTCAAGCCATTGCTTCGCTTGAACGGTATTTTTTCCCATCAAGAAGCAGTGTAAAATTAAAACACGAAATTGTTTTTGATCCATTGTTTTGAAAATAACAAAAGTAGCGTCACTATTAGCACAATAACTCACAAACTAATGAATAGAATATCATGAAATTTTAACAGCTGTCATTTGAAGGTTAGTATTAACTGAAAAAAAGGTGACTGCAATAAAACTAAGCGCCATCTATGTGTTAGGCCCGGGACTTTTCAGCCCATGTGTTATATATATAAATATATATATATATATATATATATATATATATATATATATATATATATATATATTACTAGTGTTTTCACAGGCTTCCATTTGACACCACACTGGATTACCTAGTAAAAAAATTTTTTTTTTTCACTTCCGATTTCACCCCCCAAAACTAACCCCTTAAGTCAAAATTTAACTTTCAAAACTACATGGCTCTGATGAGGCCATCAATTCCTATATTATTACCAAATTTCAACTTTCTATAACAAATAGTTTCGGAGAAAATCGGGTGTGACAAACAGACAGACAGACGGACAGACAGACACCGAAGTGATCTTATCAGTGTTCCGTACGGAACACTAAAAATTAGCGAGAGAAATTATGAAATTCCAT
This sequence comes from Pachyrhynchus sulphureomaculatus, assembly GCA_019049505.1. NCBI lineage: Eukaryota > Metazoa > Arthropoda > Insecta > Coleoptera > Curculionidae > Pachyrhynchus > Pachyrhynchus sulphureomaculatus. The sequence goes on from CM032451.1 coordinate 29,480,714, forward strand.
TTCAAGTTCGAAGGATCATAATTGATTTGTGGAAATATAGGAGATTGTAAAAAAGTCGCATGCTACTGTTCAGTACATTGTAAACTAGTATAAAGCAACGGGTTCCTATAAAATCCGACCACGCTCCGGTCGTCCCAAGAAACTGACTCCACGTGAAGGGGCCAGTATTGTTTGACATGTAATTATAAATCCCAAGAAAAGTACACCAAAATTAAAAAAACCGGTCAAGTGCAAGTTGAACTTGCGCAATTAGTGTTCCGTACGTTGATTGCTTTTCAAATAAAAAAAAATACGGTATAAAATGATCAGTGAGTTCACAAAACACACCCCAAATGAGTTTTCAACAAAGTTTATTTCCAATCTTTACTGAAAACTGATGACCTTGAAATTTTTGTTTTTTTATATACCAGATAAATTATTAAAGGTAATGCACTCGTGATAATTTTCGAAATAGAGGAGAGACAGCGATTTTTCGCGATTTTTTTTAAAATAGTACAAAAAAAACTGTGCGCATGTAAGACATTACATATATTTTTGAGCTCGTGTTTTTACAACCTTTCATTTGCCCCACTCGATGACCCGATTTCACCCCCCAAAACTAACCACTTAAGTCAAAATTTAACTTTCAAAACTACACGGCTCTGATGAGGCCATCAATTTCTATATTAATATCAAGTTTCAACTTTCTACATCAAATAGTTTCGGAGAAAATCGGGTATGACAGACGGATAGACAGACAGACAAACACCGAAGTGATCTTATAAGTGTTCTATACGGAACACTAATAAAACATTGTATGAACATACAACGCTTAACAATAAATTAAGTATGTATTATATTTAATGAATTTCGAACATAAAAATAATATTCGCACCTAGAAATCACTTTATTTCTTAAAGGGTTTTGACCACAGGGGAAAAAGAGAAAGTGTTTGTTTTAGGGTTGTTTGCTGTTACTTGTATAATTTGACAAAGATAAGAAATTTATACAGAGGTATGTGAGTTTGTTTCATAATTGTGCAATATTTATTCTATTAAATCACAATAAATCGGACTTAAATCCTTGATATCTTGTTGGCCGTTAACTATATGTTGTTATTTTTTTATACAAACCTTTTCTTTAAATAGAAGCACAGCAAATCTATTTATCACTACAGAAAGACAAACAGTTGGAGCAAGACATCGCCGCAAAACGAAGCCGGCTCGCTATTGCCGTCGAGCTTCTTAGAGACTCTGCGCAAGTAGAAGCTGTATTTATTATACATGTAACAATAATAGGGATAAACATGCGCGGCGTCTCTCAAAACTCGACGAGGTACATTTTAATGTGCCGTAGGTAGTCGGCTTCATTTTGCGGCGACAAACAGTGGGACAGAAATTTGACTTTTCGTTCAAAATTGTCTAGAGCCCTCAATTATTAACGAAATTAGACATTTCTTTTTTAAATACTTGTAAGCGAATTCCGAACAAACACAAAGAAGCCGATTTGCAAAACATAATCTCAAAATTTTTTTAAAATTGTAAAAAAGCAGCACCGAAGTGGGAGGTGAAATTTCTAAGTTGACGTGATTTCATGTTTACGCATTTAAAACTGGTTCCTCGGGGCATCTGGGGGTCGCTGAATCTACTTTCAGGGTCATTGTGACCGTAGGCACCCTTTTGAGGGGTAAAAATGGAAGTCGGAGGGATAGAAACTAGGATATTCACCTGAATTAGAGTTTCGCGTTCAAAATTGGCCCCTCGGGGGTTTCTGGGGTTGCTGAATCTTTTTTCAGGGTCATTTTGATCATATTTGCCCATTTGAGGGGTAAAAATGGGGGTGGGAGGGGAGATATTACGATATTCACCTGAATTAGAGTTTCGTGTTCAAAACTGCTCCCTCGGGGGTTTCTGGGGTCGCTGAATCTATTTTCGGGGTCATTGTGATGCACCCTTTTGAGGGGTGAAAGTAGAGGTTGGAAGGGAAGAAATTAATGTTGATACTGAAGAATAGAATAAGGAATGTAAAATAAAAGATAAATTCTCGATTTGTTTTTTGAGTTTTATATTAATTATGCCACGATACCGGGGAAAAATTTTCCGGACTCAATTGTATAGATATTTTTTTACAATAGATAATATACGTAAATTATTTATACAATTTAACCAAAAACTTTTACATAGTTATTCATAATTTTATAAGATTTTATAAAATTATATTTCTTTCAATTTTATTTTTTTTAATTGATTTAAATAATCAGTTAAATTTACTTTCATTTTTGTTATTGTTAGAAAAATTAATGTTAGAATAAATGTGATTTTGTGATTTTAAGTTTACGCATTTAAAACTGGTTCCTCAGGGCTTTCTGGGGGTCGCTGAATCTATTTTCGGGGTCATTTAGATCATATGCACGCTTTTAAGGAGTAAAAATGGGGATTGGAAGGGGAGAATTTTCAATATTCTTCTAAATTAGAGTTTCACATTTAAAACTGGTTCCTCGGGGGTTCCTGGGGTCGTTGAATCTATTTTCGGGTCATTGGGATCATATGCACCTTTTTGAGGGGTGAAAGTGGGGATCGGAGGGGTAGAAATTACGATATTTACTTGAATTAGAGTTCCGCGTTCAAAACTGGTTCCTCGAGGGTTTCTGGGATTGCTGAATCTATTTTCGGGGTTATTTTGATCATATTCTCCCATTTGAGGGATGCAAATTGGGGTGGGAGGGGAAAAATTACGATATTCACCTGAATTAGAGTTTCGTGTTCAAAACTGGTTCCTCGGGGGTCTCTGGGGTCGCTGAATCTATTTTCGGGATCATTTTGATCATATGCACTCTTTTGAGGGGTGAAAATGGGGGTTGGAGGGGGAGAAATTAATGCTGATACTGACGAATAAAATAAGGAATATACAATAAAAGATGAACTCTCGATTTGTTTTTTTAAGTTTTATATTAATCCTGTCACGATACCGTGGAAAAATTTTACGATCTCAATTGTATAAAAAATTTTATATATTTTTTTTAAAATAAATAATATACGTAAATTATTTATTTAATTTATATATCTCTTATTATAAAATTTCTTTAAATTTTATTAAATTATTTTAATTTCAACCAAAAACTTTCATATAATTATTCAGAAATTTTATAAAATTTTATAAAATTATATTTAAATTGATTTAAATAATCAGTTAAATTTACTTTAATTTTTGTTATTATTAAAAAAATTTACAAAATTGCCATAGAATTATATTCTAAATAGCATTTTTATCTTTCTAGCCCTTCACATAGCTAGAAAGAAATTAATTTGAATACTACATGTGACTTTTACTATAGTAAAACTTGACTTTTTCAATATTAAAATCTGGATTTTACTGTATTTTTATATCTTTCTTCTCGCAATAACTTTTTTTTAAATATATTCCGTAGAATTGTGATTCTAAATAGCTTTGATACCTTCTGAACCCTTATATATGGAAAAAAAAATTAAATTGAAGACTGCAGGGGATATTTACTGTAGCAAAACTTAACTTTCAAATGTTAAAATCTCCATTTTTCTGTATTTGTATCTTTTTCTTACAATAAATTTATTTTTCAAATCCGCGCCATAGAATTTTATTTTAAATGGCTTTTGTACCTTTCAAGCCCTTCATATAGCTAGAAAAAAATTAAATTGAAGACGGCAATTGGGGAAAGTATATGTCCTTTGATTGTTTTACTTGTATTGTAGTCTCTAATTCTACTATCTCGAAAATTATCAATTTTAGGTATTGGTGGGTATTTTTTTAAATCATACTTTTCACTTTTCCCCAAGTCTCTGTCAATTTCAACTGTTTTATGAGAATTTAGAGATTACTAATAAAAGATATTTTCACTTATTAATAGTTATTTTTTTGTTTCTTGTTTAATATTAATATATTTTAACCTTAAAAACATTGTATAAAATAACGCATTTTTTTTTTATCTTAAAATAAAATTTTATTTTATTTTAAGATAAAAGACAAACTGTAAGTATCTTGCTTAATAAAATTTATTTAAGGCAAATATTTTATATGAGAAAAACGAATTGGTGATAAAAATAGACGAAAAGACACTAACCAACTGTATGAAGAAAGGATTTAAAAATTTATCAAGAAAGAAAATACATAGCTTGGGCGATCTTTTAATTCTAACCTGATTTAAACATTATTACATGCCTATTAAAATTTGGCATAAAAATAATGAAAAGGGTGTCTATTCTGAACCTAAAAAAGTTACTTCTGAATTATTGTTGTAAAGAAAACAAACTGAAAATACAAAACGCTCATTAAAGTCAATTAAGCTTTTTCAAAACAAACTAGTTAAAAATCATGTAACCACCTTAAATATAAATATAGTTAAAGCTTTAACTTTGAACCAAATGTTTTAAGTCCAAAAGAAATAAACTTTTCACTTTCCCAGGAATATTCCTAAAAAAAAGTTATTAATCCATTATTTACGTGTTGTTTTCGCTTCTATATAATACATTTGACCTACAAGATTTTTATGTCAATAATTTACTTCAATAGTTTCAGCTAATATTTACAATGTTTAAACACAGTATTAATATTTTAACACGCAAACATAAAACAAACACACTAAAATATTGCTACATGTTATCTTAATCACGAAGCGGCTTTTACGATTTTTATATGACATAATTTAAATAATGAAAAATTTTTAATAAAAAAAATATGTAATGGTTAAAAAACATTAACTAATGATAGCCCATTAATAAAGCCACTAAGACATCAAGTTACCTTAATAAAACATCTGAATCAAGAAGCAACAACTTGTTGTGGCCACATGGACCATGTGACTAACATAAAACAACCCTTCGATGAGAACAGTTTGTTAAAATAGTCAATTTAACGAAATAATGCAACAAGTTAATCGCTAAATAAGTGACAATTTCAAAAAATTATCAAAATATGAGAAGATTTAAAAACAAACAGGTTTTCCGATTTTCCGATCGCAGAGAGCAGCTTTTCTCTTGACGGCGCGTCACGATCTAGTCGCTTTTGGAAATCTCGTCTGACTAAACAGATGAGACTCGTCGCGTTACCGTGGAAACGACGCTGGCGGCGGCCATAAGCGACGGCTGATGAGGCGCCGGATCTGAAAAGCTACGGGGATAGATCCCAATGTTGTAGATTTTACTGCGTTTTCGCGTTGATTTGCGTTTACCAGTAAAGTGCATAAATTCCAGGACAGTCTTACATTACCACTTTATTTTATTTACAATGTTTTAGTAATTTCGTTGTACATGTGCACAATAATCATAAATGGAATGGAGGTTGTACGGGCTAAAAAAGGCAAATCTCCGCAGATATTTGCATTTCTTTACGTTTCAGATTAAATTGCAATAAATATAAGTTGCAATCTGCACCTTGTAATGTCAACAACATTAGCCGGTTTAAGCACTCATATATTACCGAAAAACAAGAATCTTTCTGTTAGTTATGACCATACTCAGCTTATCGATGAGCCAACACGAATACGGAGACTGATGGTCTTTTTTTGGAACCATCATTCGGTCGATTGACACTATCACCATAAATTAGTCGTTAGTAACAAACAAAGGCCAAATTTGCCCAAAATTTGACATATATTTTCGACTTTTGTCCACCTGATTTTGCTCAAGATGTTTCTAATATCATTTTAACTGGAATGATAGCTTACAACACTTTTCCGAAAAAAGTACTGTTTAAGGAGGTTGAGGCGTTAAACGTAAAATATGAAAATTGTATAGATTGTATGTGTATTGAATAGATTTATTTCGATAAATTAATTAGTTTAGAAATTTTCTATGAAAAATTTAAGGTCTTTAGGAAACCTGTTTAAATAAAAATCGAAATTAATAATACATATAGTCTTATGGAGAAATACGTCAATTGAATATAGAAATGACACATTTTTTATTATAACAAATGAAAAAAAAATGCAGTCAATAGAAAATTTAACTATGTTAGACGTTAATTCTTTATCATTAACTTTACAAATTAATTTACTTGTTTAACTTATAATTACCTAGTGCAGCTTTAGTGTTAACAATATAAAGTTCCTTATTGTCCTTCGATATATGTGTACTGTCTGTTGATACTGTGTTGTACATTAGACATTTATCACACTTTATGGTTAGTAGTGATGCTAGACCACAGCGTCTTTCATTAGTAATATAACAAAATGAAAGTGTTTCATTACATGAAGAACAAACAAACGTTTTCTCCAAGTGATCGAATGTCAACAATTCGACGACCAATGTCACAGAGGTTAGGAGACTTACTTGATTTTCGGTCCCGTTTACCAACACTTTGTTGGCTTAATCTTTGATTGTATACAGCCTCAATAACGCGTTTTCGCTTCTACATAAAAATTTGTTTACCATTCTTATCAATATTTGTTGACTTTTTATTATTATCCATTTTTTTATTTGTTTAGAAGAGCTGATCACAATAACCACAAAATTAAATATATGCTTATCTCCCATTATCTCTACATAATTTCCATTATCTAGGCTTATCTCTGCTCATCTCCCATTATTTCTCCTTATCTCCCATTATTTCTCCTTATCTCTCATTATCTCACCTTATTTCCCATTATCTAGGCTTATCTCGCAATATTTCTCCTTATCTCCCATTATTTCTCCTTATCTCCCATTATCTCACCATAACTCCCATTATCTAGACTTATCTCTGCTTATCGCCCATTATTTCTCCTTATCTCCTATTATTTATACTTATCTCCCTTTATCTCAACTTATCTCCCATGATCTAGGCTTATCTCCCATTATTTCTCCTTATCTCCAATTATCTAGGCTTATATCGAATGATATAGAACATATGTATAAATTTATAAAAACACGTTAATCGGATAAGTGGTTCTCAAGTGATAAGGGCACTAACGGACAGACAGACAAACAGAGAGACGTTGCATTTTATATATGTTATATTCTTTGCTACATGATATTGTTTCACATTTAATGCTTTAGGTAGTGTATTGCAAGAGAACGCGCTAGCGGCAAACTTTTCTCCGACTTGATTCACTATTATCGTCACTGCTTATTCCTTATGTCACCTAACGTAATAAAATAGATCCTATAACCAGGCCAGAGAACATACGTATGTTTAAAAAAAAAAAGCACGTAAATCGGATAAGTGGTTCTCCAGTGATAAGCGCACAAACGGACAAACAGACAGAGAGACGTTACATTTTATATATATTATAGATATCCTTTGCTACATGATATTGTTCAATATTTAGTGGTTTAGGCAGTGTATTGCAAGAGAATGCGCTAGCGGCAAACTTTTTTTTTCCGATTTGATTCACTATTATCGTCACTGCCTATTCCTCATGTTACCTAACGTAATAAAATATAGTCTATAACCTGGCCAGAGAACATATGTATGTTTTAAAAAAAAGTACGTAAATCGGATAAGTGGTTCTCCAGTGATAAGCGCACTAACGGGCGGACAGACAGACAGGCAGACAGACAGACAGAGAGACGTTGCATTTTATATATATATTATAGATATAGATTATTATATAACCTGGCCAAAGAATATATGTATGAATTTAAAAAAAGACACGTAAATCGGATAAGTGGTTCTCGCGTTATAAACGCACTAATGGACAGACAGACAGAGAGACATTGCATTTTATATATATTATAGATTATAGATATTCTCTGCTACATAATATTGTTCCATATTTAATGGTTTATATTGTGTATTGCAAGGGAACGCGCTAGCAGCAAACTTTTTTCCGACTTCATTCACTATTATCGTCACTGCTCATTCCTTATGCTACCTATCGTAATAAAGTATAGCCTATAACCTAGCCAGAGAACATATGTATGTTTTAAAAAAAAAGGAAGAAAATCGGATAAGTGGTTCTCCAGTGATAAGCGCACTAACGGACAGACAGACACACAGACATACGTTGCATTTTATATATACTATAGATGTAATAAAATATATATCTATAACCTGGTCAGAGAACATATGTATGAATTTAAAAAATCACGCAAATCGGATAAGTGATTCTCGAGGGATAAGCGCAATAACGGACAGATAGGCAGACAGAGAGACGTTGCATTTTTATATATATAATATAGATATAGATTATTATTATTATATAATCTAGCCAAAGAATATATGTATGAATTTAAAAAAAGACCCGTAAATCGGATAAGTGGTTCTCGCGTGATAAACGCACTAAAGGACAGACAGACAGACAGAGAGACATTGCATTTTATATATATATATATATATATATATATTGTAGATTATAGATTATAGATAGTCTCTGCTACATAAGATTGTTCCATAATTAATGGTTTAGGCTGTGTATTGCAAGGTAACGCGCTAGCGGCAAACTTTTTTTTCCGACTTCATTCACTATTTTACGTCACTGCTCATTCCTTATGCTACCCATCGTAATAAAATATAGCCTATACCTGGCCAGAGAACATATGTATGATTTAAAAAAAAAAGTAAGTAAATCGGATAAAGTGGTTCTCCAGTGATAAGCGCACTAACGGACAGACAGACAGACAGAGAGACGTTGCATTTTATATATATTATAGATAAGCATATCAGTAGAGCCAACAGTATATTACGTTACAGCGTTGCCGCTTCGAGACACCGGCATTTTAAGATTTTTGATTATATTTTTTTATTAATTACCTATTTTTTTTTTAACTATTGAAATAATTTTTTGGATTCTTTTATTTTTTCCATAGTATTTGCTTTAATAATTTTAAAAAAATTATAAAATATAATTAATTTTTATTTGCCGTATTATTTATCTATAAGTTTGGACAAAACATCCAAAAGTTAATCCATTCATGTTAGATTATTTAATAAAATTAAATAAACAATATATAAGACTTAAAATCTTTCGATAATGAATTTATTATCATAATAATAACCATCGTTAGTCTTATAAAAAATTTTAATTATTTAATACAAAGCGTTTCTAAATGATAACATTAAAAATTTTTGGTTGGGACTATCCCACCTCAACCTCCTTAAGCAATTGATCTTTGTTTAATCAAAAACGCATAGAAACGTAGACACAGATATAGAGGAATATATTTTTTTTATTATACTATCTCCAAAAAAGGAGTATTTATTCTTATTAAAAATACTCTCGATGTTAGACGATATCTGAAAAGTGCAAAATAACAATGACATAAATTATTACACTATGTAATAAAAAAAAATTTTTTTCACTGAGTTTACAGTATAAAATACTGTTTCCTTACCGCCAACTCAATTAAAATTGATCAACAAAATAGTCACATCACGTCACGTTCATAGAGGAAGCTTTTATTGGCTTAATCAAAAATACGCTAAATTAATGACAAAAAATTTTATTATTTGATCGATTGGCTTTTCTCTTGTAGTCGGTCCTCGCAGTATCCCTCTGAAGACACCAACAGAAATCTGCAAGCATGGCTGGTTCCCATTCACCTTGACAACGCTTCTCAAACTCAGCTATTTCTTGGTGAAAGCGTTCGCCGTGTTCATCGCTAACTGAGCCTATGTTTTCCGGAAGTGTGGAAAATGGATTTTTAATGACATATTGCATCCTAGTTTATAATAGGCATCCAGCACTAATTTTATTTTTTTTTTGCCGAGGAAATTTTTCGCAACATCAATAAAACCGAACTGCCTTTTTTCTATGGAACTTAGAGTGGATAGAAGGGAGGGATCATCAATTAATTTTCTTATAATCAGTCCCAACAAAAATTCCTTCTTTTATTTTAGCATTACTGGGCTCAGAAAATTTATATTTGAGAAACTGAATTTCAGGTCCATCCTTACGTAACGCTCTGACAAAATTCTTGACTAAACCAAATTTAATACGCAATGGTTGTAAAATGATTTTCTCAGGTGATACTAAAAGGCCAGTTTTGTTTTACGTAATGATCTGAACTCGCTCTGCTATCCTATTTGCATAAGAAACAACAATATTTCGTATAACCAGTTTGCAATCCCAAAATCAAAGCAACTACTTTTAAATCTACACCTATTTACCATTTAAAACGTTGTATATTTGATTTTTTTTAAAATTAGTTTTAAAAAGTCATAGGTTTCTTTTAAATAAGCATCGTAACGCGACAGGCAAAGATGGAAATATGTTGCCGTTGTGGAGTAAAACTGCCTTTACACTTTGATACGTCAATAGTCTCCACTCCTCTGGCGAATGATGGTGGCCTATCCTCTTTTGAATAAAAGAAGCTGTGACGATTTCGATAAGCTGTAATTTTAACATCAGTAAAAAAGTTCGGGTTGACTAATCAAATGTGATTCTAATGCAGTAGTTGGATCTTGAAATTATTCTCCACTAGAAGGAATGGGTTCGCTTTTTTCTTCTATAGAACTCGATGAACTTTAAAGGTCGTGTCGGTACAGGAATTTAAGGAGAATGAGGTAGTGGCATTGACCTGATGGGACATTAACATATATCACGGAACTTTTTTTTAAAAAAAAAAAAACCCTTCACACTTGTCAAACAAAAGTAACCATCGTTGTAACCTTTCACTAACGCCCGCACGTTGAAGCGCAATTTTGTAACGTGTTAAAAAAAATGCCCTCCCGTTTGGGCGCAATTTTGTAACCTCTTAAAGCGGGGCCTTTTTCTTATAGTCTCACGTTGGACCGCGACTTTAAAAGGTCTTACCCTACTTTACTTTTAATAAATATATATATTTTTCCCCTTATGTATATCATAATTTCAAAATGGATTGAGTGGATATTAATACTCAAAGAACTAAAGAAATTAGACATAAACTAGCTTAGTTTTTTGGTAGAGAAATATGGATAAGAGATAATTTTTGTACGTCTTTTGAAAATAGTCTCTATAGTTGTTTAAAATTTTGGTTGTACAGATTTTGGGCACCATTCATTTTAAAATAAAAAGAATCTAACTTCAGCTCAAAAAAAATGAAAAAATTCTGAAGTGTTATGTAGTTGCTAAAAAAAATTTTAATATGGTACAATCGTTGCGTCCTGAAAGATAAAACGAGTGATTCAGTGAAACACTAGATTGAAATAAAGAAAATGGTTTATTAATGACAAAATTAAAAGTTCTAACTTCGCTACACTTTAAAATTACTACTACTAAATAAAATCCCTTAGTCTAGTAGATGGTACGATTATATAGAGTCTTTAAATCAGGATTCTAATTAAAGGCTTAGGTAAACACGATGTTAAAAGTTCATGGAATTAACTTCACGAGTTACACGTGCTGAATAGATAATGTAAACGCACTTGTCAGCAGGAAGCAAGATCTATGGATTGATGTGCTTATGACTTACGGTTTTTCTGTTAGTTTTTAGCCTGTTCCTGTGAGATCTTCATAACCATATTGTCTCAACCTTTGCTACCCCAGTGCCTTTTGGGCTGCTAAACACTTCTTGACCCGAAATGTCTGGCAATGAGCAGGATATTTCAAGGAAAAGGCCTTGAACTTCAAAGCTAAAAACCAACTCTGCACTACCACATCACTAACAAACTACCACGGCAACGTGAGGGAAAAAGCCTACTGCGGCTTGATGATCTAAAAAGCCCACTGCGGCTACATGATGGAGATAGCCGTTACTACAACTTGGCTGGAAAAAGCCTTTACTACATCTCGGCTGGAAAAAGCCTTGAACAATGCCATACGCACGCTTAAATATTTTTCTCCCTTTCTTAAAGTAACGTCTTTAAAATGGCTTTCTTCCCGGATACAAATCATTAGCCAATTAGACAAATTCGATGCAAATTAAGTAGTCCAGTAGTCAACCCGCAATGCACACTGTAAAATTTAAATTAAACTGCTCAAGAATTTAAAACACTGTTCCAAGCTACACTGCTTAAAAGTTGAAATCACTGCAATAAATATAAAAATGGAAAAAAATATAAATTATAGGGAGAAAAACAGTGTCGTAACATGATCTTAAAATCTAGGAAAAAATGAATGTTACATCGTCTGTGTGGTTATTGGGTTTACGCCCCTGCATGGGTACGCCAAAACACATTTCTTTTATAGCACTATTTTACCAATCCGTCAAATATTTATAACATTTGAAACCACACACTCGGGGCACGCACGATTTATCTTGACGTTCAATTGCGGTCTTAAAATAAGCCTCATAACACTTTTCAAGCAGCGGCAAAAAAAAAAAAATGGCTTTTTTTTCACTTTTAGAGGTAAATTTACCACAAACGTAACAAAACAAACTAGGCAAATTAACACAAACGCGTGGCATTTTGTATGTTTAGCACTAATCTAAATGTTTTGATCACATTTATACATAAAAAAGTAATATTTTTATGACTAACCCAAACAAGTGATACGAGGAGTAAATAAAACAAATTACTAGTTTTCTAGGTTACGAGATGTTATGTCGACATAAAATCTTTTTTTTGGTATACTAGAAGTACCTAATACGAATTCGAGATATCGATGAATTTTTTAGTGTTACATAGTGATTATTATCGCAAGTTTTAGACCTAGAAGGATTTTATATTATTAGCGCTCTCGCAAGCAAAAGTCAATAGGAAATCTAACTTACGTTAGATACCTTTTGAACAAAGTAATTGAACATGACAGAGTAACTCAAGGGTTTTTTTTTATGACTCTTAACATGAAGGTTAAAACGTTTTGGATCTAGCTACTTAAAACACACTTTTTTTTTTGCAAAATTTGCGATATAATCAGTCCAATGTTTTTCTAACATTTCTATACCTTTCTTGTAGAAGGATTTGTCTTTGCCTTCAAAATAGGCCTCAGTTTCGGCGATAACTTCTTCACTGGCGCCAAATCTCTTTTCCGCGAGCATTTTTTTAAGGTCTGCGAATAGATAATAGTCGCTAGGGGCCAAATCTGGAGAATACGGTGAATGACGAAGCGATTCGAACTTCAATTTATGCAATTTGGCCATGGTAACCATTGACTTGTGACACTTTTTTTTCTTGTTTATTTGGGGCCGTTTTTTTTGTGATTTACGTCTTCAAACACACCAATAACTTTATATAATATTCGCTATTGATGATTTTTCCCTTGTCAGCATAGTCTATGAAAATTATTCCATGCGCATCCCAAAATACAGAGGCTAAAACCTTACCAGCCGACTGTTGTGTCTTTGGTCGCTTTCACCGGCTGCTGTCGATTCAGCTGACTGCCGATTTGATTCCGGTGTGTAGTGGTGGATCTATGTTTCATCTGTTGTCACATATCACACGAAAAAATCCTTTTTATTGCACTGAAACAGGTCCAAACAGAGCTCAGAATCATCAACACGTTGTTATTTTTGGTCCATTGTGGGCAAACGCGGTACCCATTTCGAACAGAGCTTTCTCATGCCCAAATGTTCATGCAAAATATGACCACCACGTTCTTTTGATACGATTAGAGTGTCAGCTATCTCACGCAATTTTACTTTACGGTTATCCAAAACAATTTTGTGGATTTTTTATGTTTTCCAGTGTAACCACCTCATTTGGGCGTCCAGAGCGTTCAGCATCATTTGAGTCTATACGACCGCATTTAAATTCAGCATACTAGTAAATGATGAGTGAGTTTCCAGACGCAGAGTCCCCATAACACTTATCAAGCTATTTCTTTGTTTGAACGATATTTTTTCCTATTAAAAAACAGAGTTTAATCAACACACGAATTTCGATTTTTTCCATTGTTTTGAAAATATCAAAAGTAGCGTCACTAAAATCACTGTAACTTGTAAATTAATAGTCGAAACGTCATGAAATTTTGACATGTATCGTTTGAAGGTTGGTACTTCCTAACAATCATATGGATTTTTTGTAAAGGGCGACATCTACGTGTCATATCAAAAACTTTTCAACCTACGTGTTAAGTGTCCTCATAGATCGTTTTTTGTGAGTGACAGTTGATGTATTTCCATACCAACAGTCCAACGTATAGTATTTATGGTAGAAGCTCGAATACTAGCGGCTGCAGTAAACAGTTATACAATACGTACAGCGAATTCAAACAGCAGTTCGTTCTAAATAAAAGTTAATAACACATGGGCTGAAAAGTCCCGGGCCTAACAAAGAAAACACGGTTTTTTTTTGGTTCAAAATTAGCTTTATTCATCAACGTAATCTCCATCAAGAGCAACACAATCATTCCAGCGCCGCTCTAACATTTCAATACCACTTTTGTAGAACGATTTATCTTTTGCCTCAAAATAGGCCTCAGTTTCAGCGGTAACCTCTTCATTCGTGCGAAATTTCTTACCGGCGAGCATTTTTTTTCAGGTCTGCGAACAGCCAGTAGTCGCTGGGAGCCAAATCTGGCGAATACGGTGGATGTGGGAGCAATTCGAAGTTCAATTCATGTAGTTTTGCCATTGTTTTGATTGACTTGTGACACGGTGCGTTGTCTTGATGAAACAAAATTTTTTTCTTCTCCAATAACGCTATATAATATTCACTGTTGATGGTATTTCCTTTCTCAAGATAGTCGATGAATATTACACCACGCACATCCCAAAATACCGAGGCCATAACCTTTCCAGCCGATTGTTGTGCTTTCGGGCGCTTTGGACGAGGTTCACCAGTTGCTGTCCACTCAGATGACGATCGTTTTGATTCCGGAGTGAAGTGATGGATCCATGTTTCATCCATTGTCACATATCGACGCAAAAATTCCGGTTTGTTACGTTTAAACATGGCCAAACACTGCTCAGAATCATCAACACGTTCTTGTTTTTGATCAACAGTGAGCAAACGCGGCACCCACTTTGAACAGAGCTTTCTCATAGTCAAATGCTCATGCAATATAAAGCCAACACGTTCTTTTGATATCTTTACGATGTCAGCTAACTCACGCAACTTCACTTTTCGATCATTCAAAACGATTTTATGGATTTTTTTGATGTTTTCTGGTGTTACCGCCTCATTTGGACGTCCACTGCGTTCTGCATCATCGGTGTCTCTACGACCACGTTTGAAGTCAGCAAACCAACGTTTTATTGTTGTTTCTGATGGAGCGGAGTCCCCATAACACTTTTCAAGCCATTGCTTCGCTTGAACGGTATTTTTTCCCCATCAAGAAGCAGTGTAAAATTAAAACACGAAATTGTTTTTGATCCATTGTTTTGAAAATAACAAAAGTAGCGTCACTCTTAGCACAATAACTCACAAACTAATGAATAGAATATCATGAAATTTTAACAGCTGTCTTTTGAAGGTTAGTATTAACTGAAAAAAAGGTGACTGCAATAAAACTAGCGCCATCTATGTGTTAGGCCCGGGACTTTTCAGCCCATGTGTTATTATGTGACCCTACAAAATTATGTCGGGATATTCCATTCCACTATCATCACCCTTGAACTTGCTAGTTTTTAAGGATTCTCAAAATTTAGAACTATTATTTTCCAGTAAAGAGTTTTATACTCCGAAACAACTTTTAGGCCTGTACAAAGCTTAACTTCAACCCTTACAAGGCTCAAATGAGAACATCGATGGAATTGTACTCCCTTGAGGCTCTGCTATCAAACTCTGCATTTGTTAAATTATATCAAGAAGTGAGTTAGATGCTTGGTTTAGAATCCGGAAATAGCTAAAAAACTTGATTTTCTGAAAGGCTGGAGACTTGAGTTTATTCTACAGATACTTTCTTGATTCCCCCCAAAGTGGTACATGCTAACAATACACACCGTCGGAGATTCAACCTGGCACTCCTGATACAATGTTATTCAAGAACCCTTGTATATAGGGAACCCCATTCCTTTATAATGAATTTCCGATGATTAGGTTTTAAATCGATTACCACCTGCTGTGATTCGTGGCCAACATCAATCGCTACTTCCGCTCACGCGTTGCACTTACTGTGATTTAGAGATTTCTCTGCAGCGCGTGTATTGTACTCATAGAAAAGTACCGCCAATTTTATTGTGAAAACCCACCCTCAGGATTCCTAGATCATGAAAAACATAATTTCCAATTTACATAAATTTGCTTGTTGGTATCAGAACTCTCAAACGAAACGAAATATCTATTTGAAACTTGGTACATATATACTACTTAAAGTAGGAAAGGGCCCTATAGTTGTTGAGCGATGTCCGATCAGGCGGAAGGAATGAGAGTCGATAAATTTTGTATGGTTTCAATAGTATTATAAGAATTTTTCCTGGTTTTTGGTTGACTTAGTTAACAAATGTTAAGTATAATTTTTTACAGTCAAACATATATGAGAGCAAAACTGTCAGGAAAAATACTTGGTATACAGTCAGTCCAAATAGTCTCCATACACTACCTGCTTTCTATCCTATTTTTCTGTTATGTTTAATTGATTAATTGAAACTATGAGAAAACATGTTTAAATTAATATTTGAAACTTAACCAACGAGGATTAGTATTAAAACCAACTACGGAACATTTTTAGAAATTACATCATTGTTATAAAAATGTAAACAAAATTAATGTCAAAAAAGTCTCCATACACTTAACAATTACCAATAACACAGGTCTGCAACAGAAATGCTGTCTGGATTTTTTCAACTGATTTCTATGTATTTAGGTGTTCTGAAAACTAAAAAAATACACAAAAAATTCCAGAACGTCAGGTTATTTTGCAAAACGCAAAATTTTATTATAAAAAGGGGTTTTTTGGGCTAACTTGAAGTCATAAATAAATAGGTACAATTTTATTTTGATTACTGTTTTTAAATGTATACAGGGCATAACTATCATTACTTTCTAAATAAAGAACGCCCTGTGTGAGCTAAATTAACAAACATAAACGATGTAACCAGAACGTGCGCGCTCCGATAGTGTAGAAAGTGGCGCGGTACAATTACGTGTTAACTCGTCATTGTTTTATAGATCTTGGTTCAATATAGTGCAATGTCATCTGTGCGGAAGTGTGTGAATTCGTCTGACAGTTTCTGTTATATTTGTGGCGAATATATGGTATTAAAGCAACAACTTAATATTATGGACTTTGTAAAAAAAGTATACTTCACGTATTTTGGCTTAAAACTTGGAGATCAGGATAAAGTTTGGGCACCTCATAAAGTCTGCAAACCATGTGTTGAAGACCTTCGAAATTGGTTTAAGGGCAAGAAAAAAGCTTTCCGATATGCGATTCCTATGGTATGGCGCGAGCAAAAGAACCATAGTGATGATTGTTACTTTTGTTCGTGTAATGTGAAAGGGTATAATTCAAAATGGAAGCAGTCCATTTCATACCCCAATCTGCAATCAGCTATTTGTCCCATCCCTCATGGGACCGAAATACCAGTGCCCAAGGCCCCTGCTACCTTGGAAGAGATTCCAAGTTCTGATGAAGATGGTGCTGTACCTGAACCTGATGACAAGTCAAGTTTTCAATTTGAAGATGACAGCAGTCCGAAATTGTTTTGCCAGGGCGAGCTAAATGATTTGGTAAGAGACT
Organism: Pachyrhynchus sulphureomaculatus; assembly: GCA_019049505.1. Lineage (NCBI taxonomy): Eukaryota > Metazoa > Arthropoda > Insecta > Coleoptera > Curculionidae > Pachyrhynchus > Pachyrhynchus sulphureomaculatus. Next base: position 29,498,127 of record CM032451.1, read on the forward strand.
TGAATCTTCCCAAAAAAACGCTGCTGAATTGCTTGGATCAAGGCTCAAAAGCAGGAACTTACTTTTGCCGGGAGTGTCTTCCTCCTGGTTTAGATATCGTGAGAAGCAGTTTACTTCCTATTTTGCTCAAGAGGACGAGTTGGTTTATTGTACTAATATTGAAGGTTTGATGGATACATTTAAGATCTCATACGACCTAGCACAGTGGCGTATTTTCACAGATTCTTCAAAAAGAAGCCTTAAAGCAGTTCTGCTTCACAATGGCGGTTTCTATGCTTCCATTCCTGTCGGTCATTCCGTACACCTCAAGGAAACTTACAAGAACTTGGAATTGGTTCTTTGCAAATTAAAATATAAAGACCACGGTGGCAAGTGTGTGGTGATTTAAAAATTTTGGGCATGTTGCTCGGACGACAATCTGGGTTTACCAAATCCCCTTGCTTTTTGTGTCTATGGGATAGTAGAGACCGAGCAAATCACTGGACCAAAAAGTGTTGGCCTCCGAGGGAGCTTAAAGTTGACGAAAAGAACGTCCTGCATGAAACTTTGGTGCTTCCTCATAAAGTTCTTCTACCGCCGCTTCACATAAAGCTGGGATTGATGAAGCAATTTGTAAAGTCACTTCCAAGAGATGGAAATTGCTTCAAATACTTAATATCAAAGTTTCCAGGCCTCTCGGAGGCAAAGTTGAAGGAAGGTGTTTTCGTTGGACCAGATATTAGACGGCTTATGGCTGATCCACAATTCATCACAATCATGACGGATCCTCAAAGAGAGGGGTGGATTGCCTTTAAAGAGGTTATAGAGAAATTTTTAGGCAATAACAAAGACCCTAACTACAAACAAATCGTCAAAAGAATGTTAAAAGCATTTCAAGCTTTAGGTTGCCTAATGAGTTTAAAAGTACATTTTCTTCATTCCCGCCTCGACTACTTTCCAGAAAATTTAGGAAATCTGAGTGAAGAGCAAGGTGAACGATTTCACCAAGATGTTAAGGAGATGGAAAAAAGATACCAGGGAAGATGGAGCGTCTCAATGATGGCAGACTACTGTTGGACGCTTCAGAGAGACCTCCCAGATGCTTCCTACAAGCGAAAATGTACCAAAAGGAGTCTCACTGGAAAAAAGAAATGTGTTTAGTGCTTACTAATGAATGTATTTTAGATAAAAAAATAAGTTTTGTTACGCAATTATAAATTAAAAAAAAAAATTTTTGTCTTTTATCTTTTATTTTAAGATGATAACTTGTTTAACATAGATACCTACATTGTCAGAAAACGTAACGTTCTATGAAAAAATAAAAGTCATTTTCGGATTCAGTACATCCAAAAACATAAGAATTATGCAAAAAAACCAAAACAGCTCTCATTTTTTTTTTGTAGACTTGTGTAATAGTTTGACGGAGTTTAACGGAAAAGAACAACTTCGTTTAAACTAATATTTAGTGGAACCGCCGGCGCCGTAATCTTTTTGTCATGCTTGCAACCAGCTTTCCGGTAACTTCTCCCATTCGTTCAATATTCTGTTTTTTTATTCTTCTCTATTTGAAACATTATGTTTGCGAACGCGCCGTTTAAGTTCCTGCCATAAATGTTCGATGGGGTTAACATCGGGTGATTGAGGAGGTGTACGAACCTGCTGCCACACATTATGGATCATCCATTCTCGCACCAGGGTTTTCCTGTTGGAAAATGTATCCTTTTTCGTGTGCTTTCTCTTAGATAAACATGCTGATCAATAGTACCATTAATAAAATGTAGATTTCCAACCCCTCCCGGGGACATGCATCCTAAAAGCAGAACACTGTCGCTCCCTTGTCTCACTGTGGAACAAATGTTTTTAATATCGAATGCGGTATTCTTCTTTCTCCAAACTTGAATTCTGCCATCAGAGCCATCAGACCCAGAGAGGTTAATTTTATTTTCATCACTAAAAATTACGCATTCCCAAAATTCAAGAGGTTTAGTAACGTATTCCCTAGCAAAAGCTAACCGCTTCTTAAGATTAGCTTCCGAAATTAACTGCTTCTTCCTGGCTGCCCTGTGTAAACAATTTCTCACTGTTTCTGAACAAACATTTTTTTGAAAATAGTTCCCGTACTTCTTTTAATTTTAGTGCACTTTTCTTGGGATCGATAATTATTTGTCTAACAATACTGGCTTCTTCACGTGGAGTCAGTTTCTTGGGACGACAGAAGCGTTGTCTAATTTTATAGGAACCCGTTGATTTAGACTAGTTTACAATGCACTGAACAGTAGCATGCGACTTTTTAACAATTTTTCCTATATTTCTGTATGATTTTCCATCTTTCCACAAATCAGTTGTGATCTTTCGAACTTGAAATGGAATTTCACAGTTTTTCTTGCTCATTTTTAATACTACTTTGAAAACCCACTGCAAAATTACTAGCAACAAGTGACAGATTATAAAGTATGACTGAAAATTATTCATTTGTTTTCAGTTTAGGAAACAATAGATAGCTTGATAAATTGCGGCTGATTATAACGTGTTTTTTTCAATGCAGTTCTTGCGTGTATGGAGGCTTTTTTGACACTAATTTTGTTTACATTTTTATAACAATGATGTAACTTCTAAATAAAATGTTCCATAGTTGTTTTTAATACTAATCCTCGTTGATTAAGTTTCAAATAATAATTTAAACGTGTTTTCTCTCATAGTTCTAATTAATTAGTTAAACATCACAGAATTATGTATGTATGTATGTATGCATAGAATACAAAGCAGGTGCTGTATGGAGACTTTTTGGACTGACTGTATATGGTATTATGAGTCTTGGGGTTTTTGAAGTTAATAAATCTGAAAATTATATTATTTTTTCAATATATCCAATTTTAGCGAATATAGTTAGTAGGAAGAAATTGCAGTTTCAGCTGTAAATAAATCTACTATAATATTACTATATATATATATATATATATATATATATATATATATATATATATATATATATATATATATATATATACATATATATATATATATATATATATATATATATATATATATATATATATATCAATCGATTTTATAACGTCTTCCGTCTTCCGATGCCTAATCTCCACTCCTCCCGGTTTCTCCATCCCTCCTCCTCCAGATCTCTCTCTAGTACTTCCTTGTTAATTCCTGCTCTCCAGCTTTGGCGTGGTCTTCCTCGCTTTCTTTTTCCATGAGGGTTCCAATTTAAAATCTTTTTAGGTAGTCGGTCTTGTGACATTCTCTGTACATGTCCGTACCATACCAACTGTTGGGTTCTGATTTCGTCCACTATATCGTGCTTTATTTCTAAAGCTCGTCTTATCATGTCATTTGGTATGCGGTCTTTTCTGGATTTTCTGGCTGCTCGTCTCCAGAAATCCATTTCTGTAGCTTTTAGTATTTTTTCTGTTCTTTCCTTCAATGGCCACACCTGGGAGCTGTAAGTTATTATACTTTTCACTACTGAGTTGTAAATTCTCTTCTTATTTTCAATGGTTATGTTTTTGTCCCATAGTATACTATTAAGCATTGCAATCGCTTTTCTTCCTTGGATATTCCTCTCGAATATTGCTTCTTCCAGTGTTCCGTCCCTAGATATTCTCGTTCCCAAATACTTATAACTGGCACAGTGTTTGATGGTGTGTCCTGTGGCCAGTTGCAAGTCCTGCTGTTGTCCTCCGACGCACATGTACTAGGTCTTTTTAATATGGACTTCTAGGCCCCATTTTTCATATTCCTCCATAAGTTTTCGTGTCATGTATTCCATATCATCGATGTCCTGAGCGACTAAAAAATACTAATTATTATCTCATTTAACATATCGAGTTGTAATACTTATTTATTTTATTTATATATGGTTTTTCAATACATAAAGGTATATTACAACCGTAAGTGGGTTCTAAATCAACTAATTAAATAAATAATCAAAAAACGTCAATACACACAAATCGATTTCTTACGCTACAAAAAATATACCTAAAGGCTAGCAAACAAAATAAGTGGGATCATTATTAAAAGTGGTTTTAAGTGACACTGAAACATGACTGCAACATAAATAATTAATAATGTGTCACAAACTCGAAGTATAATAGTGTACCAGGGCAGATTGAAAAATCTTGTACAAAACACGATAAATAATGTTTTTTTTGCAAAAACAATAATTTGTTTCTCACCGTAATCCTCATTGAGGTCAAACATGTTTGATCCAGCAAGAATCCAATTCGACGAAAATTTCTTCCCTCCAAGCCAATTTTAAATTAGGAATAAAAAAAGTCACCAAATCTGCACTTTTGTCATCCCGACGGCTGATGTGTGGGCAGACACATTGTCCTGGAAAAGAGAAACTTTTTTACGAGCTAATCTTGATCTCTTCTGCCTCCCCTCACTATGCAAATTGTCTAGTAACGTTGCGAAATAAGAGCCAGACACTGTTTTACCATTTCCATTCCCAAATAGTCAATCAATCATGATGATACCCTGTGAGTCCTAAAGAACAGTGACCATCACTTCACCCGTCAATAAAACTGATTTCGCTTTTTCAGTGCATTTTTATATTCGCCAACTCAATGTTTTAACTGCCGTCTTGTCTTCAGAGTGTAAGGGGAGATCCACGTTTCGTCTATAGTCACAAAACGCCGCCAGAAGTCCTTCGGAATACACTCCAACTTTTCCAAACACGATTTTGAAATGCCTCTCTTCGTACAATTTTGGTCTGGAGTGGACAAACGCGATACTGACCGCATGCTCAACTTTTTCAGTTTAGGAACTTCATGCAGGATATTGCATACCCATTCATATGAGATGCCAGCATCTCAGCAATCTCATCAAACTTAATGTGACGATTTTTCATCACGATTCCACGAATTCTATCGACCACTCCTTCAGAAAAAACCTGAATCGGGCGTCCCGAAGGTGCAGCATCTGCAGTACTCCTACGACCACGTTTAAAGCATTTATCTAGTAATAAATGGTCTTGAGAAATGGGTCGGAGTCCCCATGAACTTTCTTCAGTTCAGTTTTTATGCAGACCGTAGTTCACTTTTGTAAATAAAAATGTTTTATCACTACACGACACTCGGCTTTTTCCATTCCCGAAACTATCACTTACGATAGCTGCCAACAACCATTGCATTTTGCATCTGTATCAACCTTTGAACACAACTGGTACAAGAACCGCGTTTACCGACAGTCATGTCACTTAACAAAACACTCCGCCATTTCATAAAAATTTGCCAGACTTATCAATCCAACCTCGTTTATGATATTTTTGGAGTTTATGCATTAATACTCCTAGTATTTTTAAGGCAACACCTACTGATTCATTTATTGTATACCGTACATAATACAATGGTAAATTAATTAGGCTAACAAATGAAGTGTTACTTTGAATGCCTGTATCTTTCTGCCTTCTTCTTCTTCATAAGCCAATGCTTCTCCACTGCAGGAGATAGGCCTTTTCAAGTTTCTTTCAATTGTATCTATCATATGCAAAATGGAGCCATCTATTTTCTGCTATCAACCTGATATCATCAGTCCATTGGTCTTCCAATACTTCTTCTGCTCTCTCAAGGTATCCATCCAAGTTTTTTTGTTGTCTATCTACCATCATTCGTTCTAACCACATGCCTCACCTATCGCTACTTTAATTTTGCCACTTTTTCGCTGATGTCTGTAATCCTTGTTGTTCGTCTGATATCCTCACTTTTAATGTGTTCTCGTAAACTAATACCTAACATCTGTCTTTCCATGGCCTGTTGAGCACGTTGGAGTCGACAAAGACTATTCTTTGTAAGGGTCATGGTTTCCAGCTCATATGTACTTACTGGAAGTATGCAGCTCTCGTACATTTTTCTTTTTAAGGTCATGGAGATATGTCTGTTTTTTAGAATGAATCCCAGTTTTTGAAATGCAGCCCAGCTCAGACTAATTCGCCTTGGTATCTGTTTGATTCTCCCTATCCAATCTAATCTTATGTTCCAACTATATATACTCTTCCACTCTCTCGATCTATTCAGTGCCGATCTTAATTTTTGTGTGTGATGAGCTTAGAAATTTTGTTCTCTTAATGTTCAACTAGAGTCCAACTTTCTCTGAAGCTTGATTAAGTTGTTCTATCATAATTTGGAGTTCTTCTAAATCTTCGCTAATCAGTACTACATCATCTGCGAATCGCAAATATTGTAAATATGTGCCATCGATTTTAATTCCCTCCTCTTCCCACTTAAGCCTTGTAGAAACATCCTCTAACGCCAGGGTAAACAATTTTGGTGAAATTGTGTCTCCCTGCTTAACACCTTTCCTTATGTCGAACAATTTATATATTTTTTTTTTTATAATAAAAGGTAGCCAGTAACCTGATCAGGAACCCACTTTATGTAAAATTTCTTCAAAATCCGTTCAGTTGTAATATAACACGTAGGCTGAAAGTTTTCGGTCTGACACAAAGATGTCGCCCTTTTCAAAAAATCCATATGATTACCAATACCAATCTTTAAACGATACATGTCAAAATATTATTACATTTCGACGATTAGTTTACAAGTAAGAGTCATTTCAGTGACGCTACTTTTGATATTTTCAAAACAATGGAAAAAATCGAATTTTGTGTGTTGATTAAACTCTGTTTTTTAATGAGAAAAAAACGCCGTTCAAGCAAAGGAATGGCTTGATAAGTGTTACGGGGACTCTGCGCCTGGAAACTCACTCATCATTTACTAGTATGCTGAATTTAAATGCGGTCGTACAGACTCAAATGATGCTGAACGCTCTGGACGCCCAAATGAGGTGATTACACTGGAAAACATAAAAAATCCACAAAATTGTTTTGGATAACCGTAAAGTGAAATTGTGTGAGATAGCTGACACCCTAAAGATATCAAAAGAAGGTGTTGGTCATATTTTGCGTGAACATTTGGGCATGAGAAAGCTCTGTTCGAAATGGGTAACGCGTTTGCTCACAGTGGACCAAAAACAACAACGTGTTGATGATTCTGAGCTCTGTTTGGACCTGTTTAAGAGTAATAAAAAAGATTTTTCATGCGATATGTGACAATGGATGAAATGGGATTTACCACTACACACCAGAATCAAATCGGCAATCAGCTGAGTGGACAGCAGTCGGTGAAAGCTACCCGAAGCGACCAAAGGCACAACAGTCAACTGGGAAGATTTTGGCCTCTGTATTTTGGGATGCGCATAGAATAATTTTCATCGACTGTGCTGAGAAGGGAAAAAAACCATCTCTAGCGAATATTATGTAAAGTTATTGGTGCGTTTGAAGGCAGAAATCGCACAGAGATGGCCCCAAATGAATAAGAAAGAAGTGTTCTTTCACCAAGACAACGCACTGTATCACAAGTCAATGGTTACGATGGCAGAATTGTTTGAATTGAATTTCGAATTGCTTTCCTATCCACCGTATTCTCCAGATTTGGCCCCCAGCGACTATTATCTATTCGCAGACCTCAAAAAAATGCTCGCGGAAATGAGATTTTGCTCCAATAAAGTTATCCCCGAAACTGAGGCCTATGTTGAAGGCAAAAACAAATCCTTCTATAAGAAAGGTATAGAAATGTTACAATAGCGTTTGACTGATTGTATTGCTCTTGGAGGAGACTATTTTGATCAATAAAATCGAATTTTGCAAAAAAATGTGTTCTGAACCAAAAACTTTTCAGCCTACGCGTTGCACATAGTCAGAAAAACAGATAATATATATCTTAGCGGTTGTTTTGGCCTCTAAATACATAAAATAATACCTAAAACTTATCCAATTATAAAATGGATCAGGTGGTATAATAATATTTTCCTATTTCTTCCCACATGACTTCTGGGACCTAGTAGCCCAAACATCTATTTGTGTTTTCATATTTTGTGTGTATTTTATAACGGTCTGACAAGTGACTGGAAATTTTGTATTACACTATGAAAACTATTTAATACCTTGTTTGGAAATTGTTGTTTTTGGGTTTGGTTACGTAAGTCAGGGGCAAAATAAATAAAGTTGTCCAGCTAATATTTTCAGGGTAAACTAGATAGGTATAAAAACCTAATATGTGTGTAACATATATTAAAAATGAATGAATATATCTGAATTTGGTATTTATTATATATTAATGTAAATTTTTAGGGTCAAAAGTATACAAAATAATATGTACAGCAAACTAAATGCTTATTAGAGATTTCGGAACAAAGGTTTCACCGGACACGTATCACATTATTTTTTAATGTGGTTTCTAAAAATCTAATTGTAAAAGTTCAAAATAGGACCACGCCTTAATATTAAAGTCAATAAGAAACCTATTTAATGATACAAATGTGGAAAAAACAATAGTCTATGAAGGCATCACTAATAGCAGATTGTTTGACGGATATAGTATGGAAAAATAAATACCTCACAGTGGAAAGTAAAATAAGAATATACAATACAACAGTGAGACCGATACTCACATATGCTGTAGAAACAAGAGCTGAGACATGTAAAACAGCACAAATGATGAGGACAACAGAAGTGAAGGTGATTAGGGACATACATGGAAAAACTATCCACGATCCGCAACAAAGATCTAAAAGGAGATCCAAGAAATATCCAAATGAACTAGAAGAAAATGGATAAAACACGTAGATCGGATGGACGACAACAGGCTGGTAAAAAGGCCCAAACTCAATAAATCCTGTGGTTTCTAAAAATCTAATTGTAAAAGTTCAAAATAGGACCACGCCTTAATATTAAAGTCAATAAGAAACCTATTTAATGATACAAATGTGGAAAAAAAATTACCAAAAAAATAATGAAGACTAAATTACCAAGAGAAATATGGAAGACTTCTAATTGTTTTGTCATTTTTTTAGAAAAGCCACTGCTGGATATTTTTTAAATTAAAATTATCAATTTATTTTGTCGCTCCAACACAATTAAATCTAAATACGAGGTTGGTTTGAAAAGTCCGTGCAAAGTCCGAGAGATAGCACCACCGGCGCGTATCGAGGTCATGTTTAGTTAGTAGCATCTCTTGAATGAACGCACACCAAGTTTCAGCCATATTGGTCTATTTCTTTGTGTTTGGCATTCGTGTGAATCAAGGAAGTCGAGTGATTTTCAAGAAATGGACGAAAAAAGAATTTCGTGTGGTGATTAAACATTACTTTATGAAAGGCAAAACGCCTCAGGAGACTAAAGAGAAGCTTGATAAACATTATGGCGACTCTGCACCTTCGATTAGAACAGATTATAAGTGGTTTCAAAATTTTCGGACTGGCCATATGGGCACAAGTGACGCTGAACGTTCTGGACGGCCTGTGGAGGTTACGACTCCAGAAATCATTGACCAAATCCATGATATGGTGATGGATGACTGAAGAGTTAAGGTGCGTGAGATTGCTAGTGCTGTGGGCATCTCGACTGAACGGGTACATAATATTTTGCATAAACATTTGGACATGAGAAAGCTATCCGCTAGATGGGTGCCGCGATTGCTCACGCTTGACCAAAAACGAAATCGTGTGAAGTGTTGCAAGGATGGTTTGCAGCTGTTCCAGAAGAATCGGGAGGACTTTAAGCGTCGTTTCGTCACTGTGGATGAAACATGGATACATTACTATACTCCTGAGACCAAACAACAATCTAAACAATGGGTTACCAAGGGGGAATCTGTACCAAAAAAGGCGAAGACCGTTCCTTCGGCCGGAAAGGTTATGGCGACTGTCTTTTGGGATTCGCAAGGGATAATCCTCATCGACTATCTGGAAAAGGGTAAAACTATTACAGGTGAATATTATTCATCGTTATTGGACCGTTTGAAAACCGAGCTGCAAGAAAAACGCCCGCGATTGGCCCACAAGAAAGTTCTTTTCCATTACGAAAACGCACCAGCACACACCTCAGCAGTTGTGGTCGCAAAATTAATGGAAATAGGATTCCAACTCGTTTCACATCCCCCTATTCTCCAGACTTGGCTCCCTCGGACTACTATTTGTTCCCCAATTTGAAGAAATGGCTGACGGGACAAAGATTTTATTCAAACGAGGAGGTGATTGCAGACACTAATGGATATTTTGCAGACTTGGACAAATCCTATTATTCGGAAGGGATCAACAAACTAGAACATCGTTGGACGAAGTGTATAAGCCTAAAAGGAGATTATGTCGAAAAATAAAAAAGGTTTACCCCAAACACATAAGTAGTTTTTATTTTTGCACGGACTTTTCAAACCAGCCTCGTATGTATAAGAGAATGTAGAACAAATATAAAAGTGGAACATCTACTGGGCAAGGAAGTAAAAATAAACGCCGGAATAAGATAAGGCGATTAATTTAGTCCCTTTATCTTCAACCTCGTCATGGACAGAATGATGGAGAATCATCCAAAAAGTAGAAGATACAAAATGGGCAACAGACACTTCCACATAATCTGCTACGCCGATGATAAAGGATTTATCTCCGATTCTGATGACAACCTTCAGAAGATCTTTCATGCCTTCAATTTAGAAACGAGAAAACTAAACATGATTATCAACACAACCAAGACAAAATATATGGTAGCTTCAAAAGAGTTATTAAAAAGCAAGCTGAAGATCCAACGAAGTACTATTGAACAGGTTAAAAATTTTAAATGCCTGGGAACAATGATAACAAACTACGGAGATTTAAACTGGGAAGTAAAACAACAGTCTATGAAGGCATCACTAATAGCAGATTGTTTGACGGATATAGTATGGAAAAATAAATACCTCACAATGGAAAGTAAAATAAGAATATACAATACAACAGTGAGACCGATACTCACATATGCTGTAGAAACAAGAGCTGAGACATGTAAAACAGCACAAATGATGAGGACAACAGAAGTGAAGGTGATTAGGGACATACATGGAAAAACTATCCACGATCCGCAACAAAGATCTAAAAGGAGATCCAAGAAATATCCAAATGAACTAGATGAAAATATTGGAATAAACACGTAGATCGGATGGACGACAACAGGCTGGTAAAAAGGCCCAAACTCAAAAAAATCCTGCGGTAGAAGAACTAGGGGCAAACCTCCGAAAAGGTTGAAGGAATGCTGAACGTCCACATCGGAAGAGGCCTAATGGGGATAAAACAGGCAGTATGCCTACTTATATGACACACCACATAAGAAAGAAGAAGAAGAAGAATATGTATAAACACATGACGTAAAAAAAAATTCTAGAAGAACTTCATCTTCTTTCTTCTTCTTTATAAGCCACTGCTTCTCCACTGCAGGAGATAGGCCTCTTCAAGTTTCTTTTAATTTTCTCTCTCCTGAATAAGAAGGAGCCATTTTCGACTGCTATCAACCTGCTGTCATCAGTCTATCATTTCATTGGTCTTCCGACACTTCGTCTGCTCTCTCAAGGCCTCCATTTAAGTAATTTTGTTGTCCGTCTACTATTATTCGTTCTAGCCACATGCCCCACCCATTGCCACTCTCTCATTGACATTTGTAATTCTTGTTGTTCATCCTCGCTTTTAATGTATTCTCGTAAACTAACACGTAACATCTGTCTTTCCATGGTCCGTTGAGTCGACAAAGACTTTTTTTTGTAAGGGTCATTTTTTTCAGTCCATATGTACTTACAGGAAGTATGCAGCTCTCGTACACTTTTCTTTTTAAGGTCGTAGGGATATGTCTGTTTTTTAGAATGAATCCCGTTTTTGAAATGCAGTCCAGCTGAGACCAATTCGCTTTGAACTTCCATAATGTTTCGAATTCCTTTAGAAAACCCAGATTACTAAAATGCAATTTTTCTCTGAAAACACCACAAGCGAGATTATCGCAAGGCAACATTTTTTACTAAAAACAACACTAGCCAAAATATTGCAATGTTAATTTGGAAAAAAATAACGAGAAAATTGACCTTTTGAGAAAAAGTTATCACAATAAATTTGTTGGAGCCGATTGTCAAAGTTGGACATATGCAGTAAATAATCACACCTTCAGAGGGTCGTAAGTTTTATTCAGAATGTCAAAATTTATAGTACATCAAGGTTGTAGCCAATATGTCAAATCTAGACAGACCTTGGCACAAAAACTACTCTATAACTTTTTTTGGTGCCAATGGTGATTTTTGCGGAGTTCTTTCCGAGCTAACAACAATTTTGTAGCGCACGCCAAAAATAGGAATACGTCGTGCTAATACATCATGTCGGTATGAGGTTCAGCTTATCACTCATCGTACTCTTCTCTTAATGAATTCTTTTACATAGAAAACTTCATCTCCTTGGAATTAATTAGCCAAAATATCCGGCGATCATAGACATGCCGAATAGTGATTAATAATTATGTAGCTATCTTAGAATTATCAGAAAAGCAAAGACACGCATTTACATGACATTATTAAAATAACAATAATAACAATTTTCCTATTTCCTAGTCTAATAACTACTAAAAGTTCATTCATCAATAAGTGTTTTTACAACAAATTTTTAAAATCAATTTTTTTATATTTAAAAACAAAATAATACCGATCTAATTTGACGTCAATTTGTTTTTTTAAGTAATAAATTATATTTACATAAGAACAGTAACAAAGGAACAATATAAGTAGATTAAATTACTTATGGAGGGAGTGGTAAAAATTCATTTTTTATAAATTTAATTCGCCAAGCAATAAAATTGATGGTTTAATATTACATCAACATGACATTATTACCCATATACTGTAACTTAATCATTAATATCCATTGGCGTATATAAATCTATTTTGTATATTATTTATAGGCTAGGCCTTTTATATGATAAATATCTAATGAACAAACAGGCTTCAGTCCAGGAAGAGGGACTAGAGAACAAATTCTCAACATACGCCAAATAACAGGGAATTCCAAATAACAACCTATATCTGTTTTATAGATTACTCTAAAGCTTTCGACTGCATACAATGGAAACAAACTCTAGTCGAACCTAATCGGCATGGAAACACTTATACATCTTGTAAACCTTATCCTATCCGAGAACACAAACGGGAAAGGAACAAACTGGCGTCAGACAGAGCTGTGTTCTGTCACCCTCACTTTTTAACATATATAGGGAACATATAATAAGGTCTGTTTTGGTTGGCTGAAGTAGGGGTATAACAATCGGTGGACAAAAACTAAGTAACCTTGGGCATGCGGATGATACTGTTATACTTGCAACGTCAATACAAGACCGAGAATCAATTATGGAACGCCTTGAAATCACTAGCAAAATCTATGAATTGATAATGAATAGAGCGAAAACCAAAGTAATAATTGTTAGGCGTAATGAAGATCTGTCACATATAAATAAAATTGCCGGTTTAACTGTTGTAAACTATTTCAGCTATTTCAGCTATTTGGGATCCCTAATAACTAACAACAGTGGCTGTGAAGACGAAGTAAGAAGATATCTGGCTATGGCTAGAAACTCGGCGATCAAACTCACGAAGGTATGGAAAGATCCAGCTGTCACAAGAAACACAAAGTTAAGATTCCTATCCAGCCTTATATCCCCATAGCAACTTAGATATCGGAAATATGGACCATTAAACAAGTTGACAAAAAACGAATCGATGCGTTTGAAATGTGGGTATATCGAAGAATCCTTAGAGTATCATATACCAAACACCATACTAATGTATCTATTCTGGAAGAACTTGACTATATTTATATATATATATATATATATATATATATATATATATATATATATATATATATATATATATATACATATATATATATATATATATATATATATATATATATATATATATATATATATATATATATATACATATATATATATATATATATATATATATATATATATATATATATATATATATACATATATATATATATATATATATATATATATATATATATATATATATACACATATGCTCGTTCATTACTCGACCTATTAGGTTATGTTAGATTTAAACTTACCATACGTAGCTTTTTGTTCGCCTATCAGTCAATCTACATATAAAAAGTTATTGTATTTTAGATACTTTTATGCAATATATAAGAGAAATTCCCTACTTATAACCAAGAATATTGATGTTCCTAAGCTTTTTTGAGGTTAGAAAGTCATTTACAGTGGCAATTTTGATGTCCTTTATCAGCAAGATCAAAAAGAAGAAAGTTATCATATTCAGATAGATTTGTGCAGTTAAGAACTGTTCCATTCTTGCGATTAAGAATGTTTGCAACTGGAAGCTATTTTTTGAGGTAAGAGTATCACTTTATTTTTTAAATTGTCTTTGATTTCGAATTGAGAAGGTTCATATATCTAAGTATATATGTTAAAATACCAAATTTAGTCGAATTTTGTACTATTCCTAATATGGGGTAAATATGTATTTTTCATATAACCGACATATGATCAGATATAATCATAATAAGTCAATTTATTTAAAATTCTGCAGTTAGAGAGTAAACTATAAATGTTCACGAGTATTTATAAAAAAAATTATTAAAACTGGTCAAAACGTAAGCTACGTCTCGATGTCCAAAAAATATCTTATTTTTCCCAGAGTGGGTCGCGGCTAATGCGAGAATTTATATCTTAAAGAAAATGAGCAGAGTCCCATTAAACCATCTTCAATCATATCTGGACCACTTATCGTGGAAGATATTACGGAAGAATGAAGACGACCAATTTGTCAGCTTTTTAAAGGATATTGCTTCTCTTTATAAATATTAGTTGTACATATACTCGTAATAAAATTATTATTAACAACAAACTGTTCGTTTTTCAATTATTATTGTATAGCAATGATTTAAAATTTTTTGATAGACTAAATATATGCCATATTGCTCGATGGCGTTCTGCCAGTTTTCTGGCAATACCGTAATTGCGTCACTACAGAACTTATGTAGTTTCTGGGCATAAAATTTTGCCAGGTTTTTACAGGCCTGTCTTGAAACTAACTCAACGCTATTCAGGGAATTCTGCATGCAGAGGCTGGTCGCTTAAACTTCCCAACAAAGCTCTCTTCATTTTTTCCGTGTTATCAAAGATTGTTGTGGTCTGAGGTTGTCATGGTGGAAGACGATAACTTTTCTGTTGCCTAGTTCCGACCGATTTTTTAATTAGTTTCTTCAATATTGTTAATTGCAGATAACGGAGTACAGAATTAATCTTCTAGCCAGGCTGCAGCAGCTTATGATGCACGATTCTCTTCCAATCCCACCAAACAAGTAGCATTACCTTTTTTAGCAATCCGGGGTTTGCCATCGTTTGTAGAGCGTCATCCTTTTTCGAACATGATCTTTTTGGCACATTTTTGTCACACATGATCCACGTTTTATTACTTGTGACCAAACACTGCAGAGATTAATCGATTGCATTACATTTTTGTAGAGATTCTCAGATGGAATTTAGATCGAGTAAAGGTTTAAGTATCAAATCATGTGCCACCCAAACATCGAGTTTCTTTTTGCAGCCAGCTTTCTCCAAAAGGTTTAAAACTGTTTAGTGAGGAATGTTAAGTTCCTTTGCGATATCACGGCTACTTTCATGCCGGTCTTCCTTAACTTTGACTAGATTTTATCGACTTTTTCAATCATTGGCCTACCAGTGCGAGGCGCATAATTGACATGGAAATTTCCAGAACGATAGCAACTGAATCATCTTTCAGCTATTGCTTTTGGTAACGTATCTTGACCACAAATAATACAAATATATCTATATAGGCCTACGTAGTATTTGAGCCTTTGTAAGGTGTGAAACTTACCCGCTTTTTGAGGCGTCATTTTGTAGCCTATGGAAAGGTGTTTAATTGCGCCCCACGTAGACTGCGTCATTTTGTATCTTGTTAAACTGTCCTCAGTTTGAGGCATCTTTTTTTGTACCCTGTGAGAAGTTGTTTGTCCCACGCTTGAGCGCAATTTTGCACCGTTTGAATATTGGATGCCCCAAGCTTGAGCACAATTTTCTTGCAGCCCCGCTTTAATTTCTGATAATGAATTGAGTGAATCCTGATTTTAAAAGAACTAAAGAAATTAAAACACACTAGCTCAGTTTTCCTTGGTAGAGAGATATGGGTAAGAGATAATTTTTGTACGTCTTTTTGGAATTTTTTTCTATTTTTAAAAAGCTTCAGTTGTACAAATTTTTTGGGCACCATTCATTTTTAAAATAGAAAGGATCTAACTTCAGTTAAAAAAATGAAAAAATACTGAAGGGTTTTATGGGTATTACTAAAAAGAATTAGTCTAGTACAACTTATCCTGAAAAGAAAAATAGGTATTCAGTGAGACACTAGCTTTAATCAACTAAAAGAAAATTTATTCATGTTTTTTAAAATAAAAAGTTCTAACCTTTGCAGTTTTACAGGATTACAAAAAATTTTAGCCTAACAGGTAATTATGACATTTAAATTCTAAACTATGACTACCCCCGAAGACGAAAAATAGTGCTTTTCACTTCACTTTTTAGTCAGTTTAAATTGCTGTTAAGGCACTACTCATTTCACCAATCCCGGCGTACTATGAATTCGATAGATTCGGTCGGCAACCCGCACAACACACTATATACCGGACAGCTTGGAATCTCTGATTAATATACCGTTCGATACCCAAAATGAAAATAAATACAATTTGAAGTGAAAAATCAGTAACATTACATGGTCTTAAAATCTAGAAAAAAAATGAATGTTACATTTACCCCCTTCCAAAAAGAAATAGACTACACTAGTCTATTAAACTTAGGCTACTTATGAAAAGGTACAAAGTGGTACACTATCACTTAATACTAAGGTCAGAACTTAAAACAAAATTACAAACTTCGGACCTTACTACTAGACTTAATTCAATTAAGCACTAATATTAAGTACAATGAAAACCAAATGAAAATCTTTGCATGATCACAAGAATCTTATGACTAGACTTAACTTAATTAGACACTAAGGTTAAGTACATCAAAAAGCAAATAAAAATCCTTGCATGAACATGAGAAATACCTTTCCAAAATAACAATCGCGGTCTTCTTATATAAAAGAATCAGCTCTGTTATTGTTACCAAAACAAAAAATATAACTTTGTCTAGACTCTTGTCTAAATCAAAAAAAGTGAACTGAAACAAAGTATGAACACCCCCCTTAAAATATTTTAAGGATTGTCTGAAAATTTTCTATTTCAGCAAAAGAAATTTATAAAAATTCTTAAATAAAGAAAAAAAATAAAAAAATGATTCTAGTGCAAACACTTACACTAAAAAGAAAAAGTCTTGTCAGACCATTTAGCACTAGGCCAAAAAAAAAATATCTGGATAAATATCCAGACAAACGCTCGGGAAAAATCGCATCAATGCTCTAGCTCACAGCTAAGAGAACATTCTAAATCTAGTATCACTACTAGTCGCACTCGGAAAATAATCGCACTCTATAACGCAATGTCGACGTCCTAAGACATCCAGACATGCTAAAAATCGCTAGGGAAAACTCTACATCGCGCAATGTCGACGTCCTGAGACATCCAGACATGCAAAAATAGCCAGGGAAAACGCTCTAGTTAATCGCCAGAAAACACGTCAGCTCCTCGCCAACAAAACACTCTGGTATATCGCCAGAAAAAAAAAACCTCGGCTCCTCGCCAAGAAAACACTCGGTAAATAGTCCTCGACTACACAAAGCCTGCGTTCTAAAAGAACAATCTCGCCATTAACATAGTGAGCAGCTATAAAAGCTAACAATACCACTATAGGCACAGTGAATAGCTATAAAAGCTAAAATTCACTCTAAACACAGTGAATAGCTATAAAAGCTAAAATTCACCAAACTGAATGATCCTGCTTCAAAAAGCAATGTTCACTAAGAACAGAATGATTAGTCCGCGCGCAACTAACATTCAAGGAAACATTCCCAACATAACTATATGAGACAGCAAGTCTCGAAATAGGACCTCCCTAAAGTCATAATCCTAAATATAGGAGTCCATAAGCAAAACGACTCAAAATCACGCATTTTGAGCACATGCCCTCAGGCAACCAACATACACCGAAATATGTACAGAAATATATACAGAAATATGTACAGAAATACATACAGGAGTTCAAATCCCAAACTCTTGGTTATGATAACTCCATACTGAGCTTGGTGAAAGCTCTTAGCAAAAGCTAATCAAATCTTCGGCACATCGCACCAAAGTGACAAGTCTGCCTAGAAACATGAGCCAAAAAAAAAATGCCCTCCATCATTCTTCAGGGTGGCTATACAGAGATATAAAACTTAACCAGCATTGCGCCTCTTCAAGTTGCATGAAGAACCCTCGTGTACTGGTCTCGCCCTAGAACAACAACGAAAAACATTCAATCCATCCCACATAACAGGAGACAAACACCTCACCACGATATACTGAATGGTGGAGACAATAAAATACAGAATTGGTGACCCTGGTGTCCACCAACAAAAGGGAGTAGATTATAGCATCCACTAAACTGAAACGGTGTCTACCACACCACCATAAGTCAAAAAATTTAATCAATAGGGTGTTCCGAAACACACTACTGCCAACAGCCTGTCACCACTAATAGGCTAATTGGAGCTGAGGTCGACTACAGTAGTTAGGCTCTCCTTTGGTTCAAATAGAAATAACCATTGGGTAACAAAACCCCTAAAGGTCCCAAAGGTCAAACGTTCACCCCCCATAGACTACCCTTCCAATCAGTCTGTTCCTCAGGAAGACTAACTCCCTGCCAAACGTCGTAACGGCATCTGTTAGCACCCGGTGCATCACAGCCTGTAAAAACAGATAACTCATGGGATACAACCTAAAGGTTTACAAGGTTGACTTAACCAAGCTTCTAACGGAAATTTCCAAAAAACGAAATGAGCTTAAAAAGCTACATGAAGCAAAAATTTCTCAATTTTTCGGTGGCAACGCAACAAAAAACTTTTGAAGACGACAAGAGCTTTCTAGCTTAATCAGAAACAAGAAGAAAACATCGTTGACAGCTAAAATATTCGATCATGGTGTTAATCGTCTTCCTAGACAATAGCCTCTAGAAGAAACTGCTACAGGTATCAGGCATAACCGTTTTCTGTCAGCCCAAACTTCTAGATTACCTCTTGGAAATCTAAAAATTCGGTTAGGAATCTTCCTTCACTGCGCTTAGCCTCTCTTGACAAGGTTCTCATCTCGGCATCAGATTTTGATCATTTCTTTGTGAAACGACTGTCTTACTCTGCTCTCATCTCTTGTAAATGATCAGCCTTTAGTTCTCCTGCAGAACTTCAATTTTCTATCAATCTGATAGTAAACCGAAAAAAACTCAACATACGCCTATGAGTCCATGCAAAAAAATTTTAAAAAAATTAGTGACTCAAAGGTAACGTTTAAACGGCTCTGAAAAAAAATAGAATATACCCTCAGTTGGTCAATTCAGAAGAAGATCTAAATCAAAATAATCCAAGTCTTAGACTTACTGGATAAACCAAAATCAATTTACTCTTAATTGCACCCAACATATACCACTAAGGTAATAAAAATACACCCACTCGGGAAACAAACTTTGAAATTGCTCATAAAAATTTTGACTCTACATCACACTACACGAGCTACCTCTTGCGCTTGTCCTAACTCAAGATCACCTTGGATTGCCTCTAATCAAAATTTCGCTTCCAAGTGTCAAGAACTGGATATTATTTGGGGTCATAAGCAAATCAAATCCCGCGACCACCGACATACCAGTCTTATGATATATCCTGAGTGTGACTCTTTCGCAAGCTCGCAACAGCTGAGTCGATGCTAAACATCAACTACAATCAACCTAAGTTTGGATATGGCCAATACCCAAAACCTTAGCATTAAACAATAAAAGTAAGCTATTCTCTGCTCAACTTTTATAACAGTCAAAAAAAAAAAAACGAGGTCGTCACCTCTACAGAGCAACATCAAAAAAAATTTAAGCAATTAAGATAATGTAAATATAAATTATTCTTCTTCTGACAAACTTTCACTAGGGTTAGGTCCGTTGAATGGTTTTAAGTCTTTAATATGCCATCGTCCTATTTTAGTCCCATCTAAATTAACTAAACCATAAACTAAATCTGAAATCTTTTCTCTAATCACGCAATGCACATACTTAGGTACCAACTTAGATGTGAATTTATCTGCTGCACTGGAAAGAATTTTATTTTTTCGCCAAACGTGATCACCTATATTAAAGGCAAAATCCCTTTTTCTAAGGTTGTAAGACTTACTGTTCCGTTCATAAGCCTTATGTATCCTACTACGCACGTCGGTGAAAATATCTTTTAAACCCTTGAAATTTTCGGCGTACGCGCCCCTGTTACCCGGAATTATTTCGCTGTCAACATTGACATCCAAATCTAAATTTTTATAATACGATCCAGACAGAGGTATATGTCTGCCGTAAACTAAGAAAGACGGTGTGAACCCTGTTACTTCGTGTCTTGCGGTATTTATTGCTTGTTGGATTTTGGAAATATTGCCATCCCAAGTGTCATGTGAATCCACGTAACTTCTTAAAGCGGTCCCGACTGTTCGGTTATTACGTTCAACAAAATTACATTGGGGAGAGTACACGGGATTAAAACGGATGTTAAAACCATAAGTTTCACTTAAGCTCTTAAAAAACTCTTAGAGGTAAACTGAGTACCGTTATCGCATATCAAGAGCGATGGAACACCGTGGATTAGAAAGACATTATTTTCCAAAATTCTCTCTATATATTCAGCCTTAGAGCTTTTCAAAGGAAATAGCATGGTATACTTTGTAAACCTGCAAGAAACCACGAGAAGCCATTTATTTCCTCTTTTTTGAACGTGGGAATGGGCCTACTAGATCAGCTGCTATGACTTGAAAAGGGTAATTAACCGTTTTCTCTTTTCCCCCATTCAGTCCCATAGGTAGTGCATTTGGAGATTTCTGCGCTCCACATACTTCACAAGTCCTCACAAACTTTACGATGTCAAAACGCATTTTTGGCCAATAATACTGTTCCTGAACCCTGTGAAGAGTTTTATAAAAGCCAAAATGACCAGAAGTAGGAGGAGTGTGACACATGTCTATAATTTCCTCTCTCTGTGGTTTAGGAACTAGTATTTTCCACTCGGGTACATTAACTTTTAAAGGCAACTGGTTTGGGATAAAACTTGTACACGAAATCATTTTCCACTTTCCACTGCGGAAAATTTTCAGGAAATTCTTTGATTTGCTGCCGTAAATTGTCGTACCATGGATCTATGCGATCTATGTCAACTATATCGATTCTTACGCCAATCGGTGCATTAAGACTGTTTTCGTCCACTGTATGATCTGGGATTCTTGACAAAGCGTCAGGAATAACATTGTGGACTCCTTTTCTATGAATTAAATTAAATGTATGTTGTCTCAGCCTAATCGCCCAACGCGCTAGTTTGCCACTAGGGTTTTTAATTGAATTAAGCCACAATAAACTATAATGATCTGTTTGACCGTGAAAGGAACACCTTCTATGTAAGGTCGAAACTTTTCGATGTTAAAGAGTACTGCTAAACATTCTTTTTCAACAACCGAATAGTTACGTTCAGCCTTTGACAAAGTTCTACTGGCATACGCTATCACTCTTTCCTCACCATTGATTTTCTGTGTTAGGACGCCCCCTAAACCGGTATTAGAAGCATCACTAGAAATATAAAACTGTTGGGAAAAAATCTGGTTGGGATAAAATTGGAGCTAATCTTTATATAAAAGATCTTTCTGCTGCGTTTGTCCAATCTATCGATTGTCCTTTTTTTCGTCCTTTCAAAAGATCATTAATAGCGACAACAAGGTAGAAAAATTCTCGATAAAACGTCTGTACCATGAACACATTCCTACGAAGCGCTTAACTTCCGTAGTATTAGTAGGTCTCGCATAATTAACCGTGCTTGCTACTTTATCCGGATCGGTACGCAAGGAATTTGAGCCTACAATATAGCCTAAAAACTTTAGAGAAGTTTTTGAAAAAATCACATTTGCTCAAATTTATCGTCAGTCCGGCCTCTTTCAATTTATCTTT
Source organism: Pachyrhynchus sulphureomaculatus (assembly GCA_019049505.1). Classification (NCBI taxonomy): domain Eukaryota; kingdom Metazoa; phylum Arthropoda; class Insecta; order Coleoptera; family Curculionidae; genus Pachyrhynchus; species Pachyrhynchus sulphureomaculatus. The sequence goes on from CM032451.1 coordinate 29,520,115, forward strand.
TACTTCCTTAAGTAAGCGAATATGCGATTCGAAGTCTTCCGATGTTACTAAAATATCATCGAGATAGGTAAAAATATGTGGCTCATATTTCGGACCAAATATAGCGTCCACTAAACGTTGCTGAGTTTGAGCAGCGTTCTTTAGACCAAACGGCATAGTGACGAACTGAAATAGACCTCGGCCTACTACTGCAAAAGCGGTCTTTTCCTTAGAGGATTTGTCCAAAGGAATTTGCCAGAATGCCTTTCTAAGATCTATCGAAGATACATACTTAGCATTCCTGAGTGATGTCAAAATTCTGTCGATGTTCGGTAATGGATAGTTATCAAATTTGCTGATCTCGTTGAGCTTTCTTCCGTCAAAGCATAGACGATATCACTTCGAGTTTCAACATTTCGTCTAACTCCTTATTTAATACTTTTGACATATACGGAGACATGGCGATGGGCCTTGTCTTTACAGGGACTGGCATCAGCCGTATCTATAGACATGGTGATTTTTTTCGTTCGGCCTAACCTATCTTTACTACTTATTTCATTGAAAGAGCTTATTACATTTTCTGCGTTTAAGCGTTCCGTCCGCGAGAGATCATCTAGGGTACATAGACGCGAGAAAAAGGTTTTCTAAGAACTTTCTGAATAACAATCTTTAAAACTTGTTTGAGAATTGACTTCTAGGGACTGTGGATACCACGAATTATCTTTAAAATTTACTAAAATTCCGAATTTTTGTGCAAAATCACATCCTAAAACCAAAGTATGTGATAGAGAAGGTACTACTAGAGCAGAGATTACTAAACAATGACCATTGCAGACTAGCGGCAACTCAACCGTACCTAAAACTTTTAGACGGCTGCCATCTGCAGTGGTAACACTTCTATTTTTGACGTGGCATATTTTTATACTTAAACGACTTAAAATTTTAATACCATTCTGACCTACAATCGGAGGCATTTGCACGAGAGTCAAATAAAGCCGAGAAATGGGCACCTAATAGATCTATCTTTATATGCGGTCTATTATCTAAATATTTATGCACGAATAAAGGAGACATGTGACCATTTGGAGAAGCAGGAGTTTTAACTTGAGAAGGAGAATTTTTATTAGACTAAAAAAAAATCAGAAACTTTTTGTAACTATTTAGTCCAATCTGATCTATTGGAATATTTCTTTACTTAAGATCCTCGTTAGAATCTTTCTTTTATCCGCGACCGGACGTTCTGAGAAAGTACGACGGATTTTTAGTTCATAGTCTAACTCATATTCCAGTAGGTGATTGACTTTAAAATCGAAGGCTTCCATGATAAATGTATAAAATTTAAAAGAATTGTTTAAAAAAAAATCGTAACTAAAAATATTTCTCCTGTGCTCCCAATAGTCTAAATAAAAATCATGTAAAAACAACTAAAATATGTAAACTTCTTTACCAATCATTTAAAAAAATCTTCAACAATTTCAAAAAAAAATTTCTAAGTATTATCTTCTATTAAAATTTCTTTTACCAAATATGTTAAGAATTTCTCAACAAAAAAATCTCCAAATACCGTTTCGTATCAGCAAAGTGTTTTAATATTCATGCAAAACATCGGTGAGAAAAAAACGTACATTTTTTTTTCCTCGGTTATCCGCAAAGTAAATCTAACACTGCAAAAATTAAAGTAGACCTGCACATCCGCTAATCTGAACTATAAAGGTAGCTTTTAAGGAAAAAGCAGGGATCACTTATCTTAGAGTCAATTAACTAAATTCAAATATCTATACCACCATCAGATAAATTGAAATAAAAAAAAATTCTACAAATTTCCTGCTTTTGTCTTACTGCTATAGTGTAGTTTCGTTTATTAAATATTATGAAATAAAAATATCTGCAAAGTTAGAGCTTTACTTTGTTCGAAAGCTAGTACACTGAACCCTTTAAAAAATAAAATTTCAAAAAGCCCCGCGTTGACAGCGCTATTTTGTAAGGTGTGAACTTACCCGCTTTTGAGGCGTCATTTTGTAGCCTATGGAAAGGTGTTTAATTGCGCCCCACGTAGACTGCGACATTTTGTATCTTGTTAAACTGTCCTCAGTTTGAGGCATCTTTTTTTGTAACCCTGTGAGAAGTTGTTTGTCCCACGCTTGAGCGCAATTTTTGCACCGTTTGAATATTGGATGCCCCAAGCTTGAGCACAATTTTCTTGCAGCCCCGCTTTAATTTCTGATAATGAATTGAGTGAATCCTGATTTTAAAAGAACTAAAGAAATTAAACACACACTAGCTCAGTTTTCCTTGGTAGAGAGATATGGGTAAGAGATAATTTTGTACGTCTTTTTGGAATTTTTTTTTCTATTTTTAAAAGCTTCAGTAGTACAAATTTTTTGGGCACCATTCATTTTTAAAATAGAAAGGATCTAACTTCAGTTAAAAAAAATGAAAAAATACTGAAGGGTTTTATGGGTTATTACTAAAAAGAATTAGTCTAGTACAACTTATCCTGAAAAGAAAAATAGGTATTCAGTGAGACACTAGCTTTAATCAACTAAAAGAAAATTTTTCATGTTTTTAAAATAAAAAGTTCTAACCTTTGCAGTTTTACAGGATTACAAAAAATTTTAGCCTAACAGGTAGTTATGACATTTAAATTCTAAACTATGACTACCCCCGAAGACGAAAAATAGTGCTTTTCACTTCACTTTTTAGTCAGTTTAAATTGCTGTTAAGGCACTACTCAGGGATAAGTCTATTGAAGGATGTTTTGGTAACTTACTGTTCTTATTCCGGCTTCGATGGAACACGACCGATTTCACACTTTTCTATTAAACACTTAAAGAGCCCAACTACGGCTTTTCGTTAAGAAACTTGTGCTTTACTTAGCTCGCATGATGGTTGTTATGAGCCTTTACTGTAGCTCAGTCGAAGGAAGCCTACTTGGCGGCTCCGATGAAAATTAGCCTGGCTGCGGCTTGATGGTACTCAGCCTCGGCGGCTAGATGGAAATAAGCCCCCAGACAGTAGTTTTCTCGGACCTTTAAATAAACCATCCAAACTCTGCCGGTAATTATGGCGACGCCGGAACCATCCTGCGGATACACACATTTCACCAATCCCGGCGTACTATGAATTCGATAGATTCGGTCGGCAACCCGCACAACACACTATATACCGGACAGCTTGGAATCTCTGATTAATATACCGTTCGATACCCAAAATGAAAATAAATACAATTTGAAGTGAATAATCAGTAACATTACATGGTCTTAAAATCTAGAAAAAAATGAATGTTACACCTTATCAAAACAAAATTGTAAAAAGTAGTGAACTTTTGGAAAAATCTTACTCATCTAGAAGGCGCTCTAAATTGAGTCTGAATCAACCGAATCCAATAGTTTTTACATGCCTACTACTGTTAAATGTCAGCTTTCGATTGACGCTAAGTACGAACCATTGCAACTTATGGTGTATTAGTTGTGTGTGTGTGTGTGTGTGTGCGTGTGTGTGTGTGTGTGTGTGTGTGTGTGTGTCTGTGTGTGTGTGTGTGTGTGTGTGTGTGTGTGTGTGTGTGTGTGGTGTGTGTGTGTGTGTGTGTGTGTGTGTGTGTGTGTGTGTGTGTGTCTGTGTCTGTGTGTGACCCTAAACGATCTAACGAGAAAAGGCTCAATACTTCCCTCTCAATATATACGAGAGTTGTATGATAAGTACCTAATCGCGTCCAGAGATGGCACTACTACTATTTCATTTTTTTTATTTTTTTTTATGGGTCTAGCACACGTGCTGTAGGGAATTCCCTAAAAACGCTCCAGGAGCGGCATGTGTGCGGAAAAGGCGATTCACGTTGTTCTTGAATCGCTGTAAATTGTACTCGGTGGGAAACACAGCGCTGGGCAAATTATTCCAAAGGCATGATATTCTCCATATAAAAGACTGCTTGAAAAGCGTTGTACGCGGAGTAACAAGCTGAACCTCATACAGATGCGAAGCACCAGCGCGACGTGTATTTCTAACATGCACCGCTTTGGGAGGAATTAAGCGGGCTACATCCTTCGAACACTTTCCATGAAAATACTTGTAGAACAGAGTCAAGTCGCCAACCGTTCTTCGATGTTCCAGCGAATCAAGGCCGCCGGTCAAATTCCGGATCTCAGACGGACAGCTCTTCTCTGAACAGAATCCAACAAATGCAGTGTATGTTTGGGAGCGGAGCCCCAAACGTGGAGCAGTATGCCATAGTTGGTCGAATTTGAGCTTTGTTGAAGAATTAGCAGTTGTTGTGGGGTGTAAAGCTTTCTGGTTCGAAATAATATTCCCAACTTTTGAGAAGCTCTCCTTGCTATGCCTGCAACATGTTCATGCCAGGACATATTTGCTCCCAAACTAACGCCCAACAAATTGAGCGACGATGCTAAGGGAATGGATTGCCCCGACATAACTATGTCGGGTTTAGCAACGTTAACTTTTTTAGAAAAAAAACTTCCGCCTGGGTTTTTGTAGCGTTAAATTCCACTTGGTTACTGTGACCCCAAGATAGAATTTCTTCCAGGTCTTTGTTAAGTTGAACGACCTCCTGCTGTCTGCGGATATTCGCCTGAGCAGCCGATGTCCGAGCGTTCAAGGTGAGTGACCTTTCACAACCCAACATAACCTTTCACAAGAATCCTGTCAAATTTTCAAGTCCCTGCGTTATTTAGTTTCTGAGTGGCAGCCATTTAAATAAAAACAACTATTGTGATTTTATAACAATGACAGAAATTGAATATCGAGCAGTGATAAAATATTTGTTTTTGAAAATGAACACGAAAGCTGAGTTAAAAGCGGAACTCAGCGAAGTTTTTAGGGACTCCGCAACTTCGTTTTCGACCATAAAATATTGGCCAGCTGAATTCAAAGGCGGCCGTAAAAGCATTTTTGATGAAGAACGTCCAAGTCATAAATGTTCGGAGAGTGAAAGTGCGTGAGATTATTGAGGCTGTGGGCATCCTAATTGAACAGGTGCAGAACATTTTAACAACTCATTTGGATATGAGAAAGCTTTTCGCAGGAGGGGTGCCGCAATTGCTCACAACTTACAATAGACACGCACGTAACATGTGCGTGTTTATTGTCATCATATGATTTTTTGGAGGTACCAACCATCAGACGCTGCGTGTAAAAATTTCATGACATTTCGATAATTAGTTCACAAGTTACAGTGGTTTTAGTAACGCTACTTTTGATATGAACGGAAAAAATCGAATCTCGTGTATTAATTAAACACTGTTTTTTGATGGAAAAAAAATATCGTTCAAGCAAAGCAATGGCTTGATAAGTGTTACGGAGGCTCTGCCCCTGAAAATCACTCATCATTTACTGGTATGCTGAATTTAAACGCGGTCGTACTGACACAAATGATGCTGAACGCTCTGGACGCCCAAATGAGGTGGTTACACCGGGGAAAACATCAAAAAATCCACAAAATTATTTTGAATGACCGTAAAGTGAAATTGCATGAGATAGCTTACAAGCTAAATATATCAAAAGAACATGTTGATTATATTTTGCATAAACATTTGGGCATTAGAAAGCTCTGCTCGAAATGGGTACCGCGTTTGGTCACAGTAGATCAAAAACAACAACGTGTTGATTATTTATTCTGAGCGCTGTTTGGACCTGTTTAAGCGCAATAAAAAGGATTTTTTCATGCGATATGTGACAATGGATGAAACATGGATTCACCACTATACACCGGACAGCAGCCGGTAAAAGCCTCCCGAAGCGACCAAATCAGTCGGCTGGAAAGGTTTTGGCCTCTGCATTTTGGAATGCGCATAGAATAATTTTCATTGACTATGCTGAGAAGGGAAAACCATCAATAGCGAATATTATATAAAGATATTGGCGCGTTTGAAGGCAGAAATCGTAAAGAAACGGCCCCAAAGAACAAGACATCAAGACAATGCACCATGCACAAGTCAATGGTTATGATGGCAAAATTGCGTGAAACTGAAGTTCGAATTGCTTCCTTATCTACCGTATTCTCCAGATTTTGCCCCCAGCGACTATTATCTATTCGCAGACCTCAAAAAAAATGCTCACGGAAAAGATATTTGACTCCAATGAAGAAGTTATCGCCGAAACTAAAGGCCTATTTTGAAGGCAAAGGCAAAATCCGTCTACGAGAAGATATAGAAAATATTAAAAAAAGCGTCGAACTGATTGTTTCGCTCTCGAAGCAGACTATGTTGATGATTAATGTCGAACTTTACAAAACAAATGTGCTTTAAAGTAGCTAGACCAAAAGTTTTTCAGCCTACATGTTATGTCAACTTTTTAAAAGAATATTTGGCGATGTTAATGCGCAGTCGGAATGATTTTTGGCGTCGATTCATAACTGTTGAAACATGGATCATTCACAATACACCGGAGACCAAAAAATTAGTCCAAACAGTGGGTTTTCCATGGC
>CM032451.1:29526632-29681632 GCA_019049505.1 Pachyrhynchus sulphureomaculatus
TTCAATATGTTCCATAGAATTGTGATTCTAAATAGCTTTAATACTTTCTTAATCCTTCTATATATGGAAAAAAAATTAAATAGAAGACAGCAAAATCCTAACCCTTTAAATGTTAAAATCTCTATTTTCCTGTATTTGTATCTTTTTTCTCACGATAAATTCATTTTTGGAAAATCTGTACCATACAATTGTATTCTAAATAGCTGTTGTACCTTTCAAGCCTTTTACATACCTAGAAAAAAAATAATTTGAAGACGGCAAAGGACTTTTACTATAGCAAACTTATAACTTTTTCATATTAAAATCTCGGAATTTTCTGAAATTTTTGAATTGGTTTTTATTAGGTGAGATAGATTCCCATCAGAAATGTATGTTCAATATTTTAATGATATACAAATAATACAAAAATAAAAATAAATATTATATATAATATATATATATATATATATATATATATATATTATATTTATATATATATATATATATATATCTATAAGGATTTTTATTTGCAGTCATTTTTGAAGTGAAACCTTATTTATTATGAAGTGAAATTTTATTTCTTTACGAAAATGAATTTTTAATGGAAACACAATTGGCAAGGTACTCTACTATATTTATTGTCGGTAATATTTTCAAATCGAAAATAGAATGATTTCTTCTATTATAACACATTTAGTCAAGCATTTAATCCAAAAATTTTAAAATGGGTGAAATTAGGTACAGTCTATAACAATGTACTCTCGTTCCTGAATTCTTTATTATACGCATTGATAGTGATTTTTTGTACATATTCACTATTTTTGGAAAAGAAAAAGTAACATGTTTACTTCACAGTTCACTTGACACAACAATACCATTTCATACGAGGCTGGTTTGAAAAGTCCGTGCAAAGTCCGAGAGATGGCACCACCGGCGCGTATCGAGGTCATGTTTAGTTAGTAGCATCTCTTGAATGAACGCACACCAAGTTTCAGCCATATTGGTCTATTTCTTTGTGTTTGGCATTCGTCCATATGTGAATCAAGGAAGTCGAGTGATTTTCAAGAAATGGACGAAAAAGAATTTCGTGTGGTGATTAAACATTACTTCATGAAAGGCTAAACGCCTCGGGAGACTAAAGAGAAGCTTGATAAACACTATGGTGACTCTGCACCTTCGATTTTAGAACAGTTTATAAGTGGTTTCAACATTTTCGGACTGGCCATGTGGGCACAAGTGTCGCTGAACGTTCTGGACGGCCTGTGTAGGTTACGACTCCAGAAATCATTGATCAAATCCATGATATGGTGATGGATGACAGAAGAGTTAAGGTGCGTGAGATTGCTAGTGCTGTAGGCATCTCGACTGAATGGGTACATAATATTTTGCATAAAAACATTTGGACATGAGAAAGCTATCCGCAAGATGGGTGCCGCGATTGCTCACGCTTGACCAAAAAACGGAATCATGCGAAGTGTTGCAAGGATGGTTTGCAACTGTTCCAGAAGAATCCGGAGGACTTTAAGCGTCGTTTCGTCACTGTGGATAAAACATGGATACATTACTATACTCCTGAGACCAAAACAACAATCTAAACAATGGGTTACCAAGGGGGAATCTGCACCAAAAAAAGGCGAAGACCGTTCCTTCGGCCGGAAAGGTTATGGCGACTGTCTATTTTTGGGATTCGCAAGGGATAATCCTCATCGACTATCTGGAAAAGGGTAAAAACTATTACAGGTGAATATTATTCATCGTTATTGGACCGTTTGAAAACCGAGCTGCAAGAAAAACGCCCGCGATTGGCCCACAAGAAAGTCTTTTCCATCACGACAACGCACCAGCACACACCTCAGCAGTTTTGGTCGCGCAAAATTAATGGAAATAGGATTCCAACTCGTTTCACATCCCCCCTATTCTCCAGACTTGGCTCCCTCGGACTACTATTTGTTCCCCAATTTGAAGAAATGGCTGGCCGGACAAAGATTTTATTCAAACGAGGAGGTGATTGCAGACACTAATGGATATTTTGCAGACTTGGACAAATCCTATTATTCGGAAGGGATCAACAAACTAGAACATCGTTGGACGAAGTGTATAAGCCTAAAAGGAGACTATGTCGAAAAATAAAAAAGGTTTACCCCAAACACATAAGTAGTTTTTATTTTTGCACGGATTTTTCAAACCAGGCTGGTTTCAAACCAGGCTCTTTTCCCAAACATACAGTGCCGGCAAAAAAAATCTTTACAAGGTCAATAAAAACCACAAAATCTTAATATTTAACTGTTTTAGTGTGGATATTTTGTTACAATTAGTATTTTGTCATACCATCTTTACGTTTTACCACCATCTGTAGTCGTTTAGGCATAGATTCAGTAAGGTTGGTGAAGCATGTGGAGTCCATGGTTATTCACAGTGTCTCCAGCGCTTCTTTTAGATTGTTGATATTGCTGGATCATGTCTCTTTAACCTTGGTCTTCATGTAATTCCAGACAGTTTCTATAGAATTAAGGTCAGGGAAATTACCTGGCCACTGTAAAATATTAATGTTATGGTCATTGAGAAACTTTGTCATGACTTTGGCCTTGTGGGCAGGGGCCCATGCATAAAATAGTCACACTGATGAATGACCCAAAAATTAAGCAAATATTTTTTCCAAAACATTAATTTAATAGTTACATTATTGGGAAAAAAGTACAAACCTCCTCTGGCCTTGCTTCCACTGAATGCACACCACACCATCACTATGTTAGGATTTTTAACAGTCTTAACCGTATATTTATGGTCATACCTTGACATGGTACTTGGACGACGCACAATCTTTGAGCCTCTCCCAATCAACCTGAAAGCGCTCTCATCACTAAACATCACTGCCCCTTTTCAGATGTCCAAGCTTGATATTTTTTAGAGAAGTCAAGCCTTTTCTTCTTTATTGCTACTGTGAGCAGGGACTTCTTTGCGGCACGCTGACTTGGTAGAGCTAGGTCTTTCTGCAGGTGCTGACGAACTATCCTAGTTGTGACGTTCTAAAGGAGTTTAACGGCGGTTGTAGAAGAATCACTTCACGCTTCAGAAGCTTAACAGTCCTTGATGAAGTCTTCTTCGGGGCGCCAGAATTGTCTCTTTCGACACGCCCAGATCTCTGGCTACTACAATCATTGAATCCACCTTCTCTAGCAGACTGAAGGCACGGGATTTCTGTTTTATTTTAAGCTTAAGAGATGTTAGACCTTAAACTTTTAAGAAATGATAAACACACTGTTCGACCGGAGAAAGAACGATCAACCTCAATGTAAAAGTCCACGGGGCGAACTGAGTGTTGGCTGGATGGGAGAAGGTCACCTTTGGTGTGCTAATACCGCATGCCATCACTAGGTTCCTCACTAATTTTTATAGTGGTGGTAAGTGAAATTATAACGCGGATTTTACATGTCAAGCTTTGTTTGCCGCACGAGTGTAAAGATTTTTTCTGCCAACTCAACTCAACATAATAAATAATAAGTGTTCGCTGGATGTAGCCCACTTATTACTTCCCAGAATACACGCCGAGCCAACATATAACATCCGTATGAGGTTCAGCTTGTCATCCTTTTCAAATAGTCTTTTATATAGCGAAGGAAGGATTTGCCCAGGGCTCTGTTTCCCAACGAGTACACTTTACAGCGATTCAAGACCAACGTGAATAGCTTTCTCGTCACACGCGTCTCTCCTGTAGCGCGTTAGAGTTTTTCCTGCAGCACGTATACTATGTACATAAAAAGAAGACAATTTAGAGAAAATTTATTAAACATAAATTATTAAATTGGTTGTCAGTTTGAAATATCGAGAAACTTGTAAGGTAATCTTTAATGAATAGGCAAATAATTCTTCCATTAAGCTGCTTTTATATGTAATAGGCTATTACTGTACATTCAAAACAACATTTACATTCTTCATAAACATTAATCATTTATATTTTACCTGTAACAGATATAATTTTATTGTCGATACACACAATACTTGATATGATCTAGCTTGTACTCGTGTCAAATTATATCATTCGCGTTTTAATGTAAAACACTCTAACTAATTAAGTATGTAAAAATAAGTTTAAAATAAATTTTCTGAAGCAATATTTTTACTCGTTAGGCGATTTATTTGAGTAATGCACACATGCCGCTCCTGAAGCGCTTTAGGGACTTCCCTGTAGCACGTGTGCTAGACCCATAAAAAAATGCTACTGTAGCGAAGCACAGGAAGCATCTTAGTATTATATGATGACAGTACGCTTATCTCTACATTCACTTTGAACGCTCGGACATCGGCTGCTTAGGCGAGTCTCCGCAGACAGCGGGAAGTTGTTCAACTTAACAAAGACCTGGAAGAAATTCTATCTTGGGGTGACAGTAACCAAGTGGAATTTAACGCTACAAAAACCCAGGCGGCAGTTTTTTTTCTAAAAAGTTAATGTTGCTGAACCCGACATAGTTATGGCGGGGCACTCCATTCCTCTAACATCGTCACTCAATTTGTTGGGCGTTAATTTGGGAGCTAATATATCCTGGCATGAGCATGTTGCAGGCATAGCAAGGAGAGCTTCTCAAAAGTTGGGAATATTATTTCGAACCAGAAAGCTTTACACTCCACAACAACTGTTAATTCGTTACAAAGCTCAAATTCGACCAACTATGGAATACGGCTCTCATGTTTGGGGCTCCGCTCCCAAACGTACACTGCATTTGTTGGATTCTATTCAAAGAAGAGCTGTTCGTCTGATTGGAGACCCGCGAACATCGAAGAGCGGTTGGCGACTTGAGTCTATTCTACAAGTATTTCCACGGAAAGTGTTCGGAGGATATGGCCCGTTTAATTCCTCCCAGAGCGGTGCATGTTAGAAATACACGACGCGCTGATACTTCACATCCGTATGAGGTTCAGCTTCTTACTCCTCGTACAACGCTTTTCAAGCAGTCTTTTATATGGAGAACATCATCCCTTTGGAATAATTTGCCCAGGACTGTGTTTCCCACCGAGCACAATTTACAGCGGTTCAAGAGCAACGTGAATCTCTTTTTCCGCACACGTGCCGCTCCTGTAGCGCTTTAGGGACCTCCTGCAGCACGTGTGCTAGACCCATAAAAAAAAAAGATAAACTTAAGCTACATTTTTATGGATATACCCTAATTGTTACTACTTGCATAAATGTAATGTTATTTTAAATTTAAATTCGAATGGCAAAATCTATTTTCTTTTGTTTAACCCAATGTGGGTTATTAATATGCTAAAGGTAACGGAAGCTGCAGAAAAATATTATCAAACACTATATGACACAAAATATCGCCATTGCTCTAGAAAGAAAAAGGAAATAGAGTGATAATAAGAAATGCGGGATCTGAAGAAATTCGCTATGAAATAATAAACGCCATACAACATATGCACAACAACACAGAACCAGGAGACGATGAGCTATAGAAATGATAAGGTGTGGAGGAGCATCGATAATCCAATTTCTTCAAGCTCTATTTAACAGGTACCTTATAGAAAGTGAAATATCAAAACCTTGGGCAAACGCTTGATTGTGCTTTTTTTTGAAAAAGGGTAACAAATTTAAATTGGAAAATTACAGAAACATCAGCCTGTTATGATTACTATACAAAATCCTCACTAAAATCATAACATATAGATTAACGAACAAATTAGACAGTTATCAATACGTGAACAAGCGGAATTTAGACGGAGAGACAGCACTTTGGACCCTCGTTGAATAATTAGGTTACTAGTGGAAAAGGCAAATGAATATAAAGTCACCTTGTGGATATCAATGATTGACTACGAAAAAGCTTTTGATTCGATAGAGATATGGGCAGTCCATAATGCCTTAAGTAACCACAGAGTCGACGAAAGATACACAACTCTCCTTAAATACATTTACAAAAATGCCACATGACAAATAATGCTTGAAGAAAAAAGAAATAAAATCGAAATTAAGAAAGGAATTAGACAAGGCAACTCAATATTCCCAAAGCTGTTCACGTTGCCTCTAGAAGATATACTCAAATCGTTAAAGTAGGAACACGAAGGAATACTAATGGCCGGTAAACGATTAAATCACTTAAGGTTTGCAAATGATGTCATTCTGATTGCCAACACAAAAGAAGAATTACAAGAAATGCTGATGAAATTAAATAACAAGTCTAGAGAAATAGGTTTAAAAATAAACTTCACCAAAATCAAATATTTGAACAACGAAAGTGAAGATAACAGCGAGGAACTATTAATAGAAGTTGAAAGAATAGGAAAGATCCAAATATTCATATATTTAGGACAAAAAATCGCAATATTAAAATATAATTTAAAGGCTGACTTGGATAGGAGCTTGGTCTGTCGATCAACATGTACTGTCGGCATTAACATATGGAACTAAGCGTAAGCTGTAAATAAAAGTATAGTAAATAAACTCCAGTTAATCCAAAGAGCAACGGAGAGGAGAATTTAGACTCCAAGATCGTATTCCTAACATCGAGAGACGAAGAAGATCAAAAGTGACAGATGTAATGCAATTATTATGTATATTAAGGTGGAATTGGGCGGGGCATATAGCAAGGATGAAGGCCTAGAGATTATTAAAAATGCAGAGGTAGACTACATACAAGATGGATGGACGACATATAAAGATTAGCGGGACATGACTGGATACAAGAAGCAACAACAGAGCCCATTGGAGACAACTTGGGGAGCCTGACATCCCACTATGGATGAAATAAGCTAATGATGATGAATGAATATTACAAACTAATTAAATGGATATTAATTTTATGGAAAATAGTGATGCACTTTTCAATTATGAATTTATGTTTCATTTTGTTTTGAGTTTATTACTTCCTTTCCTCTCACAATTGTGACAGATTCATGGGGTCACTTAATCCTACGATATCATCTATCTTTGATATATACTTTTTTATCTTAGCCATTAAAATCTAATGAGGGCAGATTTACACACTGATCAGCAACTAACTAAAAAAGTCCGGTTGGGCTTATGCAATTAGTATTCCGTACTGTAATTGCCTTTAAAATATTTTTTTTTTGTTAGGGAGGTATAAAATGATCAGTGACTTTACAAAACACACCCCAAATGAGTTTTTAAAAAAATAATTGATAGTCTAGATTACAAACATGTCTAGTCAGATACTAACTCAGTAGGCTAATTAGACCAACCAGAATAAGATAAAAAGTTCCTGACATGTCTATATCTTAAGATTCAATACGTATTTTCACGTTTCTTCTTAGTTAATAATGTATAATACTTATAGCATATTAGCTACCTAATAGTCAATAAATCAAACTAGCGCAATCTAGAATCTAATAGTGCAACTTTAAAATAAAAATTTACTACTTAAATATTTGTTTACTTATAAACCTATGAAATAAAATTATTTTCACTCGGTACCTAATGCTTAAAACAGTAGATGGCGCTATTCAGATGTGACATTACCATTGTTGTAACAGTTGTTATTTTTAAAACAGTAACAGCTTAGAAATTAACCGAGAAGTTCGTTTACAGTGAGCGTTTAAAAAAACAGTTTTGTGGATAAATGGTAATAAATCACAATCAGAAAAGACTGTTCACAATTGGTTTGCAGAATTTCGTCATGGTCCTGCTTCCATCAGCGATGAATTTCGGTAGGGGCGACCAAAATCGGTTGTTGTTCCAAAAACATCGATGATGAGGGGGCATCCTTAGGCGTACTGAATACTGTAGTACATTTGATTTTGCATGAACATTTAGCTGTGAAAAAGATCTGTTCCTGATGGATTCCGCATAATTTGACGAAAACTCAAAAACAGGTTCATGTCAATTGGTGTAGGGAAATGCTCAAAAAATTCGACCGAGGACATTTGAAATCCATATACAACATCAAAACAGGAGAGGAGGATATGTTCGTACGTTCGTACTTCCAAGAAAATGGTCGCTTGTTTCTTTGGTTATACTGGATATGTTGCAACCATTGGTTTAGACGCACGAAAAACAGTTAATGCTGAATGGTATACAATAATTTGTTTGCCACAAATCATAGATGAAATCAGGAAAAACAACCGAAAACGGCGCATCATTCTACAATTGATTATTTTTCGGATCGGATTAATGTCTTATGGCCCGTATTCCCTGATTTATCGCCTAACGACTTCTTTTTTTCCCGAATCTTAAAAAAAATACGTTCACAGCGATGTTCATCACCTAAAGAAGCTGTCGAATTCTTCCAAAACCCTGTGTTTGAGGTACCAACTTCAGAGTGGAGAAAAAGGCCAATATTTTCATAAGCAATAAAATGATTTATACCAAACAATTTTTTTTTCTTTCATTGTTTTTGTAAAAACTTAAAAAAAAGTGGCCCTTGTGTTACTGCCGGTTCAATTCAAAACCTTTGATGAACAGATGGACAGACAGACGGAGACCGAAGTCATCCCATAAGTGTCCCGTACGGAACACTAAAACACTAACTTAGATATTGTTACCGAAAAGAATTCTCGCAAAGAAGTAATTTTCTGCGACACCAAATTTTTTTCAAGTTAGTCCTGGTTAATTTTACACTGAAAAAAAATCTATCTTTTTTTCCTGAAATTTCACAAATTCTTGTTTTTTTTTTTGTACAGAATTTACATATATTTTACATACATTTTGTTTTAAAAATACTAGTTCTTATAATTTGGTGATTTTTCCTGTTTTTTTCTAACCATTGCTTTTAGCACCAAAACATAAGTACGTAGTGCAATTGAAAAATTTTATATAAAAGTTTAGTGAAAATAGGTCAGTGCGAACGGAACAATTTATAATATAAAGTTCTAAGTCTTTTTCAAATAAGACAGCATTCTAGCTTTGAAAATTTATTGAAATGTATTATAAGTTTGGCCATTAAATTCCTTTTCCATATTTATATTCATGACTACGACGTGAAGTATGTGAATCATGACATTTTTTTTCATGACAAATTTTCGTGGTATAGAATAATTAGAAATACCAAATGGGTTTACGCCAGTAGCGTAGGAGAATATAGCGGCGTAGATTGCAGGATTTTTTAGCACATGACATAAACAGAACTTTTCAGAGATACCATAAGAGCATAGCTTAAACAATAATTTATCGTACCAAACACGGTCGAATGCTTTAGATATATCAAGTGCAACCTCTTGAGATTTTCCAAAGTATTCTAGTACGTTGTTCCAAATATGTGTTACATAAGTTAGATCTCCTGTTGATCTTTGCTTACGAGAGCCATATTGATGGTCGCTAGTAATATCCAATCCTTCAAGATATTTTAGCACATGCTGATTGATCACCTTATATATTATTAAAAGAAGTGCAACTAGTGGGCAGTTATTTGGTAAGGTCTTCTTGCCTTTATTGGGTATTGGTTGAACTGTGGCGTAATTCCAGCCGGAAGGAAATATTCCCTTTCTGTAGGCTGAAATGTCTACAGAAAATCGGTGTTAGATCACTCGCGCATTTTTTGAGTACTACGGCAGGTATACTTTTTTGGTGTCTAGCTTCATTAAAATACGTTTTATGATACGCTGTCTGAAGGCAATATCGGGGCTTCTTGATTGCATTACGGAAATAGTTGGTGATGTTTTTTCTTGGACATCGACAGTAGAATGTGTAGCTAATAAATTGGCTTTCCCAATAGTATTATCTGGTTGTATGAGTGGTTGTATAGTGGATTTAGTGAAACTTTGACTGATGGTACTGGTACATATTTAGAATACACCAATGACTAATACAACGTTGGGTTCTTTTTGACATTTCGAAATGCCAAAAAAGTTGACAGTCCAAAAATAGTGAAAAAATGGCAGCTGTCAAAATCCGATATGTGACGATTGTGACTCATATACTGACACCCGTCTACGCAGAACTTATTTAACCTGACTTTAATCGTTTAGTAATTTGATACTCGATTGATATGTTCAAAACAAAGCTATAAAGATATTACCTTTTTGAGTAGTGGAGATTTAAATTTTAGTTTGACATTCATCACATCTTGACAGGTGTCAAAATTATTCTCCCTCTCTGAAACCACTACTCAATAAAGCGAAGTCTGGTATTCGGTTGGTTTTCTAATTAAAGAATCAGGTAATTTTGTTTATTCCTTTTTCACGAGCAGTTTAGATCTATTCGTAATATTTTGTTTAAAAAATCCACCAGGTTCTAGGGAAAATTCTAGAACAACAATTTTATTTTATTGATTTAAAGATGATATATTGAATAACTCAGGTTGTGCAACTAACAGAATTTTCGTTGATTTGGCTAAAGCCTTTGACTCTTTGAATTATGATATATTATTGCTTAAACTAAAATATATTGTCTTTGCTGTTAAAACTTGTCAGTCATTCATATTTTTGTAAAATGTTTCTAATCTATCTCTAATCTTTTTATTAATTGAATCCGTCCTTGTTTATTAAATGGTATATAAATTTGACCTTTTTATTTAACCATTAAGTTAACAACTGATAAAACTATGTGTTTTTTGATTATTGCCGGTAACCTGGAAATACACACTTCATGTGATGCCTTTCACTATCTGCCGATAGATGATTTGTGCTTTGATTCATCTACAGTAACATCATAACACTGTCAGTTGCTTTAATTACGGTAGTTTCGTAAAATAAATCAGATAACTGGACCTATCAGTGCATAAATAACGCCTCCTCCGCTATCTTTGGTGCTATGTATGCAAATAAATAAACCTCCTTGTGTGTCTCTGGTATTAATGCAAATTATCATTATGATGTATATTTATGTCGAATTGAATATACACCAACATCCATACTTGAAAACAAAGATTACAAGCTCTACTGGGATATCAGTATCCATACAGACAAAACAGTCGCCGCCAATAGACCCGATATTACTTTTCAATACAAAAAAGGAAGCCACTTATCTATTTGATATAGCTGGCTCCATTGACACAAACATTCAAACGAAATATACAGAAAAAATCTTCAAATACTTAGACCTTGCAACACAAAATAAAAAGACTATGGAAACAAGAAAAAGTCATCATTGTCTCCCTGATCATACTAGCCACAGGCCTTACACCAACAATATTCACACCAAACTTAGTACAATTAGGACTCAACACAAACATACATAAAAACATTCAGAAGTCAGTGATTTTGAAACCATGTAACATTATCAGGTCATTCCTTAATACACAATGGTAATAGTGTTTGTGCTGACTTGGCTTAGGGCCGCAGCCAAACATGGAACCACATTGACCAAATGTGAGGAAGAACAAAAATAAAAATAATAATTGGGCGTACGGGAAAGCAACGACATAACAAAATAAAATAGAATATAAAATACAATAAAATATAATATATTATAAAATAAAATAATATATAAATACACAATCATGAACAACAAACATGTTTACAGATTTTGGAACAATCTGTCTCTTGAGGCGTGGGTAGATGTAGATGAAGAAAGGCCTCACAGATCAATGTCACTGCAGGTTTTATTAAATATATCCATAGAGTGATACAGTGGTGTTTTAATTTAGAAATTTGTAGAAATGTAGGCAAGTAGAATACAGCAGCAAGTCTGATAGTTCATAAAGGATTATTTAAGTTTATTTGCGATAATATCTCAGAGCAATCTGTAAGGAATCTATATACTTTAAATAAAAATTGTACTTATATATAATTTCTGCGATTAACTAAAGATGATATTTGAAATCTATGCAATAAAATGCTTTGTTCTAGACCACTAGTAGAATATACCTCATCCCTCTTAAATGCAAGAATTTTCACAAATCTTCATTGGATATTTTGCAATTGAGTAATATATTTATAAATAACCGGTCAAGTGTAAGTTGAACTTGCGCAATTAGTGTTCCATACGTTGATTGCTTTTGAAATAAAAGTTGTTGTTACAGAGGTGTAAAGTGATCAATGACTTCACAAAACACATCCCAAATGGGTTTTCAACATAGTTTTTTCCAATCTATACTGAAAACTGATGATCTTGAACTTTTTTTTTTATATACCAGACAAATTATTAAAGGTAATGCACTCGAGATAATTTTTGTTCAATCTGCACCCTGTGGAAAATATTGCAGAATATTTTGAAAATCTTTTGATTAGTACTTTTCGAGATAAATAATACAAAGAAAAGTGTGCGCAAGCATTATACATATTTTTGAACTCGTGTTCTTACAAGCTTGCATTTGACACCCCATTCGATGATTTGGTAAAAAAATATTTTTTTCACCTCCAAAACTAACCTTTTAAGTCAAAATTTAATTTTCAAAACCACACGGCTCTGATGAGGCCATTAATTCCTATATTAGCCAAATTTCAACTTTCCATGTCAAATAGTTTCGGAGAAAATCGGGTGTGATAGACGGATAGTCAGAGAGACGGACAGACACCGAAGTGATCTTATAAGTGTTCCGTACGGAACACTAAAAGTGGGATTCCATAGAACCACACCAAATTCCAGCTTAGCTCTCACAAAGCTAAAATAGAATGTTTTTACTATCTGAATATTTGTAAAATCACCCGAAATTCTTAGTATAAACCCAAGCATTCTCGTTGCATTGGCGCAGATACTATTAATATGTAAAAAAAAGAGAGTTTGAGGTCAAAATGACTCCAGGGTCCTTAAAAATGTCACAACTCATAACTGGTGTGATATGTGATAATTAAATTTAATGGGCTCCAACTTATTTTCAAATGTCATGTTGTCAATGTATATGCATTTGTTAACATTTAGAGTTAACTTTTTGGTGGTGCACCCATTATTCAGAACAATAAGATCACTCCGAATAGAATAACAATCATTCATCTCCCGAATTTTTTTGAATACTATTAGACTGTCAGCAAATGGCAAAACGTTACTTGAAAGATTATCACTTATATCATTGATAAAAATTGAAAATAAAAAAGAGCAAGGAGATCCTAAGGAACACCGCTAGTGGCTTTGAATTTAACGGATTTATGGCTACGGGTTTTACCATATTGCAAGCGATCTCTCAAATACGATTCAAAAAACATTATCAGATTCTCAGTGAATCGTGCCTAAGACAATTTTTTCAATAAAAGAGAATGATTTACTTCGTCGAAGGCCTTTGAAAAGTGTGTATAGACAACATCTACTTGCTTACGATTATCCAAAGCCCTACCAACGTATTGGGTAAGACAGGTTAAGTTAGTCACTACACTGTGATTACTAAAAAAACTGTGTTGTTTAGGGTAGATTAAGTATTTAATTTGATTAAATAAACAATCATGTATCAACATTTCAAAAACCTTCGCAAACAGAGATAATATAGACACAGGCCTATAATTCGATATTTGATTTTGACCTCCTTTTTTGAAGACTGGAGTAATTCTTGCCCCTTTTCATATTGCAGGAAATGCTAGCAAGGTACCGGTACAATCCTTGACAACAAACCAAGGAACTTGATCCGGACCACAGGTCAATTTATTTTTTGACCTTTTTAACGCCCTCATAAACAGCTCTTCTGGTATACATTCAAACGTGATCGAAGAACTGTCGTTGGCAGATTGATGTGTACAGGTCAGATTCGTTGGAGCGGCGTACAGTGGGTAGAAAAATAAACATTTCCGTTTAAAAATCCCTACAGACCTCAAATTTCATTGGATCACCACCATATACATATAGAACTGTCGAGCCATATTTTAGAAATATATATTTTATATGGCCATTTTATGTAAATACTGTGATAAAAAATTGATCAGTCCGAGAAAAAAGATACTATTGACTTTACTATTGATTTACTGTTGACCAGACATATGTATTCCTACGTATTTTAGGTCACTGAATTCAAATATGATATCCAATTTGCTAATAAACCTATTGAATTTGAGTAATGGTCCAAAAATTGCCTCAAAGTGGTCAAAAGTCGCCAAGTTAACAATAATAATGAAAAATACATATTTTTGGTCACTGAAACCAAATATGATATCTGATTTGCTAGAACACCTATTGATTTCGAATTAAGGTCCAAAAATTGCCTCACAATGGTCAAAAGTAGTTAAGTCAGGAAACATATTTTGATGTATTTTCGGTTACTGAATCTAAATGTTATAAAAATGGCCAGATATGTTATATCGACATAATATTGGCCATTAAATTCAAATCTAACGTCTGATTTGCTCATGTATCTATACGATTTCAAGGTCTTAGAGAAGCAGAATCCTTCTGACCTTCATAGTTTTATTTTAATAACTAAAAAAACTAAAAAAAAAATACTTAAACCTGTCATTAAAATTTTCAATCTCGTAAAAATATTCTTCATCATTTTTATACTCCACGCTGTGACAAGCAAGGGGACTCACGTTAATCAAGCACCTCAACCCGTGAGAGGCAAGGGATCTCACGTTAATTACCAAGCCACCCAGAGTTACTGGAGGTTAGCTAAGTACTCCAAGTTGAAAAAACAATATTCCATTAATCAAATGAATGATTGCAAGATAGATGAAATGCACTTTTGACCATTTTGAGATCATTTTTGGACGATAACTGAATTCAATAGATATATGAGAAAATCAGCAAATCGGATATCATATCTGGATTCAGTGACCAAAAATACGTAGGAATACTGGTCAATTGTAAATCAATATAAAGTCAATCGTATTTTTTTTCTCGGTTAATCATTTTTTTATCACATTTTTTGCGTCAAATAGCCATTTAAAATATATATTTCCAAAATATGACACGACGAGTCTTATCTAAATTTTCTTACGATGATAAAAAAAAAAATATGGTGATCCGATGAAATTTGAGATCTGTAGGGATTTTTAAAAGGAATTTTTTTTTTCTACCCACTGTGCGGTATATACAGTACTAAAAAAGTGGCAAATGCATTTACAATGCTTTCAGGATCGGAATACTGAGAATTATCGTCCATAAATACTTTAGGTAGTGAATTTGTTGCTTTTTTTAGAATTAATAAAAGACGAAAAGGTTTTTGGATCACATAAAATAGAACTTTCAGTCCTACGTGTGTAATTTTGATACGCAATGCCAATCTTCCTTTTTATATCTGCTCGAAGTTCCTGGTATTGCTGTCCCAATATTGGTGAACTGAATTTTTTAAATATATAATGTATTAAATATAAATAAATAAACACTAGGTTAAATTTAATAAAAATCTCTCAGGTCTTTATTCATGATTTTTGTGACATTAAGGTCTAAGAAACTTTTTTTAGTTTGCTGACAACTTTCTGAATAGAATTTGCTACAGAATAAATATTTATGGCTTCTACTTCAGTTTTTATAACTTTTAACCTTTGTCAAACTGCTTCAGTAATATGCTCTAGAGATTAAACCGTCTTTTGTATCTCGGTACTAAGTTTCGAATACATGTGAGCGAAACGAAGGACTAGGTTTCAATAATTTACTATTTTGTCTAATTTGCTTTTAAGCAACAATTGACTTAATATAACAATATACGGCATATTAGTAAAACATAACAATCTAACATTCTAAGAAAAAAAAAGAAATTATTGATTACTGTGTTTTGTTTTTACAAGAATAATTTATTAATTTATTAACTGTGTATGCGTAAAAAATTGAAACCGGCAAATTTTTAAATGTTTTTAGTGTTCCGTACGGAACACTTATAAGATCACTTCGGTGTCTGTCTGTCTGTCTGTCTATCTGTCTGTCTGTCTGTCTGTCACACCCGATTTTCTACGAAACTATTTGACATAGAAAGGTGAAATTTGGTAATAATATAGGAATTGATGGCCTCATCAGAGCCATGTAGTTTTGAGAATTAAATTTTGACTTAAGGGGTTAATTTTGGGGGGTGAAGTCGGAAGTGAAAAAAAAAATTTTTTACTAGGTCATCGAGTGTGGTGTCAAATGAAAGCTTGTGAAAACACGAGTAAAAAATATATATATAATATTATACTTGCGCGCACTTTTCTTTGTATTATTTTTAAAAATTCGCGAAAAATCGCTGTCCCGGGCCTTATCTCGAAAAGTACTTATCAAAAAATTTCGAAAAAATTCTGGAATATTCTCCATGGGGTGTAGATTGAACGAAAATTATCACGAGTGCATTACCTTTAATAATTTATATGGTATATAAAAAAAAACAAAAATTTCAAGGTCATTAGATTTCAGTAAAAATTGGAAACAAACCTTGTTGAAAACTCATTTGGGGTGTGTTTTGTGAAGTCACTGATCATTTTATATCACCGTAACATAAATTTTGACTTAAGGGGTTCGTTTTGAGGGGTGAAATCGGAAGTGAAAAAAATTTTTTTTTACTAGGTTATCGAGTGTGATATCAAATGAAAGCTTGTGAAAACACGAGTAAAAAATATATATGTAATGTAATACTTGCGCACACTTTTCTTCGTATTACTTTTAAAAAATCGCTGTCCCCTACCTTATCTCGAGAAGTGCTGATCAAAAAATTTTGAAAAAATTCTGGAATATTCTCCACGGGGTATAGATTGAACGAAAATTATCACGAGTGCATTACCTTTAATAATTTATTTGGTATATAAAAAAAAAACAAAATTTCAAGGTCACCAGCTTTCAGTAAAGATTGGAAACTTTGTTGAAAACTCATTTGGGGTGTGTTTTGTGAAGTCACTGATCATTTTATACCACCCTAACAAAAAATTTTATTTTAAAAACAATCAACGTACGGAACACTAATTGTGCAAGTTCAACTTGCACTTGACCGGTTTTTTTTGTAATAAACTCCTATGATATTATAGTGCATTAAAAAAAGTATTTGAAATTGCACAGTCTGGATACAGCAATATTATGATTTTATCCTCTTTGGGGAATTACTAGGAGTATTGTCCTGAGTTTTGAACCATGAAAAATTTGTGCTCTTTTATTTATAAAAAATTGAAGTTTTCAAAACGCGTTTTTTTAGCTTAAAATCTGAATAACTCCGATTATATAAGTCGGATCGATACAAAAAAAAACAAAACCCTTCATAATAAAATTTCCAATAATTCCTCATTAGCTTTAAGTCGCTCAAGTGCATACATAACCTACAAAATTGAGAAAACCGGCAAAAAACTGTTTTTTTTTTTTCATTTCACAGGTCCATTAAGTGAACCGATCTGTTTGAAACTTTCAGAAAATATTCCTTTTATTATAACCAAAAATATCCTGACATCTTTGGTCGACCTGTAAAATAAAATGAAAAAACAGTTTTTGCCTGTTCAATTTTGTAGGTTATGTACGCACTTGAGCGACTTAAAACTAACGAAGACTTGTTTTAAATTTCATTATGAAGAATTTGGTTCTTTTGTCTCGACGATAACCGGAGTTATTCACACTTTAAGCTGCTCAAAAAACGCGTTTTGCAAACTTAAATTGTTTTATAAAAAAGAACACAAGTTTTTCGAGGTCCGAAACTCAGGAGAATTCTCCTGGTGATACCCCAGAGAGGATAAAATAATAATATTGCTGTATCTAAATTATGCCTATCTCATCATTATTTTGACTTTTTTTACTGCATTATTAATAAATTAGGAACATAAAACAATGCTCTATGTTCGGGGTATAAAAAATAATTTATCAAGTACTTTTCTTGTAAACATGTAGTTCTAAAATAAGTACTAAATTTGAATTTCTTAGAAAAGAGACAGTAAATTTCCACAATACAAGTAAAACTATATAATATATCAACACTCACTCCTTTCACCATTTCCCCTGAAAGAATATCGGTTAAGAACTACAGGATTCATCCCTATTTTAACTATTGTTATCATTTTCTTTCGAGAATTATGTGCCAACAGGCCGGCATAGATGACAGACCGACAGAAAATATGTTTTTTTTTTATTTAAGGACCCTAATACGTAAAGAAAAGCAAAAATCACAAAGAGTCCTAATAACAAGGGAAATAAAAAATAATAATTTACCTATTGTGTGTAAGTATACTTCGGCCAATTTAACTGTTCCACTTCCAAAACCTCATCTTTAATCAACTTAACTTTTTGTAGGTTACTCTTGTAACCAGATCTCTATTCCTGCTACATACTATTTATGGTAACTGAATATAATATCACAGCTACGATGGCACTTGTCGACTTCCGAAAAGTTTTTGGCACAGTGGAATACTGGGCAATTGAGAAAGTGATGAAAAACGCATGAGTCGATTAAAGGTATATTAAACTACTGACAAAAATCAATGAACAATCAAAATTGAAAGTGAGATTACACGAGGATACCAAAGAAATAAAAATAAATATAGGTCTTAGACAGGGTGACATCATATCACCCAAAATATTCACCCTGGTACTAGAAGATACCTTCAAGAGCCTTCACTGGAGAAACATATCTAGAGAGAGACTCAACAATTTAAGATTTGCTGATGACATTGCACTTTTTACCGAAAACGAAATCGAATTGAGAGAAATGATCCGAGAATTACAAACTGAAGCAAAAAAGGTCGGTTTAGAGATGAACATCACAAAAACCATATTCATGACGAACAAACAATCATTAATGATGTTATATCCATACATCGGCAACAAGTAGAAAGGGTGGATTCATATGTATATTTGGGCCAGGAAGTTACAATCGGAAAGGTGAATCAAGAAATGGAAGTCAAATGAAGGATACGCCTGGGATGGGCGTCTTACAGTAAAATGAAGCAAGTCTTTCAGTCTAAACTGCCTTTAAAACTTAAAAGTAAACTATATAACGAATGCATTCTACCAGTAACAATATATGGTAGCGACACTTGGGTTCTGACACGGAAAGTTATTAGAAAATTGCAAGTTTACCACAGAGTAATCGAAAAGAAAATCTTAGGAATATTACTAAGGGAATGCAAACCAAACGACTTGATCAGGAAAAAAACAAGGGTCCATGACATAATTGAAAGGATATCTTCCCTCAAAAAGGAACTGGGCTGGCCATGTGGCCAGAAATACTGATAACTGGAGCGGAAAAGTGACCAGACGGAGGTCGTGGAGGAAAAAAGAAGTACTGGCAGACCTCAAAAAAATATTTTCTTAAAATATTCGATCTTTTAAATAAGAAAGAACAAAAATTGTTGCTAAATAAAACCATTGTTGCAAAAAGTTTTTTTCGGCATCGTAAGTATTTTTTGTAACAAAGCTAAACTTAGAACACAATCCAAATTTTACTCACAGATAAAAACACAATCTTTCGTTTAACAAGGAAAGTAAGACTTTACATCATTAAATTTTTGAATAATATGACAAACTAAAGGTGAATTCCCGTGTTTCAGTAACAATCACTAAATACTGCACTACTAGAGTCATAAAAACGTTGCTGTTCAGAACACTCGAATGCCGTTATTAAAACATAAACACTATATTAGATTCATTAAATGATCTAATAAAAATATGAAAAAAACACACGGTATACTGCCCAAATGAACGCACAAAACAAACTTGTGCTTAAATACTCACTAGATGAGAGACATGACCATATAATGCTGGATTTAAATTTCTAGAAATATTTTAATTATTGCGAAAATTGTTACGCTGCATTTGATTAGCAACGGTTTAGTTGGGACGAGTGAGCTGGAACATCGAAGAACGGTTGGCGACTTGAGCCTATTCTACAAGTATTTTCATGGAAAGTGTTCGAACAGGATGTAGCCCGCTTAATTCCTGCCAGAGCGGGGCATGTTAGAAATACACGTTACGCTAATACTTCACATCCGTATGAGGTTCAGCTTGTTACTCCTCGTACAACGCTTTTCAAGCAGTCTTTTATATGGAGAATATTATCCCTTTGGAATAATTTGCACAGGACTGTGTTTCGCACCGAGTACAATTTACAGCGAATCAAGAACAACATAAATCGCTTTTTCGGCACACATGTCGCCCCTGTAGCGCTTTAGGGACTTCCCTGTAGCACGTGTGCTAGACCCATAAAAAAAAAGTTTGTTTCTTCAGCATCAGTTGCTAATGTATTTTTTTTTAATTTTATAAAAAAAAAATAACAAACTGTTAATTTTAAGCGTGGCAGTAGTATAACAAACGATGTTATTATCCAAATTGGCGTCAATTATTTTTGATGTTTATGTTGGCTACAAGCATTGCTGTACATGTTGAAAAACAAAAAAACTCTCAAAATCAATTTTCGCTTTAGTTATAGCGAAGCACAATTTATCACTTTTTTCCCCAGTTCCTTTTGTCCCAAGAGTTCGCCAGTTTAAATATATTGAAAGATTGTCATAATACCCTATATATGCGCTACGAATCGTGGCATCGAGGCGATGAAAGTTTATATATTACGTATGCATATCATACGTAATATAAATAATAATTACTAGGCACTAGCCACTGGATTTTCGGCTTATTTTAAGTAAAAATTAGAAGTACATAACCGTAATAGTTAATAATAATCTGACAAATATTTAAATATAAATAAACTGAACAAAACTTATTTTCTTTATACGTTTTTATCCCCGCTTTTAACTATTAGCATCACTTTAACATCGTTAACACGTGTTTAAATATTTATCCATTGGTCACGAGTCATCGTGATAAATTTATTATATTTTTAATTGTTCAAATGCAATACAAAAGCAAAATATTTGCTGGAAGTACAAGGTATCCCATAAAAAACATGACGTTAAAATATTTACATTAAAAAAAGAAATTGATCAATGAAAAACGTCTGTTTTGCATGACCAACTATAGTATTTGAAAAATTATTTCTTAGAAATAATCTTGTCTAAGTATGAACCGCTACATTCCTGGTACTCTTCTAATAGAGCGGCGAACGTATTGGTCAAAGTTCGGCAGGTCGTTTAGTGATCGCTGCCAGTTCTTATCATATTGCATAGTTTTAAGATATTCCTACAAGAAACAAAATATCAGTGTCAAATTAAGCTTTCACTGAGATTAATTTGAGTCATTTCTCTTTGAGATCCATTTATTCGGAAAATTTTCTGCAATGTTTGGCAAAGATGTGTGTGAAGTTTGATATCGCCGCATTTTATTGAAACCTAGTTCTCTGATTATAACCATTAAAATATTATATATAAAGCTGATTTGTAGATGTTCTCAATTATCGCCATATATCGCTGCAAATTAACAGTTGTTGTGCGGCCTCCGTCGTACTCACAGACATACGGGGAGATTATTTCATATATCGACACTGCTATGCTGTCGCTCTAGGGAAGGTCAAGGTTTTAAGATATTATAATAGTTGTTTCGATTAATAAGGTCGATTTTTTCGCAATATTTAAGCGTTTATTCCATCACAAAATTAATTACCTTAATAATCAAAGTATTGGCCGTCGTTAGCTATGACTTTTTCCCATCTTTCTGTCAAAGAATGGATTCCGCACCAGAAGAATTTTTCATCATTTGAGGCCAACCATTCACCTAGCCAAATTTTCACTTCTTTGTAAGAATACAAGTGTTGTTCTAAAAGTCCATGCTGCATCGAACGAAATAAGTGGTAGTCTGAAGGGGCTAAGTCCGGTGAATACGGCGGGTGGGGTACAACGTCCGATTTGATGTTTTCCAAATAGTTTTTAACACATTTTGCAACATGGAGCCGAGCATTGTCATGTTGAAAAATTACTTTATCGTGTTTTTGGGCGTATTCTGGTCGTTTTCTTTCAATGCTCGGTTCAATTTTATCAATTTTTGTCGGTATCGTTCTCCAGAAATCGTTTCGCTAGGTTTCAGCAGTTCGTAATACACAGCTCCTCTACTAACCCACAAAAAACACAGCAAACCTTCCTTTCCCTCTATATTGCGCACTGGTTGTGATGTTGAAGGCTGGTCTGGGTCTTCCAAGTTTTTTGGGTTGGAGCATGTTCACCATAAGCTTCAACCAACAATCGATAACTTTCAGCAGCCGTTTTCTTCAAATGAAAGAAGGTTATTAAATTTCCCCGCAAAACGTCTTTTTCTGGTGCGAAACACGACATATTCAAAACTATGAAGCACTATGTTTTTCGCACAAACGACAATTAATAATAAACTGGCTTTTGATGGCGTATGTTTACCTTCCAAAACACCATAGATGTCACTAGTCTATACCAACAAATGGATTAGTAACGTCATCTCTTAGCAAAATCGTCATTTTTAACTTAAACACCTATTAGTTTTGGATTTGTCATACTCTACCAACGGCAGTTCTATTTATTAACTTGGCCGTTAAGGTGAATATGTGCCTCAAGAATAAGACAGAGGAGAAGGTCCAAATAGCGACTAGGGTGTAAAATCCGACTAGCGAGGTTTAAGGTACTTAGAGGTACTTCAGTCTCGCGAAGGGAATGTGAAACAGCGTTCTAGTTCAAACTTGTTATTCTGTAAACATTTCCGATTAGTTCGCTGTCGTATGATAGTGTAGTCAATAAAAGTTTGTTTTCGCCCGTTTCAAAACTTTTGAAGGCATATGTTCTTGATTTTATTATAGATTACGTGTAAGTAGTAGCCAAATAACTATTTATCCGTCGTATTAAGTATACTCTAGGTTTTTAAAATATATTAAAAAATGTTTGTCTAAGTTTGGTTTTTATCCCGTGTTTAAACCCAAAATTAAAACCCGTGTTGGTTTAAATGTCGACTACTATGTATGATCTAACCTCCGACAACATTAAACCACAATGCTGAAAAGTCATTGGTCGTATTTCTGGTCCACAACGCCAAGAAAGAATTCTAACGAATTAAAGAAGACAGTGGGGCGAGGCTGACATGGTAGAAGCGATTCGTGCGGTAAGGAAAAAGAAAATGGGCACTCCTAAGGCAACAAAAACTTTCGATGGGCCTGCATGGTACTTTACGAGATGTGAGGAAAAAGGACGAAGTTTTCCCTTCTAAATTCGGAAGGAAACGTGAACTGGGAGAATAGCTGAAATAAGACTTAGTGGCATACCTACGGAGAAGAAATTTTATGGCTTCACTCTAAGAGATCTACTTCGAATGGTTTTCCAGCTAGTATCAAGAAATGGCATTGAATATCCATTTAAAGAAGGTGAAGCCGGCCGGTCTTTGGCGGATCTTTTCTTGCCACGTCATATACAGACTGCCTATGCGTAAACTCTGTGGAACTTCCTTTTCTCGTGCCTTAGGGTTTAAGTAAAATGTTATGATTAAATATTATTAACAAACATCAATGTGACTTTTCTAAGCAGAGATCAACAGAAGATCTTCCAACTTATGTCACACAGGGTGGGAGAATTTCAAGTGGTTGCATTTGATATATCCAGGGCATTCGACCGTGCTTGACATGACGGATTTTAGGCTAAGCTACGCTCTTATGTTACCACTAAAAGGTTTTGTTTGTGACTCTCATGTTTCCATAGAGAACCAGGAATGGCAGTTGACGAGTTTCTTTGTAATACCTTACCTATCAATGCTGGTGTACCCAAAGGTTTCACACTGACTCCTTCTGTCCTCTTTTCGTTTACATTAACGATTTATTGGAAAGGATCAGATATTGAAAAGCTTTACCGATAACAGTACGCTTGTTTCTTTACATACTTTGAATTTAAAGCTTTAAAAATCCAAGCGGCAGTTTGCTGGGACAAGATGTCAGGCGCATCCAGTTGATACAAAACTACTGTGTGCGAATGATATGTGTGTTCAGAAAATATGAAAGGGGGTGAGTGCAAAATTGAAAGATATTGGCTGGTTTAACATGAGAGAAAGAAGAATGTTTCATAGCTTAGTTTTGTATAATAAACTAATCTTTCTAAAATGCCCGCCATATTTATATCAAAAAATAAAATTCAGATTTGAGGCACAAATTTACTATCACTCCACCTTCCCACATAACAACTCTATATGAAAGATCGATCAGCTATCAAATTTCGCAAAAATACAATCTGGTCCCGTTAAATTTGAACAAGGTCCCGCCTTAGATTTTTAAAAATTCCATACGTCCTCTAGAACAGCATCTCCGTTCCAGCATGAATAGTACTTAGACTCTCATGGGCCGCAATGCCGCTCTGTTGAGTCCGTTGAGTCTGATTTCTGATACTAAGTGATTGTTCTACAAATGGTGCTGCTTATATATTTTCCCTCTGCTAAATAGAGTTAAGGAAAAACGGTTATTTTAGTCGTAAGTCTAGTTATATTGCATATTATGATAAGTAGGTTAAGTGAGGAAGCCTAGCTTCTACTTCGCCTTTTGTGTATTCAAGTTACTGTCACTATATTATTGTAATTATAACGTGAATGCACAATAAAGACATTATTATTATTATTAGCGTTCCGTACGGAACATTTATAAGATGACTTCGGTGTCTGTCTATCTATCCGTCTGTCTGTCTCTCTGTCACACCCGATTTTCTCCGAAACTATTTGTCATAGAAAGTTAAAATATGGTAATAATATAGGAATTGATGGCCTCATCAGAGCCGTGTAGTTTTGAAAGTTAAATTTTGACTTAAGGGGTTAGTTTTGGGGGGTGAAATCGGAAGCGAAAAAAAATTTTTTTACTAGGTCATCGAGTGTGGTGTCAACTGAAAGCTTGTGAAAACACGAGTAAATATATATATATATATATATATATATATATATATATATATATATATATATATATATATATAACGTAATACTTGGGTTCACTTTTCTATGTATTATTTTTAAAAAATCGCGAAAAATCGCTGTCCCCCCACCTTATCTCGAAAAGTACTGATCAAAAAATTTTGAAAAAATTCTGGAATATTCTCCACGGGGTGTAGATTGAACGAAAATTATCACGAGCGCATTAACTTTAATTTATTTGGTATATAAAAAAAAACAAAAATTTCAAGGTAACCAGTATTCAGTAAAGATTGGAAACAAACTCAAGTTGCAAGTTCAACTTGCACTTGACCGGTTATATTATTATTAAATAGGCGACATTGCTATAATTTATTGCATAGATAGTACCAACCACAAAGTTCTCTATTAAATAATTATTTCTCCCTCTTTGTAAAATAATTTACTATATTTTCTTCTATGGGCAAAACATATTTTGCAATTAATTGTCTCCATTATTATATGTTATTTTTCAATAATATTGTAGGTTTTTTCTGTTACTGGAAAGTAATTTGTAAAATGGCACTAATGTTCTTTACAATACTTTAAAGGGTTATATACAGCTCGAATCTTAAAAAATTCAATTTTTTTTTACTGATTTTTATTCTCTATACTTTTAAGAATTACTCAAAAAAAAATTCCATTACAAAGTTATAGCATTCAATGTGATCTGGCGGCGGATTGGGACCGTTACCTGTTTTCAGACACTGTCTGTAATATTACTCAGCCAGTTTACATTACTCAGTCAATTTTTAATATTTTTAAAATTTTTTTCTTTAAATCTTTTCTACAAAATGTCGAGAGGTTTTTTAAATTTTTCCAATAGAGAATATTTATAAATAATTAAACATACAATTTTTGGTCGAAAATTGCATACTCGTTTGAAACACCGTATATTTTTTATTTTTTTAAAAAAAAACGATAATTTTCAACTAGTACACTATTTTACAAGATTAATTTTTATTTGTACATATTGGACTATTGTTGATGAAGTTATCCTACAGACAAGGAGGCACCACAGTTTTCGTCAGTGGTCCATTTAACCCGATAAAAAATAATGTTAACATTTAAAACATATTTAAGAAAAAAAAAAAAATTCTTATATCTTACAATACAAATATATAATCGCCATTCTTTTGTATTATGCACTTCTTGTTCTTCTTCTTTATTATATGGTATGTCGTATAGGTAGGCATACTGTCTGTTTTATCCTTCCGATGTGGACGTCCAGCATTCCTTCTACCATTTCTGAGGTCTGTCCCTAGTTCTTTTACCGCAGGGTTTATTGAGTTTGGCCCTTTTTACCAGTCTGTTGTTGTCCATCCGATATACGTATTTATTCCATTGTTTTCTTCTAGTTCTGGTCCATTTGGATATTTTTTGGATCTTACTTAGTTCTTTATAGATCTTTGTTGCGGATTCTGTCGTAGATAGTTTTTCCATATATGTCCCTATTCACCTTCATTTCTGTTGTCCTCATCATTTGTGCTGTTCTACATGTGTCAGCTCTTGTTTCTACAGCATATGTGAGGATCGGTCTCACTGTTGTCTTGTATATTCTTATTGTTTGTTGTCATTGTTCCCAGGTATTTAAAATTATTAACCTGTTCAATAATACTTCCTTGGATCTCCAGCTTACATCTTAATAATTCTTTTGAAGCTATCATACATTTTGTCTTGGATATATTGATAATAATGTTTAGTTTTCTCGCTTCCAGATTGAAGGCATTTTCTGAAGGTTTTCCTCAGAATGGGAGATGAGGACTGCATCATCGGCGTAGCAGATTGTGTGGAAGTGTGTGTTGCCCATTTTGTATCCTCTAGTTTTTGGAAGATTATTTTGTCCATTACGAGATTAAAGATAAAGGGACTAAGTGAATCATTTTCACTTATTCCGGTGTTTATTTTTTACTTCCTTGCTCAGTAGATGTCCCACTTTTATATTTGTTCTACATTCTGTGTTAACGTCACGTATGATCTTTATTAGCTTCTGGTTTGGCTGATTGTTATACACTTAATAACCTTTAAAATATATATTTTTTAAATATACATTCTTTTTGCAGCGCCCAGGTGTATGCAACTCTTTAAAAATTATATCAGTTTTAAAAAACTGTATAATTGTTATTTCTGAAAGTCTCTATATCTTTGTAAAAAAGAATTTCCTGAAATGTGACAGAAAAATGTTAAATTGGTTGCAGTAATTTTTTTTAAACATTTTGTGAATAAATATCCTACAAACGAGATAAAAATTATTGTGCAAAAAGTTTATAATCGATTTTTTCCTAGCAAACTTTTTAAATTTTCTAAATTTAAAATAGTTTTGTAACTATAAATGGATATACTAAACTGTAAATGATATTTTTTCGATTTTAAAACCGGTTAAACATTTTTGAAGAAATAAAATTACAGATTGAGAGACTAGTGCTCTGCTCTTAAAATAATAAATATGCCCTAGAAAATAGGTCTAAACGGTTTCATACATTTTTCTTAGAATTATTTTATTATGGTAATGTGCCGTTATCGGCGTTTAAATATTTTTAATAATTACACAGCTACACAAAAAAAAGTTCATTACCATAAACCAAAAGATATAGATTTAGTGTATTTTTCGACGCTGTTTAAATAACATGTACAAAGGACAAATTCTTGCAGTTCTTAGGACGAAATATCTGAATCTGGTGTAACAACCAGCCATTACTCTTAAAGGGTTGAGACTCACCCCTATAGAGTGTAAAAACCACCTCAACTTACGGCGGTATCTCATAAGTTTCAATAACGACGAAAAAAGTTCGGGCTTTTGTAATTTTAGGCAGGGTGAACAACTGTGGAGTGGATCAAGTACTTTTATCTCACTGTGCCAAACATTCAAGACAACTAGATCACCTTCCTAATAAGGTCGAAAATCATCCCAGGAGGGGAAGGGAACTACCCCTTGGGATTGATGGATCTTAGAAGTTCTATCATCTGAGAAAAAAAATACAAGCTTTCGTAGTCTCAGGCAGGATAGACAAATACAGCATGTATATTTTTTTTTCGGATGCTACAACTTTTAAGATCCAAGGTAGCCCCCCTCCTCCTAGGTATAATTTTCCACCTTATTAGGAAGATGATCTAGTTGTCTTGAATGTTTGGCACCATGAGATAAATGTACTTGATCCTTTTTAATATGTTTAGCGGGCGCGGAATGTGTTATTTTAGGCCCCTTTGGATGGGAACAAAGAAAGACTGCCTCGAACTGACGCGCAAACAAGTGAATCATTTTCGATTTTACGTGATTTCGACGAAAATTCGGAATCGACTGATACTTTTACTAAAGTGCGTCGTAGACAAAGATTCCTTCTACCGATTTTTTGTTGAACCGCTAGAATAGTATCTACCAAAAATGAATTATCGCGGACACGTTCTTACTTGACAGACTGTATACATAAAATGTTTGGTGTGGCTAATTTTATTTGTAGATTATAGTTAGTTGATGTTAGTTTAGCATCCGTTCCTCAGTTTTATATATTGTCTTGAATTTTGTTGTAATATATTTTTAATGGTTTGTGAATTTCAGCACGAAATTGGGCGGTAAATCTCTGAAAGATGCATTAAAAGTCCTACTAAATAAATGTCTCTATGAGGAAAAAATTCCAACAAAATAGTGCAATTCTCTTTAAGAAAGGCGATAATACTGATATCTAAAATTATCGGCCCATATCTCCTCTGTCACACTTATACAAGCTCCTTACTAAAATCTTAACAAATCGCCTAACAGTAAAACTAGATTTTTATCAACCTGTGGAACGGGCGTGATTCCGAAAGGGATTTAGTACTATCGACCACCTCTACCCAATACGTACTGTAATAAAGAAATCTACAGAATATAAGGTACAAATACATTTGGCCTTCATTGATTTTCATAAGGCATTCGATATGGTTAAAATCTGGACAGTTCTAAAATTCCTGGCTAATGCAAGAATAGATTCCAGATATATAAAAATAATAGAGAACATCTATAAGGACGCATCTATACATACATACTTGAAGAAATCTTTAAGTAGCTAAATTGGGATGAGAAGGACAACAAAATGGACTTCACTAGACTGAGTCGCCTTAGGTTTGCGAAGGACATAGTCGTGATAGCTAATAACACCAATGAGCTACAGGAAATGTTAAACCAGCTCAATGGGGTCTGTGCAAGGATAGGTCTTAAAATGAATTTAAAAAAAGACTAAATTAATGAGTCTTGAAGATACCAACATACAGATATGAAATAACTCAGAGAACGCGACGACAGTATATCTATTTAGGTTACACTATTAAAAACCAGACGAATAAGGCTAGCATAGACCAAGAAGAAGATATAAATTACCGAATAAAAACAATAGACATTTCAATAACATCCATGTGCATCATTAGAGCGTAGGGGTAGTTTTTACCATCCTCTAAGGGTGGTTTATAGTAGTGTATCGGTGGTTCAAGCAAATCTACTCCATATTTGTTCGCTCTACCTAAAATTACAAAAGTCTAAACTTTTTTCGTAGTTATTGAAACTTATGAGGTACCTCCGTAGGTGGGGGTGGTTTTTACACCCTATAGGTGTGAGTCTCAACCCCTTAAGAGTAATGTGTGGTTGTCACACCAGAATTTGTCCTTTGTACATGTTATTTAAATTCACGTGCGTTATTTGAGTTTTAGGAGTACATTTCATTACAATTAATAGAAATAACTTGTAGTTTGAATGCATATTCTCTTCTCTAGACTATAAAACATCTACCATTTTTCACACTTCATTAGAAGTCATTACATTATTACTATAGTTTTATCCTATTTCAAGGGATGTTTTTGCCTAAAAAAAATGACACGAGAAATCTTTTTTTGGTGTTCCTTACGAAACACTTATAAGATCACTTCGGTGTCCGTCTCTCTGTCTGTCTGTCACACCCGATTTTCACCTAGACTATTTGACATAGAAAGTTGAAATTTGGCAGTAATACAGGAATTTATGACCTCATCAGAGCCGCATGGTTTTGAAAGTTAAATTTTTATTTAAGGGGTTAGTTTTGGGGGATGAAATCAGAACTGAAAAAAAATTTTTTTTTACGAGGTCATCTAATAGGGTGTCAAATGAAAGCCTGTAAAAAGAAAAGTTCAAAAATAGATATATATATATATATATATATATATATATATATATATATATATATAAAATATTGTAATACTTACACACAGTTTTCTTTGTATTATTTTTAAAAATGTGCGAAAAAGCGCTCCCCCCCCCCCGTTATCTCCAAAAAATTTTTTTTACGAGGTCATCGAGTGGTGTGTCAAATAAAAGCTTGTAAAAAGACAAGTTCAAAAATATATATATATATATATATATATATATATATATATATATGTATATATATATATATATATATATATATATATATATATATATACATATATATATATATATATATATATATATATACATATATATATATATATATATATATATATATATATATATATATATATATATATATATATACGAGGCATGTTTTTTAAGTAAGTACCGTTTTGCGATTCCGCCGCCGCAGCGATACGGTCGGCGTTCCGCGCATGCGCGCTGGTAACCTACATCTCATGTCTACGCACTGACGCCATTACAGTCTGATTCTTCATTGTATACGTTGTTTACTGAGTGTTTAAGATGCCTCCGACAATCATGAGTCCCGCCGATTGTGAAGTACGGGCTGTTATACGATTTCTTAGTGCTAAAGGCGTAAAACCGATCGATATTCATCGTGAGATCTGTGAAGTTTACGGACAAAAAACATTATGAGTGATGGAATGGTAAGGAAATGGGTGAGAGCATTTAAAGATGGCCGCACAAATGTGCATGATGAAGAACGGAGTGGGCGTCCTTCGGTCATTAATGAAGATTTGGTGCAGAAAGTGGACGAAAAGGTGAGAGAAAACAGACGCTTTACAATTTCATCATTGTGCGACTGCTTTCCTCAATATTCTCGTAGTGTTTTGTATCGCATTGTGACCGAGAACTTGAATTACCGGAAATTGTGTTCACGTTGGGATCCAAAAATGTTGACGGATTTGCACAAAACCCAACGTTTAGGCAGTGCATTGACTTTCCTTGAGCGGTACCACAATGAAGGTGAACATTTTTTAGACCAAATTGTTACTGGTGACGAAACATGGGTGGCCTACGTCACACCAGAATCGAAACAACAATCCATGGAATGGCGACATTCATCATCACCCAAAAAAGTGAAGTTTAAGCAAACAATTTCTGCCCGCAAAATCATGTGCACAGTTTTTTGGGACAGAAAAGGAGTATTGCTAGTGGAGTTTCTGCCTCGTAATGAGACAATCAATGCAGCGTCTTATTGTGAGACATTGAACAATCTGCGTCGTGCAATCCAGAACAAAAGACGTGGCAAGTTGAGTAAGGGTATCGTTTTGCTGCATGACAATGCCCGTCCACATGTGGCTAATCGGACCAAAGATCTCATCAAATCTTTTAAATGGGAAACTCTAGATCATCCTCCATACAGCCCTGATCTGGCGCCCAGCGACTACCATTTGTTCCTGCACTTGAAGAAGCACCTGGGTGGTCAGCGTCTTCAAGACGATAACGAAGTCAAAACATTTGTGATACAGTGGTTAACAAGTCAGGCGGCAGAATTTTATGAGGAGGGTATTCAAAATCTGGTGCCACGTTATGACAAGTGCCTCAATATTCACGGAAATTATGTAGAAAAGTAGATTAAGGTACAGGCTTTCATGTAAAAATAAAATTATAGCACGTCTTTTTTAATTCCAAAACGGTACTTACTTAAAAAACATGCCTCGTATATATATATATATATATATATATATATATATATATATATATATATATATATATAGTAATACTTACACACAGTTTTCTTTGTATTATTTTTAGAAAAGTGCGAAAAAGCGCCCTCCCCCCCGTTATCTCCAAAAGTACTGATCAAATAGTTTTGAAAAAATTCTGGAATATTCTCGACAAGGTGTAGATTGAACCAAATTTATCACCAGTGCATTACCTTTAATAATTTATCTGGTATATAAAAAAAACAAAAATTTTAAGGTCATCAGTTTTCAGTGAAGATACGAAAAAAATGTTGTTGAAAACTCATTTCGGATGTGTTTTATGAAGTCACTAACCATTTTATACTTCCGTGACAAAAATTTGTTTTTAAAAGCAATCAACGTACGGAACACTAATTGAGCAAGTCCAACTTGCACTTGACGGGTTATTTTTTAACTACGGATTCGAATTCAGCTTCAGAAATTGCACTAGATCCATGTAGTCGTGGTCGTGGTAATGAACTTTTTTTGTAGGTGTGTTATTTGAAATAATTAAAGTTTACAAAAAAACTGTAATAATAAACAAATGTTTCATGAAAGACACTTTGAAAGCAAAAAAAAAGAAGATAAACGAAATTGGATAATCCGTTTGGAAGTTAGAAGTTCAAACACAATTAGTTCAGGCCACTTTACATTATACTCGTAGCGTCTACTTTATTCAATTATTTACTCTAAGAAACAACTTTGGAAAACTTGCACGATTTTACGCAATGTCACTGGGTAATATGATACTGTTGGATTTTATTTCATTTATGCTGCATTTTAACTGTTACTCCGGATACATATAAATAAAAATATATTTTGGAGAGATTCATAGGTGGAAATTAGCTCGTTTGCACCTCAATAGGTATTTCCGGAAAAATCAGGTATATCGATCTCATTAAGGCTGCATTCCAGAAATCATTATTTTTTAGCAGACATACGAAAGGATCTGGGTCGTTTCTTATCCACACAAATCAATAATTAAAAATGACCTACTTTGTTTGATGATGGTTACAAGATTCTTTGTAATAAAATCCTTTAAAAATATTTGGGAATGAATTGGAAGAAAATAAATTTCGTCAGATTTTTTTCCGTAATTTATATTGGTTTTAACTTTATTATTATTGTATCTATTTAAAAAATAAATAACTTGCCAAGTGCAAGTCGAACTTGCGCAATTAGTGTTCCGTACGTTGACTGCTTTTAAAATAAAAAAAAATGTTACGGAGGTATAAAATGATCAATGACTTCACAGAACACTCCCCAAATGAGTTTTCAACAAAGTTTTTTTTTCAATATTTACTGAAAACTGATGATCTTGAAATTTTTGTGTTTATATATATATATATATATATATATATATATATATATATATATATATATATATATATATATATATATATTTAAGGGTTTGTTATAGCTGACACCGTTTCCCTTCTCTCAACCTCGCGTTCCATTCTCTTCGATCTTCCCAGTCTCCCTCTGTAACCCTCTGTTTTCCATTGCCTCATCGACGTCATCCCGCCATGAGCGCCTAGGTCTTCCCCTCTTTCTTCTTCCAATTGGACTCCATTCTGTGATTTTCTTAATCCATTTTCTGTTGTCGCTTCTTCTTACGTAACCATACCATTTCAATCGTTTTTCTTCTATGGCATGTACTGCGTCTTTTGTTATTCCCATTCGCGCTTTTATTTCCTCGTTCCTAATCCTATCAGTCCGTGTCACCCTACAACACCTTCTTCAACATCCCATCTTAACCGCGTTTATTTTTGATTTATATTTCTTGTTAATGGTCCATGTTTCTGACCCGTATGTCATGATACTTTCAATGATTGTTCTGTATATTCTGACTTTGTTTGCTTTCGTTATCAGCTTATCCCATAATATTGAGTTTAACTGTCTGATGCAGGTTCTCGTTTGTCCCAGTGTCGATTTCATTTCTTCTCTTGTTATTATGGTTCCCAGGTATTTAAATTTTCCAGTTCCTTTAATTGTTACGTTCTCTTCAATTTCTAGATCTTCTATTTCTCCTGTTTTAATTGTTAGGTATTCCGTCTTATTAAAGTTTATGTCTAGCCCAGCTTTATCATACTCTTCCTTCAGTTTTCTCACCATACAGCTGAGATCTTCTTCGTCCTATGCCATGACGACTTGGTCATCTGCGAAAGTCAAGCTGTATAAGTAGTCCTCTCTTACTGGGACTCCCATACCTTGACATTTATTCTTCCAGTTTTTTGAAGTCTGTTCCAGGTAGATTTTAAACAGTGTCGGAAAGGTTGTACACCCTTATAGTAAGCCTTTCGTTGTTCTCTGCTAATATTATTTCTATATATCGCTTTTACTGCTTTTATTAATACTTTGTCGATTCCCATGTTTGACATTGCTTTCCAGAGGTGACTTCTAGCGACTGAATCGTAAGCTTTTCTTATATCGATGAAAGCTAGGTGGATTTCTCTGTTTTTGGCTAGTTTCTTTTGCATCAGTTGCTTGACTGTATATATGTGATTAATACAGGACTTCCCAGCCGTAAATCCTGCTTGGTCTTTCCCTATTTTGCCTTTTATATTGTCTTCTATCTTATTCTTAATTACTTTCACATACAGTCGTCCAATGCTTGAAATGATGCTGATCCCTCTATAGTTTTCACATTTCCTTCGGTCACCTTTTTTAAAAATTGAGACTATGTACGCTTCGGTCCATTCATTAGCTATTCTTTCTCCATTTATAGCCCTGTGGAACATGCTTCTTATTATTCGGTGCAGTTTCTCTGATCCGTATTTGATTAATTCATTGACCATTCCTCCCGGCCCGGCTTTTCAATGATTTTATGGCCTTCTTTACGTTCTCATATTTTATCTCTAACTCCTCATGTTCGTTTTGTTGTTGTTCGTCATCTTCGTTTCTATTCAAGAACCCTGGTCTGTCTTCTGTTAGTAATGTTTTATAATAGTTATCCCATTGGCTTCCTTGAATGTATTGTATATGGGATTTTGCTTTGGAGTTTATTTTCATAGCTCTAATCGTTCTCCATGCCTCCGTACTTCGTGTTCTACCTATATAATGTTTGATGTTTTCACATGCTTTTGCCCATTTCTCGTTCTTCTCTTTAGTTATTAATCTTTTCGTTTCTCTATTTTTCTTTCTATACCTTCTTAAGTCTTCCTCTGACTTGGTGTTCATACATTTCTCATAGAGTTTCTTTTTTTCCCCGATGACATTTTTCGTTGTTTCATTAATAGTGTCAATGCGTTGTTTGTTTTCCCTGTCGTCTTCTCCTAAGGCTTCGTAGGTGGCTTCCTTAATACTTTTTTTGACGTGGTTGTATGTTTCTTCTAAACTGTCATACTCAAAATCTGTTAGTTTTTCATCTAGTCTGCGCTTGTAGAGATCTCTTATTGTCTCATCCTGCAACAGTTGTATTTTGAATTTCTTTTCTTTCTTAATTACTTCCGTATACTCTAGATTGTCGTCTATTACTTGTTTTTTCCTTTTGACGCTTTATACCATGGAAACTGCAGTTTTGCTAACAATGACCTGTGGTCGGTTCCACATTCTGCACCTGTATGGACTCTTACATCTGTGATTTTAATCGTGGTGTCGTTCTTAATTATTATATAGTCTATTATGGATTGTAGCTTCCGAGTTGGCTGTATCCACGTATATTTATGGATCTTCTTATGTTTATAGAACCCATTAGTAATTCTCAAGTTATTCAGTTCTCATACTTCGATCAATCTTTCTCCGTTCTGGTTCGTGGCCTCTTCTCCATGCCTTCCCATAGTGTTGTCATTTATCTTTCTGCCAGTTCTACCATTAGGATCTCCGGTTATTATCACTTCTTGTGTTTTCCTTACTTTTCTTAATTCTTCTTGTAGCGTTTCTAAAAATTCTTTTTTTTCTTTAATAGGGCTATCCTCTGTAGGGCCATATACTCCGATGATTACAATTTCTCTTCCGAAACATGACATATTTACTGTTAGTAATCGTGGTGTTAGGAGTTCCCATGATGTTATACTTCTTTTCCATTTCTTTTTATTAGCACGCCTACTCCAGCTTTCGCTCTTTTTTCTTTTCCGACTCCTTTCCAGCAATGCATGATATCATCGATCTCTTCCGCGCCATTACCCTTGTTCTTCGTTTCGCTAATTATTAATATATCGACTTTTCTCTGTTTAAATTCTTGGATTACTTCTACGTCCTTTGTCCTCTATCCTTGTATATTTCACGTTACGATTGTTAACCTTCTCCTGGCTTTATTCTTCTTACTTTGGTTGAGATGTAAGCTTGGATTTGCCTTCTGCCTCATAGTAGAACTGCCCCCCCCCCCCCGGTATCAGATGGGGCTCCCTTCTTCGAAGGTGTGGATTACCACCAGGGGATATAGATTCTTTCTTTTCATTCTACCATTAAACTTTAGCAATTCCATCTTCTTGTTTTTCCGAGTGTTTATTTATATACCAGATAAATTATTAAAGGTAATGCACTCGTGACAATTTTCGTTCAATCTACACCCTGTGGAGAATATTCCAGAATTTTTTCAAAATTTCTTGATCAGCACTTTCCGATATAAGGGAGGGGCAGCGATTTTTCGCAATTTTTTAAAAATACAAAGAAAGGCGTGCGCAAATATTACATTATATATGTTTTTACAGGATTTCATTTGACACCGGGTGTGACAGACGTACAGACAGACGGCCGGACACCGAAGTGTTCCGTACGGAATACTAAAACGAACATATTATGTTGTCTTTTATTAGTGTTGTATATGGAATACTTATATGATCACTTCAGTGTTCATCTGTCCGTCTATCAGTCTGTCTGCATGTCTGCCTGTCTGTCTCCGAAACTATTTGACATAAAAAGTTGAAATTTGGAAGCAATATAGGAATTGATGGCCTCATCAGAGCCGTGTAGTTTTGAAAGTTAAATTTTGACTTACGTGGTTAGTTTCGGGGGGTCAAATCGGAAGTGATACATTTTTTTTTATCAGGTCATCGAGTGGAGTGTTAAATGAAAGCTTGTAAAAGGACGAGTTCGCAAATATATATAATGTAATTCTTGTGCACAATTCTCTTTGTATTATTTTCAAAAAGGTGCCAAAAATCGCTGTCTACCTTATCTCGAAAAGTACCGATGAAAAAAATTTTAAAAAAATTCTGGAATATTCTCTACAGGGTGTTATCGAGAATTATCACGAGTTATTTATTATTTATCTGATAAAAAAACAAAATTTTGTTACCTTTATTATTTATCTGGTATATAAAAAAACAAAATTTTCGAGGTCATCAGTTTTCGCTAAAGATCGGAAAAAAACTTTGTTGAAA
Source organism: Pachyrhynchus sulphureomaculatus (assembly GCA_019049505.1). NCBI lineage: Eukaryota > Metazoa > Arthropoda > Insecta > Coleoptera > Curculionidae > Pachyrhynchus > Pachyrhynchus sulphureomaculatus. Next base: position 29,563,308 of record CM032451.1, read on the forward strand.
ATTCATTTAGAATGTGTTTTGTGAAGTCACTAATCATTTTATACTTCCGTAACGAAAATTTTTATTTTTAAAGCAATGAACGTATGGAACACTAATTGCGCAAGTTCAACTTGCACTTGACCGTTTATTTTATTTTAAATTGGACTATTTTAGGTTCCTTGCTAGAGGAAAGTATTTTTTTACTGCACTTCAGTAACATTTGTTTGTTGATTGGATATGAATAGTAATAAAAGTCAAACATAAGACGTCATAATAATCGACATTCATGTTTATATATATATATATATATATATATATATATATATATATATATATATATATATATATATATATTTAAAAAATTTGATTGACGAAAAGTTCACATCTAAATGACGAATCATTTTTTTTGGCAATGAATATTGTCTAAAACTGTCACGTTTTTATGTTAATTTTTGCATTTAGCATATGGGTAAGTTCTTAATCTCATCAATGGATATACCGATTGTATCGGATTTCTGTCAAAGTGTTTTTTAACTCGTCTTTACCTGAACTTTCATCAGTGCGTGTTTGTATTTACGCCCGCCGGTGGAAATAATCGATACATAATACATCCATCGAGATTAAACATTGATGAGCGTGTTATCTGGTGAAATTGTTAGGTTAAATTCTAAATTTATATTATAATTAAAAACTTGATCTACTTTATATTTTTTAATAAGTAAATGTATTTTAACAGATTAGAGAGGAAATTAAACTAATATTTTGTAGCTACAGTAAAACGGAAATGACGTTTCTTAGTATTTCTCCATATTAACATACATAGGGTTTTCCAGCAAATGGTAAACATCTCATCTCAAACTCGAAAAATAATTGTTTCTGGAAAAAAAATAACCGGCCAAGTGCAAGTCGGACTTGCGTAAGTAGTGTACGTTGATTGCTTTTAAAATAAAAAAAAAATGTTACGGAAGTATAAAATGATCAGTGACTTCACAAAATACACCTCAAATAAGTTTTCAATAGTTTGTTTCCGATCTTTGTTGAAAACGGATAAAACTTGAAATTTTTGTTTTTTTATATATCAGGTAAATTATTATTTTATATTATATCACGTAGGCTAAAAATTTTTTGGTCTAGCTACTTAAAACACATTTTTTCTGCAAAATTCTACTTTATTCATCAATATAGTCTCCTTCAAGAGCGATACAAACAGTCCACGGCGTTTCTAACATTTCTATACCTTTCTCGAAGAAGGATTTATCTTTGCCTTCAAAATAGGCCTCAGTTTCGGCGATAACTTCTTTACTAGAGCCAAGACTCTTTCCCGCGAACATTTTTTTGATTTCTGTGAATAGATAATACTCGCTGGGGGCCAAATCTGGTGAATACGATGGATGAGGAAGCAATTCAAACTTCAATTTATGCAATTTTGCCATCGTAATCATTGATTTGTAACACGGTGTATTGTCTTGATGGAAGAACAATTTTTCTTGTTCATTTGGGGCCGTTTCTTTGCGACTTCTGCCTTCGAACGCACCAATAACTATATAATATTCGCTATTGATGGTTTTTCCCTTCTCAACGTAGTCGATGAAAATTATTACATGCGCATTCTGAAATACAGAGGCCAAAACCTTCCCAGCCGACTAATGTGTGTTTGGTCGCTTCAGGCGGTTTCACCGGCTGCTGTTCACTCAGCTAACTGCCGATTTGATTCCGGTGTGAAGTGGTTAATGCATGTTTCATCTATAGTCACATAACGCGTGAAAAAAATTCTTTTTATTGCGCTTAAACAGGTCCAAACAGCGCTCAGAATCATCAACAAGTTGTTGTTTTTGCTCCACTATGAGCATATATGGTACCCATTTTGAACAGAGCTTTCTTATGCCCAAATGTTCATGCAAAATATGACACATTCTTTTGATATCTCTAGTGTGTCAGCTGTTTCACGCAATTCCACTTTACGGTCATGCAAAACAATTTTGTGGATTTTTTTGATGTATTCCGGAGTAACCACCCCATTTGAGCGTCTAGAGCGTTCAAAATCATTTGTACGACCGCGTTTAAATTCAGCACACCAGTAAACAATAAGTGATTTTTCCAGAGGCAGTCTCCGTAATACTTATCAAGACATTGTTTTGCTTGAACGGTATTTTTTTTCATCCAAAAGCAGTGTTTAATTAACACACGAAATTCGATCTTTTCCATTGTTTTAAAAATATCAGAAGTAGTGTCACTAAAACCGCTGTAACTGGTAAACTAAATAGTATATATAAAATAAGTCGAAATATCATGAAATTTTGTACCGTTTGAAGGTTGCCCCTTCCTAAAAATCATATGGATTTTTTGGAAAGGTCGACATCTATGTGTCAGATCAAAAAGTTTTCACCCTACGTGTTATACCAGATAAATTATTAAAGGTAATACACTGGTGATAATTTTCGTTAAATCTACACCCTGTGAAGATCATTCCATAATTTTTTCAAAATTATTTGGTTATTTCTTCTCGAGATATTTTATTTTTTAAAAATAATACAAAAAAGTTTGCGCAAGTATTACATCATATATATTTTTGAACTCGTGTTTCACAAGCTTTCATTTGACATCTCACTCGATAACCTGGTAAAATACTTTTTTTTTACTTCCGATTTTATCCTTCAAAACTAACTCGTTAAGTCCAAAACTATACTGCTCTGATTGGGCTATTAATTCCTGTATTTGTGCCAAATTTCAACTTTATAAATCAAATAGTGTTAGAGAAAATCGGGTGTGGCAGACAGTCAGACGAACACCGAAATATATATTTTTAAACTCGTGTATTTACAAGCTTTCATTTCACACCCCACTCGACGGCCTGATAAAAAAAATTTTTTTTCACTTCTGATTTCACCACCCAAAACTAACCCTTTAAGTCAAAATTTAACGTTCAAAACTACGCAGCTCTGATGGGACCATCAATTCCTATATTAGTGCCCAATTTCAACTTTTTATGCCCAATAGTTTCGGAGAACATCGGGCGTGACAGACAGACGGGCAGACAGACAGCTAGACGGACAGACACCGAAGTGATCTTATAAGTGTTCCGTACGGAACCCTGAAAAAAAATGCGTCAAAGAATTCTCAAACTGGTACACATTGCGCTAAAGCCAAATTTGCAATTTTTTGAGTAGTACCCCCGTATATATGTATTTTAATGGTAAGAGCTTCAAACATCCAAAAAATATATTTTAGAGAAAAAAAGAACACCTCTAGTCTTTAGAAACTTAACTTTATTTTTTCTTGCTTGAAAAGTTGCTTATCAACTATTTATATATTTATCTAAAAATCCTCTCAATCGCAATTCCATCGTACTAATCAGTGACGTACCTATATGCATCGATGAATTTACTGGTTATATTAAAATATTACTCCAACATTGTGTCAGTCAAAATAACACTTTCTTGCCATGAACTGAACATATTTTAATGTTTTAATTTGACTTTATTGACTAAAATGTGTTGCCTTGACTTTGTTGCTCCAGTGAACTCTAGAAACATGACTAAACTAAAGTCACAACACCATAAAATGTGTTATTTTAACTTTGTCATCCTCGCCGTTATGTCACGTCAAAACAATGCATATTGTTTTGAATTTGTCAGTTTAGTCGTGTTGCTGGCACTAGTAGGGTACGTAGCATTAGGTGTAAGTTGTTTACGACACGGTGTAATATTTTTTATTCGCAGATATTTCAGGAGTGCGTACGTACGTACCAAATACCGAATCAAACATCGATTAAAGCAATACAAAAAACTCCACATGTAAATTTTTTATTTATTTTTAATGTTGTTTAATACATTCAATTTAGGGATTTTTTAAATCTTTTTAGTTTCATTTACATAAGAAATAGGGTGTTTACTTATTTTATGAAGAACATTTAATTTCCAATAATAAATTCAAAATTTGAATTTTTCCTTTCAAAAAGAACGAACAGGTTTCCGCTCGGGGTATAGAACAAACGACCATCTGCTTACAGTTAAAGTCGCCATTGAAAAATGTATAGAATATAATAAGCCTCTGGTGCTCATATCCCTGGACTTTAAAAAGGCTTTTGATTCTGTAAATCATCAGAGACTCTTATAAGTACTTGGTACGTGTCATATTGACATCGATGTTTCAATGTATTTAAATACATATATAAAAATGACAACGCTCATATCAACATACAAGCTAACCAATCCTCCAATAGAGTCCAAATCGAAAGAGGAATGCGAAAGTGTAATACGCTCCCTCCCAATCCTTTTGTAACACTTCTAGAAAGTATACTGCAATCAATAAACTGAGAAAAAATGGAACTTAACATTCACGGTGACGAGTTAAACTGCCTTTGCTTTGCCGATGACATTGTTTTAATAACAGACAGTGTGCAAGAAACACAGCTTATGCGGCACATGCAGAATTTTCAAAAAATGTTGGTTTAAAAATTAATCTATCCAAGACCCAGTTTATGACAAATCTTGTATCAAACGATGCTACAAAGCTGAATAACGTTGGAGATCGAGCAAATACTCTCATATAAATGCTTAGTACATGAAATTATCATAGGACGAGACAACCAACCTAGGAGAATAGGTCTCTCCTGAGCGGCTTATGGCAACTGGCCTATATATTGATATTCCTATGTTTTTAAAATGAAAAGATTTTGATAAATGTGTACTCCCCGTTCTTAAGTACGGATTCGATATTATCACAAAGACGAAGAGAAACATCAACAAAATGTACGTTATGCAAAGAAATAGTAGAGGTAAATGTTAGGTGTTACCCTAAGAGATCACATCCTAAATCACATTATCAGGAAGAAAATGGGGGTACAAGACACGGTCAAATTCATTCTACATCTTAAATGGAACTGGGCTGGGCATGTTGCTAGGTTTAGGGATAGACGATGGACAAAACGAATTATAGAGTGGCGACCAACATCCGAAGCCTATCGGAGTCGGTGACCTGGTGATTTAAAGAGGGTGGCTGAAAATTGGGTACAAGTTGCTCAGAATAGAAAAACGTGGCAAGACCTGAGATATGCTTTCGTCCAGTAGTGGACAGTATAGGCTGGTGATGATGAATAAATTCAACTAATTATTATTTTTACTCTATGAAAATTATGAAGTACATATTCGTAAAATAATATTCCCTGTGAATTTTCCAATTTCACTTCTGATACTTCTGTGCTGTGTTACAATTCAGTTCTTCCATAAATAAATCATAAAATAGAACTACCAAATAAAAAATGCATGAAATAATCAAAAAATAATGAAAACAACACAACAAGCGTAGGTATTTACGTAAATGGGTATTAGTTGCTACTGACAACGAAACGAGGCGGGCAAAAAGACAACGAAAATTATAGGTTTTCAGTTAATTAGTAAATTATAAAAAATGAAATCTTTGAAGGTAAATAAAATTGAGATATTAATTTAAATTCACTTCGGAATATATAGTAGGTTTTTTAAATTAGTCTAGAACTTTTTTGACAGTCCGCGGTACGACTCGGGCACAAATTCGTTCACGACTAGGTCATGCAACTTGCCTGACTTTTTGTTTAATGGGCCTAGCACACGTGCTGCAGGGAAATCTCTAAAAGGCTAGAGGAGCGACACATGTGCGAAAAAAGCCATTCACGTTGATCTTGAATCGCTGTAAATTGTTCTATGTCGGGAACACAGTCATAGGTAGATTATTCCAAAAGGATGAGGTTCTCCATATAAAAGACTACTTAAAAAGGGTTGTATGAGGAGTAACAAGCTGAACCTCATACAGATGTCAAGTAGTGCGACGTGTATTTCTAACATGCACCGCTCTGGGAAGAATTAAGCGGGTTACATCCATCATACACTTTGCACGAGAATACTTGTCGAATAGATTCAAGTGGTCGATCGTTTCTCCATGTTCCAACGAACCAAGGTTGCTGGCCAGTTCCGTGTCTCCAATTAGACGAACAGTTCTCTTCTGAATATAATCCAACAAATGCAGTGCATGTTTGGGAGCAGAGCCCCAAATATTGGAGTAGTATTCCATCTTTGGTCGCATTTGAGCTTTGTACAACAGTGGCTGTTCGAAATAATATTCCCAGCTTTTGAGGAGCTCTCTTTGCTATGCTTGCAACATGTTCATGCCAAGACATTGCTTCTAAATTAACGCCCAGCAAATTGAGTGACGATGTTAGAGGAATGGAGTGTCCCGACATACATAACTAGGTCGGGTTCAGCAACGTTAACTTTTTTAGAAAAAACTGCCGCCTGGATTTTTTATAACGTTAAATTCTACTTGGTTACTGTCACACCAAGATAGAATTTCTTTCAGACCTTTGTTAAGTGGAACGAGCTCCTGCTATCTGCGGATATTTGTAGCGGATGTTCGAGCGTTCAAGGTAAATGAAGAGATAAGTGTGCTGTCATCTTAAAGGGGCTTAATTCCTTACTTTATCTTTAGTGGTGTGTATTCACTGCAGGAGAGGGATGCTCGATATTTTTATACCTTAATATATAAAAATCTCTTATACAAAGTTGTTTGAGTGGTCTTGCGCTTTACATAAACCATAGAGTGCTTATTGGAAACCAGTTCGGAATTTTATTATGGGGATACAAAGAGCTGCAAAAGTTATTACCCCATAAGTTTTAAGACCTATTAAAGGCGGTTATAGGCTCATAAACTTGCTAATAAATTGTGTTGTATGCCGCAAAGCCATTAAGGCCTAAATTTTGTCTATATCTGTTGCATTACCTTGGATTATAGCTGCTGTAATGCATCATGCCAAAGCCATCAATTAAAACTATAATGTTATTTTTTTCTTAGGAAAATATGGGGCCCTTATTCCTGGATTGTACGCGTTTTAGAGTTAATATATTGTTGCCATTGGTGAAAATATAAATGAGACAATTAATTTTGGATTAAACAGTGATTCAAATGAATTTCATTATTAATATTAAGTTTACCTGCAAAACAACCGCAGGTACCTTTTAAATTGGCTCTATTTCCTCGAAAATGCATCCTTTTCACTTCCTTTTTGTGTTCAGTACGGAACAGTTGTATGCTCATTTCGGTGCCAGTCTGTCCGTCTGTCACACCCGATTTTCTCCGAAACTATTTGACGTAGAAAGTTGAAATTTGGTACTAATATAGAAATTGATGGCCTGATTATGCCATGTTGTTTCGAAAGTTAAATTAGGGGTTAGTTTTGAGGGTGCAATCGGAAGTGAAAAAAAATTTTTTTTTACTAGGTTATCGAGTGGGGTGTCAAATGAAAGCTTGTAAAAACACGAGTTCAAAAGTATATATAATGTCTTACATGCTGTGCTTCTTTGTATTATTTTGTCCCCCTCTCTATCTCGAAAAGTACTGATCCAAAAATTTTAAAAAAATTCTGGAATATTCTCCACCTGGTGTAGAAAATTATCACCTTTAATGATTTATCTGGTATATAAAAAAAAATAAAAATTTCAAGGTCATCAGTTTTCAGTAAAGATTGGAAACAGACTTTGTTGAAAACTCATTTGGGGTGTGTTTTGTGAAGTCACTGGTCATTTTATACCTCTGTAACAAAAATTTTTATTTCAGAAGCAATCAACGTACGGAACACTAATTGCGCAATTTTAACTTGCACTTGACCGGTTATTTATACTTGAGATTAGTGAAAAATCGTAACGTGTCAATTCAGGTGCATACGATGTATGGTTCCACCCACAGTCTTCATCTAGAACCAAAGAATGGCTAACAAGGATTAAAGTGTGACTTGGTGTATTATCGTGTAACAAGCACCAGTTATCCGAATCATGATATTCAGATGAAATACGACAAACTTTACTCACCAATCGTTTTAATACCTCCAATCAATTCTTACCATTTACAGTTTGACTAATTAAGATATGAACACTATGAATAATACCTTTCGAAAACATCTATTTGATGTTGACGTTTAATGCTTTTTCCGTTGTTTTCTGTAATATATTGGAATAATTTTCCATAAATTCAAAAATTTTGAACCATTACTGGTGTTCCAATTCATATTAGTCTTTCTGTATGTTTGTGTTCATATGTTCTCTGCTATTAAAAAAAGTTGATGGTTCTTAAAAAGTTGTGTTCTTGTTTGGCAATTATTGTCATGCACTTTTTTCATTATTTTCAATGTATAGGTGCCAGGGTAGCATTCATTCAAATGAGGACCTTATTCACTTTGAAAAATCTGACACTGCAACTGAAGATCAGAATGTTGCTTTGCTATGTTTTCTCTGTTCTACTTTATCCTGGACGATAAACGAAGTAGTAATAAGGAGAATAAACACCTTCAAAATGTGGCTATACCGACCAATCCTGAAAATTCCCTCGATGCAACATGTAACTAATAACGACGTACTCAAGACAATGGGAAAACAATGGGAAGACAATGGGAAAGGGTTTGGAACTGATCTGGACGCTGAAAAGGGGTAAATTGGAATATCTTGGATACTCCGGGATGAAATATCTACGAGACCGCTTCTGTCTCAGATTGATACAGCTTTTCCGTATTGCTGCTAATAAAGTTAGACTAGCTAATGTTCGAAACGGACGAAGCACTATTAGAAGTGGAAGAAGGTATCATTTAAGCCAAATTGATGCTGTAGTCATACTGGCAAAAATAACCAGGACTAAATCTTTTCTTTTCCATTTTTCAGTTGAAGTGGTCACCATATTTGAAAGCCTCACAAATACAATAAACAATAAATGCCTAGTTATCTCTGTCTCTGATTCCAAAAGCGCCCTAAATTCTATCTTCCAACATAGCCTCTGGTTCTCTTACGCTACCAAATAAACATAGAAGTCTCCTTTCTGTGGATCACCAGTCATGAAGGTATAAGAGCAAAGGATATAACTGATTTCAAGGCCAAAGAGATCCCTTCCACTGGTCATTCTGCAGATTACATCAATCATATAAGCAATATCAATGTAAACTTCTTTTAAATAGATTGGGATTTCAAATAGATTGAAAACAAGCTGTGGCTGGTAAAGCCCGTTGTTTCATCCCCTTTTCACCTTCACACCCTGACACGTAGACAGAAGACAGTATAAAGATGACTGGCCATCGGTCATTTCTATATCTCATAATCTAATTTCTTAACAGCCGATCCTCCCTTACAGTGTCCCTCTTGTCAGAGCCACACTTACCATCCACCAGATTCTCACATCATGCAAATACATCAGGTAAAGAATAAATATCCTCACCCCCCACAATTCCATACTAAAACCTAATAAAATCTCTATGATGAATGTTCTTGCTTACCTAAAGACATTGATTACTACAATAAAATCTGGTTCCGTCCCTTTCAGTTAAATAGATCAAAAATTTACACCCTAAAACAGCAATATATATTCCGACGCACCCTAAACCTACTACTCTTTCTTTCTTTTGTTATATATACACTATATAAGATTTAGGCATAAGAGGCTTTTGGAATTATGAATTTATAGTTAATCGTAAATAAATTGAGAAGAAGAAGAAAGCTGCAATATTATGATGAAAAATAGTAATCTGAAAAATCAGATTTTCTATTCCAAATTGCTAAATAAAAACAGATCCTTCATATGTGAAACTATTGTTCTTACATTCGATTAATCATATTTTACATTGGTATCATAGGATTTCCAATAAGGTAGCATTTGCATTGACATTATACCACTTATTTTATAAAGTAACTAGCCGTGCCTGCGGCTCCGCTCGCGTGGACTTGGTTCACTATTATCGTCACTGCTTATTACTTATGTTACCTAACGTAATAAAATATATCCTATAACCTGACCAGAGAACATATGTATTTTATAAAAAACCACGTAAATCGGATAAGTGGTTCTTAAGTTCTAAACGCACTAACGGATAGACAGGCAGATAGACAAACAAAGAGACATGGCGTTTTATATATATTATAGATTTTTTTTGATAAATATTAAGTTATAAATTTAAAAAAAAAAAAACACGTAAATCGGACAAGTGGTTCTCGTGTAATAAGCGCACTAACAGACACACAGACAGACAGAGAGACGTTGCATTTTATATATATTGTGTTATTTGTTACATGATATTTTTCCATATTTAACGGTTTAGGCAGCGTATTGAAAGAGAGTGCTGACTTGATTATTTTCACTGCTTATTTCTTATATTACCTAACGTAATAAAATATATCCTATAATCTGGCCAGATAACATATGTATAAATATAAAAAAAACCTAAATCGGATAAGTGGTTCTCGAGTGATAAGCGCACTAACGGACAGATAGAGGGACGTTGCATTTTATATATGTTACAGATTATTATTGTTATTATATAACCTGGAAAGAGAACATATGTATGAATAAAAAAAACGTAAATTGGATAAGTGGTTTTCGATTGATAAGCGCACTAACGAACAAACAGACAGAGAGACTTTGCATTTTATATATATTATATTCTTTGCTAAATGATATTGTTCCATATTTAATGGTTTAGGCAGTGTATTGCCAGAGAACGCGCTAGCAGCAAACTTTTTTCCGACTTGATTCACTATTATCGTCACTGATTATTTCTTATATTACGTAATGTAATAAAATATATCCTATAACCTGGCCAGAGAGCAAATGTATGTTTAAAAAAAACCGGTCAAGTGCAAGTTGAACTTGCACAATTAGTGTTCCGTACGTTGATTGTTTTTAAAATAAAAATTTTTGTTAGGGTGGTATAAAATGATCAGTGACTTCACAAAACACACCCCAAATGAGTTTTCAACAAAGTTTGTTTCCAATCTTTACTGAAAACTGGTGACCTTGAAATTTTGTTTTTTTTTTATATACCAAATAAATTATTAAAGGTAATGCACTCGTGATAATTTTCGTTCAATCTATACCCGTGGAGAATATTCCAGAATTTTTTCAAAATTTTTTGATCAGTACTTTTCGAAATAAGGTAGGGGACAGCGATTTTTTAAAAGTAATACGAAGAAAAGTGTGCGCAAGTATTACATTATATATATATTTTTTACTCGTGTTTTCACAAGCTTTCATTTGACACCACACTCGATGACCTAGTAAAAAAAATTTTTTTTCACTTCCGATTTCACCCCTCAAAACGAACCCCTTAAGTCAAAATTTATGTTACGGTGGTACAAAATGATCAGTGACTTCACAAAACACACCCCAAATGAGTTTTCAACAAAGTTTGTTTCCAATCTTTACTGAAATCTGATGACTTCGAAATTTTTGTTTTTTTTATATACCATATAAATTATTAAAGGTAATGCACTCGTGATAATTTTCGTTCAATGTACACCCCGTGGAGAATATTCCAGAATTTTTTCGAAATTTTTTAATAAGTACTTTGCGAGATAAGGCCCGGGACAGCGATTTTTCGCGAATTTTTAAAAATAATACAAAGAAAAAGTGCGCGCAAGTATAATATTATATATATATTTTTTACTCGGTGTTTTCACAGGCTTTCATTTGACACCACACTCGATGACCTAGTAAAAAAATTTTTTTTTCACTTCCCACTTCACCCCCCAAAACTAACCCCTTAAGTCAAAATTTAATTTTCAAAACTACATGGCTCTGATGAGGCCATCAATTCCTATATTATTACCAAATTTCACCTTTCTATGTCAAATAGTTTCTTAGAAAATCGAGTGTGACAGACAGACAGACAGACAGGCAGACAGACAGACAGACAGACAGACAGGCAGACAGACAGACAGACAGACAGACAGACAGACAGACAGACAGACAGACAGACAGACAGACAGACAGACAGACACCGAAGTGATCTTATAAGTGTTCCGTACGGAACACTAAAAAAAAAACGTAAATCGGATAAGTGGTTCTCTAGTGATAAGCTCACTAACGGACAGACAGACAGGTAGGCAGAGAGACGTTGCATTTTATGTATATTGAAGAAAGAGAAAAATTATATTTTCCAACAAGATTTTTTGAAATATTTCCTACAAGAAAATCGAGTTTTCAAAATTTTTGATAGACAATTAAGTTTTAAGAACTAGTTGATAATTATTCTATGTAGAATATTAAGACAAAAAATTCATTATTCGGTGACGATGAAGTTAATATCCAGGGCTCACCACAAATATTTTCTAATTGATATAGTACTGTAAAAAGAAAAGTACAATTTCAAGAGAGAATGTCTACCATTACGTAAATACAGAATATTTAGAAACCTACATAAACATCACTACATAGCAGAATATTGCAAAATGTAAAGTAGTTACAAGATCAAATAATATTAGTTACGGAAATGTCAATAAATTAAAGTCAACAAAAGGAATCCATGAACAGTATAAATTACAACAGTAACATAACAAAAACATTTCAATAAATTAGAAAGGCATGCTATACGCCAAATAATCCAGAATAAATGTTCTCAATGGAATTGGAAGTCTTGCCAATTAGAAGTTTTTTACCTACTTTTTTTAATGTTCTGTACGGAACACTTATGGGATCACTTCTGTCTGTTTATCTGCCACAGCCGACTTTGTCTGAAACTATTTGACTTATGAAGTTGAAATTTGGTATAAATGGAGGAATTGATGACCCAATCAGAGCCGTTTAGTTTTAAAAGTTAAATTTTTTACTTAACTTAGTTTTGGGTGATGAAATCGGAAGTGAAATTTTTTTTTACCAGGTCGTCGACTGGGGTGACAAATGAAAGCTTGTGAAAATGCGAGTTCAAAAATATATATGATGTAATATTTGTGCACACTTTTCTTTGTGTCATGGTAAAAAACCGGCCAAGTGGAAGTCGGACTTACGCAATTGGTGTTCCGTACGGCGATTCTTTTAAAATAAAATAAAATCCTTACCTAGACTAAGTTAATTAGGTACCTGACATGTATATATTTGAAGATCTAATATGTATTTTCACGGTTTTTCTTAGTCAATAATGTAAAATACTTATAGCATGTTAGCTATCTAATAACCAGAAAATCAGTCAAGCTCAATCCAGAATCTAGTAACAAAAGTGTAAAACCAATATCTGCTACCTAAATATTTGTTTAATTAAAAACAAATAAAATAAAATAATTTTCTCTCGGTACAGGAGCAACGCACGACTCGATAACAGTAATATACTGAAAAGTATATTAGAAATTCCTCCACTATACTGTCAAGGCACAATATTTCTTTTTATACCAGATAAATTATCAATCACGTAATGCACTCATGATAATTTCCGCTCAATCTACACTTTATTAAGACTATTTCAGATTTTTTTCAAAATTTTTTGATCAGTACTTTGCGAGATAGGGTGTAGGCAGCGATTTTTTGGCCATTTTTTAAAAATAATACAAATAAAAGTGTGCGCAAGTGTTACATCATATATATTTTTGAACTAGTGTTTCATAAGCGTTTATGTGTCATCTCACTCTATAACCTGGTAAAATTCTTTTTTTTTCACTTCCGATTTCATACGTCAACACTAACCCGTTAAGTCCAAAATTATACTGCTCTGATTTGACTATTAATTCCTGTATTTCTAACAAATTTCAACTTTATATGTCAAATAGTTTCGGAGAAAAACGGGTATGACAGACGGACATCGGAGTGATCTCATAAGTGTTCCATGCATAATACTAAAAAATGGCCAACAATTGCTTTCCCCCATGCTATTTCGAATAATACTGATCAAAAATGTAAAAAGAGTAGATCGAGCGAAAATTGTCACGGGTATATTACGTTTGATAATTTATCTAGAATAAAAGAAAAATGATGTACCTTGACAGTATGGTGGAGGTTTTGTAACTATACTTTTCAGTATATTACTGCTACGCAGTCGCGGGTCGCTCCTGTACAGAGAGAAAATATTTTTAATTTATTTGTTTATAATTAAACAAATATTTAGGCGGTAAATATATAACTTTTATTACTACATTCTAGATTGATTTATTGGCTATTAGGTAGCTAACACGTTATTACTATTACACATTATTGATTAAGAAAAAACGTGAAAATACATATTGGATCTTAAGAAATATACATGTCAGCGACCTAATTAACTTAGCCTAAGTAAGGATTTTATTTTATTCAATCACTACACACTAATTGCGTCAGTCCGATTTGCACAAGGTTTTTTTTTAACGACTCATATGCTGAGAAAGATTGTTTTTTTTTATCTTCATAAACTATCGACTTTTCAGTTTTTGGGGTATTGCTAGTGGAATATACGAGTATTGCTTATGACCTAGATTTATATTTTTTATGAACCAGACACACTTTCCCATGAGTAAATATGCAAATAAGATATTGCATGATATCTAAAATAATCTGCAGTTATCCCCGGGATTTACTTTACGCCAAATTCTGTTGCTCTTCTCACTTGAATAAAAATATGAAACTACGAAGTTTTTTTATTTCTTCACGTTTCTATCTGTGTCGGCGTGCTGTTACGATAAATCTCGAATTAAGTGATATATCCATTTTATATTTAGTCTACATAAAATACTGAAAATAATAGCAAAGAAACTCATAGTTTTTGAGCGGTATTTCTTTAAGGGTTGCTAATTGTACAAATTTTAAGCCTAATTATTTATTTTTATAGAAGTTGGAGAAGGGCTTGAAGAGGTTACTTCGTATATACTTAGACGTAAGCACTTTCAACAAGCTTTTAGGTGTATTTTTCAGTCAATTCCACAAAGTGAGCTAGAAAGCTCATTTTACTCATATTAAATGGCTGTAAAAGAATAAGAATCAGAATATACTGAATAAGAAAAAATGAAAACTTAAAAAATTGTGTTGTTTAATTTTCATAGTACCAGGCGGGAAAATTTGTTATAATAATAATAAACAGTGTTTATTATGTCAAACTTCGTTTTCTGGTTTCGTGAGCTATAAAATCTTTTCATTATTTCCAATTTTATATTAGTAAAATTAAGAAATTTAAGTTCAGTATGTATTGTAAAAGTGCGAGATATTGGGTAAACCAATTTACCGATTTTTATATTAAAAATGAATTGTAAAAAATATCCCTAGCAGAAACTCGGAAATTAGTTCTAATAATAATAATACAGGAAGTTACACCCGAACGCATGCAAAGAAAGACTTACCATCGAGAGGAAGGCAGGAGGAAGAGGAATCATAGACATCAGATCACTACACACAAAACAAATACAAGCACTTAGGAAATTTTTTACAGCAGGCAAACCAGCCTCCACACAGCGACAGTGAAAGCAGACAAAGACTACACACCTCTCGACTTATCCCGGGCAGACCACTTAGCAGACACACACAGTCACGCCCAATTACAACTGGAAAAGATGAAAACGTAGTCAGAGAAAACACTCCACGGAAAACAGAGATATCACATAGAACAAGACCAACAAGACCACGTAAATAAAAAACAATCATACACCTGGTTACAGGATGGGCAGCTATTCCCTGAAACGGAAGGCTTCTTACTTGCCATCCAGGGTAAAGTCATATTAACCAGAAATTACCAAAAGCATATCATCAAAGACCCAATTATTACAGAAGATAGATGAAGGAATTGCCACTAGTAGAAAGAAACGATCGAACACATAACAAGCGGATGTAAAATATTAGCCGGTACGGAATACACAGCCAGACATGAAACAGCGGCAAAAATAGTTCACCAAGCACTAGCCACAACATACAAACTCATAGAAAACACAGATTCCTACTACAAATACACACCAACATTCATACTTGAAAACAAAGATTACGAGCTCTACTTGGACATCAATATCCATACAGATAAAACAGTCTCCATCAATAGACCCGATGTTACTTTTCAGTGCAAAAAAGCAAAAGTCACTTATCTAATTGACATAGCTGTCCCCAACGACACAAACATCCAAACGAAATACACAGAAAAAATCTCCAAATACACAGATCTTGCAACAGAAATAAAAAGACTATGGAAACAAGAAAAAGTCATCATTGTCCCTCTCGTCATATCAGCCACAGGCTTTACACCAACAACATTCACTCCACACTTAGGACTCAACACAAACATACACAAAAACATTCAGAAGTCAGTGATTTTGAAAACATGTAACAATGTCAGGTCATTCCTTAATACACAATCGTAATGCATTTGTGCTGACTTAGTTTAGGCTCGTCAACCAGACATGCAACCACATTTACCAAATGTGAGAAAGAAAAACATAAACAGTGTTTATTATGTCAAGCTTCGTTTTCTGGTTTCGTGGAGTATACAATTTTTTCATTATTTCCAATTTTATATTAGTAAAATTAAGAAATTTAAGTTCAATATGTATTGTAAAAGTGCGTCTTTGTAAAGGAGGTATTGGGTAAACCAATTTACCGATTTTTGTATTAAAAATAAATAGTAAAAAATATCCTTAGCAGAAACTCCAAAAACATATTTGATAGCGGAGAGTCCCAATTAAGTACACACACCTAATTTAAGAAAAATCAAGTTCTTTAACCAGAGCTCTCAATGCAAAACAATTGTTTGATAGTTTTTAGTGTAAATTAGGGTATTATGCTCAAATTTAAGTTAATTTGTAAAATGTCAACCTAAAAACTTATTGATGTTCAAACTATCAATCTCACTCTCATTCAATGATATTATATAATCTATTACTAAAATTAAGTAAACTGGACATTAAACGGCAACAAATTTGCATCACACCACTTGTTTAATTAAGTTTACACAAGTGCTGACAAAAGCAGAGTTTTTATGGTGCCTAAAAAGAGTTGTGTCATCTGTATGAGTGGAAAATTTTCCATTAATTATGAGAATTGAAGCATGAAAGACACTGGTGCAGAACTTTGCAGTACTCTTAAATACACTAAGAGGGAGTTTGAGACTTAATTTTCAAAGAATCACGGTTTGACTGCACTTAGTTAAAAATAAACTTATTCCAACGCTTTTTCTTAAGGCTATTAAGGCTTCTGCAGCAACATTCCAAGGTCTACGCAGTCAAAAGCCTTGAAGGGATAACAGAATATTCCATTTGAACACTCTCCGTAATTTAGTTGATAATAACTATTTTCTAGAGGGGAAAAACTGCATCGTTTGTGGTTTTTAAAGTTCGGAAACAAAACTGAACATTACTTACTATGTGGTGACTCTCCCTTTGACTTCGTAAATACAAAAAACTATTAATAAATACTCTAGGTTTAGTTTTAAGGTAACAATTGCTCAAAATGTCCACCATTAACAGCGAGGCAATGACCCAATCTATCATAAACAGACTGAACAGAGTTTTGCAGGGAATCCGGGGTGATCTGTGCTACTTTATATTCAATTCTTTGTTGTAAATTGTCGACAATAATGCAAGCCATTCTACAGCACCTCTTCTGCTTATCCATAGATTAGGAAATATCGCATCCAAATATCTACGAACGTTGGTTTCATAGGGAGGAGGTGCTCCGTTCTGTTGATACTACAAATTCCTGTTAGGGGTATCCAAATTATTTTCATCGAGAAAAAGAGCTACACAAGTTCGAATAACTTGCTTTTGGAGTAACTATATATACCGCTGTCCTGTAAGATTTTTATTGATAAACGCATGTTTAGGCTGTTTATGACAGATACCTCACTGTTTACGGTAGACAACTGTTACCTTGAAAATAAACCTAGAGTATTTATTAACAGTTTTTTTTCTTTTTTTTATTTTAAATTTCAAATGACAATAATTCAAAAACAGTTCAATTTAGATATAAGGTATGTTAGAAAAATAATATCTAGAATTTTTAGTAGGACTCAAATATAAAATAATATACAGAGCTTTCCATTTAAAAAAAATCAAGATAGCGTAATTTCTTCGAACTGACAGGTTAAAACCTTTATTGTCAACGTCAGCATGTGCGCCGTATAACACCATATAACTTTTAATTAAACATTTTTTGATACACTGATTAATAAATGCTCTGCTGTATATATATATATATATATATATATATATATATATATATATATATATATACATATATATATATATTATTCACTGAGGTAGCCGTTACTTGATGGAAATTCATTGTAAATTAATACCGAAGTAAAACGATAGATGTTTTTAAAAATTCCACTATATTTATAAACCGTAACAATTGTTTCGACATACAATGTCTTCATCAGACGGATGATAACTTTAAACAGTTTAAAGTTATCATCCGTCTGATGAAGACATTGTATGTCGAAACAATTGTTACGGTTTATAAATATAGTGGAATTCTTAAAAACATCTATCGTTTTACTTCGGTATTAATATATATATATATATATATATATATATATATATATATATATATATATATATATATATATATATACTATCCGTGCCCGCGGCTCCGCTCGCGTGAACTTGATTCACCTTTATCGTCACTGCTTATTCGTTATGTTTATATTATTATATAGCTCAAGGGGCCTTAGAGGCCCATGGCTTGGTTGCATACTTGTCTCCACTTCTTTTTGTCTCCTGTTAGCTTTTCCCAGTGCAGGATTCCCATCAACTCCGGATCTTGCTTTACTGCCTGAATCCATGTAGATCGAGGTCTACCCTTGCCTCTTCTTCCAACCACTCCTCTTATTAGGGCTTGTTTTGCCTGTCTTTCCTCCTTCATCCTTGCCACGTGTCCCAACCATCCTAATCGCTGGCTTATTATGATTTGTCTTATAAGGGGTTTCGTATATAGGCATTTTAATTCGTAATTTGTTCTTCTTCTCCACAGTCCCTCTTCTTTCCTTCCTCCGTAGATTTTTCTCAAAGCTCTCCTTCCCCACACCTCCAACGTCTCCTTTTCTCTTGCATTCAGTTTTCACGTTTCGCATCTATATGTCACCGTGGGTCTGACAACTGTCGTATATATTCTTTCTTCTGCTTTTCTTGATACATTCTTTAATTTCAATATTGGATTCATTCCCCCAAACATCTCTGTCCTTTCGCTATTTTTTCTTGTATCTCCGTCCTTTCTTGTCCACTCTATGTTATTGTTACTCCCAGATAATTAAATTTGTCTGCTTTTTCAAACATACATCTTTTTCCTAAGTTGTTTATTATATCTAAACTTTTGTTGTTTTTAATGTCCTTCTTCTTTGTAATTTCCATGTATTTTGTTTTTTCCTCATTTATCTTTAGTCCTCTCGTCCTGTCCCTTTCTTCTATCCTACTTATGGCTTTTTTGAGGTTCTCTTTTGCTCTTGCAATCACTGCTACATCATCCGCATAGGCCAAGCATTGGCAGGTTTGTTGGTATATCGTTCCATTTGTTTTTATTTCTGACTCCCGGATTATCTTCTCAAGTACCAAATTAAATAGACATGTCGACACTGGTTCCCCTGTCTTAATCCTCTCTTCACCTTAAACGTGTCTGATACTTTGCCCTCAACCAACACTCTATTTTTTGTGTCATTCAGGGTCATTCTCACCATGCGAATCAATTTACTTGGAATTTTTAGTTCTTCCATTATCTTGTAGAGTCCTTCTCTATTTACATAGTCATATGCTTCTCTGAAATCCACAAAGACCAAGTGTAGTGCCAAATTTTGTTGTAAGCTATTATCTTGGATATCTGGTATGTAACTTATCTATTTTTTCTGAATCCACACTGGTACTCTCCCAGAATAGACTCGGCTTTCTCTGCTAGTCTGTTTTTGATAGTCAACACTACTATCTTGTACACGACATCCAGTAAGGCTATTGGTCTATAATTAGCACATATAGTTTTTTCCTCCTTTTTTGTATATTGGACAAATGAGCGACTCTCTCCAGCTCACTGGCATCTTTTCTGTTTCCCATATTTCTTGCACCAACCGGCATATTTCATTTTCCAGATCTACTCCTCCAGCTTTTATCAGTTCTACAATTTCCACCCGGGGCCTTATTTTTTTTGGGTTCTGAGTATTTCTCTTATTTCTTCTTTGCAGGGTTTATTTGTCGCCTCCTGCCCTTCAGTTAATTTTGCTTCCTATTTCTCATTCAACTCCTCATTTTCATCTCCATTTAATGTTTCTTTAAAGTATTCCGCCCATCTATTCAGTCTTTCTGCGAAGCTTACTGCTAATCTTCCAACTTTTTTCCTATATATTAGCATTTTCTCTCTGTTTATTCCCTTTGTATTTTATAATAAAAAAAACACGTAAATCGGATAAGTGGCTCTTGAGTGCTAAGCGCAGTAATGGATAGACAGACAGGCAGAGAGATGTTACGTTTTATATATATTATAAATTTTTTTTGACATATATTAAATTAAGAATTAAAAAAAAAATCACGTAAATTCGATGAGTGGTTCTCGAATGATAAGCGCACTAACGGACAGATAGAGATACGTTGCATTTTACATATATTATAGATATAGATTATTATTATTACTATATAATCTGGTCAAAAAATATATGTATGAATTTAAAAAAAGACACGTAAATCGGATAAGTGATTCTCGCCTGATAAACGCACTAATGGACAGACAGACAGACAGACATTGCTTTTTATATATTATAGATTATAGATTATAGATATTCTCTGCTACATAATATTGTTCCAAATTTAATGGTTTAGGCTGTGTACTGCAAGGGAACGCGCTAACGGCAAACTTTTTTTCGACTTCATTCACTATTATCGTCACTGCTCATTCCCTATGTTACCTATCGTAATAAAATATAGCCTATAACCTGGCCAGAGAACATATGTATGTTTTAAAAAAAAAAAGTACGTAAATCGGATAAGTGGTTCTCCAGTGATAAGCGCATTAACGGACAGACAGACATATATATATATATATATATATATATATATATATATATATATATATATATATATATATATATATATATACTAGCCGTGTTCGCATGGACTTGATTCACTATTATCGACACTGCTTATTCTTTATGTTACCTAACGTAATAAAATATATCCTATAACCTATATATTTAAAAAAAAACACGTAAATCGGATAAGTGGTTCTTGAGTGCTAAGCGCACTAACAGACAGAGAGACGTTATATATATATATATTATAGATTTTTTTTTGATAAATATTAAGTTAAGAATTAAAAAAAAAACACGTAAATCGGGTAAGTGGTTCTCGAATGATAAGGCAGAGAAACGTTTTACATATATTATACAGATTATTATTATTATTAAATAATCTGACCAAAGAAGACATATGAATTAAAAAAAAAACACGTAAATTGGATAAGTGGTGCTTGAGTGATAAACTCACTCATATATATATTTATGTATATATATTTATATCTATATATGTATATATATATATATATATATATATATATATATATATATATATATATATATATATATATACATATACATATTTATATATCCTTGGAAATAGAATCCATAGTTTTGTGATTATTTAGACATACATATGCATAGGGGAGTAAACCTGTGAAAAATAAATAAGTAAAAGTTAAATTTTGTTTCTTTGCACTGCACTGCATTTGTTGGATTCTGTTCAGAGAAGAGCTGTTCGTCTGATTGGAGACCCGGAACTGACCGTCAGCCTTGATTTGCTGGAACATCGAAGAACGGTTGGCGACTTGAGTCTGTTCTACAAGTATTTTCATGGAAAGTGTTCGAAGGATGTAGCCCGCTTAATTCCTCCCAAATGGGTGCATGTTAGAAATACACGTCGCGTTGGTGCTTCACATCCGTATGAGGTTCAGCTTGTTACTCCGCGTACAACGCTTTTCGAGCAGTCTTTTATATGGAGAACATCATCTCTTTGGAATAATTTGCCCAGCGCTGTTTCCCAGCGAGTACAATTTACAGCGATTCAAGAACAACGTGAATCGGTTTTTTTTTCCGCACACATGCCGCTCCTGGAGCGCTTTAGGGACTTCCCTGTAGCACGTGTGCTAGACCCATAAAAAAAAAAAAAGAAATCGGTATATTTTTTTTTTTTTTGTCATTCAAGGAATCATACTATATTTATCGTTATAAAAATATGGTTTTACATTTGTTCAAGTTAGTTTAGGTGTTTTAGTATAAAATATATCTAATATATATATTTTTTTACTTTCTAGGGCAGGTATCCTATTCGAGAAAAAAAAAAAAACGTTTCAGGATTCCTCGATTACGAGAAACATGTTTTCCAAATTCCGTTAGTTTCTCGATATTTCTGTCTGTTTGTTGGCATGACACTCTTGAATCTAAATGATATAATCATTCCAAAATTGGTACACAAATAATATCTATAATAAGAAGGGAACTTATAGACTTTGAGCTATATTATGTCAGACTGTGAAGGGGAAAGAGATAAGGATGACCAAATTTTAAGCATACGTTTTTGTACTCAAATATATTGGAACGTTGAGTGCAATGGGAAGTTGTTACAGGAAATAATTTCAAAGACATTATGTTATATGTAATTTTTAGGATTCTTGGTTAGTAAAGGAATCTCGAAAATTATTTTTATTTTCATTATTTTCATTTTTGACTGAAGAATGTGTGTTTTCCGTAGTAAATATAACTTTATCTTGTGATTAAACTACAGAGGTAGCAATATTAGTTAAAATATAGTTTTAGTATTTGGTTTAAGGCATTCGTTAAAGTCAAATTCAATATTTCTTAGAATTGCGTATTTGCCAGAAATTGGGTAAATTAGTTTAACGATTTTTTTGCGGGAGAAAATATTTGTCTTTAAAATTTCTTTCCTACGAGAGAAGACTATTCATCATATCTTTACTAGATACTGTTAATATAAAGACGATAACTTCACCTTCAATAAGGATTAAGTGCGACAAGCTTCCAAACTTGATTACTTTAATATATGATTACATATATTTCGAAAGTTTCGAGTCTTCCAAATAGATCCCGGGATAACACCACCTTGCTCTGCTGATTTTCCCAGGAAGGATAAAGAAATATTCCGAAATAATGGAAAAAGTAACATCTGTTATAATGTTATAATATTAAATTCTCAAATTATCAGTAATTTTATTCTTCTTTATTAGGTAGTATATTAAGTTTACAGCACGAACCATTTTTCATTTTGACACATCTGATACTTTCTTTTTATTTTTGTTTTATATTTAAAAAAGAAAAAAAAACAATTTTCTCTCCCTTGATATTTTACCAGTCAAATAACCTTTCCTTTATTGGATTTTTAAGTAATGGCGACATTTATTACTTCCATTTTTTCTGAATTAAGAACATAAGGACAAATTATTTTTTGATGCTTTAATATTTAGGCAAAAATCGATGATAAAAAAATTTAATTTCTGCCTTAAATATTCATTGGGCCAATACGGATTCAGTCGTAAATTACAATGTTAAAATTGAAAAAAATAATATAAACTTTATTAAAATTTATATGTTTATATTCAGAAATTATATAAAGTGTATAAAAAAAAATGTATGTAATAATAAAATTAGTTAACTTATTACATATTTTTCATAAATTTGCACATGGATTGATATGTACCAAATCGAAGAGAGATAGAAAGAGAAAGAATATTTACAAGGCTCGTATTCGTTCATATCATTCATTTTTCATATTTATGTGACACTCAAATATGGCTTATTCAAGGTTATCCTGACCTTTTCTGTAAATCTCTATTTCATAGCCAATTTTATCACCTTCTTTGAGGAAAGATTATTTTGAAACATTATATTTTCTGTAAAATTTCGGTGATATTTTTGCTTTCCGCCAAATTATTGATTTTTTAAATTGGTAATTATTTCATATTTTATGTATGTTTAAACTTATTATAGACTTATGCGAACAATACGAACTTGAAACATTGCAAACGGGTACTTTAAACATAAAGAAATGCATCGATATGCTTGGTCACAGCACACCAGAAACTTAGAGTCAATAATCGACTATGCAATAACAAAACAGCACTCTAAACTAAAGACTGAAGATGTTAGAGTATATCGGGGATTATGTATTATATCCGACCAACATCTCCTTAAAGCAAGAATATTCTTTCCAGTACCGTATATGAATAGATTTCAAAATAAGGGAAATACACACCAAGAGAAATATATCATCGACAGTTTAGAAAACTATAGCCTAAGTATCTGTATCAGGAAAGACTGGACAGCTACTTTGAAGAAACTAAAAATCATACAACAATGAATGAAATGAAAACATAGTATTTAGTATAAAAAAAGCTGCCGAGGAAGCTTTGGGTATAGGGGAACGTCTTAAAAGTAATAAATATTGGTGGAATCTTGAAATTGAAGAACTAGTCAGTAAAAAGAAACAGCTATATCTGAAATGGCGAAATAGGAAAAAAGAAGAAGATCACGTATAATTTAAACAAAACAAACATGAAACAAAACGAAAGATTACAGAACGGAAAAGAAAAATGTGGGAAATCAAGTGTAAAGAGATAGATTCATATATAGGTAGAAGGAAATGTAGCGAATCCTGGATATTTATAAACAGAGTAAAGACCGATGAAAAAACTAGTAGCCAACTCCAATTAATACCAACAGAGGAATGGATTAGACATTGTGAAAACCTCCTAACAGAATACAGGCCGGAATACATTCAAAGATCACCAACTCAAATACAAGTGGAAGGCGAAGCCATATATATATATATAAATATATATATATATATATATATATATATATATATATATATATATATATATATATATATATATATATACATATATATATATATATATATATATATATATATATATATATATATATATATATAGATAAAAGTGTGGTGTAACAATACAAAAATTGAAAAATGGAAACTCTCCAGGTCCAGGTGGAATAAAAGCGGAACTACTGAAGTGTGGGACAGATAAATTATACACATCTCTAGCACACATATTCACTAAATGTATTAACAGAAAAAATATACCCGAAGAGTGGAAAATGGCTTACATCACGTCCATATATAAAAAAGGAAGCACACTGAACTGCAACTATCGAGGTATATCAGTAACCAGCTCAATTAGTAGAGTGTATGGGAGAAAAATAAGAGATTTGATTGAAGGGGGATATAAAAACTATGAAGAGGAAGAACAATGCGGCTTTCACGAAGTATTTTGCTTGAGTATATATATAAATATATACATATATATATATATATATATATATATATATATATATATATATATATATATATATATATATATATGTATATATATATATATATATATATATATATATATATATATATATATATATATATATATATATATATATATATAGATAGATAGATAAATAGATGAGCTAATATATTATAACTGTTGAGAAAGCGAACTTGTTGGTTAAACTCTTTGCTTCACATTCTACTGTCGATTTCCAAGGAAAAACACCACCTACTATCCCCATAGTGCAGTCAAGGATGCCCGATGTTGTCTTCAGGCCTCGTATCATAAAGCGTATTCTGATGAAGCTAGACACCAAAAAGGCTTCTGGCGTTGACGGAATACCTGACATAGTTCTTAAAATCTGTGCGAGGGAACTAACACCAGTTTTCTGTAGACTTTTCAACCTATCCTACAGAAAGGGAATATTTCCTTCCTGCTGGAAATGTGCTACAGTTCAGCCGATACCTAAAAACGGCAAGAAGACCTTGCTAAATAACTACCGACTAATCGCACTGCTTTTAATAATATCGAAAGTCATGGAAAACGCTATCAATCAGCATCTTCTAAAATATCTTGAAGGATTCAACATTATTAGCGATCACCAATATGGCTTTCGTAAAAATAGATCAACAGGAGATCTTCTGACTTATGTAACATTTGTTTGGAACAATGCAATTGAACACTTTGGAGAATCTCGAGCGGTTGCTCTTGACATATCCAATGCATTCGACCGTGTTTGGCACGATGGGCTGTTGGCTAAGCTACGTTCTTATGGTATGTCGGAAAAGTGCTGTTTGTGGCTCTCATGTTTCCTCAGAGAGCGTTCTTTACGGGTGGCAGTCGACGGATTTATTTCTAACACCTTCACTATCAACGCCGGTGTACCCCAAGGCTCCATACTGTCTCCTACTCTCTTTCTGATTTACATTAACGATCTGCTGGAAAAAAACCGAGAATCCAATCTACAGCTTTGCAGATGAGAGTACACTTATCTCTTCATTCACTTTGAACGCTCGGACATCGGCTACTCAGACGAATATCCGCAGACAACAGGAAGTCATTCAACTTAACAAAGACCTGGAAGAAATTTTATCTTGGGTGACAGTAACCAAGTGGAAGTTAACACTACAAAAACCCAGGCGGCAGTTTTTTCTAAAACAGTTAACATTGCCGAACCCGACATAACGGGGCACTCCATTCCTCTAACATCGTCACTCAATTTGTTGGGCGTTAATTTGTGAGCAAATATGTCCTGGCATAAACATGTTGCAGGCATAGCAAGGAGAGCTTCTCAAAAGTTGGGAATATTATTTCGAACCAGAAAGCTTTACACTCCACAACAACTGTTAATTCTTTACAAAGCTCAAATTCGACCAACTATGGAATACTGCTCCTCCCATGTTTGGAGCTCCGCTCCCAAACGTACACTGCATTTGTTGGATTCTATTCAGAGAAGAGCTGTTGGTCTGATTGGAGACTCGGAACTGACCGTCAGCCTTGATTCGCAGGAACATCGAAGAACGGTTGGCGACTTGAGCCTGTTCTACAAGTACTTTCATGGAAAGTGTTCGAAGGATGTGGCCCGCTTAATTCCTCCCAGAGCGGTGCATGTTAGAAGTACACGTCGCGCTAATTCTTCACATCCGTATGAGGTTCAGCTTGTTACTCCTCGTACAACGCTTTTCAAGCAGTCTTTTATATGGAGAACATCATCCCTTTGGAAAAATTTAACCAGGACTGTGTTTCCCACCGAGTACAATCTACAGCGATTCAAGAACAACGTGAATCGCTTTCTCCGCACACGTGTCGCTCCTGTAGCGCTTTAGGGACTTCCCTGTAGCACGTGTGCTAGACCCATAAAAAAAAATAAACAAAAAGTAACTATTATACATTATGGGCTAAGGAAAAAACGTGAATATACTATACTGAAGATATATACTATATATGTCAGGGACCCTATTAACTTAGTCTAGGTAAAGATTTTATTTTATTTTAAAAAACAATTACCGTACGAAACACTAATTGTGCAAGTGGGACTTGCACTTGGCAGGTTTTTTGTCATTATTGAAAATAAACTTGTTCACAAATATCCACTCCGATATACGAGTTTACACGATGTTAGCCAGAACTTCCTCCTGTAATGTAACTCTACGTGTCTCATATCTTAACATTCGGTAAAGCAAAGCTAAGTAATTTTTAAAGTCAAAAGCCCTATTTTAATCCATAAATTGAGCTGGTGTAAAAGACTGCCTGTCGATACAAGAAATAATTTCATTTCTGAAAGTAAAAAGAGCAGTATTGAGGTTTTTGTCTTTTGTAAAACCATACTGAGATTTGTGTATAATTATATATATATATATATATATATATATATATATATATATATATATATATATATATATATATATATATATGTATATATATATAATATATATATATATATATATATATATATATATATATACATATATATATATATATATATATATATATATATATATATATATATATATATATATATATATATATATATATATATATATATATATATATATATATATATATATATATATATAAACTGGGTTGGTTTTTCTTGGGTATTTAGGTTTTTTGTCCGAATGTACGTAATATGTTATATGTTTTTAGTGTTCCGTACGGAACACTTATAAGATCACTTCGGTGTCTGTCTGTCCGTCTGTCCATCTGTGCGTCTGTCCTTTGTCACACCCGATTTTCTCCGAAACTATTTGACGCAGAAAGTTGAAATTTGGTACTAATATAGAAATTGATGGCCTCATTAGAGCCGTGTAGTTTTGAAAGTTAAATTTTGACTTAAGGGGTTAGTTTTGGAGAGTGAAAAAAAAAAATTTTTACTAGGTCATCGAGGTGTCAAATGAAAGCTTGTAAAAACACGAGTTCAAAAATATATATAATGTCTTACATGCTCACACCTTCCTTTGTATTATTTTGGAAAAATCGCGAAAAAACGCTGTCTCCGACTCTCGAAAAGTACTGATCCAGAAATCTTGAAAAAATTCTGGAATATTTTCCACGGCGTGTAGATTGAACGAAAATTATTACGAGTGCATTACCTTTAATAATTTATCTGGTATATAAAAAAAAAAAATTTCAAGGTCATCAGTTTTCAGTAAAGATCGGAAACAAAGCTTGTAAAAACACAAGTTCAAAAATATACATAATGTCTTACATGCGCACACATGTCTTTGTATTATTTTGAAAAAATCGCTGCCCCTCCCCTCTATCTCGAAAAGTACTAAACCAAAAATTTTGAAAAAATTCAAGAATATTCTCCATGGGGTGCAGATTGAACGAAACTTATCACGAGTGCATACCTTTAATAATTTATCTGGTATATAAAAAACAAAAATTTCAAGGTCATCAGTTTTCAGTAAATATCGGAAACAAAGCTTGTAAAAACACGAGTTAAAAAATATATATAATGCGCATACATACGCGCACTTTACTTTGCATTATTTTGAAAAAATCGCTGTCCCCCCTCTATCTCGAAAAGTACTGATCCAAAAATTTTGAAAAAATTCTGGAATATTCTCCACGGGGTAGATTGAATGAGTGCATACCTTTAATAATTTATCTGGTATATAAAAAAAACAGAAATTTCAAGGTCATCAATTTTCAGTAATGATCGGAAACAAACTTTATTGAAAACTCATTTGGGGCTTGTTTTGTGAAGTCACTGATCATTTTATACCTCCGTAACAAAATTTTTTATTTCGGTAAACTTGTAATTTAGACTTAAAAGATTTTAACCATGTATTTCCTAATTTTAGAATGAGTAATAAAAAGTAAATAAATACATTTTTGAAAATACCTAAAAGAATAAGGTGAGACGTCAAATAAACAACTAGTTTGTAATTTCCAAAAGAACCTAAGTTCCCAAGAAAAGCCAACTAAGTTTATGTAAACAAAAGTTTCAACAGAAAAATTATTATTATATATATATATATATATATATATATATATATATATATATATATATATATATATATATATATATATATATATATATATATATATATATATATATATATATATATATATATATATATATATATGTATATACGTGTATATATATATATATATATATATATATATATATATATATATATATATATATATATATATATATACAACTTAGAAAACGTAGTTAATACAGTAATTGGCTTAAATTTTGTCAAACTTTATTGATTTCTCTTTTAAAAAGTGACGTGCTTCAAACGATTCATTACTACTAGCAATACTGAATTTAATGTGTGTGTAACTGATAAGCAGTTAAAACCATTGGACGAAGATAAACTTAAATTGTCAATATAGTCCATAATACCATACTCAGTAATGTTGAAATTGTTGTCGATGTATTAATAATCAATACCTGTAAAATTTTTTGCAGGATTTTTACCAATCTAAGTAAAAAAATTATTAAATTTATTTGCCGTCTCCTTTCCAATTAAGGAAAATGTCTTTTTCTTTGAGCATGAGAGGAAAAAGTACTTCGATTTAGTACTTTTTCCTCTCTCAATTTTTTGTCTCTATTCGTCATACTTTTATTTTTGTCTGCCTAGAAAGAAATTAGCATTTATTAACATAACTTTTTTAAACGAACCAAATGATTTTGATAGTAATTATTTAATGTTAGTTAAAAATCTATAGTCATGTCAGTTCTTGATAGATTAAAAGTCTCTCAAACCATTGTTTTAGGTCCACAATTTGCAGAGAGAACCAATATCCTCCTTTTGGTTATCAAATTTATTTAAGATACCGGCAAATATACTATAACGAAAAAAGAGCTCCTAAAAATATATTAAGGCCTTCATTAGAACAAGTTTAGATAAAAATCCTGCCTCAGTCCTCGTTCTGTTAAAAATGTTAAACAATGTATATATTTTCGTTATAAAATCGAAGTTTATATATCACTTTTTGTCATTTTTAATCAGTGGATCACATGGATATACAGACCAAAATCATTAGAAAAAACCAGTGCTGACGGACTATAACTAGTAGTACGGGCATCAACAAAAATAGTTTTAAGATTTTATGAGATAACATATCGATATTTAAGTCACCACCAATGAAAACAATATAATTATAACATACAATATCACACAGAAGGATGTTTAACCTATATAGAAATCAATACAATTAGTAAATTGTAAGAAATACAATAGAATGATGATTAATTTATAATTTAGAATTTTAACACTCAATTAATCTTTTTTCAGAATACTTAAATGTAGAGTACCATACTTAAATTTAACTTTAATTTAATTACATAAGAAACACAATTAATTAGGCTTCAGACTTTTTATCCAGTATTATAGCGTTTTTCATAAAAAGCAGGTTTTGTCTGAGTAAAAGTTATTTTCTGGTTTATAATGAAATATTTTATGGCTGCAGAGCTATTAAAAAGTGGTACTGAAAAGTTAATAAACCACCTAAAAGAACTGTTTTCCAGACATGTAAACGGAAATACAATATCAATAAGCCTATCAAGGAGCCTTGGATAACACTAATCCATAAGAAAGGTCCAAGAAACAATTGAGCAAATCATAGGTGTATCTCTGTCAGTAGTACCATGAGCCACCTATATGGAAAAATATTGCGCGATATAGTAGCGGAAGAATTTGGACCCCAAGAAATCGAACAGTAGTCTGGCTATCGAATCGGTAGATCCTGCGTTGATCACATTTTTAGCCTAGTGTAGGTAAATGAAAAAGGAGTGGCGACAAACAGAGAAGTTAATCTATTGTTTGTGTATCTGATTAGGGCATATGATAGTGTACCGATACAGAAACTTTGGCAGGTCTTAGAACGATCCTCTGTAAATAACACCGTAATAACAGCTGTCAAACATCTGTACGAACACTTATCATTAAGAGTTAAAATAAGAAACACCTTGTCAGATAGCTTTGTAGACACTAAAGATTTTATAAGAGGATGCTGTCTCTCTCCCACATTATTTAAAACATATCTTAATGACTTGTTCAAGAACTGGAGGAGAGCTTGTAATGGAATGGACATACGATTGAGCTAGGATATGATGCTGTATACTCTTCATTTCACGGATGATCAGGTTTGTTTGCTTAGGGTAAGAAGAATCTAGAAATTATGGCCCGAAATCTGTTTCAACATTATGAAAAATGGAGCCTGTCGGTAACAGAACAAAAACCCAGTATCTGTGTGTTGGAAGAGGAATGTAATTAAATCGTGTACTGAGTGCTCCTACTTAGGAACAAAAATAGAATGCTAAAGTCGAACAGAAGAGATATAACATCGTATTATGAAAAGAAAACAGATAATTGGCTGCTTGAACTCCGTCCTCTGGTTGAATTAAATCTTTTGAGAGCGAAAACACCTGATACACTACACAATTTTTGTAAACATAGTTCTCTATGGCTAGAGCACCGTCTATTGGCGCTAGAAATGAACGTCTGACAAAGAGCTGCTGGAAAGCCAAGACTGTAAAGAATACGAAATGAACTAATAAGAACGAATGATAGATGAAGATAGATAAAACAATAATCGATGAAATACCATAAGTATAGAAGTTTTTTTACGTTGTCGTGTATGGGCTATTATGCAATAAATACCTGAATAAAAGTGATCATAGTGTGTGGATCAGGAGAAAAAACTTTGTTTTTTACTTATGTAAATGCATATAGGTAATAAAATTCAAATTGATTGGCAGTTTCCGAGTCAAGTTGAATGAGGTAGTGGCACCGACGATGTTGGCATGAAAGTTTTAGTGAAGTTTCAAGACTTATTATTGAAGAGCATGTTTAGTAATATATTTTTACAACTCCTTGTGATACAAGAATTTAGGGGTCGAAATATAGGTATTAATTTATTTTCACATCATTTATACAAGATTAATCAAAACGAATTTTGATTAAAAGTTTACATGCAAATATTTCCTGCAAAAATTTTAGTATTTGGGACTTTGATCTTCTGGGTGCTCATTTCAAACAAAATATTTCGATTATTATTGTATATTATGATTTAGTACTTCTCTTAGAACTACGCCGTTCTAAAATTCATACTCAATTTAACATTCTCAAACTAACACTAATATAATGTATGAATTACAACTTGAGCTTGATTTACTAATCACAGAAAGACGCTAATCAGAGGAAGAACTTCAAAGATATACTTGCATATATTAAATAGTTCTGTTTATGTTAAAAATGATGAAATAATTTTCAGATTACTCAATCTACCCATCTAAGTTTTTCTCCCAAGCCGTGAACCCTTTACATGTTTCACTAAAAATAATTATGCTTACAATTTGCTCATTGCTTTTACTAAAAACCGGGAAATATTATATGACACCATTGAAACAGTACAAATTTTATCGACACTCACCTCTAGCTGAAGCTTAAATTACGCTAAAACTATGTTGTTCGTTATCTAGGGACGGTGAAACGTGAAGAAATTCAAAAATATCTAATGGTGATATTTTAATAATTTCTTTA
Source organism: Pachyrhynchus sulphureomaculatus (assembly GCA_019049505.1). Lineage (NCBI taxonomy): Eukaryota > Metazoa > Arthropoda > Insecta > Coleoptera > Curculionidae > Pachyrhynchus > Pachyrhynchus sulphureomaculatus. The sequence goes on from CM032451.1 coordinate 29,595,839, forward strand.
ACAAAGTACGTAAAAATTATGATGATGAAAATTGTCACTGGCTTTTTTCACTGCCGTAGTAGTACGGTATCTCACATAATGGACTTCGCCGACTAAATACCTAAATGCCTATCAGGTAAGAGTTCTACTCTGATTAGAGCTCGTCAGATCGATGTAGAAAAAGCCAAATATTCTATGACTACACCATTTCCGGTAATATAAAAGTCTTATTGTTAAAACGTCGAAACTAACAAACGATTCCAATAACACAATAAGATAGTAATATGCATACTCGGAAGCAGGACGAACGTGGATAGTAATGAAAGATCGTATGTTCGTTCTTGCAGTGCTCCCAATTTCCGAAATTGGGAATAGCGATCTCATGAGTTAGGAGAGCAGGGTTCTTGTTAGATAGGGTGTTTACAGTTAGAAAAAAAAAATACTTAATAACATTCCTATTGGTGTATGTATATTATTAAATGGTAATTTCGAAAAGATAAAGTACAGCTTAATTGTAACGTACAACAATAAAATTTACATTAGGGTGACCTAGTCTCTAATTATTATTATATAGGATATTGTACTGTAATGCGTTTATTTCTATGCAGAGTATATTACAAATTCTTGTAGTGTTAACGTGTGAAAAATTCTCAAAGGAAAAATGAATGTATTACATTTTTAAAATTAAAATTACTCTTTTTGGGTTTTTTAATTAACTAGTCAAAAAGGTCTTCATACATTTTTAATTATTCCTTTTTCAGTGTCACCCTAACTGGATGACGCAAAAAGGGATCCCGAAGAATTTACTAACGTATTTTTGCTTGTCCGTCTATTACCCGCTTACATTCCGAAATTAGCAAAATGGTTTTGATTTAAATTTTTGTTTTAATATTTGTAGCAAATGGCAAAATGCTTTCGCGTATTTACAATTTGAACAATTTATAACTAAAATGAGAACTATGTACATTTTCACAGCACCATAAAAATTTTCCTGACTGCAGGTAATAAACGAATATTCTTATTGAAGAAATACTTTTTTAACGACAACTCTTGACTCTATCGATAATGAACGAAACTGTTGCTTTCGAATGCATGAGAATCTGGATGTCATATACCGTAACATCGTATTTAGTATATTCAAAAGATATAAACAAATAATTACTGAAACTAAATAAGCACATAATTAGACAATTAAAAATAAATATATTGCCTGCTCCAATAGCTCAAGATCCATTTGGGAAAGTGCTAAGATAGTCCATTCAAAATTGAATTACATTAACTATACCATTCCTGCAACAGCATTTGTTGAAAAATCCAGCATATTAGTTAAACTCTGTCTCACATTTCCGGAAAAAGTATAACCTTTTATTTCCAATGTACAGCCAAGCCAAAAGTGCTTAATATTATTTTAAATAATTCGTAATAGGCCTGTCGTAATAAAACTACATACTACAAACCTGTCGTCGTCCTTAAGAAATTAACCAGGGAACTACCATTATTGTTTGTAGGTTTTTAAACTTATTCTTCTTCTTACGACGCCGTCTCTTCACGAAGGTTGACGAACTTTAGAAACTGCTGCTCGAAAAATATCACCCAAAGCACATCCAAACCACTTTCGCATATGCTTCAGCCAAGAATTCTGTCGCCGCCATTTATTTTGCCTACAATAATTAAACGTATTGAGTTTTTTTATTTTTAAGGTTGGTAGTAATTCTTTCGCTTTGTTTATTCTTTTTGGTACTTCTGTGTTTTTTTATTTTCTGTACCCAGGAGATGCGAATAAGGTGTCAAAATCTTCCAGTCGTTTCTCTGAGCGAAGGTCAAGGATCCAGAACTTACATCCATACAATAGCATGGAGAATAAATACGCTTCATCATTCTCATTCTTGGAGTTCGAGACTGAGACTTGTCTAATGGAAAAATTGTTCATATTCATGTATGTCACTTGGACCTGTTCAATTCGGAAATATATTTCCTTTCTTGGATCCCACGTTTTATTTATATTGGTTTCCAAATATTTAAATATGCAGACCTATTCTACGGTGTTTTTTTTTTGCTTTTAAGGGATTATGGTGGTCGACTTTTCTTTGTTATTACCATCCACTTGATTTTTCTTATATTCATAGTTAATCCAAAGCTTTCGCTGGCTGTTACGACTCGATCGATCAGTCGCTGGAGATCTTTGATATTATTTGCTAATAGAACAATATCATCAGCATACCATATGTTATTCCGTATATTTCCCATTAACTGTTATTCCTTCAGCATCAAAATAAAGATTAAATAATTTATTCTACAGAATTAATATTTCTCTTTGCCGAAATTGTCCAATGAAAGTGGTAACCGATTACAATTTGCAGCGATTCAAGACCAAAATAAACTGCTATTTGTGCTCACAAGGAACCTCCTTTATCACGACTTCTTCTCTATCATTTCTCCATTGTTGACATGTATAGTTTTGGCGAAAATAATAAGAATATTATCAAGAGGAAATTAATGAGTTAGTTATTTTATATACGCAAAATAACTGATTACTTTGCAGGAATTTTATAAATTTTACTTTTCATAATATAACATACGTTTTTTAAAATTAAATCAGGTTCGATTGGAATCTCACACAAGGCCTATCTCTACTGAATTTGTGGAATATCTTCCTTATTTGTTGAGGAAAAAAGCTACAATTACAGATTATTGGTTATTCTTTTACATGTAATCGCTGATTTGCCAGTGAGAAATTAAATATATCCACAAATTCTTCCCTCTCGTAATATTTCTTAGAAAATTGGAGACTGAATCTAATAATTTTTTTAGTATAAAAAGCTGGAATATTTTTACCATCCCTGTAAAAGCTTTATACTCGCTTAGGACAAAATTAGCTTGTTTTAGTTATTGTAACAAAAACTTTTTTGTTGTAAATGTTTTTTTCTTGACAAGTTTTACAACAATTAACTGAATATTTTAATCGATTTACAAAAAAAATAGTAAATTAGGTTATTCAGTACGAGTACTTTCCTAGTATTTTTAAAATAAATATTGATTTTAAGTTTCCCATTCTAAAGAGATATATTTACAACTGAAACCTGATATTTTCCCTCTACCTGCTGTTAAAAATGGAAATAATAAAGAAATAACATAACAAGCTGGAAAATCACGTATAACATGATATTCAGGGTGCCTCATATGTACACGTATAAAATAATGATTCCAATACAATTTAAGCGTAATATCATAATGGTACATTTAACAGAAACTGAAAGAATCACTTTGTTAATGATGGTTGGTTACGGAGACCGTACGAGAACACAACAGGAACTGTGTGATCTTTTTAACGCAGAATATCCGAATCGAGAACTTATTACCTTAGCTGTAGTTAGCAAAACATTAAAACGATTTATACAATCAAGTTATGTTAAGGAAGTCTGGACCTCCAAAAGTTAAAAAAAAACGATGATAAAAAGTTAGATTTTTTATTGAAAATTACAGAAAATTCCCATACAGCCAATCGTTAGCTTTGCCTAGACCATAACATAAGTAAAGGTACCTTAAGTCGTATACTGAATGAAGAAAAATTGTATGCATACAAACCCATTCTATTGCAAAAATTATCTGAAGATGATGGAACGAATCAATAATGATCTTAACCTAATTCATAATATCGTTTTTTTCTGACGAGGCCACATTTTGTCTTAACGGAAGAGTTAACAGGCATAATTGCCGGTACTTGTCTACCATTGGATAACCGACAGTCATTTTCAAAGACCACAAAAGATACACGTGTGCAGAGATTTGTGGACCTCATATCATTGGTCCCTTTTTTATCGATGGAAATCTTACAGGACAGAGGTATTTACAGTTACTCCAAGAACAAGTTATTCCAATTTGTATAGGTTTTTTTCCCGATGACAATAATTTGGATACCCCTAACAGGAATCTGTTGCATCAACAGGACGAAGTACCTCCTCACTATGAAATCAATGTTCGTAGATATTTGGATGCGATTTTTCCTAATCGATGGCAGAAGAGGTGCTGCAAGGAGTCCCGACTTTACGCCACTCGATTTTTTTTATGGGGTCATTTAAAAACCAAAGTTTACCGAAGCCGACCTGAAATTGTAAAAGATTTACAACAAATAATTCAATATGAAGTAGCACAGATCACCCCGGATTCTCTGCAAAACTCTGTTCAGGCTGTTTATGACAGATTGGGTCATTGCCTCGCTGTTACCGGTGGATATTTTAAGCAATTGTTACCTTAAAAATAAACCAGAGTAGTTATTTATAGTTTTAAATGTAGCGCATCGATAACAAAGATCATTTAGCGCTAGTTCGTGTGTTATTAAATTTTGGAGTAAAGATATGTTTCTTTCAAAAACTCTATTAAGCATTTTATATTTTATATGTTTGGAGCTACTATTTGATGCAAAGGTTTCAATAAATTATGTTTTGTTCTTTAGGGAAGATAATCGTGGGAAGGGATGTGTTTTATCGTGAGGGTTGTATGACATTGTTGACATATTAGAGGAGGCTCCCCCTTTAATAAATATGAATGGGTTAGGTACGTATGTCGTATGGAAATTCTTCTCCATACGATATTCTCTTTTCTTGTCAAACCTGAAAGATGAAAAGGTAGATATACTGTAGGCTTAGATTCCCTGGTGATAAGATTGTGTTTATGATTACTCCAGAGGTGATTGCGAATTTGGTATTAGTATCTGCTAAATCATGTCCCGTTATGTTAATGTGACTAGAGATCCACAACAATACTAAGTTAATCTTCCGGATGTTATTTATGTGTATAAGAGTCATTATATCTAACACTAATGGGATGGATGTTTTCGATGCATTTATAGATTTTAGAGAATTAAGGGAATCAGTTATGATGAGAATGTTCTTATTTTTTGTTCTTAAAGCTATTCTGATTGCTTCCCTTATGGCCAGTAATTCAGATGTATAAACTGTAGAAATCGTATTTAGTTTATATTTGTTAATAGTATTGGGTGCGATTACTACGGCGGTTACTCCTAGGTTTGATTTAGATCCTTCTGTTTAGAAATGAATGCGATTTTAGTATTTATCATGTATCAGTTGTAAGAATGATAACTTTATTTGAGAAGCGGGGATTGAACCCTTGTTGTGTTTAGTTAGCTAATATCTATCTTTGGAGTGGAAGCAAGCCAAGGAGGCGGCCAATGGGAGTTTTGACGAGTCAGGTGAAGTGAAGATGGATTCATGAGTGGATATACAGATCTTTATTCTGAATTGTTAGGAGTTGGGGCTGAATGATTTTAAGTGTATCTGGTGTAGGTCGAGGGCTTTTTTAATGTAGGGTCTGAATAATGATGTGGTGTAAAACTGCACTAAGGATTTCTGTCTTTGTAAAAAAAAGGGGGAGCATGGGAGCATGGAAGCAATGCATTATTTTAAATTTCAAATGACAATTTCCAAAATAGTTCAATTTAGACATATGGTATGTTAGACAAATGATATCTAGAATTTTTAGTATGACTCAAAAATAAAATAATATACAAGGCTTTCCATTTAAAAAAAAAATCAATGAAATCAAGATGACGTAATTTCTTTGAACTGACAGTTCCAACCAACGCACTATGGGACAGAATCGTGCGTACCGTCTCAAAAATCTGTAACTTTGTCGTTGATTGAAGTAAATGGCTGAAATTTGGTACGTAATATCTCTAATGTATATATACTATCAAATAATGGTACATTCGTTGTTAATTTTTAACCGACTTCACGTGTGTATTTTTTTTTTTTTCCTTTTTTTTTGTTTTTTTTTTATTGTTTGTTCCAATATTACTCCGCCATTTGTGAACCGATTTTAAAAATTCTTTTTTTGTTTGAAAGGTATTGCTTGCAGTTTGGTCCCATAAATTTTTTTTTGGAAATCGGGGACTGACAAAATGTCCTTCCGAAAAATTAATTTTTGAATATCTCGGCCATTTATAAACCGATTTTCAAAATTCTTTCTTCTTTTTGAAAGAATTTGTCAACAGGCTGAACACATAAAAAATTTCGGAAATCAGACGGATACTTTGTCCGTCCAAAATATTGATTTTTAGATAATTCTATTGAAAGTTTATGAAAATCGGAGGGAGGAAGTCGGTTTTCTTTTTTTGCGAGAATTATTTTATTTATAATATATAAAAAATAATACAAAAATAAAAATGACACTTTTTCATACAAAAAACATAGTTTACTTAACTTATTGAATGATAATTATACAGTTTAATGATATACACTATTATTTCGTATTTTTGTTAATATTACATATGAAAATAGCATATAATAAATGACAAACATCCACTACATAAAATAGAAAAAAAAAAAAAAATATTTGATATACAAACTACAATTTAAATATCTAAGAGGTTCTTGGCTTCGTCTAACAGTTCCTTGGCAACAGTGACTGATGGTTTTCTGATACTTGAAATGTATGGGTCTGATGTAAATAAAAGACCACGAAATACGTCTTCATTCGTTTGCGGACCTAGAGCACTTTCTAGCGTGACATAATCTGATATTTTTGTAATCTTTATTACGAGATTCTTGGGCATCCTCAAATAAATTACCAATAGGCAGAACAGCAAAATGTCTAATTATACTTTCCCCATGTATTAAGATTTTATGTACTGAAGAAAGCATGTTATACCACATATATTGTGTAACGTACAATTGTGCAGTAGCGCAATGATGGTGTTCTTCTAAGTATTTTTGAATATCTTCTCTTTTTGTCCCATGGTCAATGAAAAAATTCGCATAATACTCGTCGAGGCACAACAAATTCACTCATTTTGTTATATAGGTACTTCGCAAATATTGTTTTTTTTACCGAGGTTGGTGAAGACTCTATGTCGAAGCACAATAAAGTACTGGTAAATGACAATTAAATTAATAACTTTTATACTTCAATTCCGCGAGAAAAATATTATTATCTGCGGGTAGTCACATATTTATCACGTTCTTATATGATATGATATGATTTCCAATAACAGTATTTTCACCTTACCTAAACTTTAATTTAGGTAGTAATCTATCTTTATATATAAAACACAAAAAATGTTTCTATCTACCCAAGGCAGCTCTATCAGGTAGTAGCAGTTCGGCAATAGCAACAAAGCCGAAAAAAATTACATGTATTTTGTTGGTAGAAAATTCACCACATTGTCAAAAATCACGAGAGCTTCTCTCAAAAAACAACCACTTTATGTATGTATGTAGTTCATTCTCTGAAAAAACAATCACTTTATGTATGTATGTAGTTCAATGCGGTGGTTTGTAAACAAAATTTTGACAACTTGCTGGGATGTAAACAATAGTCACCTGTTCTAGTGATATTACCTGGTAAAGCTGCCTTGTACCTACCTACCTACCTACATATCTACCTACCTACCTATGTCCGCTATAGACGCTAGTAGACAATATTATTTAACAATAAAATGCCAGAAATAATCTATTTTCCGAAAAATCTCCTGAATCAAATATTAATTTTTTTTTTTAAATATTTTGCATTTCCCTCCCCATCAGGTATTTTTCGTCCCATTTAAAAGGGGGCAGATTCTGGCAAATTTTTTTTTTTTGCCTTGACTTTTATATGAGCTGCTCTATGTGATGGTATCAAAATTACGACATCGGCAGATATCGCTAACTGTCAAAAGTCTATTTAAAGCTTCTAATAAGGTTAGGATATTTGATACTGCAAAACCAATCGTGTACCTCTCCAGTTTTTACATAAATGTCTACTTAAATGCTTTTTAAATAAGGTACTAACACTTATATATTTGCATTGAAAATAATGAAAATATGACCATGTAAACTGGTGCAATTCTGTTCTACATAATCGACATTATTTTGAGCGTCAACTTGCAAGTCAAGTTTTATTAAGAAAAAATGAGAAATAATCTATTTTAAATTCTATATAATATGTATTAGACATTCAGTTAGATATGTGCATTAACAAAATATTCAATATCGAACATTCGCAAAACCTATTTTTGAGACGGTACGCACGATTCTGTCCCATAGTGCAACGTCAGCATATGCGCCGTATAATACCCTACAACTTTTATTTAAACATTTGTTTGATACACTTATTAATAAATCATTCATCAATCATTATTCCATACATATGGGGCACCCTGTATACAAAACAACTCCTGTGGTCGTCTCCTCCCCAACTACCTGCGCCCCTCATATGCTTGACTAGAAATAATTATGGATGTAATTTGTTCATTTTCGCAATTAAAAACTAAGAGAAAATGTCATATCATTGAAACCATATAAAATTTGTCGATCTACATCCTTTTTCCTAAAGAGATATTGGTCAGAAGCTATTGATTATTTTTCTAATTCAAGTAATTATATGTGTACCAAATTTCATTCTAGAGTAAAAATTTTGCTAAGTATACTATACCACCTGTTATACGGAGAGTAACACTCGTAACAACATCTGTTGAGAGAGAGAACTGGTTAGTTGAACTGTTTGCATCACACTCTACTGTTAATTTACAGGGAAAATACCACCTAATATTCAAAATGTACAATTAAAGATGTAACTCAGATATCAAAAAACCTTCGGGTGCTGATGGAATATCTATCAAAGTGCTCAAAAAATGCACAAGCGCACTGACACCAATCTGTACAGAGTTTTTAATTTATCCTACAGAAGGATTTCCGATGAAAAACACTACTCACTTTTTCCATAGTGCACTTAAGCATGCCTCATATAGACAGCGTATTATAAAACGTATTTTAATGAAGATCAAAAAAACTTCTGGCACTGACTGAATACTGTCAACTCAAAGTACTCAAAAAATTCGCGAATAAATCAGTTTTCTGTAGACTTCTAAACCCATAGAGAGGGAGTATTTCCTTTCTGCTGGAAATGCGCTACAGTTCAGCCGATACCCAACAAAAGGCAAGAAGACCTTGCCAAACAATTACCAACTATTCATACTGCTTTCAATAATATTAAAAGCTATGGAAATCTATCAATTTGCATCTTTTAAAATATCTGGAAGGATTTAACATTCTGAGCGACTTCGATATTAATATGGTATTGTATGTTAAAGATATTTGGGATAACCTGAAGCGGTTGCACTTGGTTATATTCAAGGCATTCGATAATATCGGGCATAACGGATTTTTGGCCTAGCTACGCTCTTATAGTATATGTGGAAGGGTTTGTTTATGGCTCTCAAATTTCGTCAGAGAGCATTTTTAACGAATAGCAGTTAACTGATTTTTCTCGAATGCTTTCGTTATCAACTTCGGTATGCCTTAAGGTGCTATACTGTACCCTACTGATTTTCTCCTTAACATGGACGGACTGTTAGGCTATGAATTTAGTACGTTTATTTTCGACATTTACCTTGAAGTCTCGAACATTAGCTACCCAATAATTAAATAAGACCAGGAAGGAATTCTGTGTTTGGGCAGTAACTAAGTAGAACTTAACGCTACAAAACTCCAGACAACAATTTTTGTAAAAAGTGAATGTTAGTGGAGCCGACGTAGTTATGTCGGAATGCTTGATTCCACTAATATCGTCACCCACCTTGCTGGGCGGTGAGGTTCAGCTTGCCACTTCTCGGGCCATCCGATTGAAGAATTCTTTATATAGAATATCTCATCCTTTTGGAATGAATGACCCAGGATTGTATTTCCCATCTTGTACATGTTGCAAAAATTCAAGGCCAGCGTGAATCGCTCTTTCCTCTCCTATAACGCTGTAAGAATTTTCTTATAGCCGCATTCATTCACGAAAGGCGTCGTGACAACAGATAGATAGACCGCACAGATAGACAAAACGGTAGAAATTGCAAAATATATTTACCGTAATCTGGAAAGAAAGGATGTTAGGCAGGAGTGCATGTCGCCAGTATTATTTAATATCAACATAGAGAAAATATTTCAACTTGCTCTAGAAGATGCAGACGATACCGCAATAGTTGTTGATAACATGGAAGATCTACAAATTTTAATCAATAAACTGAATGATATTGGCGAGGAGTATGGTCCACGTATAAATATTGAGAAAACTAAAATGATATCTTTATAAAGGATCAAGAGGTTGAGAGGGTTACCACTAAATTTAAATATCTTGGTTCTGTCGTCAACAAACGATGGGATTGTGATGTGGAGGTTAAACTGCGGATTAGCATGGTAAAGGAAACCTTTCTTAAGTTGAAAAATATACTGCTAGCCCTGCGCCTACAAGTAATAAAATGCTATGTCTGGCCAGTCCTCTTATATGGTTTAGAAACATGGTCGTTAAAAGTGAGATCACTGAATCGTATCGAAGTTTTCGAGTTATAGATACTGCGATGTTTGCTATGAATTTCTTGGACAAAACCCCTAAATAATTAAGAAGTGCTTCAAAGGGCCAGACTGGACAGGCAACTACTTAATATCGTAAAACAAAGAAAGGTGTCTTATTTAGGGCATATACTAAGACGTGACTGCTACTCGATTCCAAAACTTATTCTTCAGGGAGAAATGGAGGGTCGGCGAGGACCCAGTAGAAAGCAGCACTTGTGGCTCCGGAATATCAGGGTGTGGAGTTCCAGACGCTGCGTCCATTTTTCGACCAGTATAGAATAAGAACCTCAATATAAACTGAAGAAATGGTACAGGAAGAAAAATAATCTGGAGATACCGAAATGTAAATAAATCCAAACATTTCTGTGATTTTCCTGTTTTCATTGGGAAAAACTGGTAATTGAAGTGCAACATGATACTATTATTCCTTTAAAATAAAATTGGCATAGTTTATTAAGAGAAGAGTGTTTTTTTTATTGCTTTCCATTGATTTCGACTCCTCGTGTACCTGTAAAGCAGTTTGACATAAGTGATGTAATCAGATACCCAGGCAGGGATAAGGTGCTTTTAAAAAGACTAAATTTGAGACTACATAAATTTATATTAGACAATACAGCGTACAATAAACGTCTTATTTTTCATTTTTTGGGCGATATTTTAATTCATTTCTTCCTGCCTTTCTCGGTAACAGTAGCAACACTACTCTGTTTATGGAGATTGATATACAATAAAAACGTATAGTAATGTGAACTCGTTAATATTACTAGCAATATAATGCACCTCATGTTATGGAACATGGTATTAATGCTCAAAGCTAATTACATTGATGATGATAAAATTTACATTTTTTCTTTTCTGACTTTGCCGACTATTCCGAATGAGATAAGATTATAACCTTATTGTCTAATAATACAGGATTTAATATTCCCTAATACTTTCTAATACATTAAGCTGGGGGATTAGCAGGAGAAAAGTGACGATCGCAAATATAATATATTTCCCAGTGGTGGCTCGTGAATTCCAAAGGAGTAGAAAAGACTCTAACAAAATCAAGTTCTACATGCCTAAAAAATGTAAATATATATCAGAAAATTTTATTTATAAATATAATAATTATAACTTACCAGTGATAAATATGTTTCTTGAATATCGAGGTATACTTACATATATATGTATGTAACCAATAAATTGCTGTAGCTTTGCACTCAGCATGAGTACCACTGAGTTTTTACATTTCGCAAAAATGTCTTCTTCCTAGAAACAGGTACTCTGCCCATAATAAAATGGCGATAAAGATACTGGAAGAAGCATTTCTTAGGTACTATTAGTTCCCGCTTTCGATTTAGTTAACGACCTGACCGAAATAGATGCAAAATGACCCAATATAACTTCTTTTTCTTTTTCTTAGACGTAGCAGTTCGTACTTTGGACCCCTCATTATATGTCCGAAGTATTGAGTTTTTCTTATTTTTATGGTTGTTAGTAATTTCTTTCAGTTCTTCATTTTGTTCATTCTCTCCAGTACTTCCGTGTTTTTTATTTTCTGCAAAGAAGGCATCTATAAATGAATATGTCAAAAGATTTCAGACGTTTCTCTGAGTCATTCGGACTTCGATACAGAAACTTGTGCGATGGAAAAATTTATTCATATTCATGTAAGTTACTCGGGCCTGTTCAATTCGGAAATATATTTTCTTTCTTGTCATTTATATTGGTTCCCAAATATTTAAATGAAGAAACCTGTTCTACGGTGTTGTCCCTAATTTCGATGGACTCTGGTGGTAGATTTTTCTTTGTTATTACCATCCACTTGGTTTTTCTTATATTCATAGTAAATCAAAATCTTTCGCTGGTTGTTACGAATCGATTGATCAGTTGCTGGAGATCTTTGATATTATTTGGTAATAGAACAGTATCATCAGGATACCGTTTGTTGTTCAGTGTATTCCCATTAAGTGTTATTCCTTCGATGGATTCATAGATGGCCTCATTAAACACAGCATCTTGTGATATCTAAATCTCTTTAGCCTATATTTGTTGTTTCTAGAATTTTTATTAATTTCTCGTGCATCACACAATCGAAAGCTTTATGATAATCTAGAAAACATGCAAATTTACCTACATTCATATCTTTACAACGCTGGACCAGTACATTTAAGGAGAATAAAGCTTTCCGTGGACCCATGAATTTTCATAATCCGAATTATGTGTTATCTATTTCACATTTTCTATACATGGTGCCCCATATGTATGGAATAATGGTTCTACAGCATTTATTAATCAGTTTATCAAAAAAATGTTTAAATAGAGGTTATAGTGTTATAGTTATAGTGTTGAACTTTCAGTTCGAAGAAATTACGCCATCTTAAATTTTTTTTAAATGAGAAGCCCTATTTATTATCTTATTTTTGAGTCCTACTAAAATTTTTAGATCTTATCTGTCTAACATACCATATGTCTAAATTGAACTGTTTTGGAATAATTGATATTTGAAATTAAAGGGATCAAACATTTACTGTCAGGTAACGACTTAACGCGTCAAAAAATAATTTATTGACGAAAATGTTTATTGCTGCATTTTGTGAAACTGCAATTTGCGCGTAATATCATAATGGTTCATCTATAATATATATAAAATGCAACGTCTCTCTGTCTGTCTGTCTGTCTGTCCGTTAGTGCGCTTATCACTGGAAAACCACTTAACCCATTTACTTACTTTTTTTTTTTAAAACATACATATGTTCTCTGGCCAGGTTATAGGCTATATTTTATTACAATAGGTAGCATAAGGAATGAGCAGTGACGATAATAGTGAATGAAGTAGGAAAAAAATTTGCCACTAGCGCGTTCCCTTGCAAAACACAGTCTAAACCATTAAATATAGAACAATATTATGTAGCAGAGAATATCTACAATCTATAATCTATAATATATATTAAATGCAATGTCTTTTTGTCTGTCTGTCTGTCCATTAGTGCGTTTATCAGGCGAGAACCACTTATCCGATTTACGTGTCTTTTTTTAAATTCATACATATATTCTTTGGCCAGGTTATATAATAATAATAATAATCTATATCTACAATAAATATATATATATATATATATATATATATATATATATATATATATATATATAAAATGCAACGTCTCTCTGTCTGTCTGTCTGTCCGTTAGTGCGCTTATCCCTCGAGAACCACTTATCCGATTTACGAGATTTTTTAAATTCATACATATGTTCTCTGACCAGGTTATAGATATATATTTTATTACATCTATAATATATATAAAATACAAACGCATCTCTGTCTGTCTGTCCGTTAGTGCGCTTATCATTCGAGAACCACTTATCTGATTGACGTGTTTTTTTTTTAATTCATACATTTGTTCTCTGGCCAGGTTATCTATAATCTTCTATCTATAATATATATAAAATGCAACGTCTCTCTGCCTGTCTGTCTGCCTGTCTCTCTGCCTGTCTGTCTGTCTGTCCGTTAGTGGGCTTATCACTGGAGAACCACTTATCCGATTTACGTGCTTTTTTTTTTAAATATAAATATTTTCTCTGGCCAGGTTATAGGATATATTTTATTGCGTTAGGTAACATAAAGAATAAGCAGTGACGACAATGGTGAATCAAGTCGGAAAAAGGTTACCGTTAGTGCGTTGCAATACACTGCCTTAACCTTTAAATATGAAACAATATCATGTTGCAAAGAATATAATATATATAAAATGCAACGTCTCTCTGTCTGTCTGTCTGTCCGTTAGTGCGCTTATCACTTGAGAACCGCTTCTCCGATTTACGTGTTTTTATAAATTTATACATATGTTTTATATACTTCGATATAAGCCTAGATAATGGGAGATAAAGTGAGATAATGGGAGATAAGTATAAATAATGGGAGATAAGCAGAGATAAGATAATCGGAGTTATGGTGAGATAATGGGAGATAAGGAGAAATAATGGGAGATAAGGAGAAATATTGCGAGATAAGTCGAGATAAACCTAGATAATGGGAGATAAGGTAAGATAATGGGAGATAAGGAGAAATAATGGGAGATAAGGAGAAATAAGGGGAGATGAGCAGAGATAAAGCTAGATAATGGAAATTATGTAGAGATAATAATATATATAGAATGCAACGTCTCTCTGTCTGTCGATATAAGCCTAGATAATGGGAGATAAGGTGAGATAATGGGAGATAAGTATAAATAATGGGAGATAAGCAGAGATAAGATAATCGGAGTTACGGTGAGATAATGGGAAATAGGGAGAAATAATGGGAGATAAGGAGAAATATTGCGAGATAAGTCGAGATAAACCTAGATAATGGGAGATAAGGTAAGATAATGGGAGATAAGGTAAGATAATGGGAGATAAGGAGAAATAATGGGATTAAGGAGAAATAATGAGAGATGAGCAGAGATAAGCCTAGATAATGGAAATTATGTAGAGATAATAATATATATAGAATGCAACGTCTCTCTGTCTGTCTGTCTGTCCGTTAGTGCGCTTATCACTTGAGAACCGCTTATCCGATTTACGTGTTGTTATAAATTTAGACATATGTTTTATATAATTCGATATAAGCCTAGATAATGGGAAATAAGGTGAGATAATAGGAGATAAGTATAAATAATGGGAGATAAGGAGAACTAATGGGAGATAAGCAGAGATAAGATATTGGGAGTTACGGTGAGATAATGGGAGATAAGGAGAAATAATGGGAGATAAGTAGAAATATTGCGATATAAGTCGAGATCGACCTAAATAATGGGAGATAAGGAGAAATAATGGGAGATAAGGAGAAATAATTGGAGATAAGGATAAATAATGGGAGACGAGCAGAAATAACCCTAGGTAATGGAAATTATTTAGAGATAATGGGAGATAAGAAGAAATAATGGAAGATAAGGGGAAATAATGGCAGATATTTTATTACGTTAGGTAACATAAGGAATAAGCAGTGGCGATATTAGTGAATCAAGTCCACACGAGCGCAGCCGCGGGCACGGCTAGTTTAATATAAACTGAAAGAATCACTTTGTTAATGATGGTTGGTTACGGAGACCGTAGAGAAGAACACAACAGGAGGTTTGTGATCTTTGTAATGCAAAATATCCGAATCAAGAACCTATTACCCAGTCCGTAATTAGCAAAACATTAAAACGATTTAGACAATCATCCAAAAGTTAAAACAAGGGATGATAAAAAGTTAGGTGATTACATCCATACAAATCGATTCCAATGCAAGAATTATCTGAAGATGACTACGATAGATGCGTTGAATTTTGCGAGGTCATGATGGAATGAATCAATTCATAATATTGTTTTTTCTGATGAGGCCGCATTTTGTCTTAAGTTAATAGATATAACTGCCAGTAATGGTTTACTGAGAATCCTCACTGGATAATCAACAGTCATTCTCCAAGACCATAAAAGATAAACGTGTGGGCAGGGATTTGTGGGCGTCATATCATTGGTCCCTCTTTTATCTATAGAAATCTTACCGGAAAGCGGTATTTACAGTTACCCTAAGAGCAAGTTATTCCAACTTGTGCACGTCTTTTTCCCGATGAAAATAATTTAGATATCAACAGGACGGTGCACCTCTTCACTATAAAATCATTGTTCTTAGATGTTTGGATGCGATTTTTCCTAATCGATGGATAGGCAGAAGAGATGCTGTAGAATGGCCTGTAAGGAGGCCCGACCTTCCGCCACTCGATTTTTTTATGGGGTTTTTTGAAAACCAAAGTTTACCGAAGTCAACCTGAAACTGTAGAAGATTTATAACAATGAATGAAGTAGCACAGATCACCCCGGATTCTCTGCAAAACTCTGTTCAGGCTGTTTATGACAGATTGGGTCATTGCTTCGCTGTTAACGATAGGCATTTTGAGCACTTGTTACCTTAAAATAAACCTGGAGTATTTATTAATATTTTTTCATCTTTTTTTTTTCTTTTAATTTTCAAATGACAATGATTTCAAAACAGTGCAATTTAGACATATGATATGTTAGACACATAATATCTAAAATTTTTAGTAGGACTCAAAAATAAAAAAAATAATATACAGGGCTTTCCACATAAAAAAGAATCAAGATGGCGTAATTTCTTCGAACTGACAGTTCAAAACATTTTATTATCAATGCGCAATGTGCGCCGCATAACACCCTATAATTTTTATTTAAACATTTTTTTGATACACGGATGAATAAATACTGTGGAATCCTTATTCCGTACATATGGGACACCCTGTATATTCTCGTATGGTGGTTTCTCAGGAATATCTTGAGCACGTGAGAGATTAAACTTATTAAGCGATAATCGTCACATTTCATTGATTTTGACTTTTTAGGAATTGGGATGAAAGTCGGCTTTAGTCAGTCAATAGGGATTTGTCCAATTTCATAGATCTTGTTAAATAAGATTACCAGTCGGTTAATAAATGGACTTTTATCCAAAAATATTTTAAGGATCTTTCCCTTTATCTCATCTGCACCCACCTTCGTGTATATATATTTCTAGGTTACAGCCAATAATCAATAATCAATTGAACAACACTCAATTTTATTAGCATTTGTTAGTCTTATTGTTATAGGAAATGTTCGAATTTATATGTATATATATATATATATATATATATATATATATATATATATATATATATATATATATATATACATATATATATATATATATATATATATATATATATATATATATATATATATATATATATGTATATATATGTATATATATATATATATATATATATATATATATATATATATATATATATATATATATATATATGTATATATATATATATATATATATATATATATATATATATATATATATATATATATATATATATATATATATATATATATATATATATATATATATATATATATATATATATATATATATGTATATATATATATATAACAATTTGATCAAAGGCATAATGAGAAATAAGATCGAATAGCTGGATTCGAAATCCCTGTTTCATTGGCATAAGTAATATATTGTACTGATTTTATATATGGTATAAGGTGTGGCTAGAAAATAACCTGACTGATTTTTTGCTACGATAATATTGGTGCCGTGCGGTTGGAAATGGTGGAGTGTTGAGATTGAATTTTAGTGACGTGCTGTTTCCGGTTCGGCTGCAGAACTAGTTTAAATCGAATCGTGTACTTGCTCTGCGTCAGAAAAGTCCCTAGTGTCAATGCTGCGTAACGAGTGAACGTGAAATTTCTCGTTAAACTTGGAAAATCTGCTACAGATCTATTAAGTTTGGTGCGAGAAGTGTATGGTGCTTATTGCTTATCACGAGCTCAAGTTTTCAAGTGGGTAAAACTATTGAAAGATGGCAGAGAAGACGTCCAGACAATCCCCGCATTGGGGAACAGCAAAAGCAGATGACAGCATTGAAAAAGTCAACGTCTAAGAATTAGAACTGTCAGTGAGTTAATAAATATTGACAAAGAAAATGTTCGGCAAATTTTACATGTCAATTTTAACATGAGCAAAGTTCGTTTGGTACCGAAAATCCTTCCTGCCGGTCAAAAGCAAACTCGAATGAACATTTGTTCTGACACCCTGAAAAATTCAGAACTGAATCTGACTCTAACAATTTAGAAGGGTTAATAACACGTGATGAATTGTGTTTTTTCACGTATGACCCTGAAAACAAACGCCAATCCATACATTGGTAATGCTCAAACTCACCAAGGCAAAAGAAAGCGGGGATGTGCAATTTAAAATTCAAAGCAATGATGATCGATCGTATTTTTTGATATCTGTGAGATTGTTCACATTAATTGGAAGCCGGAAGGCCAAACTACTACTATTACTATAAACATGTTTTGACCAGCCTTCGCGAAGGTATGAGAAGGAAAAACCTGAAATGTGAAAGAATCGGTCTTGGACCCTCCACCAAGATAACTCACAATGCTCTTCGGGTCAAGAAGTTTTTGACGAAACACGGAATCTCCGTGTTGAAGCATACACCCTACTCACCTGATCTTGCTCTATGTTACTTTTTTTTGTTTCTCAGAATAAAGAATGCGTTGAAAGTAAAAAATTTACGCTACCATGAAACAAAAGCGCCAAAAAGAGAGAACCGACCCTTAGAAACTCGGACACGATATTATATTCCAAACAACCAAGGGTGGGATAAACAACGAATTCAAAAGCATTATAAAAGAAACCAGTCCTGAAACAGAAATAGAAGACCTGTGGAATAAAATTTAAAAAAATCTATAGTTTCTTTTGCAGAAAACGAACTAAAACTGGAAAATGTGGTGAAGAAACAAGAGCGGATGACGGAAACTATCTTAAATCTCATCGAAGAAAAGAAAGAAGACACAAGGACAAAGACAACGAAAAATACAAAAAAATTACACAGAGAGAGACCGAAGGACGATAGTTACAGGAAAAATGTGCTGTAATCGAGATTTTACAAGCAAAACACGACAGCTTTAATCTTCATAAGATAATAAAGGATAACATCGAAGATGTGGAACAAGCGTGAACCTAGATTCGGATAAAAACACCACAACGGAAACCGACCAAAAACTAACAACATGGAAACAGCATATAGATGACCTATTCGGAGAGGATGGAGACGAAGGTATCAATAACGTGACTGCAAACGGTGGTGACAAAGGGTCTATCATCACACAAGAAGCGGTAGAATCAGCCCTTAAACGACTAAAAGACAACAAAATTCCAGGGTCCGATTAGATTAATGGGGAAATATTCAAACTATTATACCCAGAAAAAATACAAACCGCTGAACACTCTCTTCAATAAAATATACATAGGCATTCGAATGCCAAATGACCGGTTGTTTTTAACATTCATTCCTATCCCGAAAACGGCGAACGCAACTAAATGCTCTGATCACAGAGTAATCAGACTGCTGAGTTATGTTTAAAAATATCCATTAGCATCATCCAGACACGCAAATATAGAAGAATTGACGAGAATATAAGCGACACACGATATCAATGCAAATGTCTGCATGCTTTATAGACTTCGAGAAAGCGTTCGACAAACCCAGTACGATAAGCTCATCTCAATCCTCGCCTCCTGCAAATGGATTGATACTTTTGAGATGTGGTGTTACTGTTACATGCTTTTGATCTCATGAGTCTCATCGCGTGACAAATTAAACGGTGTTGCAATGCGTAGGCAGAGCATTAGAATTTCTAACAACTGTTAAATACAAGAAAATGGAGTACTTGGGTACATCATGCGAAATGAAAAATAGCGTCTCCTTTAACTCATCCTACAAGGGAGAATGGAAGGTCGAAGATGAGTAGGGTACCGACGAATGTCATGGTCACGAAATTTACGAATATGCATGGAAATGACATCAGCGGCATGATTCAAATCAGCGGTGAATAAAGTCATATGGACCAACGTGATGGCCAACATCCACAGAGGATAGGCACTTAAAGAAGACGAAGAAATTTTTTTACCTCCTGTTTATCTTCAATAGAGATGAACTCTTTCTATATCATGTAGATATTTTTCGTTGATGATGGTGATGATATTCGTCAACGTTTTCAAGATGTCGAAATAAACGAGAATACTGGATTTTTACATCTCTCTTCAGGCAATATAGTAATATAAACACGGAAGTTATGGCATTTCTCCAAGTGATACCTTTAGAAGAATCGTTACTTGTGTCAACTACTACCAGTAACAAGTTATTACAATTTTGTTCATATTTCTATTTGGGATAAAAATTAGATCTTTGAAAATATTTGTGGAGTACAAATAGAGATTTGTCTAATACTATCACATAATTGGAAAAAGTATTGTAATTTTTCCTATAATGGTAGACATAATGCTCGAAAACAAATTTGTAGTATTCTTTACACTTTAGAGAATTAAAAGCAAAACTATAGTTTGACAAAAAAAAAATAAATTATTGTATTTTCAACAATTAATTTTTTTTTGTCTGGTTCCGAGGTCATATAGGAAAATTCCGACAGATTTTTTTTAGAAAACGAATGCCCGGTTTCGGAGATTATTAGGATTGGAATTAAAAAAAAAAACACGCTTTTGAGGAAGCATCGTGCAATAATATGCTAGGCTTACAATAAGGTAAGATATTTGACAGTGTATGCAAATCAAAGATAAAATATCCAATAATAGGAAACAAGTAATCAGTTTAATATTACGTACTTCTACAATTACTTATTCCAAGTTTTAGCAGTCGCGTATACGTTTTCAAGTAAGCATCAGTTTGTCGCTTCGAGGGTGCAATTAGTTCTAATGTTCTAATTGACTTATATGCGAGAGTGGATTGAGAAGTCTTGTATAAAACAAAGATAACATTTTCTTGCAAAAATATGAGCTACATGCATTTGGTCCAGCGCGATTTCAATTTTTTATTCCCTCAGAAAAAAGACTTGTTTTAAACTGTGCCTAATACTCAATTACAGTCCAGATCATCTCTTTATTCGACGAAAATTTCTTCCCCCCAAGCCAATTTTTGAGGTTAGGAAACAAAAAAAAATCACTTGGGACTAAATCTGGTTAGGAAACTGTTGCAACGGCCGATGTAGGTGCAAGCGCATTGTCTTGGTGAAGCCACTTTTTTGCTGGCCAATCTTGGTCGCTTCCAATCAGGGGTCTAATAACGTTAAGTAATAAGGGCCTGTGCCTGTTCTATACTTTTCCAAGTAGTTGATCATGATGATAACCTGTGAGTCCCAAAAACAGTTTCAATTTTTTCGGAGCACTTTTACCTTCTCCAACCCCCTGTTTTGACTGCTGATTTATCTTCGGGGTGTACTGGTGGATTAGATACACGTTTCATCTATAGTCATAAATCGACGCCAGGAGTCTTTCGAATTTTGCTGCAACATCTCCAAGTACAATTTTAAAAGTTCCTTCCTCGTGCGTTTTTGGTCTGGGGTCAACCAACGCTGCATCCATCGTGCACTCAACTTTTTAGTGTTCCACACGGAATACTTATCAGATCACTTCGGTATTTGTCCGTCCGTCCGTCCGTCCGGTGTTTGTCACACCCGGTTTTCTCTCCGAAACTATTTGACATAGAAAGTTTGATACTAATATAGGAATTGATGGCCTTATCAGAGCCGTGTAGTTTCGAGAGTTAAATTTTGACTTAAGGGGTTAGTTTTGGGGTGTGAAATCGGAAGTGAAAGAATATTTTTTTACTAGGTCATCGAGTGGGGTGTGAAATCAATGCTTGTAATAACACACTTTTCTTTGTATTATTTTTAAAAAATCTCGAAAAGTACTAATCAAAAATTTTTAAAAAATTCCGTAATACTCTCTACAGAGTGTGGATTGAACGAAAATTATCATGAGGGCCTTACCTTTAATAATTTATCTGGTATATAAAAAAAAACAAAATTTTCAAGGTCATTAGTTTTCAGTAAAGATCGGAAACAAACTTTGTTGAAAACTCATTTGGGGTGTGTTTTGTTAAGTCACTGATCATTTTATACAAGTTCAACTTGCACTTGACCGGTTATTTATTTTTAAAACTTCATGCAGGATATTATTTACCAGTTCATTTGAGATACCTACCACCTCAGCAACGTCACAAAGCTTAATGCGACGATCTTCTATCAGGATACCATAAATTCTATCAAACATTTCTTAGGAAGAGACCAGGTTCAAATTTATTTTTCCAGCCATAAATGGTTTTGAGTGTTGAACTGCATGAACTTTCTTCAGTTCAGTTTCTGTCTGGGCTGCAGTCCATTTTCTTAAGTAAAAATATTTTGTCAATCCACAACACGCGTCTTTATCCATTTCTACGATTATTTCTCAAAGCTGCCAACAAATAACTGTACGTTGCATCTGTTTGAAACTTTGAACATAAACGTGACAAGAATAAAGCTTACCCACAGTCATGCCGCTTAACAAACCTTTCTGCCATTTCCTAGAAATTTATCAGTCTGACCAATCTATCCTCGTAGTTGAGAATTCATAATTTCCTTTTTAATATTAAATGTTTCAATTCTGATTTGCTTATAATATAGAATATCTCACCTTACTCTAAACTTTCAATGTGGCACAAATTACTCTAAAAACAAGACTCTGATATTAAACGCCATAGAGCACTTTCATAAACAATTTCTCCTTATGTAACCTCAGAGCTAAAAATTGCATTGTAGCGTGTAATTAGTAAGAGAGCAAACATATAACACATGGGCTGAAAAGTCCCGGGCCTAACACATAGATGGCGCTAGTTTTATTGCAGTCACCTTTTTTTCAGTTAATACTAACTTTCAAAAGACAGCTGTTAAAATTTCATGATATTCTATTCATTAGTTTGTGAGTTATTGTGCTAAGAGTGACGCTACTTTTGTTATTTTCAAAACAATGGATCAAAAACAATTTCGTGTTTTAATTTTACACTGCTTCTTGATGGGAAAAAAAATACCGTTCAAGCGAAGCAATGGCTTGAAAAGTGTTATGGGGACTCCGCTCCATCAGAAACAACAATAAAATGTTGGTTTGCTGACTTCAAACGTGGTCGTAGAGACACCGATGATGCAGAACGCAGTGGACGTCCAAATGAGGCGGTAACACCAGAAAACATCAAAAAAATCCATAAAATCGTTTTGAATGATCGAAAAGTGAAGTTGCGTGAGTTAGCTGACATCGTAAAGATATCGAAAGAACGTGTTGGCTTTATATTGCATGAGCATTTGACTATGAGAAAGCTCTGTCAAAGTGGGTGCCGCGTTTGCTCACTGTTGATCAAAAACAAGAACGTGTTGATGATTCTGAGCAGTGTTTGGCCATGTTTAAACGTAACAAACCGGAATTTTTGCGTTGATATGTGACAATGAATGAAACATGGATCCATCACTTCACTCCGGAATCAAAACGATCGTCATCTGAGTGGACAGCAACTGGTGAACCTCGTCCAAAGCGCCCGAAAGCACAACAATCGGCTGGAAAGGTTATGGCCTCGGTATTTTGGGATGTGCGTGGTGTAATATTCATCGACTATCTTGAGAAAGGAAATACCATCAACAGTGAATATTATATAGCGTTATTGGAGCGTTTGAAGGCCGAAATTGCAAAGAAACGACCGCATATGGCAAAGAAAAAAATTTTGTTTCATCAAGACAACGCACCGTGTCACAAGTCAATCAAAACAATGGCAAAACTACATGAATTGAACTTCAAATTGCTCCCACATCCACCGTATTCGCCAGATTTGGCTCCCAGCGACTACTGGCTGTTCGCAGACCTGAAAAAAATGCTCGCCGGTAAGAAATTTCGCACGAATGAAGAGGTTATCGCTGAAACTGAGGCCTATTTTAAGGCAAAAGATAAATCGTTCTACAAAAGTGGTATTGAAATGTTAGAGCGGCGCTGGGAATGATTGCGTTGCTCTTGATGGAGATTACGTTGATGAATAAAGCTAATTTTGAACCAAAAAAACCGTGTTTTCTTTGTTAGGCCCGGGACTTTTCAGCCCATGTGTTATGAAGCTGTTTGTAATTTGATATACGGAACAGATGCAGAATAGTTTTACGTTTATATGTGCTAAATAGGAAATTCCACATAAACACTAGCTTCCTAGCAACAAATTCATTTAACTGGGTTTTCAATTTTCGGACACATACTTGTCTTTTCATTTGTACAATTTACAAATTTCTTCGTTATACAGTATATCCCAAAAAGTTTTATACAAATGGAGAAAAAGTTTATCTTACATATTAAAAAAAATGTATTCTTGATAAAAAGTTCTGCCTCACATAAAAATCCATAATCAAGCATTAAAAGTTTAAAATATTTGATGGTATACAGGGAAAATAAAAAAATAATGATTTATAATGAAGAGTAAAGTGTATTTAAATTTAAATTCAGAGCAAAATATTAATTGAAAATGTTAATAAAAATTATAAATTATGCTCACCTGTTCTCATAGTTGAAGATCATTACAAAACTTTTAGAGAAGCGGCAGAAATCTTTAATAATAGACACCCTGATAAAACTGTACACTTCACAACTGTAGGATATCTAAAAAATAAATTCAAGATTTATGCAGATGTTGAAAATAAATTTGAAAAGAAACATCGGGCATGGGTTTCTAATGAAAGTAATCAAAATCAAAATATCGATAGTAGAAAAGCCAAAAGATTCACTTCGGAAAAGATCAGCTTTATGGAATGTGAATAAAACTACAGTTGCGAGAATTTTAAGATCAAATAAATTTAAACCATACTTTAAAAGCAGGAGATTTGGAACGAAGATTTAAATTTTGTGCTTGGTTTCAAGGAGAGTTGGAAGATAACAAGTTTATGGTGAGACAAATACTTTTCTCTGACGAAGCGACATTTACGTCTAATAAGATAGTAAGTTCTCAAAACTATGGCTGATGGAGCGATGTTAATCCTAACTTCAATATCCAAACTCGAGTGTCATAAAGTTAGAATTAATCCACATGTACCATATAGTTGTTATATTATGTATGTAGTAATTAAGCAATGTTACAATTTCAAAATAAAATTACATTAACACAAATTTATTATGGATGTAATTGTTGCAAAGCAGATAAAAAGGTTATCAAATTTTTAACAAAAATATGATAGAATTAAAATCAGTGCACTAGTTTTTAATTAATTTTATTTTTCTTCTTTCAATAAATAATCCGACAATTACTACGTATTTACTTAAGTTTTTTTGAATATTTAACTAGGAAGGCCACAAATCTAAACGTGAGCTTTAATACAATTCAATTAATATTTTGCTTTTTATTTAAATGTAAACACACTTTACTTTTCGTTACGATGTTCGACGATTTATTATGGGTTTCCATGTAATGCAGAACTTTTTATTAAGAAAAAAATTTTTTGTAATATGTAAGATAATTTTTTTCCATTGTTTTTGGGACACACTGTATATATCAGTCTATTTTAAAAATAATATTTAGTAAATAATTACCGAATATGTAAAAAAGATAAATAGCTTACAACTCCGTTGGCCAAATCATATGAAATACTATCCTATGGGAGTGAGAAATTATGATCATAAGAAAAACCGGTCAAGTGCAAGTTGATCTTGCACAATTAGTGTTTCATACCGTGTTTGCTTTAAAATAACCTAGAATCCTTACCCAGGCTAAGTTAATTAAGTCTCTGACATGTATATATGTTAAGATGCAATATGCATTTACACGTTTTTTCTTAGTCAATAATGTATAATAGTTACAGCATCTCAGCCACCTAATAGCCAATAAATCAATATAGCTTACTCTAGAGTCTAGAAGTAAAAGCGTAAAACAAATATGTACTACCTAAATATTTAATTATAAACAAATGAAATAAAATTATGTACGGAAAATAATCCATCTCCACCATTTTGTAGGGAAATATAGTTTTTAGAATTTTTTCAGTATTTTTTTTATACCAGATAAATTCTCAAACGTAATGCACTTGTGATAATTTTGGCTCAATCTACACTTCATGAAGACATGAAGTTTTTGACCTGTACTTTTTAAAATAAGATGGATGGAGTGTTGTTGGCATTTTTCGAAAATAATACAAAGAAAAGTGTACGCAAGTATTACATCATATAATCTGAACTCGTGTTTTCAAAAGTTTTTATTTGACAACCTATCGATGACCTGGTAAAAAAATATTTTTTTCGCTTCGATTTAATCGCCCCAAAACTAACCCCCTTAAGTCCAAATTTAACTTTCAAAACTACACGGCTCTGATTGTGCTGTCTAGCCTATATTTGTGCCAAATTTTAACGTTCTATGTCAAATAGTTTCGGAGAAAATCGTGTGTGACAGACCGACAGGCAGATGGACAGACAGAGGGACAGACATCGAAGTGATCCTATATGTGTTCCATATGGAACATTTATAAATTATACTTAATTAAAAATATGTATATGTGTAACTTCTTTTGTAAAAGCGGACGTGTAAAGCAAATAAATCACCGAATACAGAGCAAAAATGTGTGAATTCCTACCTTTAGTGATACAAATAGTAGTAATATTTGATTTAATAATATAGATATATTAATATACAATCTTAATAACATTGTTAATTGTGTTTGAGTAACGTTCCCAAACAAAGATATTTCTGTTCTTTTAAAGGCATGTTTCGCACATAAATTGACATCCTTTGTCGTTATTTAAGTTCAAATATATAGGTGTATAACAAAGTATATTCTTTTAATATAAATGTGTAATTAAGTTTAGGTATAGTAAATCCCAAGATATAAGATCCTGCCTTTTTGCTTTTTCAATGGGGCAATAAACGACCTTATTAGGGTTTTGTGCATAGTTGCCAGGTATTACGATAAACGTATTTTTATTTTACCTTCTTTGTATACCGCCCTCACTTGCACCTGCAATCACATTGGATGTATTTTTACCTATATATTTACTACCTGGCAACGCGGTTTGGAGTTTTATAAGTATTTAATAATATAGGCCTTTCAATTTCGATTTCTATAATACATTCTTGGATATTTAATACTTGTAAATAATTCAAATAAACATTTATGTTAGTTCTAAATTTCCACCATAATTTGTACACAGTACCTTCGTCAGATAATCGGTAACTAACAGATCAAGTGTATAAACAAGTCATCTTATCATCATCATCATTGTCAGCATATACTGTCCACTGCTGAACGAAAGCCTAGCTCAAGTCTTGCCACTTTTTTCTTTTCTGGGCCGCTCGTACCAAATTTCCAGCCACCCTTTTCAAATCATCGGTCCACCGACTTGGTGGTCTACCTTACTCCGATAGGCTTCGGATCTTGGTCGCCAACCTATGATTTTTTTTGTCCGTCGGCGTCGCCCATCCTTAAATCTAGCAAAATACCCAGCCCAGTTCCAGTTAAGAAATAGAATGAATTTGACTGCGTCTTGCACTCCCATTCTCTTCCTGATAATGTGATTTTGGATGTGATCTCTAAGAGTAACGCCTAACATTGACCTCTCCATCTTTCGTTGCATGACATATATTTTATTGATGTTTTTTTGCGTCATTGTGAGAGTATCGGCTCCGTACGTAAGAACCGGGAATATGCATTTGTCAAATACTTTTCTTTTTATACACATAGGAAGGTTAGATTGAATACATAGGTCAGTTTGCCATATGCAGTCCAGGAGAGACCTATTCGCCGCTGAATTTGGATATCTCCTCCTATGCTGAGTTCATGTTCTAGGTATTTATATTGGTACACTTGCTCTATCTCAACGTTATTCAGTTTTATAGTGTCGCTTAATACAAGATTTGTCATAAACTGGGTCTTGGATAGATTGATTTTTAGACCAACCTTTCTTGAAGCTTCCTGAAGCATAGTTTGTGCTTCTTTTATTTGGTCCGTTATTAAGACAATGTCGTGGGTGATTTAACTTTTCACCGTCAATGTTAAGTCCCATTTTTTCCCAGTTTGTTGATTTTAGAATACTCTTTAGTAGTGTTACGAAGAGCTTGGGTGAGAGCGTATCATCCTCTTCCGATTCGAAATTTGCTGGTGAATTGATCAGTTTGTATTTTAACATGAGCGGTGGCATTTTCATATATGTTTTTAATTACATTGGAATATCGATGATCAATACGACACTCAGCAAGCGCTTCCAAAAGTCTTTGCTGAATTACAGAATTAAAAGCCTTTTCGAAGTGCACAAATATGAATATAAGAGGCTTATTGTATTCTATACATTTTTCAATGAGGATTTTAACTGTAAGCAGATGGTCGTTTGTTTTATACCTCGAGGGGAAACCTGCCTGTTCTTTTGAATGGAAAAACTCGAATTTATTTGCGAGACGTTTGGTAAGTATTTTCGTGAATAACTTGTATACGTGTCTCAGGAGGCTAATGGGTCGATAGTTTGTAAGATCTAAAGTATATCCTTTTTTATGCATGATGATAATAGTTGCATTATTCCATTGCGATGGAGTTATTTTTTCTAGGAGGTATTTATTGAATAACATTTTAAGTGATTTGATAATTTGTTGTCCTCCTTGTTTGACTGCTTCTACTACAATATTGTATTCACCCGGAGCTTTATTATATTTAATGTCCTTCAAGGCTGATGTGATTTCTTCTTCTGTGATGTCTGGTATGTCCTCCGACCCGAGACTCAGGACTTTTGATATGTTGATTTCTATTCTTTCATCTTGTAAGGTATATAATTGTTAATAAAATAATTCTATGATCTCTAAAATATCTCTATTTTGTTATTACATTACCATGCATGTCCTTAATATTATATGTCTTTCCCTCCTATTGTGTTTTGTCAATGGCATTTTCTATACTACTTTTGATGTTTTCAAATATGTCATCAACTGCTGTATCTTCATTGTTTTCCAAGGAGCTTGCGATCTCTCTTCTATAGGAATCCACATCCACCGGGATTGTCCATTTTTTATGGTTTCTTTTAACAGTCATGTTGTTTCTTTCCTATTTAATGTTAATAAACACTTTTGCTCTCACAATGCGATTGTCACTTCCAACTGAACATCTGTTTAGGACACTTACGTCTTGGATAATGTCTTTCCTGTTACTAATCATGAAATCTACTGCATTTTTTGTTTTACCACCTGGGCTAGGCCATGTTAATTTTCTGTTATTTGGTCTTTTTGAAGAAGGTGTTCATTACATATAAATTATTTTAATATAGAAAATCTGTTAGTGTCCTCCCTCTTTCGTTTCGATCTCTCAACACATGATGACCTATTGCAGTTTCCTCGTCGTCCTCTCTGTTTCCAATTTTGGCATTGAAGTCACCGATCAACATCGTAAAATGCATTTTTCCGTCTTATAGAGTAGCATATATACCTTAAGTATTACATAATTAAACCCTAATTTATACCTAAGATCCCGCTACGGTGCCTAAACGGATTACTATAATTGCTACCATAAATTAATTTAGGTTTACAATGAAGAACTGTTTAAATCAATTTGTTCAATTAGTAAAATACCTATATTTTTATGTTTATTAGTTTCTATTGTTTCTAAAATATTTAATTTATGAGATTTATTTTTTAAACATAGAATTTCGAAATTATCATCAAATATATGATTTTCATTTAAAGGAGAAGCATTATTCGAGTCAAATTTGTCTTTAAGGTACCACCTTTTATGTCCTTTAATACGTTTCTCGAAATTTCTACCAGTTTGGCCAATATAAATTTTTAGACATGAGCCGCATTTAAGTTGGTAGACCCTCTTCTTCTTCTTGGTTTTTATTAGTTTTACGTTTATTAATTTTAATTAGTTTACTTATCGTATTATTAGCTTTAAAGGATATTTTTAAACTTTTTTTCGAAAATTTTTTGGAATTTTTTTTGTGATATTAAACCGTCTTGAACTTTCTTTATTTTTAATAAATATCTTACTTATTAAATAGAAGCCGTTTTTTGCCCCTTATGTATATCTTAATTTTGAGAATGGATTGAGTGGATATTAATACTGATAGAAGACATCAGCTAGCTCGTTTTTTTTACTGGTAGAGTACATGAGGTAATTTTTGTACGCCTGTTGAAAATAGTTGTCTAAAATTTTGGTTGCACAGTTTTTGGGCACCATTCATTTTAGAATAACAAGAGTATAAATTCATCTCAAAAAATGAAAAATACTGAAGAGTTAATTAGTTTTTGAAATAAAATTAATTTACGTACAACCGTTGCGTCCTGAAAGAAAAAGCAGGAGTTTACTGAGACACTACACATTGAAATAAAAATGGGTATATTTATTAACAAAATAAAAATTCATAACTTTATTACACTCTTAAAATTACTTCTACTAAATAACAACCCCTTAAGCTAGAAGAGTCTATACTATGGCATAGATTCTTTAAATAAAGATTATTAAGTTTGATAAAACTCGATTTTAAAAGTTTTTGAAGTGAGGCGTTTAGACTGATGTGCTTATGACTTACGGATTGGTTTCTCCTCGTGGGTTTTCCATAAGTTACTCGGCCTCTCCTGGTGAGATCCTCATAAAAATATTGTCTCAGGCATTACCATCCTAGTTTTATTTGGGCTGCTAAACAGTTTTTGACCCGAAATACCTGAGGATGAGTAGGATATTTCAAGCAAGGAAAAAGACCTCAAACTTGAGAGCTAGAAACCGTTACTGCGCTACTACATCACTGAGGAAAAAAACACTCTCTGGCTTGCTGGAGAAGAAAGCCACTACTGCTTCATAGACAAAAAGCCACTACTGCTTCATGGTGGAAAAAAGCCTTTAAATTTCGATCTGGCTATTTAAATATCGTCGTCTCTTCCTTAAAGTGAGGCCTTGAAAATTGCTCACTTTCGGGCAAAACTTTATGCAAACTAAATAAATCAATCAAGTCGGCAACACGCTCTGCCGGTTTAAATTAAACTGTTTAAAAATTTAAAACACTGTTTTAAGCCACACTGCTCAAGAATTGAAATCACTGCAATAAATATAAAAATGTGATAAAATACAAATTATAGGAAGAAAAACAGTGTCGTGATATGATCTTGAAATGTAGGAAAAAATGAATGTTACAATATTACCTTCATATGTAAGAGTTTTGAATTTGCGCTCAATATTATCTTTTATAAATGGGTATGTTAAATTAATAGCTTTTTTATAAGATTTTTTTGTTAATAATTTTGTCAATCATATCTGGCTCATATCCATTATTAAAAGTTATTTGCTGAATAATGTTTAATTCTTTTTGATAATATTCTTTTAATAAACTTTTTAACAAGGATGTATTTAATTTATCATTCAGCACTACATACAGGATGCAATTATGCGTGCTAAAACAGTTTGGTTCTCGACCGATAACATAAAATTTGATAATACTAAATAATTTTACGTGTTTTATCGTATCGATTACTTCTAACTTTGTATACATGTTTGTATATTATACGAAAAACACTTAAAATTACTCAACAGAACATACTTGCCTCACGTATGTTAGGAAAATCAATTGTAGAGATAACATAAATTACATTTATGATTAAAATCTCGACATCTTTCAAATAATTAATATACAGGAGAAAATATATAGTGGCTTATTGGGCAAAGGCCTCGAGGGATTTTTCCCTTGCGTTAAATTACACAGGTCAACATTTGATCTAAAAAAAAACACTCGGAGAGGTATGGTCCTTATGGGGCTTTTGGGGGTCGCTGATTACGATGAGCGGGTTGGTTAACTTTTATCACATCAGATTCAAGGTCATTTGAAGGTCAAATAGAGAAAAAACCGTAGGAAAAATCTGAAAAAATTCATGCGTATGTTTTTAGGTCCCTGAGTCCGAATCCGTAGTTTGTTTGACCTTACGCCTTTTCCCAGAGGTCATTTGAAGGTCATTTGAAGGTCAAATAGAGAAAAAACCGTAGGAAAAATCTGAAAAATTTCATGCGTATGTTTTTGAGGTCCCCGAGTCCGAATCCGTAGTTTGTTAGACCTTACGCCTTTTCCCAGAGGTAATTTGAAGGTCATTTGAAGGTCAAATAGAGAAAAAATCGTGGAAAAAATCTGAAAAAATTCATCTATTATTTTTCCAGATCATTCAGTTCAAATCCTGCAAGATATACGGTGGTCATTTTAAGTATCTCTGTATATATATTTGGAGTTTTACTTTGACAATAAAATGCTTTTTCATACCTTGCGAAATTATTTATTCTCTTCTTTTTTATAAATTTAGCTCAGTCTCATTTTTAACTCCAGTATTAAGGTGTAGTTGCACCCAGAGCACCTCCACGTGGTGACGGTGGGCAACGGAGTTGTCTCACTATCCGGCGAAGTCCCTGGGTTACGACGTTTATGCCGTCATGGCAACTACTCCTAAAAAAATTACGAGACAGGGTCCCGGAACCCCAGAATCAGCGGCTGGTCAGGGTGGGGAAAGCGGGCCCGCAGGCGTCGTCATCGTGCAACCGTAGCTCTACATTGATGGGAAACTTGGCCTCTGTAGAGTCAAATGCTACAAGAAATTCGTCATGTTCCATTAAACTCGACAATTTTTTGTGTTGTTTGTGGGGAGTATATTCCACAAAAGAAATTCATGTTTTCAGATTCGTTAAAAGTAAAATATCACCAAATTTATCATATTGATACAAGCTCATTGGATAACTCTTACACACCAAAATCTATATGTCATAAATGCCGCAATGTTCTATATAGAATTAACAACCAGGTATTTTCTCGGCTAGTGATATGGAGACCCCCAACAGACCATACCACCGACTGTTCCTTCTGCTTAACAAACTTGAAAGGGTACAACCGAAAGAATAAGGATTCTATTTTCATATGCACGTGTAACATCTGTGACTTTACCAGTTCTTATTGAAACAAATTCTGATCATAGCATCGAAATTAATGAATTGGGACAAGAAGTGGTAACTGATGAAGATATGCCAGATGAAACATTCGAACACGAAGAAAGAGAAAATTTCAGCACAGAAGAATCAGATGTGGAGGAAAATTATATATCGGAAGCCGAAACATTTAATCAAAACGAATTAAGTGATCTGTGCAGAGACTTGGGACTTTCGAAAGATAGATCAGAGCTTTTAGCATCTAGGCTAAAAGAAAAAAAATTGTCTATCCACAGGAACAAAAATTTCTGTCTATCGTTCGAGAGAACGTCCATTTAGAAAATATTTTACTAAAATGAATAATCTAGTCTATTGCCATAATACTGAAGGGTTAGTGCAAGAATACGTTATAGAATACACAGCAAGTGATTGGCGACTGTTTATAGATTCTTCAAAAAGAAGCTTAAAAGATATCTTGTTACATAATGGAAATATTTATGCCCCTTTACCAGTCTTTCATTCTGTTGTATTAGATGAAGAATACCATAATTTTGAGTTGCTATTGCAAAAATTGAATTACGATCAAAACCAGTGGGAACTTTGTGGGGACTTAAAGATATTTACAATATTACTGGGACAGCAATCTGGAAACACTTCTTATCCGTGCTTTATTTGTGAGTGGAATAGTCGGGCTCGAGATGAGCATTATGTGAGGAAAGACTGGCCGTTGAGACAAGAATTAATTCCAGGTGAAAAAAACATCATAGGTCCAAGTTTGATATCAACCAATAAGGTCCTACTTCCACCTTTGCATATCAAACTAGGTATTACAAAGCAACTTGTCAAGGCCATGAGCCGAAACGAAAGTCCTGCTTTCATGCATGTTTTTAAAGTGCTACCTAATCTTTCTGGAGCTAAAATAAAAGAGGGCATATTTACTGGACCACAAATAAGAGACCTCCTAAAAAATGATGCATTTGAGAGGAAAATGAATGCCAAAGAAAAAGCAGCATGGCAAAGTTTTAGAGAGGTGACGACTAAATTTCTTGGAAATCATAAAGAACCCTAATTACAAAAATATTGTTGGAAATTTAGTACAAAATTATAAAGAAATGGGGTGTTTAATGAGTCTGAAACTGCATTTTCTCCATTCATACCTTGATTGGTTCCCTGAAAATCTCGGAGATTTTAGCGAAGAACATGGAGAAAGGATGAACCAAGACTTGAGTAAATTTGAAAAAGGGTATCAAGGTGTTTGGGGGATAAACATGTTGGCAGATTATTGCTGGAGCCTGAAGCGAGAATCAAATAAATCTCATAAAAGAAAAGCAAGTCGAAGATCATTTCACGAGAAACGAAAGCGTTCTCGTTTAGAGTAGTACTTCAAACATCCTTTGATAAATACTAAAAGAAGCAAACTCTTATGCTTAATTCATATTAAATACTGACTGCGCGATTTCGAAAATCTACTTGGACACTCGAGACTCTTTACGAGTATGAGCCGAATCATTTTTAGTAGTTAACTTACGCATTGAGGTATTATATAAGAGAATATGAGAGTATAAGTAGATATAAGGATTACTGTACAAGTAAGTTATTGGGTTCAAAGGTATTGGGTATTAGAGTTTCCTTGTCGACAAGGATTAAGTATTGAAGTATACAGATTAAGGGTTACTTGATAACAAGGTTGTTCGACATTAGAATTATTAATTTGAAATGTATTGGGAATTGAGTTTATAAAACGAAATTTAAACATAACATAGCGCACAATGTTTCATTTATACCTTCAAGAAACACAGTCGGGCTGGACTTTAAATTTACTAGATATATGGAACGAACATCGAGAGTACAAAAATTAGGTCAAATTTTTTTTTTTAGATTTTAAAAGTATATTTCACAGTCACAAAACTAGTCAAAATATTTGTATAGTCTATTTTTGATATGAACGATATTTTAAGTTTTACTAATAAATACCTTTAAACAGTATTAAAACATTTGCTTGCATCAGTCTACCTGCCATTATTTAGCTTATATTTCACATATTAATTCCCTTGTAATGACCGAGCAGCATAAAAGACATTTTTGATTGTGATATATTAACGTAAATGTAAAATGATATGTATAAGATATAATCAACAAAAATGTACCGTAAATTAACCTTTGTATGCTTCGCAAGTGTACGATAAAAAACAAAAATTAAATTTAACAACGCAAAATGACCATACATATTTTTCAAATAAACATAAACTGATGATGAAATGACCTATAATGACCTCTGAAAGGCGGCTTGAGTCAAACAAACTACGGGTTCGGACTCAGGAACCTCAAAAACATACGCATGCATTTTTTCAGATTTTTTCCACGATTTTTTCTCTATTTGACCTTCAAATGACCTCTGGGAAAAGGCGTAAGGTCAAAACCAAACTACGGATTCGGACTCAGGGACCTCAAACCCATACGTATGAAATTTTTTAGATTTTTCCTACGGTTTTTTCTCTATTTGACCTTCAAATGACCTTGAATCTGATGTGATGAAGGTTAACCAACCCGCTCATCGTAATCAGCGACCCCAAAAACCCCATAAGGACCATACCACTCCGAGTGTTTTTTTTTAGATCAAATGTTGACCTGTGTTATAGGAGTCTAGGAAAAGTGGACAATCCGTGCTAGCCATTTATTTATCGTCATATTAGGACGTGTCATGTTTTGCTCTATATTACAACTCATCAGCTACACTAGGTGAAGAGGCAATCGCAAAAAAAATTATACAGCAGAAGAGAATTACGGAGCATATACCTCAAAATGTGTAGCCAATAGCACGATCTGATGTGAACCGTCAAAATCTTTAATTGCAAGGCCAAAGATCGGAAAAAAACAAGACTCCATACTATTTCGATTACGACAAAGTAAAAATACAAAGATCAATTTAAACGGAAACACTGCTGATTCAAGTATAACTACTGATATCAATCGATCGATAGACTACCGGTACCTTTAGATATATCCTAAATCTTTGCTGTTGTAATTATGATGCATCGTCGCCTCTCTTAGGCTCGCTAATGCGTAGTTTGGAGATTATTAAACGGAATGTCGGGTTTTTGTTGTTTATGGTTTCCCGTATTTTTGGTTAAAGGGCACAATTTTCTAACGGTCTTTATCCGATAAACCATATATAGTTTTCTGGCTACATGTAACAAGCCCCCTTGTAAGGCCGAAACTACGATTTATTTGGAAACTGCAGTATGCAAGTACTAATATCGATTTCTGTACTGGGGTCAGTAGTGTTTCCGTTTAAATTGTAATTTGTATTTTGATGATTTTTACACATTTAATAGTTATATTGATACATTATTTGCAAATGGCAACAGCAGTATCAACTATTATTTCCCAGACTCGGAGCTTTGCTGATGGATTGGAGTTTGATGTTTCACGCTAGATATCGCTGAGGCTTATTAGCTATTAATATCTTTAGATATACCAGGGTGGGTTGAAAAATATTGTAAAAAAAAGAAGGTAAATAATATTATTCTGCAAAAACAAAAAAAAAATATTTCTCAATATTATCTCCATTATGCTCAATACATTTGGCTCAGCGAGACTTTTTTATTACCTCAAAAAAAAATTGTTTCGAGCTATGCATAATACTTTTTTAAAGCACCAATAAGCTCTTCATTCGACGAAAATTTCTTCCTTTCAAGTCAATTTTTAAGCTTACGAAATAAAATAAGTCTTCTAGGGCCCAATCTGGGGCATAGCGGGGTAGGAAACTATTTCGAAGATCAGCTCCTACACTTTTGTCCTTGTAAATGCCATGTGTGAGCAGGCAAAGGAGCACTCTTCTGTATGCTAATCTTAGTCTCTTCTATCCACTTCAATCCACTATGAAACGGTTCAATACCATTGCGTAACAAAAGCCAGCCACCATTTTACTCTTTTCCAAATCGTCAATTATAATGATATCCTGTGAGTCCTAAAGAAACAATTATCATCACTTTTCCCACAGACAAAGCTGTTGTCGCTTTTTTCGGTGCATTTTCATCTTCGTCAATCCACTGTTTTGAAGGCCGTTTTGTCTCTTGGGTGTCATGGTGGATCCACGTTTCATCTACAATTATAAAACAATACCAAAAGTCCTTCAGGTTAGGCTGCATTTTTTCCAAACACGATTTTGAAATATCCTTTCCCGTCCGTGGTCTGGAGTCAATACACGCAACGACCAGCTCGCGCTCGGCTTCTTGATTTTTAGTATTTTATTTAGGATATTATGTATCAGTTCGTATAAGATGTCTACTATCTCAACAATCTTATGAAGCTTTATGCGATTGTCTTCCATCATGATAGCATGAATTTCATTTTATTTTTTAAATTTGTTTTATGGGTCTGGCACACGTGCTGCAGGGAAATCCCTAAAGCGCTACAGGAGCAACATGTGTGCGAAAAAAGCGATTCACGTTGGTCTTGAATAGCTGTAAATTGTACTCGGTGGGAAACACAGTCCTGGGCAAATTATTCCAACGGGATGAGGTTCTCCATATAAAATAGACCATTTTTTTTATTATGGATCATTTCTTCAGAAAAAACCTCAATTAGAAGTCCTGCACGTGCAGGGCCACGTTTAAATTCATATATTCAGTAATAAATGATCTTTAGTGCTGGTGTAAAGTTTCCATGAATTTTCTTCAGTTCAGAAACTGAACACAACTGTTACAAGAATCACGCTTACCAACAAGCATGCCGCTGAACAAAATTTCGCACCATTTCGTTGAAATTTACCAGACTTATCAATCCACCCTCGTATGTTTCTTAAAACTGTGCTATTTTGTTACTTCCTCTAGGCTAACGGTAAACTTACGGACGGTCTTTGTCCTAGAAACCACTATATAATAGTCCCTGCATATTTTTATGGACGTAGAAGAGACATTTCATAATATATATGAAATATATATATTTTTCATTTTAAAGTTTCCCTAAAACAAGATAAATAGAGAACTAAAACATGTTTTAAATATAGCTTTTTATTTAACTAGGCAGTAAAGTAGTAATTTTAATGCTGCGGTTGAAATTTCACCGGCGAGGTAAAAGCTATACCACAGGTCACATATTAATTTAATTTATGCCAGGGTTTTACATAACATACTTATTTAAGGATTTTTACCATATTTTTTATATATATTCAAAGTTTTATAATGATGAAGTCAAACCTTTTAAAAAATTGGCAGACATCAAAAACATACAAAAATTCTCAATCGCGAATTTTTAAATTAAAAAAGAAAACAAATTTCGCGATAATTTAAATATTTCTTTATATCTATCTGGTGGTCTAAAAGTTAGAACCAAGATCCAAGATAGCAGACAATCAAAATATTGACACTATTCGGCTAAATTATTAAAATAAAATATTAAATTTAAATTCAAAAATCTCGTATTAATGATAAATTATTACAGGTTTTACACACATGCTCAAGTTCTGTGGATACAGAATGGATTACAGTATTCTCATCCACAGATAAGCTTTGTGGCGGCTGATATTCTGCCTTGGTATTTGAACTTTATATACGTGATTATACAATAGTGCCATTTCCAGTAGATCCTTAAATGGCAGTTTAGTTTTGGCTTGTTTGTAAGATATTTTTATGCTTTGTTTATTTATGTGGGGATTTAGTTTATTGTCTGCTGGGAAAAATAATTTCTTAAAAAACCCAGCTCGATATAGTCAGGTACATGTGGTTCATAGTTTATATTACACATTTCTATTCTAGTCTCACTCACACTCCTTTCTTTCATATCTGGGTCTTACATATTCTTCTTTATATATATATATATATATATATATATATATATATATATATATATATATATATATATATATATATATATATCACGTATCTATTTAGCATTTTTCACTGCACTTTGTTTAAAACTTTTTATTAACTTTTTACACTTTTACAAAAGTACACTATTTACATAATAGTTATACTATATGGACCGAATCAACCAATTTTTGCTTTGTGGTCTATTTTTAAGTTGTGAACTTTACTTCCGGACAGGTACCCGACGCTCACCAGCTTTAGGTCAGGTACCTTGGCGTGTTTTCAGCATGCCTTAGGCGCGCTTTAGATACTTTATCAGCTCGGCCTCGAATCCCTATACGTAAATGTTTTACTTGGCTTCTCCGAATTCTTCCAATTTGCTCTTGTTGCGAAGCAGTTGTGGAGCTTCGAAGTAAATTAATGATTTATGATACAATGGTTGTGTGTCGGGTTATGTTCTATTCTAGTTTGTGTCAGGCCTTGCATCAGAGTCGATACATGTGTTTTATGTCTGTAAAATATCTCTGCTGTTTCCTCTAAATATTGTCTTACTCTCTGCGTGTTTGTCATGTGATTTAAGTTTCTAATTCTTATGTACTTGTCGCTGGATGTCACGTACCTTAGTATTTTGTTCTGCATTCGCTGTAGTTTGTGTGTCCGACATACCACACCAAACTGGTGCAGCATACATTAGTACTGGTCTAATGATCTGTTTAAAATCGTTAATTTATTTCTTGGCTCCATATGTGAATTTCTGATTGGTATCTGAGTGTCATTTTTTTTTTGATTGGTAAATTGATTTTGTTGTTGGTAAACTTCTTAGTGAGGATTATTCTTTCATATTTGGAAGCGTTTATTGTTATTTTCTGCATCATCTGCAAGTAATCAATATAGACTATTCAAACCGACCCAAGACACATAATGAAACACTACAAAATAGTTTCTCCCTACAAGGCCCCACTCTGCCATCACAAAACATTACAGAAAACAACAATGATATGGAAGACGACATTAACAATTCAGAAAACAACAAATCACGTAAACCTAAAGTATCCCCTATAGTACTAAGGGAGAAAGCTAGGTATAGTGATTTATCTTTATATCTTCAAAGTAATAAAGTAAAATATGACCTAGCTGCAACAATCATCAATGGAGTCAAATTTAAATAACTCTATCAAATGCCACTCTTTTCGTTTTTTCGATAAAAAGGGCCTGCGAATAGTAACAAAAGCGTACTTGAAATATGCGACATAGATGAAATACAAAAATACCCTGTAGAGTTATTAGGTCGATCAATAAAAATTATAACCGTATGCCTAATGTGACCATTTTTTCCCTCAAAAGGAGGTTTCAAGGCTTCGATAATTCGTGCATAGTCTTACATAGATGGGGACTGAGTACTTATATAGTACAGTCAACAAAGCTATTCGGTAGTCTAGGCCGCTGAATACGATTTTTTCTGAATTAAATTGTAAGCTTAACGAAAATAAGAAACTTAAATGCGCAAATTGCAGCAGTATTACCGGGTAAATTCTTTAGTATGAATATCATCCAAGAAATATCAGAGAAAAATAAAAACTAAAAACAACGTTATCCCCAAAAATTTTATCACTGCCAATAGTAGGACAAATTTATATCGAGGTTACAAAACAACTCTAATCTCTCATAAAACAGAGCATCCACCAGCAACAACAATTTTGCGTATTCTCTTGGCGCATTTTAGGTGTTACTGCACACTCTCAAGATCTTCGTTTCCGATTTTACTATAGTTCAAAATTATCTTCAAAACTTTTCTTCGAACTTCCCAAATAAGGACAGATGAGCTTTTGGTTATTTATAATAAATTTGCCTCCATAAATGTTAATAGCATTAAAAATAGAAAAGAGGAATTGACTGACTCTGCTGAAGGAAAGAATACGAGGGTCGCTTTTTAAGTTTTTACAAACGACCACTAGATGTGACATTACCATTGTTGTAAAATTTTACATTTGTTATTGTTAAAACAGTGGCAGCTCAGAAATTGGATGAGTAGTTTGTTTACAGTAAGGGTTTAAAAAAGAAACAGTTTTGTGAACAAATGGAAATGTCACGTGTAGGTTTTCGTTGGACGATTCTTTACGATTTTAGTAAAGGCTTAACTCAACAACAATGCTTCGTTCAACGTTTGGCAATGAATCACCATCAAAAAAGACCGTTTACAATTGATTTACAGAATTTCGTCATGTTCGTGTTTCCGTCAGCGATATATTTCGTGAAGGTCGAACAAAATCGGCTGTTGTTTCAAGAAACATCGATGCTGTGCGCAACATGATTGAAAAGGCTCGGCATGTGGCTTACCGTGCGATAGAGGCATCCTTAGGTACATCGAGGACTAAATTACATTCGATTTTGCATGAACATTTAGTTCCGAAAAAGATCTGTTCCCGATGGATTTCGCATAATTTGACCAAGACTCAAAAACAGGCTCGTGTCAATTGGTGTAAGGCAATACTAAAAAAATTCGTCCGAGGACATGCAAAATACGTAAACAATATCATTACAGGAGATGAAACTTGGATATATTCGCACGAGCTGGAAACTAAGCAACAATTAACTGTTGGGTGTTCTAACTATATCTATGACCAGTTCTCAGAAAATCCCTTCGCAAATGTTACTGTAGACAATAGAATGTCTAGGCCTCCAAATAATTTATAAACTAATACAGGTCAAATCAACAATATAATCCAATATTTAAATATCAAAGAAGCTCGTAAGCTTGACTGTATCAATAATAAATCCCTGAAATCTACCCGATAAAACAATTTTAGGTTTATCTTATTAATCAGTGCCATTTGAGGGCAAAGTTATTTCTTAGGAAGTTGTAGGTGACCTAACATAATAGTCACATATGAAACAGGACTGGATAAGACGCTGGTAGACATTTACCGCCTGACTAGCTCTATCGAATCTAGAAAATATAAAAAAAATAATGCTACAAAAATTAATAAATTCATTAATGTCGAATATTTTATCAAACGAACAATCTGGATGTAACACAAATCACGATACAATAAATCAGATAACAAGACTAGCTTCCAACTTTCTAATGAATTTCAATCGTAAATTTAATACAGTGGCTTCCTTTATATGAGCAAAGTATTCGACCAGGTGTGGCATAATAGCCTTTTTATCAAATTAGTTAGGTTGGGAATGACACGCTTTCTTAGCCATCTCATTATGTCATTTTTAGAAAATAGACAATTCGTAGTTTCGTTCAATAATTTTAAACGAAACAATAATATCTCTTTCATCAACACTTATTAGTTTATTTACTTTAAATATACCAGCCAAAATTATCTGAATCAAAATTGTCAATACTTGTTTGCAGATTAAACAGCTATAACGGCTACATCTAAGCAATCAGAAGATATATACTCAAACTCTGGGTGAAAAACGGGAAAATTAAGTTAAATTCTAATAAAATAAAAGCAGTATACTTCGGTAAAACAATTCACCGTCTAGTTTCAACAAAAATCAGAGTAGCCAATCAAGAAACTGATTGGACTCGGAAATCTTAGGGAGTCCAGTAAACGCTTAAACTGGCAGAATAACACAGACATATTAATCACCAAGTTTAATTCTCAAATGCATGCATTCTAGCCTTTGTTAAATTCCAAAAACAAAATTGATGTCTTTATAATAATATTTCGAGAACATCAACATATCGTTGATCTTTCTAATAACAGAATCTCATTTAAACTCCAGCCCTAACAGTATGTCCACGTTATCAAAAGATTGCATACACCAGAATATCTAAATTATCAGTTACCTCACTAACACTTAAATAACATAGCAGTTGCTTTCTGTAATTCATCCTCTTTTCTTAAACCTAAAATCACAAGTCATATTTAACGTTCAAAATTTTAAAATCAAACTCTTAATAACTCAAACAATCAGAACTAAAACTCAGTGGACGAGTTGAAAATACAGAATTTTAATTAAAATATGCTCTTAGTAAACACAAAAACGGTATCCCAATGGGCTTAACTTTAAATTTAGTATACTATGGAATGCAAACAAAATCAGGATATTACTTGTTTAGATACAAACTTTAAAAAACTGAAAATAATTTACAGGTCAAGGATTACATCCTTTGATCACTGTTGATTGGACTTAATAGCTATGGGTATAGCACAGTGCTGTAGGGAAATCCCTAAAGCACGACAGAAGCGACGTGTGTGCTGAAAAAGTGATTCACGTTGGTCTTGAATCGCCGAAAATTGTACTCGGTGGGTAACACAGTCCGGGACAAGTCATTCTAGAGGTATGAGGTTCTTCATATAAAAGACTGCTTGAAAGAAGAAGTGACAAGTTGAACTTCTTATAGTTGTGAAGTATAAGCGTTACGTGTAGCGGTAGCAAGCACCGCTTAGGGAGAAATTAAGCGGACTAGATCTGTTGAACACTTTCCATAAAAATACTTATAGACTAGACTTAAGTCGCCAACCGTTTTTCGATGTTCCAGTTCTGGGGCCTCCAATCGGGCAAACAGCTCTTTTCTGAATAGAATCCAATCAATGTACTGTATGTTTAGTAGCAAAGTTCCAAACATGGGAGCAGTATTTCATCGCTGGTCGAATTTAAGCTTGACACAGAATTACCAGTTGTTCTGGAGAGTAAAGTTTTCTAGTTTGAGATAATAATCCCCAGCTTTTGAGAAGCTCTCTTTGCTATGATTGCAACATATTCGAGCCAAGATATATTTGCTCCCAAATTAACACCCAGCAAATTAAGTGATTGGAGTGATCTTAGAGGACTGTGGTGCCCCGTCATAACAAAGTTAACTTTTTTAGAGAAAACTGCCGCCTGGGTTTGAGTAGAGTTACTTTCTACTTGCTTAATGTCCATAAAATAGAATTTCATCCAACTCTTTGGTGTCTGCAGATATTTGTATGGGTAGCCGATGTTCGACCGTTCAAAGTGAATGAAGAAATAAGCGCCTGTCATCTGCAAAGCTGTAGACTGGATTCCTGGTCCGTTCCAGCAGATCGTTAGTGTAAAAGAGAAAGATAGGAGGATACAATATGGAGCCTTGGGGCACACCGTTGTTGATAGTGAAGTGAAGTTCTGGGGCCTCCAATCGGGCAAACAGCTCTTTTCTGAATAGAATCAAATCAATGTACTGTTTGTTTGGGAGCAAAGTTCCAAACATGGGAGCAGTATTTCATCGCTGGTCGAATTTAAGCTTAATACAGAATTAACAGTTGTTCTGGAGAGTAAAGT
The DNA here is from genome assembly GCA_019049505.1 of Pachyrhynchus sulphureomaculatus. Classification (NCBI taxonomy): domain Eukaryota; kingdom Metazoa; phylum Arthropoda; class Insecta; order Coleoptera; family Curculionidae; genus Pachyrhynchus; species Pachyrhynchus sulphureomaculatus. The sequence continues at coordinate 29,639,526 of CM032451.1, forward strand.
TTTCTAGTTCGAGATAATAATCCCAGCTTTTGAGAAGCTCTCTTTGCTACGATTGCAACATATTCGTGCCAAGATATATTTGCTCCCAAATTAACACCCAGCAAATTAAGTGATTGGAGTGATCTTAGAGGACTGTGGTGCCCCGTCATAACAAAGTTAACTTTTTTAGAGAAAACTGCCGCCTGGGTTTGAGTAAAAGTTACTTTCTACTTGCTTAATGTCCATAAAATAGAATTTGATCCAACTCTTTGGTGTCTGCAGATATTTGTATGGGTAGCCGACGTTCGACCGTTCAAAACGAATGAAGAAATAAGCGCCTGTTATCTGCAAAGCTGTAGAATGGATTCCTGGTCCGTTCCAGCAGATCGTTAGTGTAAAAGAGAAAGATAGGAGGATACAATATGGAGCCTTGGGGCACACCGTTGTTGATAGTGAAGATGTTAGAAAGAAATCTGTCGACTGAAACTCGTATAGTGTTTTATTGCGCTGCTCCAAAAATGAATTAATTAAGTTAGAAGATTTCCTGTTAGATTTTGCTTACGGAAGTTCTATCGATGGCCGCTAATAAAATATTCTATCCTTCACTGTTTTGTCAAAGTCTCATTTGACATTATCGATGCGTGCTGGTTGATGAACTGTAAACTGAGCAGTTAAGAGTTGTGCGTGCTACTTATATGCTGTCTGGAACGGAAGTTATAGCGCTGATTAGTGGATGTTGCTTTCGCTAGTCTGACGTGGAAAGTCTCGGCGTTGTTCAGAAAGGTGTCACCTCTTTTGTTTATAATGCCCTTTTTCTCAATTTCGATTGCTTCTCGGATGATTCTTATTCGTAGTGTTGTACGATTGCTATTTATATGCAACCATTAAAATCGATTTTATGGCCTGCCGTTAGCTGATGTTGGAAGAGAGTTGATGTTGTTTGTTTGCTAAGAATGCTAATTTTCTATTCTTCTGTTGGTTTGGTCTCATTGCAACTTCCACAAAAAGTACTGTATACGCTCTGGTGTTTTAGCTCTATTTTGTGCTTTGGATTTTTGAGTGATGATCGTTTTGTTTGTAGGTGGTGGCTTTATTATGTTTCCGTAGAACTGGTTCAATGAGGTGTCTTGTTGCTTTGCGGTGGTGATATGAATTGGCATGCAAATAATTGTTGGTCTATATTGGCTTTCTATGGACTGTGCGCTTTAGGTGTTTGTTTCTGCTGCCTCTACACAAACAAGCCTAAGAAATATAGTTGATTTTTTTCTTTTAATTCCAATGTTTTCTGGTCTATGAGTTCAGCCATCTGACAATTTGTGAAGTTCATCTTTTCTAAAGGATCGAACAACTCATATGGTATTGACAAACCGAACTCAAGGTTATGACTTCAGGGCACCTTTGTTCCAAGCCTTTTGTTCAAAGTGGATCATGAAGAGGTTGGCTACGGCCGGTGAGAGTCGGTTCCTTCTAATTACCTATATATTTGGTTATCAAATATAAAGACATATGTTAAGTGCTTTATTGATGTAGATGAAGTTTAGTGACAATTAATTTTTATGACAGTTTGCTTAATTGAACAGAATTATTGTCGTGTGTCTATAAACTATATCTGATGTGTTTAATGCATTTTTTACTAGGAAATTTGTTATTGCTGATAGAAAATACCCTATTTACTTATTTTGGACTATGCAGATAACGAGAAGTCAACTATTTGCACTGGTAAAATAGATATGGGTACGTAATTAATACATTATTTCTATATGTAATACATGTAATTTTATAAACAGTAGGGTTGTTGATTTTAGATCAGGATTTTGTGACTTTTTTGAGTTACTATAGTTTTTACGTGTCTATCTATTAATATTTTTTTACAATTATTTTTGCTACAGAGATAAGCCAGTTTCAATATATTAAGTGGTTTCTATAACACCCTATATATATATATATATATATATATATATATATATATATATATATATATGTATATATATATATATATATATATATATATATATATATATATATATATACATATATATATATATATATATATATATATATATATAGGGTGTTATAGAAACCACTTAATATATTGAAACTGGCTTATCTCTGTAGCAAAAATAATTGTAAAAAAATATTAATAGATAGACACGTAAAACTATAGTAACTCAAAAAAGTCACAAAATCCTGATCTAAAATCAACAACCCTACTGTTTATAAATTACATGTATTACATATAGAAATAATGTATTAATTACGTACCCATATCTATTTTACCAGTGCAAATAGTTGACTTCTCGTTATCTGCATAGTCCAAAATAAGTAAATAGGTAATTTTATAAACAGTAGGGTTGTTGATTTTTAGATCAGGATTTTGTGACTTTTTTTGAGTTACTATAGTTTTACGTGTCTATCTATTAATATTTTTTTACAATTATTTTTGCTACAGAGATAAGCCAGTTTCAATATATTAAGTGGTTTCTATAACACCCTATATATATATATATATATATATATATATATATATATATATATATATATATATATGTATATAATAATATATATATATATATATATATATATATTTATATATATATATATATATATATATATATATATATATATATATATATATATATATATATATATATTTTATATATATATATATATATATATATATATATATATATATATATATGTATATATATATATATATATATATACATATATATATATTTACAAACCACGTAACTTTAATTTGCTCTTAAGGTATATTAAAATAACCAAATGGACTCTTTCAAGAAAAAAACAAAAAAGTTACCCTTCTGAAGAAATTGTCGATAATATTCATGGTACCGTGATGAAAGATCGTCTCATTAAGCTTCGTGAGATTGTTGATATGGTAGGCATCTCATATGAACGGGTACATAATATCCTGTATGAAGTTTTAAAAATGAGAAAGCTGAGTGCGATAGGTGCCGCATTTGTTGACTCCAGATTACGAGTAAAAACGCACGAGGAAGGACATTTCAAAATTGTGTTTGGAAAATCTGCAGCCTTATCCAAATGACTTCTGTAGTCGTTTTGTGATTGTAAACTAAACGTATATCCACCATTACACCGCGGAGAGAAAGCGGCAGTCTGGTGAACGTGAAAGTGCATCGAAAAGAACAGTTTTATAGGCGGAAACTGTTTTTGAGACTTACAGGGCATGATTGTGATGATGAAAGTAAATGGCTCTTATACGGAATCAAGCAACCAAGATTGGCGCGCAAGAAAAGTGCTACTTTACCAGAAAAATGCATTTGCTCATACTTTGACCGCTGCAATAGCAAAAGTGTAAGAGCTAGACTTCAAAATACTTTCACATCCGCCCTATTCCACAGATTGGCCCCAAGTGATATTTTGGCTTCCTAACCTCAAAAAGTCGTTTGGGAGAAGGAATTTTTGACTAATAAAGACATTTGTGCTGTAAATGAGTACTGTGCACAGTTTGAAATTTTTTTTTCGAGTGAATGAAAAAATTGAAATCTCGCTGGACAAATGTAATAAGCTCAAGGGAGATTATGTTGACAAATAAATTTTTATTTTTGCAAAAAATGGTATATTTACCTTATTTTTGCTTGATGTTTCAATCCACCATGTATATATGTATATAGATAAGAAAATAACTTTTACTCTGAAGGTGATAGGTAAGGATAGAATATTTAAGTAAATATTACAGCTAAAGCAATTTCATTTGTGCCATTGTCGGTTTCAGTTTAAAAAAGAAAAAAACCTGCCAAGACCAACGCATTACCTTAACAAAAGGAAGTACGACAAATTGCATATTGAAATTCTGAAGAACTCCATGAAATGAAAATATTTCAACAGAATTTAGTTAATATGTATGGTCTATCTGAGCTATTTTCTTTCCATTAGCAACTCTCCGCTTTAAAGAAAACTTATCTAAGTATCTTAATTTAAAATTTAAAACTTTGAATCCTGTCAGCGTAATCCTTCTCTCCTTTTAAAATTTCTTTATTTACATAAACGTCATCTTTTATTGTATTACAAAGTTTATCGCAGTTAGGCGGGATTAAAGGCTCCAAGTTTTATGTTTAAAATTCCTATGTCCTGCAAAGTTTTTGAATTTGATAAAATTGGTACTTTGAAACCTTTTGAAGTCAAAATACAGCCAAATTATGCTAAAAAAACTTTTTCGTTTTTCTTTAAGGAGTTTATTTGGCAAATGATGTTTTATTATAAAATGGCTATTTTAATATACTTTAAGAGCAAATTGATGTTAGGTGATTTATAAATAATTAAAGTATACAGTGTGTCCCAAAAAAGTTTTATACAAATGGAGAAAAAGTTTATCTTACATATTACAAAAAAATTTATTTTTGTTAGAAAGTTCTGCATCACATGAAAATTCATCATCAAAATTTTAAAATATTTGATGGTATACAGGAAAAATAAAAAATAATGATTTATAATGAATAGTAAAATGTGTTTAAATTTAAATACAGAGCAGAATATTAATTGAAAATCTTAATAGTAACTAAAAAATTATGCTCACGTTTAGAGTTGTGGCCTTTCTAGTTAAAAATTCAAAAAAACTCCAGCAAATATGTTAATAATTGTTGGATTATTTATTGAATAAAGGAAAATGAAATTAATTAAAAACTAGTGCATTGATTTTGATCGTATCATATTTTTGTTAAAAAGTTTGATAACCTTTTTATCTGCTTTGCAACAATTACATCCATAATAAATGTGTGCTAATATAATTTTTAATTTTAAAATTGCAACATTGCTTAATGCCACGTGCAATAACAACTAAATATTAATTAGTTAGAATTATTTTATTAAAATTAATTCTAACTTTATTGCACAAGTGCTTCAATGTATCCACCGTCCCTTTCTAAACAGGTGATTGTGTGTCTTTTATTACATCTCTAATTACGTCAGGAGCTATAGCTTCACATGTTTCCCTCTAACTGACTCTCTCAAGATGATCAACATCTTGAAATGGCCTTTTAAGATTAACCTTTTCTTTTACGAAGCCCCATAAAAACACAGTCTATAGGGGTGATGTCCGGAGATGTTGGGGGCAAAGTAAACTGCACATACGAGGCTGGTTTGAAAAGTCTGTGCAAAAATAAAAACTACTTATGTGTTTGGAGTAAACCTTTTTTATTTTTCGACATAATCTCCTTTTAGGCTTATACACTTCGTCCAACGATGTTCTAGTTTGTTGATCCCTTCCGAATAATAGGATTTGTCCAAGTCTGCAAAATATCCATTAGTGTCTGCAATCACCTCCTCGTTTGAATAAAATCTTTGTCCCGCCAGCCATTTCTTCAAATTGGGGAGCAAATAGTAGTCCGAGGGAGCCAAGTCTGGAGAATAGGGGGGATGTGAAACGAGTTGGAATCCTATTTCCATTAATTTTGCGACCACAACTGCTGAGGTGTGTGCTGGTGCGTTGTCGTGATGGAAAAGGACTTTCTTGTGGGCCAATCGCGGGCGTTTTTCTTGCAGCTCGGTTTTCAAACGGTCCAATAACGATGAATAATATTCACCTGTAATAGTTTTACCCTTTTCCAGATAGTCGATGAGGATTATCCCTTGCGAATCCCAAAAGACAGACGCCATAACCTTTCCGGCCGAAGGAACGGTCTTCGCCTTTTTTGGTGCAGATTCCCCCTTGGTAACCCATTGTTTAGATTGTTGTTTGGTCTCAGGAGTATAGTAATGTATCCATGTTTCATCCACAGTGACGAAACGACGCTTAAAGTCCTCCGGATTCTTCTGGAACAGCTGCAAACCATCCTTGCAACACTTCACACGATTCCGTTTTCGGTCAAGCGTGAGCAATCGCGGCACCCATCTTGCGGATAACTTTCTCATGTCCAAATGTTTATGCAAAATAATATGTACCCGTTCAGTCGAGATGCCCACAGCACTAGCAATCTCACGCACCTTAACTCTTCTGTCATCCATCACCATATCATGGATTTGATCAATGATTTCTGGAGTCGTAACCTCCATAGGCCGTCCAGAACGTTCAGCGTCACTTGTGCCCATATGGCCAGTCCGAAAATTATGAAACCACTTATAAACTGTTCTAATCGAAGGTGCAGAGTCACCATAATGTTTGTCAAGCTTCTCTTTAGTCTCCTGAGGCGTTTTGCCTTTCATAAAGTAATGTTTAATCACCACACGAAATTCTTTTTCGTCCATTTCTTGAAAATCACTCGACTTCCTTGATTCACACGAATGCCAAACACAAAGAAATAGACCAATATGGCTGAAACTTGGTGTGCGTTCATTCAAGAGATGCTACTTACTAAACATGACCTCGATAGGCGCCGGTGGTGCCATCTCTCGGACTTTGCACGGACTTTTCAAACCAGCCTCGTACCTCCCTATCACTATACTGTTAAAAATGTGGAGGAGATGATCTCGAACATTTCTCGAACTGTGACATGATGCACCATCATGTCCGTACCACATACGTTTTCCTTCAATTATTGGTAGCCGATTAAGAAACTCAGAGAACTCGTTATTTAAAGATTCTAGGTAACATTCAGCATTCATATTATTTCGAAAAAAGAATGATCCAACTGTTCTATCTTTAAAAATTCCACACCATACATTGGTTTTAAACGAGTATTGATCTCGAGTTTAGATGTTGTTGATGTTAGGATTAACATCGCTTCACCGGCGATAGTTTTGAGAACTTACTGTCCCATTACACGTAAATGTCGCTTCGTCAGAGAAAAGTATTTGTTTTGCCATAAGCCTGTTATCTTCCAACTCTTCTTGAAACCAAGCACACAATTCAAATCTTCGTTCAAAATCTCCTGCTTTTAAAATATGGGTAAACTGGGGTTTGTATGGTTTAAATTTATTTGATCTTAAAATTCTTGCAACTGTAGTTTTACATTACACATTCAATAAAGCTGACCTTTTCCGAAGTGCATCTTTTGGCTTTTCTACTACCGATAACATTACTTTATTTTGATTATCTTTTGAAACCCATGCCTGATGTTTCTTTTTAAATTTATTTTCAACACTTCCATAAGTCTTGAATTTATTTATTATTATTTATTAGGTAACTTACAGTTGTGAAGTGTACAGTTTTATCAGCGTGTCTGTTATTAAAGATTTCTGCTGCTTCTCTAAAAGTTTTATAATTATCTCCAACTATGAGAACACTCAATCTTACTGGCATTTCTAATTATCGCAAATTCAAACTGACTTTAGCTTTGAAGTTTATTGACAGTTGTTAGGTATTTCCAAAAACATGTTCATTTATTTTCAGCCTAAAATTTATAGTAATTTAGTTTTCCTTTATTCAATTAATAATCCAACAATTACTGACGTGTTTACTGGAATTTTTTGAATTTTTATCCAGGAAGGCTACAAATCTAAACGTGAGCAAAACTTTTATTTCCTGTTAACATTTTCAATTAACATTTTGCTCTGTATTTAAATTTAAACATACTTTATTCTTTATTATAAATCACTATTTTTTATTTTCCTATATATTTTAAACTTTTGATGCTCGATTATGGATTTCCGTGTGATGCAGAGCTTTTTATCAAAAATAAATTTTTTTGTAATATGTAAGATAAACTTTTCTCCATTTGTATAAAACTTTTTGAAACATATATATATATATATATATATATATATATATATATATATAATATATATATATATATATATATATATATATATATATATCTCCTCAGCCTATAGTCATCCACTCCTGAATGAAGGCCTCTTCCAATCTTTTCCACGTCGTTCTGTTTAGGGCTATTTGGATCCAATTCCCCCCCGCCAGTTTATCATTTTGCTGAGCTTTGACGAGCTATATGGCCAGCCCATTGCCATTTGAGTTGAGCTACTCTTCTGAGGACATCTGTCACACACGTTCTTCGTCCAATTTCCTCGTTCTGTATCCTGTCTCTCAGGCTAATTCCGAGCATAGATCTCTTCATTGCTCGTTGTGTCACTTGAAGCTTGTCAGCGGTTTTTTTTTCGGGTGAGTGCCATCGTCTCGAGACCATACGTAAGGACCGGCAGAATACATGAGTCGTATGTCTTACGTTTAAGATTTATTGGGATTTCTCTAGATTTAAGTACATACCCCAACTTGCCGAACGCAGCCCAACCTTCTCTTATTCTTCTAGTTATTTCAGAGCTTTGATTTTCTTTACCAAGTTGTATTTTGTGTCCCAAGTAAATATATTCTGATACGTTTTCCAGTGTTTGATTTCCGATGTTTACCTGAATATTTTCCACACTCATTATTTTTGTTTTATGTAGATTCATCTCGAGTCCGATGCTTAAAGATGCCTGATGCAATTCTTCCAGCATGCTCTGAATTTCCTCCGTTTAATGGCTTATAATCACTATATCGTCTGCGAATCGTAAATGGTTCAGACGCACACCATCTATATTTATGCCCCTGGATTGCCAATTTAAACTCTTAAAAATGTCCTCTAAGGCTAGTGTGAAGAGTTTAGGGGAGATAGTATCGCCCTGACGTATGCCTCTGTTTACCAATATCCTATCTGTCTTTGTATCTTCGTCCAGTGTTATTTGGATGGTCGCGTTATCGTATATGTGTTTGATGAGATTTGAATATCTGGTGTCTATTCTTGCGTTGTCTAGAGCACTCAATATTGCCCAAGTTTCGACCGAGTCGAAGGCCTTTTTGTAATCTACAAATGCCAGATGCAATGGTATGTTATATTTTGTGGTCTTCTCTATAAGGGTGCGTACTGTCTGTAAGTGGTCAATCGTACTAAAACCTTTTCGGAAACCTGCTTGTTCTACTGGTTGATACGAATCCATTTTTTGAGTTAATCTATTTGTTACTATGTTTGTTAGCAACTTGTATAAGTGTGATAGTAGACTAATGGGACGGTAGTTTTTCTATGTCATTTCTATCTCCTTTTTTGTATAGCAAAATAACCTCGGCGTTGTTCCATTTTGTTGGAATTCTTTCTTCGTTATGCATTTGTTGAGTAGGATTCGTACACTCTCTACTAGATATTCTCCTCCCATTTTTAACATTTCAGTGGTGATTTGATCCTCTCCTGGACATTTCTGAGATTTCATTTGGTTGAGCGCTGTTCTTAATTCATTGGTATCTATTTCAGGAATTTCCTCGGATCCAATATTTTTGAATTTTCCGTCTGTTGTACTGATGACCTTGGGACCTGGAACTGTAGAGATGCTTATAGAAGTCCTGAACTATGGCAACAATTTCCGTTCTACTATTAACTACGGTACCACTGTTGTTCTTCAATTTACTTAATTTCGTTCTTCCATTTGATAAGTGGGATTTTAAAATTTTCATATTTTTGTTGTTTTCAATAGTATTCTTTACCAACTTTGTGTTGTATTCTCTTAGATCTTTTCGAATGTTCTTGTCTATTTCTCTATTTGTTGTCTTATAACTCTCAGCTTCCCTATCTGTTTTCTCTTCTCATTTTGATCAGATTTTTAGTAGTTTGGCTAAACTTGCCGATGTTCTTTTGTTTAGCACATATTTGTTTTGTTGCTACTTGTATGCTACTTCTTATGGTTTTACTTAGATCTTCCATTTCCATGTCCTTCAATCTGTTTGTCTCTCTTAGTTTTACGTTTAATGTATCCTGAAATTTTTCTTTATTTTTTGATAGAGTTTCCACTGTAGGATATTTTTGTTTCTTTAGTATTAGTTTGTTTCTTTCGAATTTGATGTTTAGGTATATGGTTGTTCTAACCATTCGATAGTCACTATTTGTATTTAAAACGGTAACATCCTGACAGATTTATTTTTTGTTAGTGATTATGTAGTCAATTTCATTTCTAATACTGTCATCGGGGCTACTCCAAGTCCATCTTCTCTTTTCAGGTTTTTTGAAGAATGAATTCATACAGTAAAGTTGTTCATTTCTGCAATAGTCGACAAGCTTTTCACCTCTGGCATTTCTAACCCCCACTCCGAATTTGCCGATATTTATGGTATCTTGGTTGTATTTTTGCCAATTTTGGCATTGAAATCTCCCATAATAATCACATATTTCGCATTTTCATTTGTTTTTGCTGTTGATATATCTTCATATAGCTGTTCTACTGCTTCGTCGTCAGATGTGCTGGTTGGAGCATATACCTGTATCACTTGCATGTTATACCTCTTGTTGATTTGTATAGTAACGTAGATGACTCTATCTGATACGGCTGTCATTTTTATGACTTGATGTTTCAATCGTTTATTCACCAATAGGGCGACTCCACCTATGTGGTCATTTGTTTCCGAATTATTCCGGTATAACAGATGACCCGACTTCAGATATGTAGCTTGTTCCCCTTTAAGTCTTGTTTCGCTCAATCCCAAGATGTCCCATTTTATGTGTCGGAGTTCCTCTTCTAATCTCTCCCATGTATTGTTGCGATCTTAATGTTCTTCTTCTTGTAAGTAGCAATCCAGAGTTTGTTATTTTTCCTTTGACAGTTTTGGTTTAGGTTTACCTTCGCCGAATTTTTGCCTCCCCCAGAATCCGCGAGGCTGACTGAAGTTTCAGTGCAAGATTCTGAGCCATTGGCTCTACTTGCCTGGGGTATTTCTGTTTTAGAATTCGACATTTCCATGTTTTGGAAGGTTTTAGCACTTAAAACGCCACGCTTGCTAGGCGGGTTGGCGAGTTGGATAGAATAAAATAGGAATGAATAGGAATGGGATAGTGAGGTGATTTGACAGGATTTAAGTTAGGTATGGACATGATATATATATATATATATATATATATATATATATATATATATATATATATATATACGATATATATATATATATATATATATATATATATATATATATATATATATATATATATATACGATATATATATATATATATATATATATATATATATATATATATTATATATATATATATATATATACGATATATATATATATATATATATATATATATATATATATATATATATATATATATATATGATATATATATATATATACACATTTTTTGTTTAATTCGATAATTTTTGAAAAATAAAAACGGGGCAGAACTCCCTTTGACCAAATCAACCCTCCCATTAAACGCTTACATTGAAAAGAAATAATTCCTTAGAACGCCGAAGAACAGCTCAATCATTGCTCGTTAACAGCCGATTTTTAAGCAAATGAGAGTAGGGAAAATTGTCCCTCTGAAAAAATCCATTTTCGTCTACAAAAAAATTTTACCTTGGTGAAAGTGTATTTGCCATAGTTAAGAAAAAAAACGTAAAAAAGTTTTAGAGCAAAAAAAGACGCCTTGTGCTGTGTCAGTGTGCCTGGACAGTTTGTGCCACCGATGCTTATATTCAAAAGAATGAGACAAAATCCTGAATGGGGAATGGCATACCTTCTGAGGGTGTTGTCACCATTCCAGACATTGGCTATATTTAATTCACACATATATGCCAAATGGTTGAAATATTTTATAAGCGTCATAAAGCCAAGCCCTGAAAATAATGTGTTACTTCTGCTTGATGCAAATTCGCATGGAAAAACGCATTCGAAGAACCTAGAAACATTGAACATAGCAAAGACTAATGTTACAACTACCAGGCCTTACTATTCACCACCTTCAACCATTGGACGTGTCTTTTTTTTAAACCTATGAGCAGTTATTATATTCAAGCAACAGAAAAATGGTTGAGGACAAATTCAGGTCGTGAAGTAACGCAATATCAATTTGCAAGTTTATTTGCAGAAATTTATCGAAGAGCTGTTATCATGGACATCATTGTGAACGGATTTAAAGCGGCCGGAGTTAGGGCATTGGACAAGAACGTCTTTCCCGAACATTTGTTTAAAGGAACTGAAAATAGAAATGTTCTCACTCTCTAACGAACTTAAGTAATGAAAGCACATCGATCTTACAAGACGCTTCTACTATTATCAATAATGAAAACAAGCAAATTACTCCACAACCTGATGTCTTCGAGTAGATTGCCACATTTAAATAGTAAAACGTCTGCTTCCGGATTTAACGCTAAAGCTTAAAAAAAAAAAAAATCTTTATGTTCAATACTACAAAAAATACTGTACAAAAAAATGTGAAAATTACTTCAAGTCCTTACAAAAATATGTTTGAAGAATCATCACCAACCAAATTGAGGATAAACAAAACTAAAACAGGTAGAGACTTCAATAAGGAAAAGAAGAAATCAAAAAAAGCCAATAAAAAAATAATACCATTGACCCAACTCTCTACCAACTTAAACTAAAAAGCCATGGACAGGCAGCAGATGTTCAAAAAAACCCTTTGAAGTCGGTATCACCTACCGTATCAAAGGAAGAATTTCTTTTCGGCGTTCGATAAATAACCTTTAGAAGAAATCCGACTTTAAAAACCTACCTGAATAATTTACAAATAAATTCACATTTTAAAGAGGACAATCTCTTTAAAATAAAGGAAATCAAATTTTGTATTGGTTTGAAGAGGGAAGAAGATTATTTTCAATTTTAAAAAACAAAAATGTACTGTACACGGTGGTCCAAATTTGACACTTTTAAAGGTAAACCCCTTTATCTAAAGGAGATAGACGAAAACTGATGTCGGTACCGGAGGCTCAATTTTTATGATATGGTGAAAACCGCATATCGATATCTAGTATCGCTTCAGATATACAGTGTGTTTTAAAAAATCTGCATTTTGGAAAAATGTTTGTAATTCTTTTCGTAAAAAAAATTCCCAGAAGTAACTCTAAGAGTCATAACTACAATGAAATTTACTAAATGCTATAGTACTTTAAACTATGTAGAAAATAAAAAACAAAAACAAACAATAAAACAATTTATTCCGAGTAGAGCAAACTAAAACAAAACACTTTTCTATAAGAGATGTTCGAAATGTCGACCAGTTTCATTTACACATAGGCGGCACCTTTTCAGGAGACTCCCTTCCGAGTTGATTAGTTCAAGAGGAGTGAGAGCTGCAAAACTTTGTATGACTGCGACTTCTAACTCTTGCCTGGTGTTTGCCGTCAATTTAAAAAATGAGGTCTTTCAATCTTCCCCAGAGATAGAAGTCCATGGGTGTTAAAGCGGGTAACCTTGCCGGCCAACGGTTCGGACCTTGGTTGGCTATCCAGTTATTGTCGAAATTGGCCGATAAAAAATTACTGATAACTTCAGCGTTAGGAGGGGGTGCCCCGTCGGGTTGAAAAAATATATTTCTAAGGTCCATTAACGGTAGTTCATCAACAAGAGGTTATATTTGCTGCCTTAAAATTTCTAAATATCTCTGAGAGGTAAGTATTACTTCGTAAATAAATGAACCTATAACCCTGCCTCTAAAAATTCCTGCCCACACTTTAAATCCAAACCTGCCTTGATTTCTTTGCTCCACAACTAAATGAAGATTTTCTTGCTTACATAAGCTTCGTCTGCCTAAATGCAATTTAATGAAAAATTCGGAACATGGTGACAATTCTCCAGAAACCATTGGCATAAATCCATACGCCGCTGAAAATCTACGTCTCTAAGGTGATGAACTTTTCTTGTCCTATATGGCTGGAATTTGTGCTTCTTCAAAGTACGACTTACGTTAGTTCTTGGTAGTCCAGTGGATTCTTTTAACTGTCGGGTTGAAGTGTTGGGATTATTTCCGATAGTTCCTAAAACTACTATTTCTTCTAACTCCTTACCCCTGTTTGATGCATAATATTTGGGTCGTTTCTTTTCAAAATGGCCACTATTAACTAGGTTATGTCGCAATCGAGCGAATATATCCTTGAAAGGTTGACGCCTCTCTGGATACCGTTAGTGGTACAAATTACTTACCGCTTCAGAATTTTCTCCGGTTTGTATGAAACACACTATCATACCCCATTATTGGTAATTTTCAAACTTATTGCGATTTATTCGACAATTCAATAACTGATCCTGAAGTAAAATTTGACAGCTACGAGTAAACAATTGAATTAAACCATATGGTCGCCCCGTCCAAAGCCTACTTCACAAAATGTGCATTTAAAACTCGCGTAAAAACTGAAAACCTTTATATTTTGAAGTAGATTTAAGAAAAATATATAGTGAGCTAGATTTTTAAAATGGTAATTTAAAGCTCTATTCGGATGAAGAAAAATATACAGGGTATCCCATTTAAAAAATATATTTTTGCGTTAATAACTATTAAAGTATTAGTTGTAAAAACATGTAACTAACACTGTTGAAATCCACGTGAAAAAGTGCTTTGAGAATGTTTTTACAGAAATCAAAAATTTTCAACAGGAAAAGAATTATAAACATTTTTCCAAAATGCAGATTTTTGAGACACCCTGTATATCTGAAACGGTACTAGATGTCGATATGCGGTTTTCACCATTGAGTTTATCATAAAAATTGAGCCTCGGACACCGACATCAGTTTTCGTCTATCTCCTTCAGATAAAGAGGTTTACCTTTAAAAGTGTCCAATTTGGACCACTCTGCACATTGATATCTCTTTCAGAGCATTACCCGAGAATTTGTTGAATATATTATATTTTAGGAATGCAAAAGAGCTACTTAAGCACAATACACTAATAAAGTGAATTTTACTAGCGGAAATAATAGATATACTTTTTAAATTTGCTCAATTTTGGGTTACATTACGTTACGAGAAAACTAAAGTTTTATCATCTGTATGTTCTGCCTCACAAATAGTAAGAAAATTTTCAATTTCTAATGAAAAATGTTTACAAATCTTTAATGGAAAACTGAACATAAATTTCTATTCATTTATCGTTTATTTTTAAACTTTACACTCTCGAAGCCTTAATGATCGAGTGATTAAAATAACAGTAGCAATTAATAACCCTTCAGACTTGCCGGGTTGTAAATGACTGGTATCGCGTTACAAAATACTGTTTCTGACCAGAAATAATTGCTGTTCTAATAAATATTAATTTCTCCTTCGCCCGCTGAAATATTGTAAAAAGACTTCCCTAATATTAAATAATTATTTTAATTATGAAATGATATAAAGAATAGTTACATCTCCACGATAATTCATTTTTGGTAGATGCGTTTCTAGCTATTCAACTAAAAAACGGTAGAGATAGAAAGTAAAAATATCAGTCGATTCCAAACTTTCGTCGAAATCACGTAAAATCCAAAATGAGTCAGTTGCTTGCGCGTCGGTTCGTGGCAGTTTTTCTTTGTTCCCATCCAAAGGGTCCTAAAATGATATACTCCGCTGCCGCTAAATATATTAAAAAGTCGGTATCGTTTGTGAAGAAGTGAGTCTTCTTCTTATCAATAGGACGCAGTCCTGTTTGATTTTATGGGTTCAGTGGTGATTCCATTGATGATGATGTTCAGCTTTGGATTCATCTTTGTTGTGGTCGTCCCGGTTGTCTCTTTCCCGGTGGCTTGTTATATCTACATATCTTTACCAGTCTTGTATTTTCCATGCTCGAAATGTGCTCGTTTCATTTTTTACGTCTCTTTCTTGATAATTTCACTATGTCTTCTATGCCACACCAGTTTCTTATTTCCGTACTTCTCATTCTATCTCGTAGCGTCACCCCAAGGATGGATCTCAATGTTCTCATTTCCGTCGCTCTTGTCATTTGTTTTGTCTTTTTGTCTCTGCCTGTGTCTCTATCGCATATGTCACCACTGGTCTTACTATGGCCTTGTATATTTTTAACTTGCTCTCAGTGTTCATAAATTTATTATTCCAAATAATATCTCGCAGGCTTCCAGCTCTGTGCACGTGTTTCTTGGCTTAAATCTCTATGGGATACTATTTTGACTCCTAGATATTGAAATTCATTTACTTGTTCGATCATTTTCCACTCTAATTTACATCTTACAGGATGTCTGGCAATCACTAAAGTTTTTGTTTTCTCAACAGAAATTTCCATGCTGTATTGTGGAGTTTTTGTAGTTTATTTTCTTCATGAACTCATTCGCTATATGTAGGGCATCATCTGCGTAGCATATAATGTTGATGTTATGCTTTCCCATTCTGTGACTCGGCTTCGTTCGTACTTCTTGTATTATTTTATTCATTACTAGGTTGAATAATTTGGGGCTCAACGAATCACCTTGTCTTATTCCAGTGCATATTTTAATTTTTTCTGTGACGTTGTTTCTACTTTTAATTTCTGTGGTATTATTCGTTTTTATATCTTGTATTATTGTAATTATTTGCTCCGGTACATATTCTTATCTTAGTATGTTTATAACATCTTCAAGCCTAATTCTGTCAAAGGCCCGTGGGAAAATTGCAATAGTGGCTATCGCAAGAGAAAACATTTATCATTTAACGCTAAACAAATAGTGAAAAATGTTTACGACAATTTGGTACAAAGAAATTTGAATAAACAAAGTGCTTTGCAAGAAACCAGTGAACTAACAAAAACCCCAATTTCTACGATTAAGGGTACTGTAGGAAAACCATAATTCAGGAACAGGAAAAAACGGAAAGATTTTCAAATGCATCATGTAGGCGATTTTAAAAAAGACATCATCAAGAGAAAAATATATTCTATGTATGAAGAGCAGTTGGTGCCGACAAAATAAAATAAAGACTGGTGCAGGACGGGACCAATATACATTGTGGCTGATCAACCCTTCACAGAATTCTCTTAAGAATGGGATTCACGTTCCGAAAAATCAACAAAAGGCAAGTAGTGATGGAGTTACACGAATCTTGCGAAATACCTATTTACAAGAAATTAAAAAGTATCGATCAGAGAATTGGCCTATAATTTACCTTGACGAAACATGGTTCGATACCTATGACACTGTGCAAAAAGGGTGGGTTGACAGCAGTACAAAATGTCAGACTAACGCACCTTGAAATAAAGGTAAACGAATAACCATTTTGCATGCTGGATCTGAAAAGGGCTGGGTTTCAAATTGTCTACTATTATCTGCAAAAAAACATAAAAGATTCTAGTTTGGACTATCACGAAGACACGACCGCAGAACCATTTTAAAATTGGTTTCAAAATTCCCTTTTGCCAAATGTTTCTGAACAGAGTGTTATAGTTATGGACAATTCAAGTTACCATAGTCGCCTACTAAATAAGATTCCTAATGCAGCCAACACCAAATCGGAAATACAGGAATATATGTTAGAAAATGACATTTATTTTGACTTTAGTTACAAAAAAAGTGATCTTTTGGAAGTTTTGAAAGACTATAAATTGAAAAAGAAATATGTTTGTGATAGTATGGCTGAGAAAATGGGACACACTGTTTTGCGGCTTCCTCCATATTATTGTGTGTTTAATCCAATTAAACATATTTGGCATCAAGTTAAATCAAAAATAAGGGCACAAAATGTTTCTCCTACTTTAAGCGTGTCAGTGGTTGAATTAGTAAAAAAAGTTATAAATGATATACCTTGTGAAAGCTGGAAGAATTTCATTCAGCACGTTGTTAAAGTTGAAGATTCATATATTTATGTAAATAATATGAAACCTCTGATATTACCTCGGCTCATGACAGTGATAGTGAAACCGAATTAGGCTTAAATTAAAATATATTTTTATTTATAAAATATGTCCCCTCTTGTAAACCCCAGCGTCAGTCATTGAGACTCATCTCGAAATGGGGATGTAATGGATCGCAACAAGCACAAATTAAGCAAAAAATGCAAGAAAAAATGAAATTGACAGCAACATTTTTCAAAACCTCTTTGTTCGGCTAGAATTGATTTGTGTTACAAACAAGAAAGTTATTTGGTAGAACCCAGCACCCTCTTCGCCGAGATACTGTCGGACAATGAGGATTAGGTTTGTTAAAGAAATAGTGTATATTGCAAATTCTGAAATTACTTACATAGGAACTGCAATAAACGCTTTGGTAAACAACGAATTCGTACAAGGAGACATCTCTTTTTCCATGAAACATATAATGACGCTAACTATAGTCGATGCAAAAGTGTGCAATGCTGCTACTTCAACTACTTCAACAATGATATGCTACAGTTGTGGTGCGAGTTTAAAGCAGTTTATTGACCTCAGTGTAAAAAATAACGTCGACACAGATGCATTACAGTTTGGCCTGTTTGCATTGCACGCTAGGAACTGATTATTTGAAAGTATTCTGCATTTGTTATACAAGCTTCTGTGCAAAAGTGGCTAAGATCGGATAGTGACAAAGAAATTGCAAAAAAGGCGGAAATACAGGCAAAATTTAGAGAGCAAACGGGCTTAAACATAGATGTGTCAAAAGCTGGATATGGTAATACCAATGATGGCAATACAAGTAGAAGATTTTTGGCCAATCTAAAGGTGGCCATTGAAATTACCGGTGTCGACGTCAACCTTGTAAATCACTTGAAAGTGATTTTGGAAGTAATATCGAATGGTCGACTTGCAGACTATGCATATGAGACCGCCAAAATTTATGTGAAGTTATATTCCTGGCATCCCATGACTCCTACGATACGTAAAATATTAATTCAAGGTACAATAGTAATGGAAAAGGCGCTTTTTCCCATTGGATTACTGTCTGATGAAGCCGCAGAGGCGCGAAATAAGCACTTTTGGCCTTGTGTCGGCAAAATTTTGCTGGAAAATTTTTAAGAGAAGAATGTAATTTAGATGTCCTCAACAGGTTATTGCTCAGCTCAGATCCCTTAGTATATAGTATAAGACCAAAACCCAAAAAAAAATCTATATTGTTTAGTAAAGAAGTAATACAAATGCTTGTTTCTGCTGAACCCGATATTAACGACAAAAGTTCCGAAGAAGAGAAATCCGCGGAAGAATCTGGAGAGGAAGCCGAGCAATGGAGCTCGTGCGCGTATAAGGAGACGTGTGTTTCTTCATTGTGAATAATTACACTGGTCTACAATTTTTTTTTCTTTCACAAGGGCTAAATCAACGGAATATATTTATCTTTTTCATGCTTAGTTTAAATATGTTCTCAGATTTTATCCATCAGGCAGAGTTTTTTGTGGCACGTTTTTAAAGTTTTAAAATAATTAGTACTTACAAAACACTGAACAATAAATACACGGCTAATTTTGTCTAACCTAAAAAGTTTTATATGATGATTTTCGGTCATATTTTGCCTTCGGGATGTCTCTTTTCATGAACCAGCAGTAGTTGGCCAGCATACTGGGACTACATTTGTCTTGATACCTCTTTTCCATAGTAGAAATCTGCTGATGAAAACGCTCACCATGCTCATCAGAGACAGCCACAAGATATTCAGGGAAGAAGTCTAGGTGGGAGTCCAAGAAGTGAATTTTTAAGGACATGTTGCAGCCCATTTCTTTGTATGAAGTTTGAATTGAATTTCACTATAATTTTCTTCTTTATTATTGACAAGAAATCCACAACAGATATTTTTGAATAATTTCCACGCTGCTTTTTCCGGTGGATGTAGCAGTTCCTCAAAATGTTCATCATCTGATATTAATGATCTTATGTGGAGCCCTATAAAAATTCCTTCCTTCAATTTTGCATCACTTATTTTAGGAAATTTTAGATTTCAAGTACATAAATGCAGCAGAACCTTTATCCATTTTTTTTACAAAATTTGTTATAAGCCTTAGTTTTATGTGCAGAAGGAGGTAAATACACCTTTTCGGAATCCACTAATCGGGTATTTGATACATTTTTATGCCCAGGAATAAGAGATTCACGTTTAGGCCATTGTTTCCTTATGTACTGAGACTCCTTATGTCTGCTATCCCATTCACACAAGAAACAGCAGAGTTACGTGTATCCAAGTTGCAAACCTAACAATAAAGTTATAACCTTCAAATCACCACAGAAATTCTAGTTATATTTAGTATACTGAATTTTTTCTCACAGTAATTTCATATTTTTATATGTTTCCTTCATATCACTGGCATGCACGACAGGTATTGATGATAATTCATTCCCATTATGGAGTAGTACAGCCCTCAAACTGACTTTCGATGAGTCTATGAACAATCGCCACTTATCTGGCTGGTGTTGATGTCCAGGAGCCTCCATTACTGCAAAACGTCATTACAAAAAACTACATGGCCTTCTTTAGAAAAGTAGTCACTGAATTCAGTATGGCGTCTACGATAAAAGCATATCCTTGTATCTTTTTGGAGTAGATTCCAATCTTGGAGCCTGGAACTTAAAAGTTCACTTGACTGTTTATACAAATTTAAATCCCGTATAAGATAATTAAGATCTTCTTAAGATAAAAAGTGAGGTTCTTCAGTATGAACTGGGTCGGAGTTATCACTTAAAGTCATGAAATCTGGAAACTTTGGTAAGGATACTCTTCACTATGTGGCACAGGTAATGTCAGATGCCAAATGGAGGTACTTAACTGTATATTTTGTTTTGGACGTAATTTCTTTAATGTTAGCTAAGCAGAAATAACAATCAGTAAAATAGGTCTTCTGTTCCCTCCAATGGGACTGAAAACGGCATATGATGAGTACATTTTTTCAACCAGCTAACACATGATACACCCAATTTGGGGCCCAGTCTTTATCAAAATCACCAGCTTAACACCCAAAATAAAGCTCACAACATTTTTTCACAAGCGGTGTAAAATTTCGCCTCTGAGACTTGAAGGTCAGTTCACCGCACACGTAGCAGAAACTGTTTGGTTGATTTACATACTTTCCTGGCATTTTGAAACAATTATAAAAAAAACTTACAAATAAACACAATAAACAGCACAAAAATAAGTAGGTGCACGTGTTACCAGACCCACTACAATTACAATACTGGCTACTGGCCCTCCGCTTGCTAAAAAAGTGCAATATTTGTACAAGATAGGACAGATTTGAACATCATTAAGCCTGAACAGGTTTGAACATCATTAAGCCTGGACAGAGTTAGAACATGTTTCAATATGAATAAGTCTGCCTAGTGCCAAATTATTTTGAATACAAATTCCCACTTCTATATTTACAAGAATTATAACAATTAAATCCTAATATAGAGAAGTATATTACACAAAAATGACCGTCACAAGGAACCTATACCTGATAGAAGAAATCTGATAACATATTTGAATTCAGCATAAAAAACGGAACTAGGATCTCTATTTAGTTCCCTTGTGAAAAAAATCATGTTGACCAGTGTTGTTTTTGTAATTTTTGTTTAAATTAACATGTTTTTTTTTCTATATACTGTTTTTTTATATAATAAAATGTACTTTTCAAAATTCAAAATATGCACTCCAAAAAGCTTTCAATGCTATATTTAGAAATAAAACCCGATTTAAAATATCTAAAACCAAAAAAATACTTTTGGCCTCATAAAACGCTGAAATACCCCTATGTATGACGTCAAGAATATATTTTCATTAGAACAAAAACCTGGTAATTACGTAAAAATCCAGGAAAATATGCAGATCGCAAAACAAATAAATAGTAGTTACTAATAATAAGCATTTCATAATATTTTCAGATTTTGAAACAACGTTCATGTCACATAACACGCGTAACGCGATTCGGTTGCATGCATGTGAACTGTGATGGATATTTACGATTAAAAGAAGTAATAGTAATAAAATTTAATTGTTTATTTTTTAGAATAAATTTGGTAAAAACACTAATTAAAATATTATAGTTTATTATATTTCTCTAAAAACAAAATAAAAACATTTATTATTATTTGAAATAGCAGAGGATAGTCCTTCAAAAAATTACAGAAACTTGAAAAGCTTTTATAATTCCCAGTCGGTTTTTCTTGTTTTTTTTTCTCACAAGTTAGATCATGAGAAGCCCATCGAGACTACTCGTTAATCCTCACCATGAATAGGTTCTGTAGTGGATGAAAAAGAGAGACCGAGATTTAATTTGTTCGACTGAAATGTATGCCCGAAGCCATGCTTAGCTTTTTTTTTTAAAAAATTAATACCTTATTATAAAATATGCATCATTTGGCATGCTTAATACTTGGAATGAGTATATTTAATATATTTTAGAATAAAAAAGTAATATTCAATATTTACTTCATCATGTTTATTTAGAAGGGAAGTAGTAGGTAAGTAACTTGAGCATTTTTTTAGTAGTTTATTTTTTAAGAATTTCTAAATATGATCTTTATGGGCCTGTAAACTTCATATATCTTGTTCTCTCTTCTCTTTTTACTGAATTTATTAGTTGAACAAAACCTATCTCAAAATTCAGTTTCAAATACAAACTATTTTCCGTAATTTTTATATATCGGAGGATCCATCCTGAAGAAGCAAAATCAGTCAAAGTACGCTCTTGAAAGCGATGTCGTTCGGTAAGTAGCATTTGCGACCCAGCGTCTAGAGCAATGTAAATGATTTGTTCTACAAAATGTGCAAAACATAGCATTAATGATTTCAAAGCGGTGTTTTAAATCTTTCGGCCGTCAACGTTCTGAATCACGCTAGGCTGCCCGCAGCAGAAACAATTAGCGATTTATACTTTTCTTTGAAATGGGAAGTTCTTCCGCAAGCGGCGTATTCTCTAGATAGGTCCAATCAAACTGGTATGGTAGGCTGAAAAGTTTTTGGTCTGACACATAGATCTCGCCCTTTTTCAAAAAATCTATGTGATTTTTAGAAAGTACCAGCCTTCAAACGATACGTGTCAAAATTTCACGGCATTTCGACGATTAGTTTACAAGTGAAAGTGGTTTTAGTGACGCTACTTTTGATATTTTCAAAACAATGGAAAAAATCGAATTTCGTGTGTTGATTAAACACTGTTTTTTGATGGGAAAAAATACCATTCAAGCAAAGCAATGGCTTGATAAATATTACGTGGACTCCGGCCCTGGAAAATCACTCATTATTTACTGGTATGCTGAATTTAAACTCGCTCGTACAGATACAAATGATGCTGAACGCTCTGGACGCCCAAATGAGGTGGCTACACCAGAAAATATAAAAAAATCCACAAAATTGTTTTGAATGACCGTAAAATAAAAGTGCGTGAGATAGCTGACACCCTACAGATATCAAAATAACGTCTTGGTCATATTTTGCATGAACATTTGGGCATGAGAAGCTCTGTTCCAAATGGGTACCGCGTTTGCTCACAGTGGACTAAGACAACAACGTGTTCATGATTCTGAGTGCGCTACTTGGTCCTGTTTAAGCGCAATAAAAAGGATATGTGACAATGGATGAAACAAGAATCCACCACTACACACCGGAATCAAATCGGCAGTCAGCTGAGTGGACAGCAGCGGTGAAAGCCGCCCGAAGCGACCAAAGACACAACAGTCGGCTGGCCTCTGCATTTTGGGAGGCGTATGGGATAACTTTCATCGACTATGCTGAGAAGGGAAGAGCCATCAATAACGAATATTATATAAAGTTATTTGTGCATTTAAAGGCAGAAATCGCAAAGAAACGGCCTCAAATGAACAAGAAAAAATTGCTCTTTCCTCAAGACAATGCATCGTGTTTCAAATCAATGTTTACAGTGGCAAAATTGCTTGAATTGAAGTTTGAATTGATTCGTCATCCGCCGTATTCTTTAGATTTGGCCCCCACCGACTATTATCTATTCGCAGACTTCAAAAAAATGTTTGAGGGAAAGAGATTTGGCTCCAATAAAGAAGTTATCGCCGAAACTGAGTCCTACTTTGAAGGCAAAGACAAATCCTTCTACAAGAAAGTTATAGAAATGTTAGAAAAGCGTTGAACTGATTGTATCTCTGTTGAAGGGGACTATGTTGATGAATAAAGTCGAATTTTAGAAAAAAATGTGTTTTAAGTATCTAGACCAAAAACTTTTCAGCCTACGTGTTACTTCATTGACTGCAACACCATTTTGCGGACTTCTACTTCACTTTCTGGATAGAGTTCAAGTCTTTTCGGAAATAAATAAATAATTGTTAACGTAATGAAAGATAGTGAACTAATTTGTCTTCTAATAAATTTGAAGTGACGAAAAACCTTCAAATTTATTCAACATCTTATAATTAAAGCTAATCTGTCCTATCCGCTCCTTCGTACAAGAACAGTACGGTAAGGCAGCTAATAAAAATTGAACAAAATTAAATTCATCATCATTAGCTTATTCCATCCATAGTCGTATGTAAGCCTCCCCAAGTTGTCTCCAAAGAGCTTTGTTGTTTGCTTTTTGCATACAACCGTGTCCTGCTAACCTTTTTGTTTCGTCCATCCATCTTGTCTGTGGTCTACCCCTGCATCTTGGTCTGCCTTGGTCTTCTCCCACCTCCTAATATGAGGGGACATCAGGTCCTAAAAACAGTACACTACATACCATCCTTCCAACTTCTTACCCCTTGCCAACACGTTTGGCCGGCGCGTCAAGGAAATGGCTAAAAACCCGAATATGAAAAATGAATATATCGAAAAATTAAATTATCATATAATACTATTGACAAGTGTTGGAAAAGTTAACGTTTTAGCTGAACTGCTAATTTATATCTCGCTTTGACGTGACCCAGATCTGTCTTCGAGTGTCAGTAACCACGTAGAATTTAACACCATAAAAATTATACAGTGTGTCCCAAAAAGTTTTATACAAATAGAGAAAAAGTTTAACTTACCTTTTACAAACAAACTTATTCTTGATAAAAAAGTTTCACACATGGAAATCGATAATCAAGCATCAAAAGTTTAAAATATTTGATGGTATATATTTATTTATTTATTTATTAAACGCCATTTACACAATTATAAACATAATTAAAATAACTCAACATAATAAAAATCATAAACATATACAGAAACCAACATCACAAGATCGATCATTAAAACTAGTTTCACAGCAAGCAAATATCACAACTTTTTAACCATTAATTTAAAACTATCAATGGAGCCATGAATCCTGAGATCGAACTGATTGAAATGCCTCATTATTCTGGACATGGGTCCATAATTGCCATAATTAGTCGCATGAAAGGGAATACCAAACAGGTCTCTGCCTCTAGTGCGACCAGAAACACTAAATGTTTCCTTGTCCAAGAGATAGAGATATCAACCAGCCCATTTATTAACTTAAAAGCCAGAAGCAGGTCACAATGGTGTCTTCTAGTCTCCAGGGTCGAAATACCCAAAATGTCTCTAAGGTTGTGGTGGTCCATATGGTAACCATCTGGGGGTATGGCCAATTTAAAAGCACAAGTCCGCAGAATTGCCTACTAATCATTATTGCTTTCTGTTGTAAAATTGGACCTGACAGAGGCACACCTTTTGATCTCTGTTGGTTAAACCACTTGAATAAAGTTTCGTTAACCTTTTCATAGTCCCGGTTTTCATTGATTTTCTTCCTGAGGACGAGAAGGCTCTCACCACTTTTGTGCGGTTTCTTTTCCAATCTCCAACTGTTACCTCACCTACTCCATAATCTCGTGCAACAACTTTAATTATCTCTCCTGTTTCAATTCTTCTGATGGCTTTAAATTTTTCTTCAGTAGGAACGACGATTCTTTTACGCTTGTTTTGCTCCATTATAATACGACAAACAAAAATTCAAACAAAGCAGTTCGTATTAATTACACTTAACTACCAGAACTCCAACCAAATGAATTATGTGAGTATACTCGTACTTCTCCGCGCTATAACGTACTGCATTCACGCAAATTGACATGCTGAAAGAGTCCAAAAACATAAATAGGGGAACCCGCACACGGGCCAGGGGATTCACCGAAGGCCCCGACGATTTTAAATGGAAATATGTACATACATATTTTAGAAGCTCGGTTAATACGCAGCATAGACGCGCGTACCTCGGATAATCAGGTTCTTAGATTGGCTCGGTTAATCCGGAGCTCGGATAATCGCGACTCGGTTAATCGGGATTCTACTGTAGTTTATTTTTTAGGAATTTCTAAATATAATCTTTCTGGGCCTGTAAAGTTCATATATCTTGTTCTCTCTTCTCTTTTTACTGAATTTATTAGTTGTACAAAACCTATCTCAAAATTCAGTTTCAAATACAAACTATTTTCCGTAATTTTTATATATCGGAGTAGCCATCCTGAAGAAGCAAAATCAGCTATGCTGCTATTTAGATAATCTCAAAGCACGCTCTCGAAAGCCATGTTGTTCGGTAAGTAGCATTTGGGACCCAGCGTCTAGAGCAATGTAAATGATTTGTTCTACAAAATGTGCAAAACATAGTATTAATGATTTCAAAGCGGTGTTTTAAATCTTTCAGGCCGTCAACGTTCTGAATCACGCTAGGCTGCATGCGGCAGAAACAATTAGCGATTTTTCTTTGAAATGGGAAGTCCTTCCTCAAGCGGCGTATTTCTCCAGATATTGTCCAGTCTAACTGGTAAGGTAGGCTGAAAAGTTTTTGGTCTGACACATAGATGTCGCCCTTTTCAAAAAATCTGTATAATTTTTAGGAAGTACCAAGTTACAGTGGTTTTAGTGACGCTACTTTTGATATTTTCAAAACAATGGAACAATTTCGTGTGTTGATTACACTGTTTTTTGATGGGAAAAAATCCCATTCAAGCAAAGCAATGGCTTAATAAGTGTTACGAGGACTCTGCTCCTGGAAAAACACTCATCATTTACTGATATGCTGAATTTAAACGCGCTCGTACAGATACAAATGATGCTGAACGCTCTGGACGCCCAAATGAGGTGGTTACACTAGAAAACATAAAAAAAATCCGCAAAATTGTTTTGAATGACCGTAAAATAAAAGTGCGTGAGATAGCTAATACCCTAAAGATATCAAAAGAATGTATTGGTCATATTTTGCGTGAACATTTGGGCATGAGAAAGCTCTGTTCGAAATGGGTACCGCGTTTGCTCACAGTGGTCCAAAAACAACAACGTGTTGATGATTCTGAGCGCTGTTTGGTCCTGTTTAAGCACAATAAAATGTGACAATGGATGAAACATGAATCCACCACTACACACCGGAATTAAATCGGCAGCCAGCTGAGTGGACAGCAGCCGGTAAAAGCCGCCCGAAGCGTCCAAAGACACGACAATCGGCTGGGAAGGTTTTGGCCTCTGAATTTTGGGAGGCGTATGGGATAATTTTCATCGACTGTGCTAAGAAGGGAAAAGTGATCAATAACGAATATTATATAAAGTTATTGGTGAGTTTGAAGGCAGAAATCGCAAAGAAACAGCCCTAAATGAACAAGAAAAAAGTGCTCTTTCATCAAGATACTGCACCGTGTTACAAGTCAATGGTTACGATGGCAAAATTGCATCAATTGAACTTTGAATTGATTCATCATCCACCGTATTCTCGAGATTTGGCCCCACAGCGACTATTATCTATTCGCAGACTTCAAAAGATGCTCGCGGGAAAGAGATTTGGCTTCAATGAAGAACTTATCGCCGAAACTGAGGTTTTGAAGGCAAAGACAAATCCTTCTACGAGGTAGGTATAGAAATGTTAGAAAAGCGTTGAACTGATTGTAACGCTCTTGAAGGAGGCTATGTGATGAATAAAGTCGAATTTTGCAAAAAAAGTGTTTTAATTAGCTAGACCAAAAACGTTTCAGCCTACGTGTTACTTCATTAACTGCAACACCATTTCGGGGATTCCTACTTCACTTTCTGGATAGAGTTAAAGTCTTTTCGGAAATAAATAAATAATTGTTAACGTAATGAAAGATAGCGAATTAATTTGTCTTCTAAAAAATTTGAAGTGACGAAAAACCTTCAATTTCATCTAACATCTTATAATTAAAGCTAATCTGACCTATCCGCTCCTTCGTACAAGAACAGTACATTAAGGGAGCTAATCAAAATTGAACAAAAATAAATTCATCATTATTAGCTTATTCCATCTATAGTCAGATGTAAGCCTCCCCAAGTTGTCTCCAATGAGTTTTGTTGTTCGCTTTTTGCATCCAATTGTGTCCTGCTAATCTTTTTATGTCGTCTGTCCATCTTGTCTGTGGTCTACCTCTGCATCTTGGTCTGCCTTGGTCTCCTCCCACCTCTTAATATGGTGGGACATCAGGTCCTAAAACATTAATCCTTCACTACATACCATCCTTCCAACTTCTTACCCCTTGTCAACACGTTTGGCCGGCGCGACAAGGAAATGGCTAAAAACCCGAATATGAAAAATGAATATATCGAAAAATTAAATTACTCGTCATATAATACTACTGAAAATTGTTGGAAACGTTAACGCTTTTGCTGAACTGCTAATTTATTTCTCGCTTTGACTTGACCCAGATCTGTCTTCGGGTGTCTGTAACCACGTAGAATTTAACACCATAAAAATTATACAGTGTGTCCCAAAAAGTTTTATACAAATAGAGAAAAAGTTTAACTTACCTTTTACAAACAAACTTATTCTTGATAAAAAGTTCTGCATCACATGGAAATCGATAATCAAGCATCAAAAGTTTAAAATATTTGATGGTATATTTATTTATTTATTTATTAACGGCGTTGCGCCAATTTACACAATTATAAACATAATTAAAATAACTAAACATAATAAAAATCATAAACAGAAACCAACATCACAAGATCATTAAAACTAGTTTCACAGCAAGCAAATATCACAACTTTTTAACCATTAATTTAAAACTATCAATGGAGCCATGAATCTCGAGATCGAACTGATTGAAATGCCTCATTATTCTGGACATGGGTCCATAATTGCCATAATTAGTCGCATGAAAGGGAATACCAAACAGGTCTCTGCCTCTAGTGCGACGAGAAACACTAAATGTTTCCTTGTCCAAGAGATAGGGACAATCAACCAGCCCATTTGTTAACTTAAAAGCCAGAAGCAGGTCACAATGGAGTCTTCTAGTCTCCAGGGTCGAAATACCCAAAATGTCTCTAAGGCTGTGATGGTCTATATGGTAACCAGGTATAAAAATTTAAGCAAACGTTTAAGATCACCACTTATGTTTATTATTGCTGACAATTGTTTCGACACACTGTGTCTTCTTCTGGAGCACGATGTAAATTAACCAACAATGTATGTTTCAGAATACATAGTTTACCCAATTACAAGAACTAAATTCATTATCAATAATTTACCTTAATACCTAGAACAAGTTCAATAAAGGAGACCCTCCCCCATCTAATTGATCGTTGAGTAATCGACCTGAGGATTTTTTCTGATTAATTTCTACCTGTTCTAAACAAATCAGTAATTTTCCTTTCTTTCCGTTATGCAAAATTTTGAAATCTTCAGTC
This sequence comes from Pachyrhynchus sulphureomaculatus, assembly GCA_019049505.1. Classification (NCBI taxonomy): domain Eukaryota; kingdom Metazoa; phylum Arthropoda; class Insecta; order Coleoptera; family Curculionidae; genus Pachyrhynchus; species Pachyrhynchus sulphureomaculatus. The sequence goes on from CM032451.1 coordinate 29,668,610, forward strand.
AATGTATGATTTTTCTCTGTTAAATGTTTAGCGTAATGAGATTTGTTATTTTTCATTCTAAAGCTTTGTTTATGTTCGTTTATTCTTTTATAAAAAGGTCTGTCTCTTTGTCCTATTATATATTATACACATATTATACACATTTGTTTAAATTTTTATTCCTAGTTATTATGGATCTCCATCAAGTAACGGCTAAGTCAGTGCAGTATATGGTAACCATCTGGGGGTATGGCCAATTTAAAAGCACAAGTCCGCAGAAACCCACGCTGTACCGCCTCCATCGCTTCTATATATACATTCTAATGAGGACACCACACCACAGCGGCATACTCAAGCCCCGATCTCCTAATTGAACAATACAACAGTTTAAATGTAGAGCAGGAAAAGTCCCTACAGTATCTCGTGATGAACCCCAGATTTTTATAACCTTTCTAAATAATTGACAAAATGTGCCTATTGAGAGTAAGTTTCTGGTCAAGAAGAACACCCAGATCCTTAATTTCACTAACATGCCTCAGATTGCTGCCATTAATGTTATACTCAAAAGTAAAGTTCCGTCTAGCTCTACCAAAACTAATGCTAACACACTTCTTAATATTCAAATTCAACTCATTCAGGGTACTCCATCTATACAGGCCATGAACATACTCCTGAAGAGAGTGACAATCTTGCAACGTGTTAACCGTTTTAAACATTTTTAGGTCATCTGAAAACATGAGGAATTTAGAATGTTGTATAAACTTGCCGATGTCATTAATGAAAAGCAGAAACAGTAAAGGACCACATTGAGATCTCTGAGGCACACCTGAAAGAACTTTTATTTATTTAGAAATACAATTATTAATACGGACATACTGTGTACGACCCTCCAGAAAACTGCCAATCCACCCACGGACTTCACTACTTAGTCCTATTTTCCGCAACTTACCTAACAAGAGCGTATGATTAACTCTGTAGAACGCCCTCGAAAAGGCAGTATATACACTATCAACACACTGGCGATTTCCAAAGGCGCTCAACAGACAATCATGATATGCAAGCAGGTTTGTGACAGTTGACCGACCAGGTCTAAAACCATGCTGCTCGTCAATTATTATGCTATTACACCTCCATGACAAAAATCCCACGACTAGACTGTCGAACAATTTTGGTATTGCGGATTGAATGCACACGCCCCTGTAGTTAGATACATCACTCCTATCACCGGACTTAGGAATAGGGGTAACAAATGAGTTTTTCCAGTATATAGGGAATGGACTTGAGCACAGGGATAAATTAAAAATTAATTTTAGAGGAGTTACAATAGAGCATATGCAATCCTTCAATATTCCCGCAGGTATTCCATCTGGGCCAACTGAAAATGTATTTAGACTCAGACAAACTGATTGATATTGAGTTAACATTTAAATTAGTGCGTTCAACTATGTTACTATAATAGCCAGGAATAGTAGCCTGACTGCCACAATACACTCCCTCAAAAAAGTCAGCAAAAAGATTCACATATTCTGCACCAGAATTGCTTATTCTATCACGGTAGCACATAGTGTTGGGACAACCCTGAGAGTGTTTCATGTTATTCACATGTTTCCAAAATAATCTGGGGTTGAATGAGATGCCGTTTTCAACCAAAGTGAGATAATTCGAATAACATGTGGCGGATAAAGCTTTGCACGAAGCAAAAAATGTCATAGTCAGCCGTAGAACCAGTTTTCTTAAAACGTTTATGAGCAACCTTCTTTTAGATCGTTAAATGTTGTAACTCGCGAGTGAACCACACAGGAAAATTGGAACTTTTTAAAACGCTTTGTAGGGACATGCAGGCTAATACCATGGTACAGTATATCGTAGAATTGCTCAACGGCAAGGTCAACATTGACCTTGCTCAATAAAGAACCCCTATCAAATGATGAAAGCTGAGAGTTTAACTGTGACATATCAGTGTCACCTGCGGGTATACTGCGGGTATACAGGGAGAATAAAAAATAATGATTTATGATGAAGAGTAAAGTGGGTTTAAATTTAAATACAGAGCAGAATATTAATTAAAAATATTAATAGGAACTAAATAATTATACTCACGTTTAGATTTATGGCCTTCCTAGTCAGAAATTCAAAAAAACTCCAGTAATTTTCTAATTATTTATTGAATAAAGGTAAATGAAATTAATTGAAAATTATTGGACTGATTTTGATTTTTTAGTTAAAAATCTGATAATCTTTTTATCTGCTTTGCAAAAATTACATCCATAATAAATTTGTGCTAATATCATTTCATTTTGAAAATTATAAATCATTATTTTCTATTTTCCCCTTAAACTTTTGATGCTTGATTATGGATTTCCATGTGATGTAAAACTATTTATCAGGAGTAAATTTTTTTGTAATTTGTAAGATAAACTTTTTCTCCATTTGTATAAAATTTTTTGGGACACACTATATACAAAATATAAAGCTTAAACTCGATCATTATGGACTCCTATTCCCCTGTGGTTTCTACTCTCAAACATAACCTGCATTTACTACACTCTATCTAGAAGAAGATTCACCTTGAAAATTCCACCCGAAATAGCTATTTTTTTTTTAAATAGAGGCAAAAGTTTTAATTAATTATTGATATGCTTTTACAAAAATTCCTGACATATTATATTTACATTATTCAAAATCTTCGACCCATTCCAATGAAAAACATGGAAATTCCTAAATTTAATAAAAATGTATATTTATGATACTACATTCTATACAGAAATAAAGCTATTCGCCTGAGTGAGTTCCTGATTATTTGAAAAAGCAAAGAAAAGTTGATGGAGTCAGTCTATTCTATAAATACTTTCATAAGAACTGTACGATGGACGTAGATTCGTTGATTCTCTCCCAGGCAGTGTATGCTAAAAATACACGTCTCGTTAATACACAGCATTCATATACTTTTACTAGAATGCACTAGTTCGTGTGTTTCACAAATTTCATTGTGCAGCAGTTTACGATCATTGTGAATCGCCACTACCGACGACGCCCCGCTCTTGGAGTAATTTTGAGATTTACTTGCAGTGTATATATTATGACTTTAAAAAAGATAGGACAAACCGAAGTTCTAAAAAATATACACTGAATTTGACTTTCTCATCTTCTTCTTTATAAGGCACTGCTACTCCACTGCAGGAGGTAGGCCTCTTCAAGTTTCTTCCAATTGTCTCTATCTTATGCAAGATGGAGCCATCTCCTGCCTGCTATCAACCTGATATCAACAGTCCATCTTTTCCGACACTTCGTCTGCTCTCCCAAGATCTCCACTTAAATAATTTTTTTGTTTATCTACCATCATCGCAAGTGATGTAAATGTATGCTATCGATTTTAATTCCTTTTTCTTCTCACTCAAGACTTTCAAATACATCCTCCAAGGCCACGGTAAACAATTTTGGTGAAATTGTGTCACCCTGCCTAACAACTTTCTTGATCTTCGTGGGTTGCGTTTTTCGATCTTCGTCTAATTTAAACAGTAATGTCGCCTTTTTAATATATGAATTTTAGGAGTTCGGTATATCTTGAGTCTATTTTGGCAAGAGTTAAGGACTGCATAATTGACAAATGTTACAGGTAGTCGAAAGCCTTCTTATAATCGGTGAAAGCTAGGTGCAGCTTATTATTATATTCGATCGCTTTTTCTATTAAAAGGATATGATCTGTTGTTCCAAATTCCTTGCGAAAACTCGCCTGTTCGACTGGTTGGTTGACATACTTATTTGTTCGACGGTTTGTTGACAACTTTAGTAAGAAGCTTGTACAAATGTGATAACATGCTGTGGAGGCGATAGTTCTCTTGGTTTTCGTGATCGCTTTTCTTGAATAAAAATAAGACCTCACTGTTTTGCCAATGTATAGGGTGAGTCAACGATAGAGTAAAGATCATTATCTCATTTGTTTTAGGATTGACGAAAAAATGTTAAATATAATAGTTTTAGGGAATGTTAAGGTGCACGGTTTAAAATTATTTTTGAGCATACAGGGTACTTCAAAAAAGTATAGCCGATATAACATATGTATTTTTAAATGGAACATCCTATTTTCTAATTTATTTTTAAATTCTGCGTAAAACTTTTTTATTAATAATGTTATATACCTAAACATAGTAGTTTTTCTAATATTTCAATTTTTTTTAAAAAATATTAGTTTTCAGTTTTGTAAAAAATTGACGGTAGCGCCATTGTTTCTGAAGGTGGAATACTCACAATTGGTACGAGTGTTTTATAGAGATGAAAAAAAAAGATATATGTAAAGAAATTTGAGTTAAATGCTACAGGGTGTTCAAAATAAACTTATGCGTGCATTATTTTAAATTGAAACATCTCAAAATTTTTGAATGGCACACCCTGTATTTTATTATCTTTCTGATAGATTTTACAAAACCCTCTAATTTTTATTAAGTATGTCATATACCTATTTCTATTAGTTTTCGATTTATTTTGAATTTTTCAATTTTTATCCCTGTTTTTAATACACTTACGCTATTGTGAAAACATAAGCACATAGTTAATAATAATTTTAATATAGTTTAACTTATCTAACGATTAATTATTATGACGTAATAAATGTCCAAAAATATGCCCGTCTACTTGAATATACATATTTAGTCGTTTTACTATATTTTCCTTCACTTTCCTTAGCATAAAGGACGTTATTGTCCTGCACGCATCCCGTATCCTATTTTCCATATCTATTGGTGTTGTAGGGGGATTCACACAAAACGATCTTGTAGCCCCACAAAAAGAAGACTAAAAGTGTTTTGTCACATGATCGAGGGGGCCAATGAATAAATCCATCCCTACAGATCTATTTTTGTGGGTAAGTCGTTTTGCAAAAAATTTAGATATCTATGTCCGTTAAGCTGTTTGCGGAAAAAATATGGATCAATAATTTGAAAATTTAATATTCCACACCATACATTAAGCGACCAATGTTTATGGTTTTGAACTTCCCGGACCCAAAATGGATTAACTGTTGAATAATAATGCATGTTATGACTGTTAACTGTTCCATTACTGCGAAAAGTAGCTTCATCAGAAAACATTATCCTGGATAAAAAATTTGGATCGGCTCGGCTCGGCTCCATTTATGGTGGTACAAAAGTTTACTCGTCGTTCAAAATCACGGTTTTGAAGTTCTTGGTGTAGTTCCATATGAGTCGTATACTCGACGCTACCACTACCATCAAACCGTTTCACTAAGAACTGAAAAGATTTTCTAGATGGTATACGTCTATTAGGGTACTTCGCTCCGTAAAGCCTTACTGCCAAAAGACAATTTTTTCTCGCCTTGCCCACTATATAAACCATATCAATTAATTTATTTTTAGGAAAATCCTTAAGTGTTACCTTTATATAACTTACTACAACAAATTAAACTATTTTTACTTGCTTAATAGACATGTCAAAATTTGACAATGCCTACATTTTGTTTTGTCTTGGCAACTATGATGTTATAGCGTAAGTGTATTAAAAATAAGGGTAAAAATGGAAAAATTCAAAATAAATCGAAAACTATTAGAAATAGGTATATGACATACTTAATAAAAGTTGGAGAGTTTTGTAAAATCTAACAGAAAAATAGTAATATACAGAGCGTGCCACTTAAAAAATTTGAGATTTTTCAATTTAAAATAGTCGAAGCATAAATTTATTTTGAACAGCCTGTAGCATCTAACTCAAATTTCTTTACATATATCTTTTTTTTCATCTCTATAGAATGCTCGTACCAATTATAAGTATTCCACCTTCACTGAAAACTAGTACTTTTTTAAAAAAATTGAAATATTAAAAAAACTACTAGGTTTAGGTATATAACATTATTAATAAAAAAGTTATAAAATTTTGCGCAAAATTTAAAAATAAATGGATGTTCCCTTTAAAAAAACATATGTTATATCGGCCACACTTTTTTGAAGTACCCTGTATATTAAAAAATAATTTTAAACTGTGCATCTTAACATTCCCTAAAGCTATTGTATTTAACATTTTTTCATTCCCGAAACAAATGAGATAATGAATTTTACTCTATCATTGCCTCACTCTGTACAGGTATTCTTTGTTCTTCAATACGTTTGTTGAGTAATGTCCATAACGCTTCAAAAAGTTCTTTTCCTCCCATTTTCAATATTTCAGATGTTATTTTATCTTCACCTGGAGATTTCTTCATCTGTTTTAAAGCAGTTTCCAATTCACTTCGGCTTACCTCAGGAATTTCTTCCGAGCCAACGTTAAGAATATGTTTTTGTTGCTGATTTGGATTTGGTATAGTCGTGAAATAGAGTTTTGTGTAGAATTCCTTTATTTGATCCTTTATTTCCTTCCTGTCAATTATTATTTTACCTGTTTTATCTCATAATATTTTATTATTTTAGTCCTATATTGTGACATATTCGATTTCAATGTTTTCTTATTTTTGTTTCCTTTAATGATGTTAATTATTAAGGTTGTATTGTATTTTCTATCGGCTTTCTTTATTTCTTTCTTTATAGCTTTGATCAGTATTTCATACTCATGTGTACCTCTTTCTTTAGATTTTCTTTCTTCTATTAGTTTAATTGTTTCGGGGGAAAATTTGTTCACTTTCTGCTGTTAGTAGGACATTTTCTTTTGTTACTTCGATACTAGATGTAGTTTTTTCTGTAAGTTGGTTTATTTCCATGTTTTTTAAACTGTCTACTAGTTGAAGTTTACTTTTCAATGTTGTTTGTATCTGTGATTGATTTTTCTTGAGCACCTCAATTTGTGTTTATGTTTAATCATGTTCTTTCTTTCTACTTTCAGAATTTATTTTAAATAAAGCTCTTACTATACAGTGGCCGCTACTTGTACCAAACTTGTTGAGTACTGATACATCTTTGCAGTATTTTCTTCGGTTTGTGATAATATAATCGATCTCGTTTCCTATTTTACCATCCAGGACTCTTTCACGTCCACCACCTTTGGGTCTTTTTTGTCGAAAAAAGAATTCATGCAAAAAAATTGTTCGCCCTGTATATACTCGAGAAGTGTTTCACCCCTTTTGTTGCGGTTCCCCAAAACAAAGTTTCCAACATTTGCCGGATCGCTTCGTTTTCTCTATCCTAGCTTTGCTCTGAAATCCCCGGTTATTATTAATAGCTGTGGTTTATCTGAACTGTTTGCTTTCGTTATATCCTCATAGAATTGTGTGGAGGCGGATGTAGGTGCGTATGTATTACCTGCACCAAAATTTTTTTGTTTAATCGTAATGTGATGTACAGAACTTGATGTGAAATGGAACACATTTTCGTGACCGTGCTTCTGATGCGCTTATGTATCAAAATGACAATTTCTCCATCTAAAAACTCTTTATTGTTCTGGTAAAACAGGTGTCCTGATTCCAGGACTGCGGCTTTTTCTCCTTTCACTCTAGTCTCATAGATTCCTAGAATATCTCATTTTATATCCTAGTATATATAGTAAGGAATAACTTAATTCAACTATTAAAACTTGGTGTCTTACATATATTTTATAGAGGGATAAAAATAAAAGACATTTAAGTATGAAGGAAAGGTGTCTAATATGGTTCAAAATGATGAAAAGTAATATAATTTTTATATCTTCGACTCAAAGAACCCTGAAAATAGACGTAGGTTACGATATATACGCAACCACTTCTCTCACCCTCTACCGTACCTCTTAAACCACATATATCTCTTACTGTAAATAATTATGCTAAAATTTAGTCCAGTTTTCCAACCAAAACCATGGTAAATTTTCATAAAACTATTGAAATTATACATTACTTTACGATCAGCAACTCTCCCCCCCTAATCCGAGATTCTTCGGATTCCCCGTTTCTAAGAATCTTGAAAAGGCGACATGACACTATACTGTAACTCAGTTTCGGCGATAAGTTCTTCAGGGAACCAATTTTCTTTCCCGTGAGCCTTTTTTTGAGGTCTGTGAATAGATAATAGTCGCTGGGGGCCAAATCTGGAGAATATGGTGGATGAGGAAGTAATTCAAACTTCAGCTCATGTAATTTTGTCATTGTAATGATTGACTTGTGACACGGTGCATTGTCTTGATGAAAGGGCACTTTTTTCTTGCTCATTTGGGACTGTTTCTTTGATATTTCTGCCTTTAGACGCACCAATAACTATATATAATATTCGTTATTGATGGTTTTTCCCTTCTCAGCATAGTCGATGAAATTTATTCCATGCGCATCCCAAAACCTTCTCAGCTGACTGTTGTGTTTTTGGTCGTTTCGGGCGGCTTTCACCGGCTGCTGTCCACTCAGCTGACTGCCGATTTGATTCCGGTGTATAGTGGTGGATCCATGTTTCATCCATTGTCATATATCGCATGAAAAAATCATTTTTGTTGCGCTTAAGCAGGTCCAAACAACGCTCAGAACCATCAACAAATTATTGTTTTTGGTCCACTGTGGGCAAACACGGTACCCATTTCGAACAGAGCTTTCTCATGCCCAAATGTTCATGCAAAAACTTTTCAGCCTCGTGTTATATGTTAATGCACATATCAAATCACTATCTTCTCTTATTATGCTTCTATAAGTTTTACTATTTATATTATATTCTTATTCTTTAAATGTGTTAGTTATTCTAACCAAGAACCAAAAAAAATTCTCATAATATTGTTAAAAATATATAATATTTAACAACCTTCGTTCCTTTCACCTTTTATTTTTGTTAACATTGTAAATAATGAATAAATAATATAATGCTTAGATTTCTTCGAACCAAGAAACTTGAGAAATACCAGTAATACCCTTACTTAATGAAAAACTAACTTAATTTTAGAATTTCTCAATTTTTAGAGCCCTGAGAAGGACATATAATATGACATATATGAGGCAACCACGCTAACCTTCCTCCCACGATTTTAATCCCTTATATGGTTGATTTTAAATCGTTATGCATAAAATTTGGTTATTATAAAAAAAAAAAGCAAAAAAGTTACCAGATATTAAAATTACACAAAATTTATCGAAACCCACCCCTTTCAACCTTTTCTTCTGAAGCGATATCGCTATATCATATGCTGTATCTCCTCTCTAGATATTCTGAGTCAACAAATTTAAAATTGTTACGTCTCGTTCGAGAGCTATCCGTGCCCAAAGATTGAAACACAGCCAGACCGACGAAAATCAATGACTATCTTTTTCGAGACTTGAAGAAAATCCAAAATCTTTTTCACGAATATAATACTTTTCTTTACCAAGGAACGCAATAGGATTTTTTTTAATAACTGTATTAAAAAATCTTTTAAAATATATCAAGTTGTACTCCTTCCATTTCGTTCCCATAAAGCGATGAATAATTGCTCATGATTTACAGATTTATTTCTTTCCTTAAGTAGTATACGAGTACACAAACTAAATTTGAAATCAATATTCTTTTACATTTAACCCATCAAAATGGGAAAATAATGTTTTTCGTGGTCTAAGGAACACGAAACATCAAGGAATACAAAAAACTTGTAATGTAATTTTTTTACGATTACATTTCTTTCCCAGCACCGAAAATGTATAAATCATTACAACTCTCGAGCCTATACATTAAATGTATAACTTTTTTTAAACGTCTGATGAGTTATGTACGTTTATTACTTGTATTCATTCGCTTTTCAAAACTTATCTTTGTAGGAGTATTTATGATATTGCGATATAAAAAAATCTGGTAAGGGGTTACATGCACCTCGAATTTTCAAAAATTCGATTTTTTTAACGGATTTTTAATTAATTTTTAAGAAAATTCCGTTTTATTAAAAAGTTATAACATTAAATGTGACCTGGCACCAGATTGGAATCGCTACCTGTTTTCAGACCTGTCTGAAATATTACTAAGTCAATTTTTTTACTTTTTTTTCTAAATCTTAATAATGACTTTTTCTACAAAATGTAAAGAAGTTTCTATAATTTTTCTAATAGACAATTTTTTTATAAATAATTAAACATACATTTTTTGGTCGAAAATTGCATACTAAAGTTGGAAACACCGAAAATTCTTTATTTTTGACAAAAAAACCATTCGAAAATTTTTAACTACTATATTATTTTAGATTACTATATTATAGTTAGATAGTTAGATTAATTTTTATTTTTGCCCATTGGATTAGTTTTGTGAAGTTATCCTGCAGACAAGGAGGCACCATAGTTTTCATCAGTGATCCATTTAACCCGATAAAAAATAATGTTAACATTTAAAACATATTTAAAAAAAAAGTTCTTGTAACTAAAAGTAAAATAAAAATATGTAATCGCCATTTTTTTGTATTATTCACTTTCTTCACTCCTTTTTTTAAAAAATACATATTTTTTTGCAGCGCCCAGGTGTATGTAATCTTTTAAAAAAAGAGGAAGGGGAAAGAGAACCAAATTTTTACATTAGCACAATTAAATGTAAAATGAAGATTAAGTACTGTTTTAAATAAAAGTTTGCGATTTTCTTAAACAATTTAATTTTCTTTAAAGGAAAGAAACTTCAGTCGTTATTCTATGTTTAATTATTTTAACAATTAACAAAAGACTGTTATGAAGAAGTTGATTGTTTTCATTAAATTTCGAAAATATTTCAAGTTCAATTTTTTACGAGTCTCTCTATTTAAAATATTTTTTACCGTGCAAGCCAATAGTTGCCAAAATTATTTTATGGTAAAAAATTGTTCCAAGTAATGAAAAATATAGTATATACAAAAAATAAATAAATTTTCAAACTTTTGAAATCTGCTAGCAAGACAGTGCGATTCATAATTGATCAGCTTTTGAAGTTAAGACACTAGGGTAAATATTATATTTATTAGAAAAATTACCAACCGAGACTTTAGGTTTGTTTTCACGTGCCAGGCTCCTTAGATTACAACAAATAGAATATCCAATCCTGTATCTCGGCTTATCTATCGTTCTGTTTGTTGGTTTGTAGGTCTCTTATTTTGTTGGTCAGTCGATCTACCGGTCTGTCTATTTCTTGTTCTGATAACTCATAAACCGAATGAGATATCGATTTCAACTTTAGTTTGTTAATTTTAAAATAAATTATTTTTATTGAAATATAAGCAGTTTTACGGAATCTGAGAGAGGATTAGAGTAGTTTCCCTCTAATATGTCATGTTATAGGTCATTTTTATGGTTCTTAGAATCAAGGAATCCGAAAATCTTATTATAAACTAAATCGATATTCCGAAATAAAATTTCGGAATATGGTTTGTTACTTGATTGGTCACTACAACAGAAAGTCGAGAATTTTGCAAATGCAAAATGACCAACAAAGATCCCATGAATGCTATATTGCGATGCCTTTTCCCCTACGACTATAGTTTCTGAGCCTATACTCTTCATCAGGTAGGCTTTAGGCAACGGTATCGATCGTTAAGATCCGAGTACCGGGGAGAGTCAAGTTGGAATGACTCTCGCTGGCTTATAGCAATCATGGTGCCTTAAATAAACGAGATACTACTCGTTGGGCAAGATACAGACCCTTGCGTATATAGCATTCATGGGATCTTTGTTGGTCATTTTTCATTTGCAAATTTCTCGACTTTCCAATCTTATTATACTTTAATTTTTTTCAATTTTAGTAGAAATTGTATATAGACGAAACTAGAAAATGCTATCCGAAATCCGAAATTGTTTTTCCATTGGTATAGTAAGGTTAAAAGATTTAATTAATTATTGACATGCTTTTCGAAAATTCCTGAGATACTGTAATATTTATTTACAATGTTCAAAGTCGCGGATCCGATCACAAACATGGAAATTCCTGACTCTAATACAAGAAATATATTTTTGATGCTTTTTTTGAGTATTTCGATCAGTATTATACGTCAAGAAATACTTTAAATATACACAATATTAGTAGGAATTAAAAAAAAAACAATGCGTCTTATTTAACTTTCTCTAACAAGTTTGGATCTACACAACTAAGAAATCTTAATAGAACTAAAAACAAATTTGTGCTTCTGTTTAAGATTAATAAATTTTTTTGCCTGACTGTCGAGGATAAGGCTAGAGCCGACACACATAAGGGTATTTCAGCGATTTAGGCGGTTTCCTAAAACTTGCAAAAAAATTTGCTACCTAACAATGTTGAATAGGCATAGAAAAAAGGCAGCCCCTCCCATTACCATTTGAAAGCGCGCGCGCCGGAGTCTCAGTCGGAATTTGATCGTCATTCTGAGTGTTCGTTTCTCTTCTCGGCATTCGTTACAAAACAGTTATTTTCTTGGAGTTTATCTTGAAGAAATTTGTGATGAATTTGAATATTACAGGTAAGAGCGCGTACGTATTGATCATTTTTATATATTTTTTTTAATAATTAGTAACATTTTGAAGGTAGAAAATGTTACTCGAAATTGTTGTACGAAAACCCATTTTTCGCTGTTGACTCGTAAAAAGGTATTTATTATACTTCAGGGGGTGTCCCAGTGATTTTATTGGTTTTAACAGAAAAAAGAGTATTTATGCTAATCAAATATACTAATATTAGTCGTTATTTCCAGTGAAATCGAGGTTTTCATGGTCTTTAAACCAGACGGTGAAAACCACGTGGTATTTTGTACTTATTTATTTTTTAAATTTAAACAGTTTTATTTTGTTCTAGGTTCCGGGGGTAATTCGGGCGATCGAGAAGTAACACGAAGACTACTTTTTGATGAAATGCAAGAGCAAAAAAAAATTGAAAGAAAAATTGATATATCTTGATGCTCAAGATGAATATTGTGATAAGCAAAGGAAGGAAGTGAAGCATAAGTTCTCCTCTTTAAAGTTACAATTCAAGAAAAAGTGGTAAGAAGCGGATAAAAAAGCAGACGTTTTTATTAAAATTCGAATGATTGCAAGGAACATTTGAAATACCTAGGGTAAAACGTCGTGCTTCTGGTTGAGCAACAGTGTCATTTGAAGAATTAAGGGAGAGGAGCAAACGTAGAAAAACAGAGGAAGTACGCAGTGTTGTAGAAAAAGAAGTAGTAATGCGTGCTGCACAAACGTCCCCTCAAAGTTGATGAGAGGGAATT
>CM032451.1:29686632-29716632 GCA_019049505.1 Pachyrhynchus sulphureomaculatus
GGAACTTCTTGTAGACATAAACAAAAACAACAAAAAGTTTTCCTTTCGATATGAAAAACCATAGAATGTTACGCCATTTAATAGGTCTGTTGTCAGCATTTTCCTTTCGATCCAACATTAAAATGTGCAAATAGTCAAAACTGACAAAGTCACATTTTGTCATATTGACTACATTCAAGTTTCGCGATGTGCTTTGTATTACGTCCGACCAGTGTTCGGGAATGAAGATGTTGGTGGATTTTTTGTGTTGCTTCTCAATTTGACCAAAGAAGTGGTCGCATTCCATATAGAAGTGGCCAGGTTCGAAAAATTTGTGATCTATTCGTTCCACTGTGTGTATTGAATTAAGAACATAAAAAGCTTTGTAATATTTTTATTTTTCTTCTGACCAGCACATCACTATAGCATATAAGATGTTCCACCCTTTCTGGAAGTGATCTAATAAACTGGAAAAAAGGGAAAAATAAAAATGTACTACTTACTTTTCTTTGTTAATAATTTGCCTTAAGCAGACAAGATCCGATTTCCTGTGAGCCCCTGGATGATACAGTCTCATCCCAGATAAACATGTGAGATTTTCCAGAAGCTGTATCATATATACAGAAGTTATAGGTCCATAACTGTCGCAAAGAGTAGACCTTATTTGTAGTTAGCATTGGTGCGAGAAGAGTCTTTTGCAAGTTAAAGCAAATTACTTTTACTTTGTCTGGATTTTCTCCGCCGAAATTTGTATCTTCAATTTTTGACTTTTTGGTTACTTCAACCCTTTTTTGGTGTAGTGCCGACTCAAACTTGCTGCTTTCCTTAATATTATCGTCAAGACTATTGACTATCGTATTATTTAATCTGTCACAAGTGTGGCAAGTATCCGAATGAGGTTTATGGGATTTCAAGTTGAATGTGCCGATAATATGACTTTTTTACCTTTGGTTTTTGTCATTCTGTACACCATTTATAGAGCAAGTACATTTTGCTAATATTAAGATGTTGTGGAACATATTTGATGCAAGGATTTTCAGCTCGAGAATAATGACTTTTGTATCGCGGAAACATCGTAATATGTTCAATTAGATCATTACGCATAAAATGATCAGTCTTATTTGTTGGTAGATGGCGTCCACGTTGATCGGTTCCAACAAAACCTTCATTTGTCTTTTTGTTACAAACAGTTAAAAATCTTGTGGTACTGAAATCCAGGGTTTTCAAAAACAAAGCTTTGCATATCCTAAAACCCATCAGTTTAATCACTGTTGTAAACATTTTGTGCGATATGGCGTTAGTAACTGTTCTCTTTGGTTCCATTTTTGAAATACAGAATGCGAAATCATAAGACTTCAGTTCAAAAAATTTTTTGAACAAATTTTGCCTATCAAGTTCTGATATTTCGCTGCATTTATATCTGCATCGATGTTCATAGGGTTTCAACTCCTTTTTCCCTTCCCTGTAGCTGTTTCGTATTCCAAACCATAATTTGGCATTTTTCCCTCTATCAATTTTCACGATTTATCTTTCTCTTTAAAGTCCTTTTAGGAGTAACTAAAATAAAAAATACCTGCTTTAGCTTTAAACGTTTTCTTTTCTACTAGGAATATAAACAGCATTTTAAGAGAGTGAATATCAAAGTACTAAAGATAGGTAGGTACTAGAGCATCTAAGCGAAAAAATTATGTGCTTAGCAAAACATTAAAAATACTTATTTTCAAGCACACAGATTTAATTATTAAAAAAAAAACAATATAAACGGTGGGCTCTACTTTCTGGATCACTACTATCTGAGGGCTGAATATCGCCGAGGTTTTGGTTGATATTTCGATGAGGTACGTAATCAGCATCCTCATCCGTTTCATATGGGTTTGACTCTGAACTCTGGTTTGAATCACCAAATCCATCTAGAAGTGATTTTTTTTAGGTTATGTCAATAATAAGGAATAAGAATAAACTATCGTTTAAAGTTTTTTTTCTCAGTATCAAGCTTATTGCACACTACAGTATGTGCATACCTTTGGGAACGAAGTTGTCACTCATTTTTTCAAGTACGAGGGTGGTTTGAAAAGTCCGTGCAAAGTCCGAGAGATGGCACCACCGGCGGGTATCGAGGTCATGTTTAGTTAGTAGCATCTCTTGAATGAACGCACACCAAGTTTCAGCCATATTGGTCTATTTCTTTGTGTTTGGCATTCGTGTGAATCAAGGAAGTCGAGTGATTTTCAAGAAATGGACGAAAAAGAATTTCGTGTGGTGATTAAACATTACTTTATGAAAGGCAAAACGCCTCAGGAGACTAAAGAGAAGCTTGATAAACATTATGGTGACTCTGCACCTTCGATTAGAACAGTTTATAAGTAGTTTCAAAATTTCCAGACTGGCCATATGGGCACAAGTGACGCTGAACGTTCTGGACGGCCTGTGGAGGTTATGACTCCAGAAATCATTGATCAAATCCATGATATGGTGATGGATGACAGAAGAGTTAAGGTGCGTGAGATTGCTAGTGCTGTGGGCATCTCGACTGAACGGGTACATAATATTTTGCATAAACATTTGGACATGAGAAAGCTATCCGCAAGATGGGTGCCGCGATTGCTCACGCTTGACCAAAAACGAAATCGTGTGAAGTGTTGCAAGGATGGTTTGCAGAGGTTCCAGAAGAATCCGAAGGACTTTAAGCGTCGTTTCGTCACTGTGGATGAAACATGGATACATTACTATACTCCTGAGACCAAACAACAATCTAAACAATGGGTTACCAAGGGGGAATCTGCACCAAAAAAGCGAAGACCGTTCCTTCGGCCGGAAAGGTTATGGCGACTGTCTTTTGGGATTCGCAAGGGATAATTCTCATCGACTATCTAGAAAAGGGTAAAACTATTACAGGTGAATATTATTCATCGTTATTGGACCGTTTGAAAACCGAGCTGCAAGAAAAACGCCCGCGATTGGCCCACAAGAAAGTCCTTTTCCATCACGACAACGCACCAGCACACACCTCAGCAGTTGTGGTCGCAAAATTAATGGAAATAGGATTCCAACTCGTTTCACATCCCCCTATTCTCCAGACTTGGCTCCCTCGGACTACTATTTGTTCCCCAATTTGAAGAAATGGCTGGCGGGACAAAGATTTTATTCAAACGAGGAGGTGATTGCAGACACTAATGGATATTTTGCAGACTTGGACAAATCCTATTATTCGGAAGGGATCAACAAACTAGAACATCGTTGGACGAAGTGTATAAGCCTAAAAGGAGACTATGTCGAAAAATAAAAAAGGTTTACCCCAAACACATAAGTAGTTTTTATTTTTGCACGGACTTTTCAAACCAGCCTCTTAGATTCGTTAAAATTCACTGCAACGCACAAAGATCACAGTAAGCAGATGTGGCTTCAGTAGCATAACAACTAAATGTTTTGGAGGCAAACAAGTTTAAGTGCACTTAAAGCGTTCTGAATCCAACAAATTACAGGTTTCCAATTACATGATTTTTTCACCTACCGCTAGATGTCGCTAGATCAACAAAAATCACTTGATTTGTTTTGCCACCAAGAAAATAGTAGTTTTAGATATTGAAATAGGGAGTAATCATACCCTCCACCCCCCTTTTAAATCGCCTTTCATTGGTTTTTAGTCTTAAGGAGTATTAGATAATTCATTATTTATTTTACAAAGCTCTTCAAAATTAGTATGATGGATAGTATATGGCTGTAAGTGTTTTTTTTATTATAGTTATATTAGAGGAGTTTGACGAGACCTGTTTATTATTTGCTAATGTCTGTTTTTGTGCTTTCAAAGAATTGTTGAAATATTATTAAATTTTCGCAGATTTACTTGCTGATATAATTATCTCTAAGACATCCTAACGATGTGTCCCTGAACTTGCTTGTTTGTGTATAAATAATAATTAATCTTACAAAGCAAGGGTGAAAATTGAGTGACCCTAGTTAATTTCGGTCCTCATGCTATAGCAAGTTGCAACAATGAAGGATGATTTATTAATTAAGAAGCAGCTGATTGTGTAGTATATTTGCAAAACAAAACCGAAACTATTGCACAACAAATAAGAGTAAATAGAGTCTAGTCAATGTCCTTTATCATTTAATTATTAATACTAAAAGAAAAACGGTGATAGGAAATTTGACAATAAAATCTTATTAAACACTTACTTATTTAGATTTACAACTCACTATTGAGATATCATGCTTTTGTTATATAAGTTTCAGATATATACAGTGTTACTAAAAAGTCGATACAATTATTTGTTTGTTGTGCAGCTGTCTTATTTTCGAACTGTGAATGCCAACGAGTTTTAATATAATTTTAATTTTTTCGTCTTTCATCTTAACTGCGTGTTTTAAGGATAAAACGTAATTATGTTGAGAGTTCATTCTTCTTTTTCCAAGTACAGTGTGCAATTTGAAATATCCCTCTTTTTCGAAATTATAGTAAGATATTTTACATAGTGTATCATATAAATAACGTTTTATATTACTTCAGACCGACCTCCTTTTTTTTTATGGGTTTAGCACACGTGCTACAAGAAAGCCACTAAAGCGCTACAAAAGCGGCACGTGTGCGGAAAAAGCAATTCACGTGGTTCTTAAATCGTTGTAAATTGTACTGGGTGGGAAACACAGTCCTGGGCAAATTATTCCAAAGGGATGATGTGTAACAAGTTGAATCTCATACGAATGTGATATATTAGCGTGACCTGTATTTCTAACATGCACCTCTCTGGGAGAAATTAAGCGGGCTACATCCTTCGAACACTTTCCATGAAAATACTTGGCTCAAGTCGTCAACCGTTCTTCGATGTTCCAACGAATCAAGGCAGCCGGTCAGTTTCGGGTCTCCAATCAGACGAACAGCTCTTCTCTGAATAGAATCCAATAAATGCAATGTATGTTTGGGAGCAGAGCCCCAAACATGGGAACAGTATTCCATAGTTGGTCGAATTTGAGTTTTGTAAAGAATTAACAGTTGTTGTGGAGTGTAAAGCTTTCTGGTTCGAAATAATATTCCCAACTTTTGAGAAGCTCTTCTTGCTATGCCTGCAACGTGTTTATGCCAGGACATATTTGCTCCCAAATTAACGCCCAACAAATTGAGTGACGATGTTAGAGGAATGGAGTGCCCCGCCATAACTATGTCGGGTTCAGGTTTTTTAGAAAAGACTGCCGCCTGGGTTTTTGTAGCGTTAAATTTCACTTGGTTACTGTCACCTCAAGATAGAAGTTCTTCCAGGTCTTTGTTAAGTTGAACGACTTCCCGCTGTCTGCGGATATTCGTCTGAGTAGCCGATGTCTGAGTATTCAAAGTGAATGAAGAGATAAGCGTACTGTTATCTGCAAACCTGTAGATTGGGTTTCCGGTCTTTTCCAGCAGATCGTTAATGTAAATGAGAAAGAGAGTAGGAGATAGTATGGAGCCTTGGGCACACCGGCGTTGATAGTGAAGCTGTTAGAAAGAAATCCGTCGACTGCCACTCGTAAAGAACGCTCTCTGAGCAAACAGAACTCTTCAGACATACCATAAGAGCATAGTTTAGCCAAAAGTCCATCGTGCCAAACACGGTCGAATGCCTTTGATATGTCAAGAGCAACAACTCGAGATTCTCCAAAGTGTTCAACTGCGTTGTTCCAAACATGTGCTACATAAGTCAGAAGATCTCCTGTTGATCTATGTTTACGAAAGCCATATTGGTGATCGCTAATAATGTTGAATCCCTCAAGATATTTTAGAAGATGCTGATTGATAGCCTTTTCCATGGCTTTCGATAATATTGGATGCAGTGCTACTGGTCGGTAGTTATTTGGAAAGTTCCTCTTGCCTTTTTTAGATATCGGCTTTCTGTAGGATAGGTTGACAAGTCTACAGAAAACTGGTGTTAGTTCCCTCACACAGTTTTTGAGAACTATGGCAGATATTTATGTATGTAAGTCGACGACAAAATACCAGAGCAAGGGAATGGGACTTCCGTCAATTGGCATCGTTTATTTACTATATCCGTCGCTACTTAAATATGTAATAACCTGTTCTATAGCATGGTTTCTGTTTACTATATTAGGCTATTCTTAATATCTCTTTCCTTCAAACACTTACCTTAAATCTCTATATATGGCACTTTGTACGTACAACTGGACACAGTGATATCTCCACGAACTTTCCATCTTGAATTGCTAGGGTAAAGAATTTATGCTTCCAGAAACGTTAATTTAACGTGACTGTCTACCAGCAACTCCAAAGCCTTAAATAAAAAGAATTTACGTCGTGTGTAGTAGTCAGTGTTTGGTTTAAGTTTAAAGGCAATTAACTGATCAAGAGGCTGCTGGGAAATAACTAATGCTTTGAATATTTTAAATCAGTGCAAGTGGTGCATCTGTAATAACTGTTGTAGCGGTAAAGAAACTTTCTGTCCTCGCTCAGTAATTCGAATGGAAGATTATTTTATGAACTTGCTGCATATTTTCAACCCTATTATAAAAAGTCTGGAAAGAAAACTAGTGCTGTCAAAACCTTACGTTTGATGTATGTATATATGTATGTCCAGTTATAACTCAAAAATGAATAATCCAACTCTCATGCAATGCAATATGAACATAATCGAAATAGGCTGTCCACTATATTTGATTGAAATTAGTTCCAGTCAGTTCCGTAGATACAAGCTAGTTGACAATAAACAGCAATTTAAATATTTTTACAGCCAAAACTTCGAGCTGGATTATAAATTTTTCCCTTGTTTGCTCCAAATTTGGCCACGTGTTCCATTTAGCTTTGAGTACTTTAATACAATTTAAATGTTTACTTATACCCTTGTTAACTTGTAAGCTTGTCAACATAATATGCCTATGCCGGCTTTAAAATTTTCTGGTCTCACAAACGGGATTTTTTCATTGCATTACAAACTTTATCCAGATCAAATTATGAGATTAAAAACAGTAAATTTTACACTAGTCTGGTTGTGTCCTATAAATCTTTTAATTTGTATAAATTAACTTTTACAAATTATTGAAAACTAGATGTAGTTAAACTAAATAATTTTAAATTAAACTCTAAGCGAAGCCGATAAAAATGATTTTATTTGTTTCCACATAAAGGAATTTTTTTTTTTTGAAAAAAGATCAGTCTCCAATATTTTTGCATCCTTCAATGTCAATAGATTTCCATTAATCTATCTACCTGTTGGCACGATAACTCAAGAATAGAATACATTGGTTTGAAAATTTGTATATATGATGCCTAAAGGAGGAAAGCAATCACTATTTTTTGAGAAAATTCGTTTCAGGTAAAGAGCATAGAGGTCGATAAATTTTATATTGTTTCAGCAGTGTTGTAAAAAGTTGTAAATACATTATGTTGTACCTTATTTTCAAGGTTCTTGAAGTCAGGAAATTTTTATTTAAGCAGACACAATATAAAGAAGGAAATGTTAGTTTTAACTCTTACGAGGATGGATTGAAAAGTTCGCGACCTCACCAAAAAATGATTATATAATTTTTCTTATAGTACCCTCAATAAGTTCATACTTTCCTTGGTTGTCAGTGTAGAATTTGTGGCTTTTAGGTTAGAACGAGTTTAGTGAGACAAAGTGCAGCGTTTTTGGAAAAATGGAAAAAATTTAAAAACGTGCGGTCATCAAGTACCTGTTTAAAAAAAGGCTTACACCTAAGGAGATCCACGATGACATGAAAACAACACTAGGGGAATCTGCTCCGTCATATACCACTGTGAACAAATGGGTGGCAGAATTTAAACGTGGACCAGAGAGCATCGAAAATGACCCTCGTTCCGGCCGGCCCACGACGTCTACGACTGAAGAAAACATCGGCAAAGTGTGTGATCTCACATTAAAAGACCTTAGATTACCTGTCAGGAGATTGCAGATACTATAGGCATCTCGTATGAACGAACAAAAAACATCATTGCCAACGAACTCGGATTTTTTAAGGTTTCCGCTAGGTGGGTCCCCAGATTGCTTTCAGTTGAACAAAAACGAATTCGACTGTTTGGAGATGTTTGAAGTCAATCCGCAAGATTTTCTTAACAGGTTTCTGACAATGGACGAAACCTGGGTTCACCACTATACTACAGAATCAAAACAACAATCCAAGCAGTGGAAAAAATCTGGTGAACCGACCCCAAACAAAGCGAAGGCAATTTTGTCGGCTGGAAAAGTAATGGCTTCAGTTTTTTTTGGGATGCTAAAGGTATTATTAGGGTGGACTACCTTCCTAGAGGCTAAACAATAAACTCGACGTACTATTGCACCCTTCTGAGTCGTTTACGTCAAGAAATTGAAGAAAAACGCCCAGGATTACTGAGAAAGAAAGTTTTGTTCCATCAGGACAACGCTTGCGATGACACGTCTGTTGAGTCTATAGCTTAAATTCGTGATTGTGGTTTCGAACTGCTACCCCACCGGCTTATTCTCCTGATTTGGCATCTTCGGACTTTCATCTGTTTCCAAACCTAAAAAACATCTCGGTGGCCAGAAATTTTCATCAAATGAAGAAGTCGAAGCTTCAGTTACCCAGTATTTTGAAGACCTTGGGGAATCTTTTTTTCAAGCAAATGTGTAAGCTTTAGAAGGCAGGTGGAAGAAGTGCATAGAGCTAGGTGAAGATTACGTCGAAAAATAAAAATATTTTTGTACATATTTTATTTTGTTTTCTTGACTAGGCCGCGAACTTTTCAATCCATCCTCGTATATTACTCTGAAGTCCATCATGTTCAACTTTTTCTGGCGATTGGTATTTCACTATACAGTATTTGCTGTTTTAAATATTAAACTGCAATGACCAGATTAAGCGATTTTTTAGTGTAATAAAGTCAAACTCAGTAATAATCTGTGTTTGCGAGGCTGCTAATCGGCAAACTCTCTATAGTATTGTGGCCAAGAAAAAAAAGATTTTTACTATTAAATGAAGGAAATTCGGATGTATGTACAGAGGCTGTTCAAACCATCAGCAACTAAGCACTCTCACAGTTTTTTCGAAGGATCGTGGCGATAGAAAAATTACTTCTGACTGTTCAGCTGCGTTTCATAGAACTTATTACAAGAGATCGACAGTATGGTATATTATCATTATTTTGTCACTTTGTCAATCTTATTAACTATAGAGACAAATATCAATTCATTCCCGTGAAACCACATGAACATAGGGAATTGAACCTTAAAAAATTAACACCCGAGCGACAACGACACAATGCATTCCAAGTGAGTGTTTAAATACATGTTTTCTTATGACCGGATAACTATTTTCAATCAAATTAGTTACTTTAACGTTATTTTAAAGAGCTAAACTATTTCGTGTACGAATTACAAATGAGTCTATTTACATTAATTGAAATTATGGTTGAATTTTTACTTTTGTAATTGTAATAGACAATAAAATTAATAGGGGAATCTACCCTCTTAAATTAACTGTTGCAAAAATAAAGCAATTTAAGCTCTACAGTTTAGTTTCCCTCGGACCTCGAATAATATTTCTACAAGCTTTAAAAATATGTCAAAAAATCATTTTTTAACCCTCACTTATAGTGACTGTATTTCATGTGGTTCGCAGTCTAGCAATAGTTTTAGAGGTTTAGTTCGTGACTACGGCCACATTACATACATATGAAATAAACATCTTAAATATAATAAAGATTTATACTTTCTTGTATTTATATATATATATATATATATATATATATATATATATATATATATATATATATATAATATATATATATATATATATATATATATATATATATATATATATATATATATATATATATAATATATATATATATATATATATATATATATATATATATATATATATATATATATATATATAATATATATATATATATATATATATATATATATATATATATATATATATAATATATATATATATATATATATATATATATATATATATATATATACATATATAATAAATATATATATATATATATATATATATATATATATATATATATATATATATATATATATATGCATATATATATATATATATATATATATATATATATATATATATATATATATATATATATATATATATATATATATATATATATATATATATATATATATATATATATATATATATATATATATATATATATATATATATATATATATATATATATATATATATATATATATATACATATATATATATATATATATATATATATATATATATATATATATATATATATATATATATATATATATGTGTGTACAGGGTTACAGGGAAAGTCGTCCTAGATAATTAAGGACGTTATAGTTTAGGTCGTTTCTGACCGATTTGACTCTATGACATGATGTCCTAAACTTAACCGTTTTCGAGATATTGAAGTTTAAAGATTTTCTAAAAAAAAACATGTTTTTTTTTGCTTTTATATAGATTTTTTTTTATTAGAGGTTCTCGAGTGCGATTTTTTGGTTATTTTTAGTTAGTCTGTATGTCAAGTATCAAAAATCATCAAAAAAATTTGAACTAGTTACTAACAGTTTTAAATGGCGGCTTGTTAATGTTTCTAAATTACGAATTTTTATCAAGTGTTTCCTACTTTAAATCACTAAAGAGAAAAAAAAATGTATGGAAGTTATTCCGCAAATTATTTTAAAAACTTTTACGTCTTTTCAGCTATCAAAAAAGGTATAATACTAGGAGTTTAATAGGAAAACTGTACACAGAATGACACCTAAAGCGGGTTCGGGTAGCAAAAGGTAAATTTTTAGTTCTAGGTGAAAATACGAAAAATACACAAATAAAAACAAAAAACCTTGCAATTGAATATTTTTTATTAATTATAATTCATGTTCTATATGGTCGCCCCTATTTCTAACACAAATTCTCATTCTTTTTCTTAAATTACTTTTCACAACGCTGGTTGCGAGGTGCCGCCTCATTTAGTCAGCCGCATCAATTATTTTTTGTCTTAGGACATCCACGTTTTCGATAGGAGTCATCTGGTCGTACACGAGACTTTTCATGTGTACCCACACATAAAAATCCATCGGTGTTAGGTCTGGGCTTCTCGCCAAGGTATGGGTCCGCCTCTTCCAATCCATCTGTTGGGATAATTGTCATTGAGCCATACACGAACACTTCCTCTGTAGTGAGCTGGGCAGCCATCGTGTTGAAAATACATGTTTTGTCTCAAACCAATAGGTAGGTCTTCCATCAAATTAGGTAAATCGTTCCGCAAAAAATTCCTCGCCATTCAAATTATCTGGCAGGAAGAATGGCCCAACCAAATAATTTGAAATTATACCCATCCACACATTTAAGCTGAATCCTGTTTGTGATCCTTTGGTTCTTTTTTTGTTTGGGTTGCCTTCCTCTTTAGAAGCCCAATAGTGGGCACTGTGGTAGTTTGTAAGACCGTCTTTGTCGAATTTCTACTCGTCAGTCGATAGTATTTTCTTAAAAAAAGATACATCTTCGACATCGGTATTGAGCATAAATCTGCAGAATTCTAATCGTCGCAACGGATCCCCTTCTTCAATGACTTGCACGGGCGTATAGTGGTAAGGGTGTTGCTCAACAGTATGCATTACAAACCATACCTTCCACTGCGAAATACCAAGCTGTTGTGCGACAACATTTGTAGATGTGGTTGGGTCCACCTCAAAGAGACGTCGTATTTCGTTTTCTTCGTCTTCGTCAAAGATACGTGGTCGTCCCATGTCAGTCCGCCGTCTTTGTACGGAACCAGTTTCTCGTAGTCTTCGATAAGTTCCACCAAATACGCTAACATCAGGTACACGACGAGTAGGATATCGCAGTATGTATTCATCACGTGCACGCGACGACGCTCCTTCGCAAAATCCGTAACAAATTAGGATGTCAGCATATTCCTCATTGGTATACGTTGCCATATTCACAAGCAGAGATCAAAATCCAGTTACGAGCCAATTTACACAGTCAGAAGATGAAACACAGATATTTTTGAAAAGCACGGTATAGCACATCTACCACGGACGAATCGCATGAGCAGACTAAAAATCATTCAATAATGTTTAGTGAACAGAAAATGTCACTCGCACAGAGAGTACCCCGACCGGAAAAAAATGCTTACCCAACCCTTTTTATTGTTTGAAGGTGCAGGTGGTAAACCGGTAATTGGTAGTATCTAAATTCTATTATTATGTTACTCTACATTTGGGCCTATTGAAATCTCATTTTCTTAGAATTTTCAATAGATCCAGTAGATATTATACCGTTTTAGATAGCTAAAAAGACGTACAAGTTTTTAAAATAATTTGCAGAATAACTTCCATACATTTTTTTTTTCTTTATTGATTTAAGGTAGGAAACACTTGGTAAAAATTCGTAATTTAGAAACATTAACAAGCCGCCATTTGAAACTGTTAGTAACTAGTTCAAATTTTTTTGATGATCTTTGATACTTGACATACAGACTAACTAAAAATAACCAAAAAATCGCACTCGAGAACCTCTAATAAAAAAAATCGATATAAAAGCAAAAAAAAAACATGTTTTTTTTTTAGAAAATCTTTAAACTTCAATATCTCGAAAACGGTTAAGTTTAGGACATCATGTCATAGAATCAAATCGGTCAGAAATGACATAAACTATCTAGGACGACTTTCCCTGTAACTCTGTATATACATATATATATATATATATATATATATATATATATATATATATATATATATATATATATATTTATATATATTTGCACCCGGCGGAAATAGTGACACAACTCGAAAATGCAGTATTTATAAAATAACGCAAATAAGAAAACTATTAACTTTATATGGAAAGTAGCCGTGCCCGCGGCTCAGAATTAAAAAAAGAAACACGTAAATTGGATAAGTGGTTCTAGAATGATAAGCACACTATCGGACAGACAGAGAGACGTTGCGTTTTATTTATGTTATAAAGATTATTATTATTAATATTATTATTGTATAACCTAACCATAGAGCATATATATTAATTTAAAAAAAAATACGTAGATTAGATAACTGGTTCTCGAGTGTTAAGCGCACTAACGGACAGACAGACAAAGAGACGTTGCATTATATATATATATATATATATATATATATATATATATATATATATATATATATATATATATATATATATTCTATTCTTTGTTACATGATGTTGTTCCATATTATTCCTTATGTTACCTGACGTAATAAATTATATCCTATAACCTGCTCAGGGAACATACGTATGTTTAAAAAAAAAGCGCGTAAATCGGATAAGTATTTCTCGAGAGATAAGCGCACTAACTGACAGACAGATAGACAGACAGAGAGAGGTTGCATTTTATATTTGTTATAGAATATTATAGATAACCTGGCCAGAGAACAAATGTATGAATTAAAAAAAAAACACGTAAATCGGATAAGTGGTTCTCGAGTGATAAGCGCACTAACGGACAAACAGACAGACAGACAGAGAGGCGTTGCATTTTATATATATTATAGAAGATTATAGAGAACCTGGCTAGAGAATATATGTATAAATTAAAAAAAAAAAACATGTAAATCGAATAATAAATCTAGTCATAATCGCACTAACTGACCGACAGACTGATAGTGAGACGTTGCATTTTATATATATATATATATATATATATATATATATATATATATATATATATATATATATATATATATATTACATTCTTTGCTACATGATATTGTTCCATATATAATGGTTTTAGACAGTGTGTTGCAAGAGTATGCGCTACCGGCAAACTTTTTTCCGACTTGATTCACTATTATCATCACTGTTTATTTTTTATGTTATCTAAAGTAATAAAATATATCCTATAACCTGGCCAGAGAACATATGTATGTTTTCAAAAAAAAGCACGTTAATCGGATAAGTGGTTCTCGAGTGATAAGCGCACTAACGGACAGACAGTCAGAGGGGACGTTGCATTTTATATATATTATAGATATTATATTTATTATATTTTGCAGATTAATACTATGAATCTCTAAAAACATTAAAGTGGCACTGCTCTTGCCGTAATGAATAAGAACTAGCCTAAAAGTAAAACTGATACAACTGCCCCCTTGGCGGATAATTTGTTAATTACAGATGATTACAGACATATTTTTCGGGCAAGAGGAAACATACTATACGCGTTTAAAACTGATCTAACCTCAAAATACACATTTATTGAGTTGTGTCACTGTTGTTGCCGAAGTGCTATATATATATATATATATATATATATATATATATATATATATATATATATATATATATATATATATATATATTTGGTAATCTGTTATCGACCATACGTCAATTAGATGCGTGTTTGATTATCGGAAATCGGTCTGGACTGTAAATAAAATTGTTTTCTTATTCCATATTTTGCTATTGTTTGGTAACTTCTTCAGAAGTAACTACAATATTAATACACCGATAAGATATGTTAAAAATATATTATTTTTCGTCTAAGTATTAAAATGTTGAAATATAAAACAAATGAACAAAGAAATAAATAAATAAAACAGCGTACGAAAATGTTAGTCCTCGAAATCAAAACTCCACATCTCAATTTTTCTACACAAACTGAGAGTAAACAGCCTCGGTGCATATGTACTGACGTGAATTCCAAATGAACGGAAAAAAAAGCAAAGAAAAACTTTATTTACTTATTTTATACCAAGAGGTGGCAAATTTTTAATTATTAATGTTGTAATTATAAATGATCTAAGCATTGATTATGTTGCTGTAGATATTACTAAGTTGATTTATGTTTGATTTATGTCTGATTTAAAGTTGTTTGAGTTGGGCTCTCTGTTTATGTGGTACATTTCTTTAAAAAGTCTCCCTTTATAGTTGTTCTAGTCAAAATTATGACCTGCTTTCAAATGATGTTACACTACGGCACATGAATTATTTTCCAATCGGCAGTCCCTCCTGTGCTGTGTGAGTTTTAATCACAGACATCGCAGTGAGCCGTTTTTTCGTTCATTTGAAATTCACGTCAGTACATATGCACCGGCGCTGTTTATTCTCAGTTTGTGTAGAAAAATCGAGATGTTGAGTTTTGGGGTGTGTTTTTTATGAAGTCATTGATCATTTTATATCTCCGTAACGAAAATTTTTATTTTAAAGTTGTGCAAGTCCGACTTGCACTTGGCCGGTTTTTTAAATATATGTAAACTTTTTCCGATAACAGATCAGTAGCATAGGACCGCATATATTTGCTAGGATAGTAGAGCTGCCCCTAATGTCCTTGATAGAGACTAGGATAAGCGTAAAACATGGAAGGGGGGCATGTTAAATTGGTCAAAATTTTGGCCCGTTTAACGTGTGAAAGAGACCTTCTGTTGTCTGGATACCTGGACACACGGGCATTTATAGATGTAAGATCGCTGACAGGGGGTTGTAAAGAACCTCACGGCCCTTGAACTCTTTTTAATAATCCCGTGCCATATAGACGGTGCGACGATCTCAAATCCGCTGAACAATAGGTCCGTCGGAGACTGAAACTAGACAATCATCTCATAAAGAAATCTAACCCTCATTATGCCAGGTCTTTTCTGAAATTACGAAAAAAAAATGGATATAGTGACAGAAGCACTTACAGGTCAGATAATCCAGACTGCTGGAGGAGGTAGAAAAACAGCTTTTCATCTAATTATGCCCGGCAATCATGGTCGCACAAAGGACCCGTAAGAGGCCGCCATTGGCTTCCTATTTAATATGCATGAGTGAGAGAGACAGGCAGTTTTTCACTCGATTGGATGAGAAATGCCGAGCCGTCATCAGCTCTTAAAGGCATTGACCCTTTTGTTCACCTATAGAAATGTGCTATAAAAACAATAGTTTTTTTTCGTTAAATATAAATTTGTGTGATTTAAGTCTTGTATTGACGTTGATAGAATTTAGTTACAATTATTTTCTAATTCAGTTCACTTAATTAAACAGATTAGAGGTTTTTATGTTGTATGTATCTGATATAATCTATATCGATGGGTTTAGGTACTTCAGGAACTTTTTAAGGAATCTGCTTTACTTACTCTACCTTCTATGTATGTATTTGAAGTTTTCGTATATGTTAGCAGTTGCTTTGAATAGTTTTGTGTTCATGAGGATACTACCTATAAGCTATAAGTTTGGTTATCTTTGAACACATCTTAACTTTATTTGCGAAAAGTCTCTATCGAATGGACATACGACTACTTAATGTGCTGCAAATTATTGATTAAATTAGTCTCTTACAGTAATTAGGATCATTTTGAAATAGAAAATCACACATTGTCAATAATCAGGGTATATTATATACAAACTAGTTAGTGTAGTGTGATAATATTCTGGAGGAATGAAATGACATTTTTTACGCCGTATTACTTGGCATTATGAAATGAAAGTTTATTTGTATATATCTTTAATGCATTTCTTGTTATCAAATTTTTAATTCGTGAGAAAAATCTTCTTCGTTATGTATATATTGAACAGTTAGCTATTCGCTTTGGTAAAATAGATATGTATGACATATGATTCTTCTGTGGTGAAAGTTAGTCGTTCTGAGTTCAGGGTTAATCAGACAGTGACGACTATGTTTTTGGAGAAAAGTGTGAGTCTCTTTTGAATTAGTTTTACCTCGTATTATCGAGAAGCGCTATTTATCAATATTTATCTACAATCTCTTTTGATACAGATATATACCATCTCAAATATCTTGGGCGTTTTTTATATTACCCTGTATATATATATATATATATATATATATATATATATATATATATATATATATATATATCTATATATATATACATATATAGTGTGTAGTGAGTTTTATCACTGATCGCTTTGGTGGATAACTTATTGAACACCCCTCGTAGGTCGTTTTATTTTAATCTGGCGGATAGGCCGAACACTACAGCAGCACTTTGACTCATCGTATATGTAAAGTTAGGCATTTTAAGTCCGTTTCAACAAAAACAGATTTCTACCGAGTATTCGGTAGTAGGAAAAATGAAAAAAAAATTCTTGAGCTTTCTTCTACTACTTTAACAGAAACATATGAAAATTATGGAATTTTAATTTTAGTCTCTAGAAAATCTTTTTATTTAAGTTTTTAAGTTTCTTTCTTTCTTTCTTGTTCATCATCCTTCTTTGACAGATTGGCACCATTTTTAACAGTAACGATGATTATTATATTTTCATAATTATTTTATTTTTCTTGGCATACTATGACTACCTAACTCTATTTGGTGTTATGAGAATTCTATAATAATAATTGGTAATATATTGACTGTTTATATCAGACTTAAGTATCTAATTGAAATTAAATAGTCATATCTAAACATTTTTAATGAGTTTAATCCGTTAGAATACTCGTATAAACAAAATTATCCAGAAAGTGCTGAGGAACATGTAAACTAATAGGCGAATATATAATAATTATTAATAAGATTGCGAGATTTTCTTATACAGCCTTAAAGATTATGATTTATAAGAATGTTGTCACAATTCTATTAAAAAATATAAAAGGGCAAAAAAATTATTTAACATGCAGGCTGGGAATATGGAAAGTTTGAAAAAGTAATACATGTTAACAAAAATCGTAGGTCTTGGGATGCTTCTTCTTCTTCTTTATAAGCCACTGCTTCTCCAGTGCAAAAGATATGCCTCTTCAAGTTTCTTTCAGTTTTCTCTAACCTGTGCAAAATGGAGCCATCTACTGCCTACTATCAACCTGATATGATCAGTTCATCTTTTCATTGGTCTTCCGACACTTCGTTTGCTCTCCCATGGTCTCCATTTTAGTAATTTTGTTTCATATATACTATCATTCGTTTTAGCCACATGCTCCGCCTATTGCCACTTTAATTTTGCCTCTCTTTCAATAATATTTGTAATTCTTGTTGTTCGTCTGATATCCTCGCTTTTAATGTGTTCCCGCCCATACGTTCTTAGTGGAAGTATACAGCTCTCGTACACTTTCCTTTTTAAGGTCATGGGGATATGTCTGTTTTTTTTACAATGCATCCCAGTTTTCGAAATGCAGTCCAGTTGAGACCAATTCACCTTGGTATTTCCGCTGTTTGATTGTCCTTATTTAATCTTATGTCCCAAGTATATACATATACTCTTCCACTCTCTCGATCTCTTTCGTGCCGATCTTAATTTTTGTGTTTTGTGGGTTTATAAGTTTTGTTTTCTTGATGTTCATCTCGAGTCCAACTTTCTGTGAAGCTTCGTTAAGTTGTTCTATAATGATTTTAAGTTTTTCTAGATCTTCGCTATTCAGTACTACCTCATCTGCGAATCGTAAGTGATGTAAATATCTGCCACCGATTTTAATTTCCTTCCCTTCCCACTCAAGACTTTTAAATACATCTTCCAAGGCCGAGGTAAACAATTTTAGTGAAATTATGTCGCTCTGTCTAACACATATCTTGATCTTTATGGGTTCCGTTTTCGATCTTCATCTAATTTAACCGTTAATGTCGCATGTTCATATATCAATTTTAGGAGTTCGGTATATTTTGAGTCTATTCTGGCACGAGCTAAAGACTGCATGATCGCCCAGTCTTCCAGGGAGTCGAAAGCCTTCTCATAATTGATGAGCTAGGTGCAGTTTAATATTATATTCGGTCGCTTTTTCTATTAAAAGGCTGGATATGATCTGTCGTTCCAAATTCCTTGCGAAAACCCGCCTGTTCGATTGGTGATAGTAATAAAACTTATTTGTTAGATGGTTTGTGACAATTTTAGTAAGAAGCTTGTACATCTGCGATAACAAGTTGATGGAGTGATAGTTCTCAAGGTTTTTCTGATCGCCTTTCTTGAATAAAAGTATGACCTCACTGTTTTACCAATGTACAGGTATTCTTTGTTCTTCAATACGTTTGTTGAGTAATATCCGTATCGCTTCAAAAAGTTCATTTGCTTCCATTTTCAATATTTCAAATGTAATTCTTGGGATTAGACAGTATCAATTTGGAGCAACTTTTCGACGTTTCGCCTAGGACTGCATAAAGCATCTTCAAGAATCTCTACTCTTCTTTAATATCAATATGAGTGTTGCATCTTAAGTCTTTTTTCGTGTTTTTAGGATCTTATATTGAGGTTAACAGTTTATACAGGTTTCCAGTAGCAATATTATTATTTATTTTTACATATAATACAATTAGTAAAATATTCAACTGAATTGCCTTCCTTTTCAATTTGGTCCAACGCATGATTTTTCAGCTGTAACCCCTGTCCTAAAATAAATATTACAATTATGAATTGATAGATAACATACTATACAAATTCAATGTACATAAAATTGAGAAGAATATACCTTGAAAAGAACATATATTAGGGGAAATCAAAATCTTTGGCAAAAGTTTAAACGTAATTCTTAACTCTAATAATAATGCCATATGGGAATATCATTCCGACTTTATTTATCATTATCATTGTACCTAAAGTTTCCTAATAGTAATATCTTCTAAAAACAATAACTTCAGGATAAGATAGTTTGTAAACAAAATCGTTAACCCCAATTTTAAGACTTATCTTTGCAATAATGGCAGCTTATATAACTCTAGTTATATCAAAATTAAATTTTTAAAGCAAGATTCAACTCAAATAATATAAAATACTCTTGGAATTCTAAAATAAATAGTGAATCAGAGTTTCTTTCTAACAGTAAAAAATAGCGTAATCCAAGCATATTCTAAATCTGATTTTACCATCCTATTCTACCGTGTCATATTAATTCGAAAAAGGTAGCCAGGAACAGTAATTCAACCGGAGGAAGATATTTCTTCCCACTTACTATTTGTTTTAAAGTTGAAATTAATGGAAAAATAAAATAACTTTCAGATTTTTCGAGTAAAACTAACAAGCTAGCGTAAAATAACAGGCGGAACAGAATACACAGTGGCAAAAGTGATTCATTAAGCCCTAGCCACAACATGCAAGCTGATAGGAAACACAGATCCCCACTACAAATACACACCAGCATCCATACTTGAAAATAAAGATTACAAGCTCTACTGGGACATCAGCATCTATACAAATAAAATAGTCTTCGCCACTAGACCCGATATTATCTTCCAACACAAAAAAGGAAACATCACCTATCTAATTAATATAGCTGTCCCCACTATACAAATATCCAAACGAAACACATAGAAAAAATCTCCAAATATACAGACCTTGCAACAGAAATAGAAAGGCTATGGAAACAAGAAAAAAACATCATCGTTCCCCTCATCATATCACTCACAAGCTTCACACCAACAACACTCACACCTCACGTAGTACAATTAGGACTCAATACATATATAAAAACATTCAGAACTCAATTATTGACCTTACTGTATCACCTCGGTTAAGACTCGTCCCCTTACTACAGTTATTATTCGAAAAATGTCTTCGAAAACAACAAATTTTGACTTTACTGGAACTACAGTATAATGTCAGATAAGGTCATTTAATGCAATAGATCAAACATAACTCTAACGGACAAGGATGCATCAATCACATGCCTTATCGACATAGGTATCACGAATTGCCATAATCTGCAAAGTACGTGGAATGAGAAAATAGAAAAATATGAAGAAATTAAAAAAATATTTTAGCAAAATGAGGTTTACATCGTACCTATCATTATATCAACCACTGGTCTAATCCCAAGAAAACTGCATGAAAGTCTTCCCCCTTGCTTATACATTCAACTCCAAAAATCGGTCATACTATACACTGAAGCAATAGTTAGGAGACACTTTAATATGGAATAGTTCAGGAACTGCAGGAAT
The DNA here is from genome assembly GCA_019049505.1 of Pachyrhynchus sulphureomaculatus. Classification (NCBI taxonomy): domain Eukaryota; kingdom Metazoa; phylum Arthropoda; class Insecta; order Coleoptera; family Curculionidae; genus Pachyrhynchus; species Pachyrhynchus sulphureomaculatus. Next base: position 29,707,425 of record CM032451.1, read on the forward strand.
TTGTTTTATTCCTTTCTGATCCCTCTGGCTAAACAGGCGACTTAAAGGAATAATAATCTTTATTGTTATTATTATATGACCTAATGCAGAGGTGGCCAACTTGATTAGACTTAAGATCTACTGTTTACTGACTAGACTCTGTGCGATCTACCAATTACATAATCAGTATTTCTTCATAAACTTTAACATCGAATCAGATAATAAATATATATATATATATATATATATATATATATATATATATATATATATATATATATATATATATATATATATACTATTCTATACTTATATGAAATTTTAACTAGGTAAATGAAACAGTATACAAGTAGTATTTTTTATTTTATTGAGCGGAAAAACACAACAGAATTGAAGATTATTCTTAGTAACTACTTATATTAGTTAGTATGAGCATTGCGTCTGCGTCTCTTTCGCTAGATTAGCAAAGTCTGGTTTGTAGTTAGAAATTGCCAACCTTCAAGAATCCAATGTATGAGCGTTTGTCAAGCGAGAACGGTGTTTGCTTTTTGTTTGTTTTAGGTACGAAAATGCTGATTCACATAAATATGTTGAATCAAAACACAAATGCAGTTGTTCAACACATTTTTTCAAATTTGGATATTTCTCGTTCAATTAGTCAGCGAAGTTAGAGGAAACTTACTTACAGATTTTGGAAATAATCTTCTTTTAAGCCTTGATAAAGTGGGATGAAGTTAGGCCACGCAGATCAATGTCATTTCAGGTTTAATTAAAGATATCCATTGACTGACATATTGTGGTTATAATTAAAAAATGTATAGAAGGTGTAGGCAAGTAGAACATAGGCGAGTCTGATAGTTCATGAAGGAACATGAAACTTTATTTGTCATAATATCTCAGAGCAATCTATAAGGGATCAACATACATACCTTAATTAAAAATTGAACTAATATATTCTTTATACGATTAAATAACGACCTTATTTAAAAAAAGGCAAAAGGCGACTCTGCTTTAGTCGTCTAGGAGGGTATACCCCATCTCCCCTAAATGCAAAAAATTTAACAAACATTCATTAATTATTTTCCATTTGAGTAATATATTCATCAAAACTGAGATCCCGTACAACTACACCAAATTTTGATCTCACGAAGCGAAGCATGTTTTAGTGTTTGAATATCTGTAAAATCACCCGAATTTCTTAGCATATACTCGACCATTCTCTTTACATTACCGCTGGTACTATTAATATGTAAGGAAACAAAAGCATGGGGTCAAAAATGTCTCCAAGACCTTTAAAAGTGTCACAACTCTTAATTGGTATACCTCCTAGATGATAATTAAAGTTAATGGGTTCTAATTTATTTGTAAATGGTCTAGTGAAGCAGTTGTTGAGATTTAGAGTTAACTCGTTGGTACTGCGCTAATTATCCAGAACATTAAGATTACTTTGAACAAAATAACAAATATCCTGAATTTCTTTGAATATTTTTTAGATCGTCAGCAAATAGCAAAACAATATTAGACATATTATTACTTCTATCACTGACAAATATTGAAAATAATAGAGGAGCAAGGTTACTACTCTAAGGAACACTGTTAGGCTTTAAATTTAACAGATTTATGACCACAGATTTTAACATATTATAAGCGATCCCTCAAATATGAATCAAAAAATGTTATCAGATTGTCAGTAAACCCTATCTGAGGTAACTCTTGCAACAAAACAGAATGATTTACATTGTTTAACATTGTCCAAGGCCAGCCCAACGTATGGGCTAAGGCAGGTAAGTTACTAACTATACTGCCATTACTAAAAATCGTGCTGTTTAGGGGAGATCAGCAATTTAATTTGATTAAATATACAATTATATATCAACATTTTAAAAACCTCCGCAAATGCAGACCATAATGACACAAGCCTATAACTAAACATGTCACTTGGATCTCCTTTTTTAAATACTGGGGCAATCCGTGTCTCTTTTCATAGTTGCGGAAGTTAAAAAGTAAGTATGATTTCTTAAGCAAGGTACAGTTCTTGTCAACTTTTTTTCGACCTTAACGCCCTCATAATAAGTTCCTATGGTACTCATTTAAAAGTGACAGAAGAACTGTTATTGCCAGATTAATGTGGATAGGTCAGATTCGTTGAAGTCACGTACACGGTACCGAAAAAAGTGGCCAATATATTTACAGGAGCCGAGTACTGATATTATAGCCCCTAAATATTTCAAGTAGGGAATTTGTTGGTTTTTAAAATTAATACAACAAAAAGGTTTTTGGATAAATTGAAATAGATTTTTCAGCCTTAAGTGCGTAATTTTGATAGGCAATATCAATCTTGTATGCTTTCGCTTGATAAGCCTGATTATTTCAAATTTAAACCATACTGGATACGTTTTTTTACGTGATAATAGATTTGAGAAGGAACGCATCAAGTACTTCATATAATATCTCCTAAAACTGTGCATATGATTTATTGACATTATAGAGTATTAGAATAATCCACTTTCAAAATTCTGTCATCAGGGGATGGAAAATATGCTCGTCTAAAATTTTACCCAGATTGGAATGTGTTTGCCAGTAACAGAGACTTTTTCCTAGCGTGAAAAGATAAGGAAATGTTTAAAGAAGGATGGCGATTGTCCTCCTCTACTAGTGGAATAAATTTTCTTGAAAGGCCAAATTAAAATTTGAAAGAACTAAACGAAGCTTATTGGGCATTGTTCCAAATCAAACAATTGAATAAAACTGTTTAATATATCAATTTTTGGATCTTAAACTAGATTTTTTATAGGTTGAGACCATTAAAGTCACCCCAAAATCAATACATTGCTATTGTAACACGTAGGCTGAAAAGTTTTTGATCTAGCTGCTTAAAACAATTTTTTTTTACAAAATTCGACTTTACTCATCAACATACTCTCTATACTTTTCTTCTAGAAGGATTTGTCTTCGCCTTCAAAATAGGCCTCCGTTTCGGCGATAACTTCTTCATTGGAGCCAAATCTCTTTCTTGTGAGCATTTATTTGAGGTCTGCGAATAGATAATAGATGCTGGGGGCCAAATCTGTTAATAAGGAAGCAACTCGAACTTCAATTTATGCAATTTTCCCATCGTAACAATTGACTTGTGATACGGTGCATTGTCTTGATGAAAGAGCACTTTTTTCTTGTTCATTTGGGGCCATTTCTTTGCGATTTTTGCTTTTAAATGCATCAATAACTTTATATAATATTCGTTATTGATGGTTTTTCCCTTCTCAGCATTGTCGATGAAAATTATTCCATGCGCATGGTCATCATACAGAGGCCAAAACCTTCCCAGCCGACTGTTGGGTCTTTGGTCACTTCGAGCGGCTTTCACCGGCTGCTGTCCACTCAGCTGACTACCTATTTGAATTCGGTGTGTAGTGGTGGATCCATATTTCATCCATTGTCACATATTCGTATGAAAAAATTCTTTTATTGCGCTTAAACAGGTCCAAACCGCCCCCAGAATCATAAACACGTTGTTTTTGGTTCACTGTGAGCAAACGCGGTACCCATTTCGAACAGAGCTTTCTCATGCCCAAATATTCATGCAAATATGACCGACACGTCCTTTTGATATCTTTAGGGAGTCAGTTGTCTCACGCAATTTCACTTTACGGTCATCCAAAACAATTTTTTTGTTTTTTGTTGATATTTTCCGGTGTAACCACCTCATTTGGGCGTCAAGAGCGTTCAGCATCATTTGTGTCTGTACGACCATGTATAAATTTAGCATACCAGTAAATAATGAGTGATTTTCCAGGGGCAGACTGCTCGTAATACTTATCAAGCCATTGCTTTGCTTGAACGGTATTTTTTCCCAGCAAAAAAATAGTGTTTAATCAACCTACGAGATTCAATTTTTTCCATTGTTTTAAAAATATCGTTATTAGCGTCAATTAGCGTCACTAAAACCACTGTAACTTTTAAACTAATTGTCGAAGTATCATGAAATTTTGACACGTATCGTTTGAAGGTTGGCACTTCCTAAAAATCATATGAATTTTTTGAGAAAGGCGACATCTGTGTGTCAAACCAAAAACTGTTCAGCCTACGTATTATATAACGTGAAGTACTTTATTACATTTAAACAATTTACTTAGTTTTTTGAGCAAGAAATACGAGTAATGTTACATAATGAACCTTACAATCCATTATATCTATCTTAATAACATTGTTGCGAACGGCTAGAATAATAGTCATCCTTGTAGGCTCCAAATGTTTGACTGGTGGTAATTTTGCTTAAAATTTGATTATTACCCCAACTGTAATTCAGAAAAAAAACTCAGATTATAATTGAAAGTATACAAAATTTTGACTTTCACCTCTTTCATCCCCTTCACACTATCGCCCAAAACAATTGGTCTCATTTCACTTAAGAAGTAACGTGCTAAGAGAGTGCAGTACTATAGAAAATCGGATTTTCTATCCGAAACTATATTTTTCGTAATCTAAGAACCTCAAAACGCGAAGAAATCAGTACATCTTTTACAGAAAGGAAATAAAATGAAGCAAAATACTAATTCACATTTCGTTTTTTAACACGTCAAAATAAAAAAGTATTTATATCGGGTCTTCCATTAAGGACTTGACAACTTTTTTTTGAAATGAAACGCAACCCATTTGACACATTTCGAAAATTTTACTATCGGCTTGAAGTACAATCAAAACATTTATGTATGGAATTCGACTTCATTCATATGTCCACCACGGGCACGTTTGCAGCGGTCGATTCGTTGAACCCAATTTTCGATGACTCGGCCCACACATTTCGACGGAAACGGCCGCTATCTCTCTTTCAATATTGGCTCTGAGCTCCTCTAACGACGCAGGCTTGTTAGCATAGACCAATGATTTAACGTACCCCCATAGAAAGAAGTCTAGAGGTGTTAAATCACACTATCTAGGCGGCCATTCGACGGGACCATTTCTCGATATAACACGTTCACCGAATTTAGATTGCAGTAAGTCGATTGTTACACTCGCTGTGTGGCTTGTGGCGCCGTCTTGTTGAAACCATATATCATTAATGTCTAGCCCATGCAATTGATCAAAGAAATAACGTTGGAACATGCCTCTGTAGAGATCTCCATTGACTGTAACGTGGCGGTTATTTTCATCAACGAAAAAGAACGGCCCAATGACACCACCGGCATGAAAACCGCACCAAACAGTAATTTTTTGTGGATGAAGGGATGTTTCTTCAAGCACATGAGGGTTTTCACCTGACCAATAACCCATATTCTGTTTGTTGACGAAGCTGTTTATCCAAAAATGCGCTTTATCACTAAAGATGATTTTGCGATGAAATTGGTCATCTTCTTCCAACATTTCTAGAGCCCAATTCGAGAACGTACGTCGCTTCATATGATCGAGTGGCTTTAGTTCTTGAGTTAACTTTAACTTATAAGGGTACAGGCCAAGATCCTTTCGCAAAATTCGCCATAGTGTGGTCCGAGCGATGCCCAATTCTTGAGAACGCCGTGAAATCGACTGTTTTGGTTCGTTTGAGATGGACGCTTGAACGGCAGCAATATTCGGGCCACTTCGACCAACCCGTTGTCTCACTGGCACGGGAACATCCAGCAGCGAATATGTTAACTCAAATTTTTTCACTAGACTATGAATTGCTTGTCTACTGGGACGAGAATTACGACCAAAAATTGGCGTTAACGCTCTTAAAGTTGCAGTCACCGACTCCAAATTTTGGTAGTAAATTTTAATTATTTGTAAACGCTGTTCGTTCGTGTACTTGACCATGATGAAAATGTGACTTTACTGAATATTTTGATGTTGACAGTTCGGTGATTGGCTTAAGGGTGCGTTCACAGTGAAATTTCAAAGTTGTCAAGTCCCAAATGGAAGACCCTTTATTAAGTAGACAAAGTAATTTTGAAAATACTACCACAATTATAATCGTTAATAAAGTTCACCATAACATCGTTTCGTTTTTAAGATTTGCAAAATCTTTCTAACATTAAAAATTCTTATTTTAAAATCATATTAGAAACGTATACTTTAAAGAATTGGACGATATCCTATATTTTCAATTTTTGTCTCCACATTATAGCTCTAGATATTGTTTTGAATCTAAAAATACTAAACAGGACAAGGTTCTTTATAAAGTTTGTGACGGTCAAGTGGAGTAATATAAATAGATGCTTTATCCTACCCTACCTGCCATTGGTATTTATGTTTTATTTATTGATGGCATTTACAGGTTAGTTTATTATGTAATTATCCTTGCTTTATCTGACTAAATAACATAGAATGTCCCTGAACCTTCCTACAAATCTATAAATAGGGCTCAGTCGGCAAGGGCGATAAGCTATTGACCTGTTTTCTTAGGATCCTGTAAATAATTTCATAATAATATGTATAATACATTAAGCATATTAAAGTAAATTTGTTTAGTATAACGTAACGGAAAGTTGAGAAATAGTACTACTCACCATATGAAATAACCGATCAAGTGCAAGTTGGACTTGCGCAATTGGTGTTTTGTATGTTTATGTATGTATGTATGTTAAAATAAAAAATTTTGTTACGGGTTATAAAATGGTCAATGACTTCACAAAACACTAAAAACTGATGACTAGAGACCAGATAATATGCATTTGCATATTTTCATATGCATTTGCATATTTAGACCATTCTCACCGATTATTGCATATTTTACCCAAAATCTAATAATGATGCATATTTTCCCTATATTTACAATATTTCTCGGTATTACTAGGCAATTGAATTGCTCAGGGTATTGTTAATGTCGCCGTCTGGAACCGATTCTTATCGCCGGGATATTATCTGCAATAGTCTAAACATTGATTGGGTAAAAGTGCCAAGGGAATACCAAAATTACGACGGTATTTTCTTCCTTTGTTTCTTGGTCGGGATATTAAGTGATAAGTTTCTAAGAATATTTGTTTGAGCGTGGATTAAATAAACAATTTTCTCGAAGACGAATTTTTATTTTAAAACAAGATATATAATATTATTGTTGACGCGCTTGCATCAGTGTAGTCTTTTTGCAATTTTAACGTGTTGCGTTAAAGTTTAACGTGTACCATGCCACCCGCAAAAAAAAGTGCCCCTTCGTGGGTAGCAGATTATCCTGGAACATCTACATGTTTTATATTGTCGAGTTTGAGAGAAAAATGTTTCGTGCACAAAAAAGTTTCAACATTTTGTGCAATAACCCAGGCTTTGAACCTTTGTGTCAAATTGATAGTTTTATTAATGGGACGGGTGAACTTTTGCCAGAAACAATAAGTGCTAACATAGCACCCAAATTCAAATACTGCCCAGTTACCTCAGTGGATGTGGAACGGTCTTTTTCCACTTATAAAAATATTTTAAGTGATCGAAGACACAATCTTACTACCCAACATTTGGAACAATACCTTATTGTTTATGAGTACAAGAAAAAATTTTAAAAAATGTTAAATAATTGTTAATTAAATTTAAAACATCGTCGATAACTTGTTTATTTTATACTGATTTTGAAATAAAAAACTAAAAATTACTACTTTTATTATTATTTAATATTGTATATTTTGAACCTTTTCATGCATATTTTAAGCATTTTTCATGCATATTTGCATGCATATTTCAAGATTTTTATGTTGCATATAATCCGGTCTCTACTGATGACCTTGAAATTTTGGTTTTTTATGGTATATACCAGCTAAATTATTACAGGTAATGCACTCGTGATAATTTTCGTCCAATTTACACCCTGAGGAGAATATTCCAGAATTTTTTCAAAATTTTTTGATCAGTTCTTTTCGGGGGGGACAGCGATTTTTTTCGCAAATTTTTAAAAATAATACAAAGAAAAGTGTGCCCAAGTATTACATTATATATATTTTTCAACTTGTGTTTTTACAAGCTATTTGATATCCCACTCGATGACCTGGCAAATTTTTTTTTCATCTCGGATATCACCCCCAAAACTAACCGCTCAAGTCAAAATTTGACTTTCAAAACTAAATGGGTCTAATGAGGGCATCAATTCCTATATTATTGCCAAATTTCAACTTTCTATTTCAAATAGTTGCGGAGAAAATCGGGTGCGACAGACGGGCAGACAGACGGACGGACAGACGGATAGACAGACGGACAGACACCGAAGTAATCTTATAAGTGTTCCGTATGAAATAGTGAAAATAACCCTTGAAGGCCTCTCACATTTTCAGTTCTGTCTGTCTTATCATTTGATAATATGAAATATCGATTTGTAATATGGCACACGTACATGTATTATTTCATGTAACAATGAAATCTGTAGTTTTTCAGCGATACCGCTTCAGAGGAAGTGAACGGGATTGAGGTCATTACATAGTATTTGGTTTGGTTGGAATAATTATTAGAAGTAGTAATAAAACATACAAAGGGTTAACGCGGTGAGGAACGAGGTTAGAGGGACAGGAGTTAGAAGAGTGGCTTGGCATGTATGGTGTTATACATCCTTTTTTATTCTTCTCAATTTTAAAAGAAGAAGCGGATGATAGGTGAGAATGTTAAATATTGTATAGTTCCAACAGTAATATGAGAATTTTTCCAGGTTTTTAGTTGAGCCCAAAGTTTAAACATCACAATTTACAGTTAAATATATAAGGGGCTAAAGAGGGGAGGATGGGGGACGTATTTATTGTCTCTTTAGAATTCGGAGAATCTCAACGCTACGTTATTAATGTTCCGTACGGTACACTTATAAGATGACTTCGGTGTCTGTCTGTCTGTCACACACCCGTTTTTCTCCGAAACTATTTGTCATAGAAAGTTGAAATTTGGTAATAATATTTGAGTTGGCGGCCTCATCAGAACCATGTAGTTTTTAAAGTTTTGAGGGGTGAAATCGAAAGCGAAAAAAAAATTTTTACTAGGTCATCGAGTGTGGTGTCAAATTAAAACTTGTGAAAACATATATATATATATATATATATATATATATATATATATATATATATATATATATATATATATATAATGTAATACTTCACACTTTTCTTTGTACTATTTTTAAAAAAAACGAAGAATCGCTGTCCCCCCGTTATCTCGAAAAGTACCAATTAAAAAATTTTGAAAAAATTCTGGAATATTCTCCACAGGGTGTAAATACTATATTTCTCGGTTCAGTGATACCAATCAGTTTTTTTTGCCATCTGCTTCATTAATTAGCTCAAATTTACTGTTC
>CM032451.1:29721632-29731632 GCA_019049505.1 Pachyrhynchus sulphureomaculatus
TGCAATGTGTGATTGTTATTTATCTTCAGCAGTTTATACACTGTATAAACAGCTGGATACTACGATCTATGTACAGGGTGGTCCAAATTGGACACTTTTAAAGGTAAACCCCTTTATCTAAAAGAAATAGACGAAAATTGATGTCGGTGTCTGAGCTCAATTTTTATAATAAACTCAATGATGAAAATCGCATAACGATATCTAGTACCATTTCAGATATACAGGGTGTTTTCCAAAAATCTATATTTTGTGAAAATGTTTGTAATTCTTTTCCTACTGAAAATTTTTGATTTCTGTAAAAACATTCTCAAAGTACTTTTTCACGTGGATTTCAACAGTGTAAGATACATGTTTTTACAACTAATATTTTTTAAATGGGATGGTATATTTTTCCTTATCTGAACAGCTTTAAATTATCATTCTAGAAATATGGCACTTTATATTTTGCTTAAATCTATTTTAAAACATAAAGGTTTTCAGCCTTTACGCGAGTGTTAAATACACATTTTGTGAAGTAGGCTTTGGACGGAGGGGCAATATCGTCAAGTCGTAAAAAAAATTCCCAGAAGTAACTCTAACTCTAAGAGTCATAACTACAATGAAATTTACTAAATGCTATAGTACCTTAAACTATGTAGAAAATAAAACAAAACAACAATAGAACAATTTATTCCGAGTAGAGCAAACTAAAACAAAACAATTTTCTATAAGAGATGTTCTAAATGTCTACCAGTTTCATTTACACATAGGCGGCACCTTTTCTGGACACTTATTATTATTAGTCAAGAGGAGTGGAGCTGCAAAAGTTTGTATCACTGCGACTTCTAACTCTTGCCTAGTATCTGTCGGCAATTTAAAAATTAGGTCTTTCAATTTTCCCCAGAAATAGAAGTCCATGAGTATTAAATCCGGTGACATTGCCTGCCAACGGTTCGGACCTTGGTTGGCTATCCAGTTATTGTCGAAATTGGCCGATAAAAAATTACTGATAACTGCAGCGTTATGAGGGGGTGCCCCGCCGTGTTGAAAAAATATATTTCTAGGGTCCATTTACGGCAGTTCATCAAGAAGGGGTTCTGTTTGCTGCCTTAAAATTTCTAAATATCTCTGAGAGGTGAGTGTTCCTTCGTAAATAAATGGACCTATAACCCTGCCTCTAAAAATTCCTGCCCACACATTAAATCCAAATCTGCCTTGATTTCTTTGCTCCACAACTAAATGAGGATTTTCTTGTGCCCACGTATAAGAATTGTAACGGTAAAAAAATAGCTACATTGCTTACATAAGCTTCGTCTGTCCAAATGCAATATAATGAAAAATTCGGGGCAGGGTTACAATTATCCAGAAATCATTGGCAAAAATCCATACGCCGTTGAAAATGTCCGTCTCTAAGGTGATGAACTTTTCTTGTCCTATATGGCCTGCATTTGTGCTTCTTCAAAGTACGACTTACGTTAGTTCTTGGTAGTCCAGTGGATTCTTTTAACTATCGGGTTGTAGTGTTGGGATTATTTCCGATAGTTCCTAAAACTACTATTTCTCCTTATTTGATGCATAATTTTTGGGTCGTTTCTTTTCAAACTGGCCACTATTAACTAGGTTATGTCGCAATCGAGCGAATATATCCTTGAAGGGTTGACGCCTCTCTGGATACCGTTCGTGGTACAAATTACTTGCCTCTTCCGAATTTTCTCCGGTTTGTTTGAAACATACGATCATATCCCATTTTTAGTAATTTTCAAACTTCGTTGCGATTTATTTGACAATTAATTAACTGATCCTGAAGTAAAATTTGACAACTACGTGTAAACAATTGAATTAAACCATATGGCCGCTCCGTCCAAAGCCTACTTCACAAAATGTGCATTTAAAACTCGCGTAAAAACTGAAAACCTTTATATTTTAAAGTAGATTTAAGCAAAATATAAAGTGTGCTATATTTTTAGAATGGTAATTTAAAGCTCTATTCGGATAAGGAAAAATATACAGGGTATCCCATTTAAAAAATATGTTTTTGCGTTAATAACTATTGAAATATTAGTTTTAAAAAAATGTAACTTCCACTGTTGAAATCCACGTGCTTTGAGAATGTTTTTACAGAAATCAAAACATTTCAATAGAAAAAGAATTACAAAGATTTTTCCAAAATGCAGATTTTTGAAAAACATCCTATATATCTGAAATGGTACTAGATATCGATATGCGGTTTTCACCATTGAGTTTATCATAAAAATTGAGCCTCAGACACTGACATCCGTTTGCCTTTAGATAAAGGGGTTTACCTTTAAAAGGGCCCAATTTGGACCAACCTGTAAATGGTACTATAGCGTAGAAATTAGAAGTCGCGTCGAAAAGGTCAGGGTAGCATTCCTTCAAATGAGGACCTTATTCACTTTGACAGATCTGAGTCTGCAACTGAAAGTCAGAATGTTGCGCTGTTATGTCTCCTCTGTTCTACTTTACGGAGTCGAATTGTGTGAGCAGAATAAGTGCCTTCGAAATGTGGCTGTAACGACGTATCCTGAAAATTCCCTGTATACAACTTGTAACTAATATCGAGGTGTTCAGGAGAATGGGAAAGGATCTGTAACTGACCTGAACGCTGAAAAATCGCACATTGGAATACCTTGGACACGTCATGAGGCACGACCGGTATAGATTGTTGTAAGTGACACTTCAAGGTAAGCTTGAAGCCAACAGATGTCCAAGCAGAAGACGTCACTCCTGGATGAAAAACCTACTAGAGTGGTTCGGTCTCAGTTCGATATAGCTTTTTCATATTGCTGCTAATAAAGTTAGAATAGCTCTGTTAATCGCTAATGTCCGGAACGGATGAAGCACTGTTAAAAAAAGAAGATAAACTGCTGAACAAAAATATGATATACTGAGTTTTTATTTTTAACTGGTTGTACTAGGGCTCCGCTTGTAATTATATGTGCCACATTTTTCTGTTTTATATGTCTTATTTTATCTTGTTCCTAAATGGCTGAAATTTATTTGTAACACTCTACAATACGTCTGATAAAGAAAGACAGTAAGGTATTTTATTTTCTTTTTTAATCATTAAATGAAGGAGTTAGTAGTATATGAGAACAACCAAATAATAACTCAAACGAATGAATTAAGAATGAATATAGAGAAATTCTACAAGGACCTTTATGAGAGTAAAGTTAACCCCCATCACCAGACAAAAACGAGTCAGTTCGAATACGAGTTATGAATGAAGAATCTGAAGATATTCCCAACATCACCAAATACGAAATACAAGATTCTTTAAATAAAATGGCAGGAGGAAAAGCAACAGGTGAAGACGGCGTACTTGTCGAAATATTGCAACTGGACGGGGAGCCAATATTACGAATGCTAGCTATATTGTATAATAAGTGTCTCGATATGTGCGATGTATCTCGAGACTGAGATAATGCTGTGGTTGCTCTTCAAAAAAGGAGATAGGTCTAAATTAACCAACTATAGACCAATCAGCCTACTATCCGTAATGTACAACTTATTTATGAAAATAATAACTGCGAGACTCACAAAGAAATTAGACGCTTACCAACCTAGAGAACAAGCTGGATTTAGAAAATGCTTTAGTACATTGGACCACCTTCAAGTATTAAGAACCTTAATAGAAAAGTCAAACGAGTATAATTTTAAGATTTGGATGGCCTTTGTGGATTACGAGAAAGCGTTTGACTCCCTTCAAATCTGGGCAACATTAAATAGTCTACGTAACTGTAGAATTGACAGCAGATACTCGCAGATTATTCAAAATATATATAAGAATGCAACATTTTAGATAGTATTGAAAGAAAACACCAAAAAGATAGAAATGAAAAGAGGGGTATGTCAAGGGGTCACCATCTCGCCGAAATTGTTTACGTTGGCGCTAGAAGGACAAGTAAGGATATAAATATAGGAGGAGAGCAACTTAATCATTTGCCATTCGCGGATGATATTGTGTTTATATCTAACAACAAAGAAGAATTGGAAGGAATGCTGAACGAATATCGCCAAAACCATATTCATGACAAATGACGCCGCACGTAGGCGAACACTTATATAGCTAGGGTGTTCTTAGTTTGTCGTATTAAAGTCTTTCTGATTTTGTGAATCCATAAATATTGTTTTCGACCTCGTTATGGTCGCTTTCCGATCTTTCCTTGAAGTATAAGTGTTAATAAGAAGTATCCACTCAATATACGTCCGAAATTCGTCACCTTAAGTTCTTTTATAACATAACATTTATTAATTCTCCTTCTACACCGACTCTTCGTAAACTTCATAATTTTGATATGTGAGCAGTCCAGAGAATACGTGGTTGGGTCCACACAGTTTTAGGTTTAAGCCCCATGTAATAGAATTAGCGATACACGGCATTCTATCACGGGTAATCAGGTGTCCAGTGGCAGATTTTTTTACGAAGTAGATTGTTAAATTTTAGAAAAGACTATTATTGCATAGATAATTCTCTCCTTCCTTTCCTGATCACAGTTCCCCCATTGGTTTAGCAAAGACCTTAATTATCACTACTTATTTAGTAATATTACTACATGGTTCGGATTATCTACCGGATTTACTTGACTGATTTGGAATTGGCCTAAGGTTTTCCATGTTATTAGCCAGAATTGCGTTATACATCGCATAAAGAATACTATTTATGACTGAAATATTTTCTCAATCAAGAAATTAAACAGAACGGGTCATAGAATGCCTCTTGCTGAGCTTTCAATATAATGTAGATCTCTGCTGGTATTAATGCTGATTGAACTGATTCTATTGATTTTTTCATCAGTTCTAATTTTTTGAACTGAACTGAAATAGTGGTTCATGTATGACATTGTCAAAAGCTTTCGGTAGTCCGTAGTGAAGATACATACATCTTGTATTTTGTCGTAGCATTTCTATATCAATAATTCTACGAAAAGAATAGCTTTCCTAGTGAAAGCTCAAAATTTTTAAATGAATTATTCGAATGCACGCCCAATCAGGTTTATACTACTTAACATGTGCAAGCCCGAAAATATTAACTGATAATTAAGAGACAATTTTTATGGGAAATCATTTTTTCATTTAGTGTCTAAAACATATACCCAGAGTTTTGTTAAAGTTGCCCACTATCATTTTTCTCTCAGACACTTCATTAGATTAGATACTTATTATCAATATTATTGTATTTACATACATATTTCATATGGTTTTAAACAGATAAAATAATCAATTTTTTTATTTGTTTAATGTTGCAGAACCTGATTGAGTCGCTTAATAAAATAATGTAGGACATGTATATGCTTTTGGATTTTGATTAACACTTATTCAAACTCGTGAATAAGGGATAAGGGACCTCAGGGAATTGACATCCTTGTACAGAACAGTATTTCTGTCATTTATCATCTTGAGATGGATATCAGCTGACCTAGCTTGTTAATAAAACCGAATCAACATTGTTGTTTTTTTTTTGTGGTAACTATTCTTAACATGCCAGTTTTATCTATATTTTATTTTGCGTAAAATAATGACAAATTAGTACTGTTTCCGCATCCTTCCCCTCCATGAAACCTGAAAAGGATGTATAACATGATGTATTAGAAGCCAACTCCCTTAAGCTACTTTCTTTCCGCACACCCCTCATATGTTTAAATACAAATAGTTAAATACATTTAAAATTAACTTGTTTCGTGTACAAGAACAGGGAAAAGATCAGGTAATTCTGAGATTTTTTTTTTCATATCCCAATCCCCCTTACCTATTATGTTCTGTACCACATAAGTCGAATTTATTATATTATAGTCGGAAAATCATGTTATTTTTTCGTTATTCTAATAGTATATAGATAGTACCGGGATGTGATAACTGAGTGAAAGCCAAAAAAATATACTGAATTATATTTGCGACAGGCATAACGATTAAATAAGTTTACCAATTTTTGGGGATCGTTCATGTGTTTATGTATGTGGATCAACCTAACTATTAGATGGATTTCGTTCAAATTTAATTACTAGCATATTTTTAAGTGTACTCCGTGTTCCGTTACACTTATATGATCACTTCGGTGCCTGTCTCTCTGTCTGTCTGTCCGTCTGTCACACTCGATTTTTTCCGAAACTATCTGACATAGAAAGTTGAAATTTGGTACTAATATAGAAATTGATGGCCTCATCAGAGTCGCGTAGTTTTGAAAGTCAAATTTTGACTCTGTTTTGGGGGTGAAATCGGGAGTGAACAAAAATTTTTTTACTAGGTCATCGAGAGGGGTGTCAAATGAAAGCTTGTAAAAACACGAGTTCAAAAATATATATAATGTAATACTTGTGCACACTTTTCTTTGTATTAGTTTGAAAAAATCGCGAAAAATCGCTGCCCCCCCTCTATCTCGAAAAGTACTGATCCAAAAATTTTGAAAAAATTCTGGAATATTCTCCACGGGATGTGGATTGAACGAAAATTATCACGAGTGTGTATATATGGTATACAAAAAAAAAACAAAAATTTCAAGGTTATCAGTTTTTAGTAAAAGATCGGAAACAAACTTTGTTGAAAACTCATTTGGGGTGTGTTATGTGAATGATCGATCATGTTATACCTCCGTACCAAAAATTTTTATGTCAGAAACAATCAACGTACGGAACACTAATTGCGCAAGTTCAACTTGCACTTGACCGCATATTTAAAATTATCTCCATACCCTAAAAATAAAGACTGTTTGTTGTCGGAAAATAATAAAAAATGAGACTTTCTTCAACTTTTCTAGAATGATTCTATACATTTACATATTTAATAATACCAAGTTTCTTAATTTATAAGGAGTGTGAATTAATTTTGAGGAATTTCTAATAGAGGGCATAACTTGTATTATAGCGCATCGGGCATACTGTTGCTATATTCATGGTGACACATCATCATTAGATACCGAAGTGTGAACAACATTGTTTTTTTTTTGAGCATTATATATGTCGAATTACGTGCCAACAAAACACCAGAAAAGCGCTGCTGAAAGTCATCGGTTGCTGACACCTATAGTAATTATATTCCATCGATAAAAACATGTGCGCACTGGTTTCAATGCTTTAAAAGTGGTGATTTTGACACGGAAGACAAAGAACGTCCAGGCCAGCCGAAAGAGTTTAAAGATGAATAATTGGAGGAATTACTCTATGAAAACCCGTGCCAAATGGAAATTGCACTTGCGGAATTATTAGGAGTTGATCGCACAACCATTTCCAAGTGCTTACATGCACTGGGAATGATTCAAAACGAGGAAGTTGGGTGCCGTACGAATTGAAACCTAAAGACGGTGAAAAGCGATTTTTCACCTTTAAACCACTGCTTCAAAGGCACAATCGGAAAGGTTTTTTTGCATCGTATCGTAACTGGTCATGAAAAACAGATACGCTACGATAATCCAAAGTGCAAAAAATCATGGGTGAAGCCCTATGAGCCATCCACAACCTCGCTCAAGCCGAGTATTCATGGTTTTAAGTTTATGCTGTGTATCTGGTGGGATTAACTTGGCGAAGTATATTATGAGCTGCTCCAACCCAACGAAACTCTCACTGGGGAATGTTACAGACAACAATTGATGCAATTGTGCCGAGCGTTGAAGCAAAAACGACAAAGTGATTTATCAACCTGAAAACGCTTGGCCAGATGCTGCAAAACTCGTCAAGGAAAAGCTAGAAGTGCTTGAATGGGATGTCATACCTCACCTGCCGTTCTCACCAGACATTGCTCCTTCTGATTATCACTTGTTTTGACCGATGACGCACGGGCTGTCTGAACAGTGCTTCCATTCTTAGGAGGATACCAACAAATGGATCGATTTGTGGATAGCCTCACAATATGAATCGTTCAACGTGGTATTCATATGCTGACACAAAGATGGGAGAAAGTAGTGGCTAGCGAAGGACGATACTTTGAATATTTAATTTGTAACCATTTTTTACAATAAAGCGATATTTTTACCGAAAAATCCCTCAAAATTAATGCATACACCCAATAATTGCAATCAGGAAGCATTTTAAGCACTATAGTTTAAGATCTTACTATATCTAAAAAAAATAAATCGTAGAATTTTCACTTAGTTAATCACAGTAGTGGTGTAAAAGTTTTTACCTATTAGAGGAGCTTCTTTCTGTAGGTGAGGAAATGATGGACCCAAAGGGTCGTTTGATGAAAAGGAAAAACATTAATTAGCTGTAACCAACTGGTGTGACTTAAAGGGGATGTTCTTCTTTCTGCCTATAATAAAATAGGTATATTGTCATACATAATGTAAACAGATAGACTGCTATGTGGAGAATAGATTCTGACCAGGTCAAAAAGAGAATCACAATCCATATTAAGGTGTCCAAAAAAAAATCCAAAGTTGAAAATTGATTTTGGCCTCTAAATTGTGGCGTGTCCTGCACTTATACCAATCCACTTCCACAAAAAATAATATAAAAAAAATATTGGTTGATAGCGGATTAGCGATTTATATTCGCCTTGTACTGTATAGTGGGTTGCCTATCCACCTGTTGACCTAGCTTCTCCACAGTCCTGTTGGAAGGGAATTTGCTTACAGTTCGAATGTTTCTGTTTTAGTGTACGGGCAAGACTGAAAGAAATGAAAGAGGAATGTGTTATTTTAAACAAGTTAAAGCATTACAGGCAAAGTATTTATAAAATATTGCTAACAATTTCACTCTTAGTAATATAATAATAGAAATAAAAATGCAGTTGATTTTGGTCTTTAAACTCGCGTTAGTAAAGCTTTTAATTAATGTTGCGCCTCTCTCTGCCTCTCTCTGCCTTCTTTCCAACCTTATCTCTAAAATTGCAAGTTTGTTACCTTGCCCTAGCATGCAACTTCTTCGTATTTGGGTCTTTTATCATTCTCGGTCCTCTTTAGTTTCCAGGAGTTAAGAGTAATTAAGATCGAAAGAATCATTTAATGAGACTTGAAATCCTCCCATGTGAATCTCACGTGGCTACCTTCACGATGCTCATGTCCTTTCCGAACGTTACCCTTTGCTAACATCTAGATTTATTCTAAATTTTATATAATTTCTCAATGACACTCTCAAATTTTTTGAGCTTACTACCACGCTCATATATATTGAAAGGATGATCAATCATTTTAGTCTCGAATTGTTATCTTGCCTATGTTGCATGGGTACAGAAAGAAAAAATCTAAATATTTCTGTCTATTTGACGGTAGTTTGCACTCCATCTTCAATTCCTATTAGCCACTGAATTGTCTTCGGTTTTCATCTAATCTTCAGTAGCACTGATATTTGATACAGCTTATAAATACAGGACTTGTATTCCATTATATTGTTTTAGGTAAGTTTGTTTTACTTACTTTGATATTTTGATACTACTTATTTTGATGTATACTTGTAACATTAATTTTTTCCTAGATTTTAAGGTCATGTTACGATACTGTTTTTCTCTCTATAATTTATATTTTATTACATTTTTATATTTATTGCAGTGATTTCAATTTTTGAGCAGTGTAGCTTAAAATAGTGCTTTAAATTTTTGAGCAGTTTAATTTAAGCCGGCAGTGTGTAACGCGTGTTGCCGACTTGACTTATTTAGTTTGCATTAATTTTTCGCCCGGAAGTGAGCCATTTTAAAGACGTCACTTTAAGGAAGGGACAAAGATATTTAAGCGGCCAGATGGAATTTTCAATTGCTTTTTTCCACCAAGAAGCAATAGTGGCTTTTTCCACCATGAAGCAGTAACGGCTTTGTTCTGCTAGTAGGTCGTAATGGCCTTCTTCTCCAGCACACCAGAGTGTTTTTTTAGTGATGTAGTAGTGCAGTAACGGTTTCTAGCTCTCAAGTTTAAGGCCTTTTTTCCTTTCTTGAAATATCCTGCTAATCCTCAAGCATTTCGGGTTAGGAAGTGTTTAGCAACCCAAATGAAACTAGGATGGTAATGGTTGAGACAATATTTTTATAAGGATCTCACTAGGAGAGGCCGAGTAACTTCCTCACAACCAGCGTTGTGAAA
>CM032451.1:29736632-29901632 GCA_019049505.1 Pachyrhynchus sulphureomaculatus
TACTTAGGTATACAAACCACCAAGAAAATACAGTAAAATTGAAATATTTTATTGCAAGTAATACTAACAATAGTTAGTTCATGTTAGGATTTTGCAATTTTTGACACGATGGCATTACAGAATAGTTATCAACACTGCGACAAACACTTTATTTTCGCATCTGACACACGTTTCTTTAACCACGTGAGCATCATCACACGTGGCGACTGACCGTCGACTTACTAATCCCTCCTGATGATGCTAACATAAATAGTGTAACACGTGTCGAGTGAAAAAATAAAGTGTTTGGTGCAGTGGTGATAAATGTTGTGTAGTGCTAATTTCGTGCGGTGAATGAAAAGAAAGTTTATAGTAGATGAAAACTAACTTAACCCTACTTTTAGTTTATTTTATTACAACTTTGCCCTAGTGTGTCCTTGGCCCTAATACTGCGCATGTGTGAAATAACTATAGGGACAAAAGGATGTGAAAATTAAACGTTGCAAAATCTCTCCATTTTATCAAGAAAATATCAGCTATATTTAGTTTTTCTCTAATACACGTCTTATACTGGAAAGTTATTATTGAATTATTGAAGCTAAATGTGCCATATCCTTTCGTATCCGATAACAATAGTTGTAACATCTTGTTTAGACAAGCAGAAAAAGCAAGAAATTCGATCAAACATCAAAATAAGGCCACACATTTCCGGTTGAAGGGCTTTTGTTGCCCGTAAATTATTTTTATACTATTTTTGTTCTCTTTCTTTATGACGCGCTATTTTGTTGACCAGACAGAAAACAATTTTATATGTTTGTCCCTGCTATCTCACTCTCTATCATCATTTAATAGTATAATATAAAATTGGTATATATAT
Source organism: Pachyrhynchus sulphureomaculatus (assembly GCA_019049505.1). NCBI lineage: Eukaryota > Metazoa > Arthropoda > Insecta > Coleoptera > Curculionidae > Pachyrhynchus > Pachyrhynchus sulphureomaculatus. The sequence continues at coordinate 29,737,489 of CM032451.1, forward strand.
ATATATATATATATATATATATATATATATATATATATATATATATATATATATATATATATATATATATATATATATATATTATACTGATGATATTTATATACAATTCTGTGTTTTGCATTGCAATATTTCCTATAGTTTTTAAGCAATTTTAGTAAAATATTCATTTTATCTTTTGTATTGTGGTCTTGGCTACGTAAAAGAAAACAGCATGGAATATTAGTTCTCGAGATATCCATGTGCATATACATTGTTTATGTTCCTAGCTATCAAAAGTAGATGATGTATTCTACAAGCTTATTATCTCATTTTAGAGCTGTATTCTTTCTACATCACTATTTTTAATTTTATCACGAAATATTGATAGATGATTGCGATAATTTATTTAACAACCGCGAAAATTCGTTATAGAAATTATGACATGGAACAACAAACTGTAAATAAACGTTATACAAAACTTGGTATAAATATCACAAAAGCATTTAAAATGATTACACACATAATTATTTATCAAAAATTCAGGAATCTCGAGCGGTTGCACTTAATATATCCGGGGCATTCTATCGGGACAACAATAGATTGTTGGCTAATCTACGCTCTAATGCAGAGGTTCCCAACCTTTTCTGGACCACCGCCCTCTTTACAAGAAAAAAAAATTCCAACCCCCCTCTGGGGGCTTGGAATTTTAAAAATAGTTAATTATACCAAATATTAAAATATTGTTGCATATTGTCTATATCTATTTCATCTGTTTATCTATCTGTTAAAAATGACCAAGCAGAAATTAATTAAAACAACCATCAAATATAGTTAAAAGTGATTATTAAAAATTTAAAATAAATAAAATTAAATCTAAAAATTAATGAGGTGGTTAAGGCTGGTGGAATTTTAACAAGCTGTTAATATTGGGTTCCAATGTCGTTCACATCAGTTGCAAATTGTTACGTTCAATGATGTGCAGTCTATTCTTTTTCTTAGACTGTAAATTAGCTACTGCACTGAACCCACGTTCAGCCAAATGATGAAGGAAAAGCAATTAAAAATTTCTGTACTCTTGCCCATAATTCAGTGTTGAGGGCTGGTATTGATTTTTAAAGCCCCTAACTCTTGGTACCGATTTCTGAATTTTATGTTTAGTTCTTCGTTAGTTGTGAGTTCTACGAGTTCCTCTTCTAAATTTGATGATTCTGCTGTATCTGCTTTTGCCAAAGGATCTAAAACCCAACTTGGTGTATTAATGTTCAAAATCAGCATGAAGAACGTCCAAGTGCTGGCAGTAAGTAACTAAATCTTCCTATTTTGTAGAGACTACTGATAATGTGGGATAGTGGCTGTATTTACCTCTGCCCAGATTTCGTTTGAACAGAAGAAGTTTCTCACAAAAGCAACTATGACGTTTTTTTACACTGACATTTTAATTAAATTAACTCATCACCTTGCAATTATAAATTGACTTTATTAAATATTTGAAACAGGTCATTTGAATGTAATCAGGTTTTCGTGTAGTTTCTCGTCTCTGTTTTCACGGAAGTCCAGAGTTAAATCGATGAAAAAACGATTCCGGCAAATACCTTTTGCAGTCTTCATCATTTTCACTACATAGTTGGCCAAATAATCTGTCATGCAATGAATTGCTTCTAATCGTGTGCAGGCGTTCATTCAGATTTTTTTGCAACCAAATGCTGACGATGAACAACACAATGTACAGCGAGTACATTTGATACTGCTTGTTTCAAATGCACTATGAAACCCTTATGACGCCCCTTTATTGCTGGAGCACGATCAGTAGCAGCTGACGAAATATTACGAATAGGAATTTCTTTCTCTTGAAAAAACTTGTTCATGGTATTAAATATCGATTCTCCCTTTGTCTAGGTGTCCAAATTTTTAGCAAATTATGACCCTTAACAAATTTTTTTCTTCTTTTATGAATCAAACGTATGATAAAAGTAGTGCCTCGTCATTTGGTAGAGTTAATTCATCCAGTTGAATGGAAAATTTGCAAGTCTTTAAGTAATCGCATAATGATATTTCAACGTCTTTAGCCATTTTATCAAGTCTTCTTTGCACCGAATTTTTCTTATGATATCTGACGGTGTCTTACGATGAAAAACAGCTTTTTTACCTCTTTGACTGGCGGCAAGGTTAATTCCTCGCCCCTTATGTGTGGTTTTCCCGCATTTGCAATTAACAACGAAATATTATATGAGGCTCGTCATCTTCTTGTTTAGAAGACGACGCAAAAAGGTTTGATATAGTTGGCTGTTTTAAATATTTCTTTTCCAGTCTTTGAAATTTTTTGTCCCTTTTATCAGCATGCATTTTATTCAAATGCTCCAGTAGCCTAGAAGGCTTAATGGCTTCATTTGAAAAACTCTTTGGTAAATTAAAAACATAGATAATGATTGGTGTGTAGGAGAGTGCGTAGATCCATATTTCAAATACTCAGTGTTGTACTGCCGGCATTTCTTCTTAGATTCAGACATTTTGAAATATAAAAATTGCCACGGTTTAAATAAATTAACTTTTAACAGATTTATAGAGAATTATAAATTATATAATGGCTATAATGACTTCTATCACTTTCACTCACGAATATGGATTATTGGCGAAGCACATAAAAATTCCTAGAGCTATCCCTGCCTTTTATAGATATGATTTCGTGCACGCATGAACTTGTATGCCTTTGCTTGTTTACGATGCCGGTACACTTGCTCTGTAAACAAGCTTCCATATTTTTGTCGAAACATGCTTGATTGCGTAAATTGCGCCTTTACTTAACAAAAACTTGTCACCGACAATACTAAACCGAATTAGGTATACGTATACATATTGCTAATTTAAATTTTTTAATGCTGATTTACGCGATAACAATAAGATAAAAATTTTAGATAGCCTAGATAAAATACTTATTCATGAAAACAGCAGGTATTTTTAAAGTATTTTATTATATTATTTTCCTAAATAGGTAGGTACGCCACGGCCACCCCTTGACTATCTTAACGCCCCCCTCCCTATTCTGGACCCGCTATTGCCCCCATGGAAGGCTCCAGCGCCCATTGGAGGGCGGTTCCGCCCCCGTTGGGAACCTATGGTCTAATGGTATGTCTGAAGAGGGTCTTCACTGGTCGTAGTCGACAGATTTCTTCCTAATACTTTCACTATTAATGCCGATATGCCCTAAGGCTCCATTCAACTCTCTTTTTCATCTAAATTAACGATTGGCTGGAAAGGACCAGAAATCCAATCTACGGCTTTGCCGATGAGAGTACGCTTATTCCTTCATTCACTTTGAAGGCGCGTTACGTCATCTACTCATGCAAATATCCGCCGACGGCAGGAAGTCGCCTAGCGTAACAAAGACCGGGAAAAAATTCTATCTTGGGGTGACATGTACAATTTAGCGCTACCAAAAGCCCAAGCGCTCCTGTAGCACTTTAGGGATTTTCCTGCAGTACGTATCCTAAATCCATAGAAAAGTGGTATTGAACCTTGGAGGAGTAAAATATATCATGTTTAACCTGAATATCGTGATTCAGATAGATGCTGCTTATGAAATGATCAAGCGCCAAGTTACACTTAACTTACTGTTTGTAACCTTAGGGCTCGAAATGAAATTTGTTCGTGGAACCCTTCACCGTATTCACCAGAATCAGCACCTTGTGATTTTTCACTATTACCAAAAATTAAAGTGAAGTTACAAGAATCATTTAAAAGGCTTGCTTTGCATATAAGGGCGCTTATACTGGGAGAAAAATATGTTATATATATATATATATATATATATATATATATATATATATATATATATATATATATGATCTTCAGGAAGAACTAACTTTCAAACGATACGTGTCAAAATTTCATGACATTTCGAAGCTTACTTTACAAGTTACAGTGGTTTTAGTGACGTTCCTTTGTTAATTTCAAAACAATGGAAAAAATCGAATTTCGTGTGTTGATTAAACACTGTTTTTTTTTGGTGGAAAAAAATACCTTTTAAGTAAAGCAATGGCTTGTTAAGTGTTACAGTGACTCTACTCCTGAAAAATCACTTATCATTTACTGGTATGCTGAATTTAAACGCGGTCGTACAGACACAAATCATGCTGAACGCTCTGGACGCCCAAATGACGTGCTTACACCGGAACACATCAAAAAAATCCGCAAAATTGTTTTGGATGACCGTAAAGTGAAATTACGTGAAATAGCTGACACCCTAAAGTTATTAAAATAATGTGTTGGTCATATTTTGCATGAGCATTTGGGCATGAGAAAGCCCTGTTCGAAATAAGTACCGCGTTTGCTCATGGTGGAGCAAAAACAACAACATGTTGATGATTCTGAGCGCTGTTTGGACCTATATATATATATATATATATATATATATATATATATATATATATATATATATATATATATATACATATATATATATATATATATATATATATATATATATATATATATATATATATATATATAGGTATATATCTGTGTATATGGGTCATTCTTCCTTGACCAAACCCCCCATTAGTCCATAAATTGATGTAATTTATGAGGACACAATCTGGACCAGATTAAAGCTTATGATATGTACGAGTAGTTTTGAATTTAAGTGGCATATTAAGAAATTGTGCTAATTTGGGCTCAATACCCATCCAAATATGAAAATAGGTTTCAAAAAATTTCAGAAAAACTAAAATAAAAATGTAATTTTCTAATATAACCAAAAGTTTTCGATGATAATCTCTTTCTACCCCAAAAATCTACAACCTCTGTAGGAAAAGTTATTTTATGACCTCAATTTTCGGAGTATTTATCAGAGCGTATTTTCTATATTTTGGATATTTATCAATTTTTTACTCAAAAACTAAAACTTTAAGAAAAATTATGTGAGAGGCAAGAAATACTTCTTTTTATTCGTGGAATCATCATGAATTTCTTTAGAATTTTTGAAGCACTTTTTAACAACTTTTTAACATATTTATTTCGTGTACGTTTTCGATGAAAAATTTCGCGTAGAACACGATTCCATTATAAAATTTTCAAAACTTTTGAACGGGTAATTATTACACTCAAAATAAATACATTTTTTTATTGAAAACATGTATGAAAAAAATCGTAAAAAATATAGATCAAAATAAAGAATTGTTAAAAAATATTTCAAAAATTTTAATGTGATTTTACGAATAAAAACAAGTATTTCTTATCTTATATAATTTCTCTAAGTTTTATTTCGTTTAAAAAAATGTTGAATATCTAAAATATGGCAAATACGCTGTGATAAATATATCCGAAAATTGAGGCCATAACAAAAACTTTTTCTACAAAAGTTGTAGGTTTTTTCGGGGTTGAATAAGATTATCAGAGAAAACTTTTGGTTATATTACATTTTTACTTTTGTTTTTCTGAAATTTTTAGAAAACAATTTTTTGATTTGGGTCTGTATTGAGCCCAAATCAGCACAATTTCTTAATATGCCACTCAAAATTGAAAACTACATATCATAAGTTTTAATCTGGACCAGATTGAGTCCTCATAAATTGCGTCAATTTATGGACTAATGGGGAGGTCCGGTTGACCATACATAACACGTAGAACTGAAAAGTTTTTGGTCTAGCTACTTAAAACACGTTTTTTTTTGCAAAATTCGACTTTATTCATCAATATAGTCTCCTTCAAGAGCGATACAATCAGTCCAATGCTTTTCTAATATTTCTATACCTTTCTTGTAGAAGGATTTGTCTTTGCCTTCAAAATAGGTCTCAGTTTTGGCGATAACTTTTTCACTGGAGCCAAATCTCTTTTCTGCGAGCATTTTTGAGGTGTGCGAATAGATAATAGTCGCTGGGGGACAAATCTGTTGTGATTTCTGCTCCACCCATAACTATACAATATTGGCTATTGATGATGATTTTCCCTTCTCAGCACAGTCGATGGAAACTATTCCATGCGCATCCCAAAATACAGAGGCCAAAACCTGGTCAGCCGACTCTTGTGTTTTTTGTCGCTTCGGTCGGGTTTCACTGGCTGCTGTTCACTCAGCTGACCGCCGATTTGATTCCGGTGTGTAGTGGTGGATCAATATTTCATCTATTGTCATATATCGCATGAAAAATTAAACAGTACCAAATAGCGCTCAGAATCATCAACACCTTGTTGTTTTTGGTTCACTGTGAGCAAACGCGGTACTCATTTCGAACAGAGCTTTTTCAGGCCAAAATGTTCATGCAAAATATGACCAACACGTTTTTTGATATCTTTAGAGTGTCACCTATTTCATACGATTTCACTTTACGGTCATCCAAAACAATTTTGTGGATTATTTTGATGTTTTCCGGTGTAACCACCTCATTTGTGCGTCCAGAGCGTTCAGCATCATTTGTATCTGTATGACCGCGTTTAAATTCAGCATACCGGTAAATGATGAGTGATTTTCTAGGGACAGAGTCCCCGTAACACCTATCAAGCCATTGCTTTGCTTGAACGGTATTTTTTCCCATCAAAACACAGTGTTTAGTCAACACACGAAATTCGATTTTTTCCAATGTTTTGAAAACATCAAAAGTAGCGTCACTAAAACCTCTGTAACTTGTAAACTAATCGTCGAAATGTCATGAAATTTTGATACGTATCGTTTGAAGGTTGGTACTTCCTAAAAATCATATAGATTTTTTGAAAAGGACGACATCTATGTGTCAGACCAAAAACTTAAGCCTACGTGTTATATATGTATATATATATATATATATATATATATATATATATATATATATATATATATATATATATATATATATATATAAAGAGAGCGTGAATAGCTGATTGGAAAATTAGGAGTTTTTTGAGTTCTGCACAATGGAATTTTTCATAGAATTGCAATCTGTAAGTTCATCGCGTTGGACAGTCTCGAATAATTATATTATTATATTAAATAAAATTAAGTAAACTTGTTACAAACTTAAAAACAAAATTATTTTTAGAATAACCTTAGTGGCATGTAATCGCTTTTCCACTTTGTGTCATCTGAGTACGACGGGCTTGATATGAGCAGAGGATATATATCATTTGGTCTTATCATACTATAAAATTAAACCTAAGTTTGCAGAACTAGTAAGCAAGTTCAAAGTTTATGAGTCCTTCTACAATACTTCCACTCTACGTACCAAACGTGTACCAAAATTTTTTGTGAACTCGTATAAAGTAGTATAGAACATATTACATAAATAATCCATGATCCATTTCATGGATTTTTAATGGAAATTTACCATAGAAGTAGAAACCAATAACTCTATAAATTTCTTAGACATATCTATATCAAAAGTGAACAATAAACACGATTTCTCGATTTTTCACAAACCTTCACATACTGACACAGTCATACACAATAGCTCATCCCACCCGTATCCTCACAAAATGGCAGCTTTTAACTCTTTCATACATAGATTGTTACATATCCCTATGACAAAAACTAATTTTAACAAAGAATTCAACATAATCAAACAAATAGCAATTAATAATGGCTATGACCCCAACATCATAGATAATATCTTGAATAAAAAAATCCTTTAAACAAGCAATCTCTCTAATTTATCCCACAATTAATGACAAAAAAGGAAAATTTAGTACACTCACATACACAGGGAAAATAACTAGAACAATTTCCAAACATTTAATAAAAAAGAACAATAAAATAGCATTCAAAACCAGTAATTCCTTAGGGAGTATAATTTTGAATAACAAAACCAAATCTAAGAATTCCTTAAAATCAGGAGTTTACTTATTAAATTGTGGATCTTGTACTAAAACCTACGTAGGACAAACTGGTAGATCTTTTGAAACTTGCATTAAAGAACATAAACATAGTTATTTAAAAAATAAGAACAATTCACATTACGCAACTCATATAATAAACGAATCTCATAACTTTGATGATACATTAAAAATCCTACATGTAGAAAATAAATCTAAAAAATTAAATTTGCTTGAATGTCTTGAAATTAACAAACGGAAAAACTCCAATCAATTATTAAACGAACAGGTAGACTTAAACCATTCACCCTTACTTAATCTTTATTAGTTCTCGGAAATAGTATCACAGATTTGCATTCTTAAAATAATTCTGTCTGTAAATAATATAATAAAATGATTAGCATAATCTTAGGTAATTAAGGATAGTTTTAAGCACTATTTAACCACCAAATATTTTTCTTTCCTAATTAACTAGGTTAAGTTAATTAGGATTACTGTATAGAACCTAGGTTAAGTAGTATAGGAATATAAGCTATCATAACTGTAAGTAAGAGGCATAGCCTAACTTAAATTCAATAAAGACAATGACAAAAATCTTTCTTATTTACTTCTGAAGAAGCCATTGTATGGTGAAACAATTGTCAAGTGACTTTAAATATATTGGAAATTAAAACATAGTGTTGTTTTTATATAATTTTATTATGAATTTCCAACAAGTATCGGCTAACACAATCAAAGAAATTATTTATTGGTTAAATTTGTATAACGGATACTTGATATTGACAAAATACTTGTGGAGAGATGGAATAACAAGCCGACTAGGTAGTTTTCTGAACAAATGCACAAAAAAAAAATCTGCTATCGGTAATCTAAACTCAGTAATTGAAAAAGTTTTTGGTAAATCAGTTACACTCTTCAGAAGGAAATTGTAATATGTTTTCCAAGAATTAAAATTAATTCATAATTAGCAACTCTTTCGCATTACTACTCAGAAGTAATCGTATCGTTATAATTGTGTTACTTTCAGAGTAAGTAAATTACAAGTGGCCATTCAACCACTTTTACAGTAATTTAATTACTACCTCAATAACCGAATTATTCTTAGTAGAGTGCTTGAATTACTATGAAAGTAACTTAGTTACTATGAAATTAATAGATATACTATGAAAATGTGGTAGCGGGTGGATACTTTCTCATGATCCCGATGAGAAACAGATCTACTACAGGTTTAGCGAACCTGCCATACGTGAGCTCATGATCTCCCCAACATCCTATCTGAGGGGAATCATGTCCATACCTAACTTAAATCCTGTCAAATCACCTCACTATCCCATTCCTATTTTATCCTACCCAACTCGCCAACCCGCCTAGCAAGCGTGGCGTTTTAAGTGCTAAAACCTTCCAAAACATGGAAATGTCGAATTCTAAAACAGAAATACCCCAGGCAAGTAGAGCCAATGGCTCAGAATCTTGCACTGAAACTTCAGTCAGCCTCGCGGATTCTGGGGGAGGCAAAAATTCGGCGAAGATAAACCTAAACCAAAACTATCAAAGGAAAAATAACAAACTCTGGATTGCTACTTACAACATAAGAACATTAAGATCGCAACAACACATGGAGAGATTAGAAGAGGAACTCCCACATATAAAATGGGACATCTTGGGATTGAGCGAAACAAGACTTATAGGGGAACAAGCTACATATCTGAAGTCAGGTCATCTGTTATACCGGAATAATTCGGAAACAAATGACCACATAGGTGGAGTCGCCCTATTGGGGAATAAACGATTGAAACATCAAATCATAAAAATGACAGCTGTATCAGATAGAGTCATCTACGTTACTATACAAATCAACAAGAGGTATAACATGCAAGTGATACAGGTATATGCTCCAACCAGCACATCTGACGACGAAGCAGTAGAACAGCTATATGAAGATATATCAACAGCAAAAAAGGAGATTTCAATGCCAAAATTGGCAAAATACAAACCAAGATACCATAAATATCGGCAAATTCGGAGTGGGGGATAGAAATGCCAGAGGTGAAAAGCTTGTCGACTATTGCAGAAATGAACAACTTTACTGTATGAATTCATTCTTCAAAAAAACCTGAAAAGAGAAGATGGACTTGGAGTAGCCCCGATGACAGTATTAGAAATGAAATTGACTACATAAATCACTAACAAAAAAGAAATCTGTCAGGATGTTACCGTTTAAAATCGGTTCGATACAAATAGCGACCATCGAATGGTTAGAGCAACCATATACCTAAACATCAAATTCGAAAGAAACAAACTAATACTAAAGAAACAAAAATATCCTACAGTGGAAACTCTATCAAAAAATAAAGAAAAATTTCAGGATAGATTAAACGTAAAACTAAGAGAGACAAACAGATTGAAGGACATGGAAATGGAAGATCTAAGTAAAACCATAAGAAGTCGCATACAAGTAGCAACAAAACAAATATGTGTGAAACAAAAGAACATCGGCAAGTTTAGCCAAACTACTAAAAATCAGATCAAAATGAGAAGAGAAACAGATAGGGAAGCTGAGAGTTATAAGACAACAAATAGAGAAATAGACAAGAACATTCGAAAAGATCTAAGAGAATACAACACAAAGTTGGTAAAGAATACTATTGAAAACAACAAAAATATGAAAGTTTTAAAATCCCACCTATCAAATGGAAGAACGAAATTAAGTAAATTGAAGAACAACAGTGGTACCGTAGTTAATAGTAGAACGGAAATTGTTGCCATAGTTCAGGACTTGTATAAGCATCTCTACAGTTCCAAGTCCCAAGGTCATCAGTACAACAGACGGAAAATTCAAAATATTGGATCCGAGGAAATTCCCGAAATAGATACCAATGAATTAAGAACAGCGCTCAACCAAATGAAATCTCAGAAATGTCCAGGAGAAGATCAAATCACCACTGAAATGTTAAAAATGGGAGGAGAACATCTAGTAGAGTGTACGAATCCTACTCAACAAATGCATAACCGAAGAAAGAATTCCAACAAAAATGGAATAACGCCGAGGTTATTTTGCTATACAAAAAAGGAGATAGAAATGACATAGAAAACTACCGTCCTATTAGTCTACTATCACACTTATACAAGTTGCTAACAAAAATAGTAACAAATAGATTAACTCAAAAAATGGATTCGTATCAACCAGTAGAACAAGCAGGTTTCCGAAAAGGTTTTAGTACGATTGACCACTTGCAGACAGTACGCACTCTCATAGAGAAGACTACAGAATATAACATACCATTGCACCTGGCATTTGTAGATTACAAAAAGGCCTTCGACTTGATCGAAACTTGGGCAATATTGAGAGCTCTAGACAACGCAAGAGTAGACACCAGGTATTCAAATCTCATCAAACACATATACGAAAACGCGACCATCCAAATAACACTGGACGAAGATACAAAGACAGATAAGATATTGGTAAACAGAGGCATACGTCAGGGCGATACTATCTCCCCTAAACTCTTCACACTAGCCTTAGAGGACATTTTTAAGAGTTTAAATTGGCAATCCAGGGGCATAAATAAAGATGGTGTGCGTCTGAACCATTTACGATTCACAGACGATATAGTGATTATAAGCGATAAAACGGAGGAAATTCAGAGCATGCTGGAAGAATTGCATCAGGCATCCTTAAGCATCGGACTCGAGATGAATCTACATAAAACAAAAATAATGAGTGTGGAAAATATTCAGATAAACATCGGAAATCAAACACTGGAAAACGTATCAGAATATATTTACTTGGGACACAAAATACAACTTGGTAAAGAAAATCAAAGCTCTGAAATAACTAGAAGAATAGGACAGGTTGGGCTGCGTTCGGCAAGTTGGGGTATGTACTTAAATCTAGAGAAATCCCAATAAATCTTAAACGTAAAACATACGACTCATGTATTCTGCCGGTTCTTACGTATGGTCTCGAGACGATGGTACTTACCCGAAAAAACCGCTGACAAGCTTCAAGTGACACAACGAGCAATGGAGAGATCTATGCTCGGAATTAGCCTGAGAGACAGAATACAGAACGAGGAGATTAGAAGAAGAACGTGTGTGACAGATGTCCTCAGAAGAGTAGCTCAACTCACATGGCAATGGGCTGGCCATATAGCTCGTCAAAGCTCAGAAAGATGGACCAGCAAAATGATAAACTGGCGTCCAAGACAAACCAAAAGGAGTGTTGGAAGACCTCCAAAAAGGTGGCGCGACGACATCCAGAAAATTGCGGGGGGAAATTGGATCCAAACAGCCCTAAACAGAACGACGTGGAAAAGATTGGAAGAGGCCTTCATTCAGGAGTGGATGACTATAGGCTGAGGAGAGAGAGAGAGAGAGGAAGACTATGAAAATAATTAAATTACTACACAAGCAATTAAATTACTTTAGAAAGTAATTGAATTACAATAAATGTATATCATTATAAAAGTAATTGAATTACGAAAACAGAATTGATTCAATACAAAGTTAATTCAGTTAATTAAACTAATTTATCGTGGAATAATTACTTTTGGTTAGTAATGAGAAATCAAACTTTCTCTCCAATAACCAGTAATTAGCAATTTATTGTTCAATTATCTCTTGCAAGTAATTGCTATTTGTAATATACTTACTTTCAAGTAAGCTCTGACTCGAATTATTTTTTTATCAATGATCTTTTTAGCCTCTTCATTCCTTGGCAAATAGAATCCAACATCTTTACATTATAATTTCGCAGATGTTTTATAAGTGTTAAAATAGATTTTTCAGATTATTTAATCTCCAGTAAAACTTGTTTATTGTTTCAAAAGCTGTTTATTAGTTTAAGGTAATCAGTAATTTAATTTATAATAGATACATAATAAAAGTTTAACTAAAACATCAACTTAATTGCTTTAACAGAAAATTGAAAACGAGTTTTTTCCGAAGCATTTAATCTTGTATAATGTAGACTTCTTCTTCATAGTGTGCCCTATCTTCAAATGATCACATTTGCCCATCTGATTTTATCTATTGCCGCTCTAGACAGTTCAGTCGATGTCATGTTTGTCCACTGTCCTAAGTTTTTCAACCAGGAGTTGCGGCGCCTTCCTGGTCCTCGCCTACCAATTATTTTTCTTTCAGTTATAAGTTGCGGGAGCTACTACTTTTGGCTTCTCATAATATGGCCAAAGTAGGCGCTTTTTTCTTCTTTAAAAGCTGGAATCAACTCTCGTTCCTTTCCCATCCGATCAAGTATTTTCACGTTTGTGGTATGCGCTGTCCAAGGAACACGCAGCATTTAGCGATAGCACCACATCTCGAATGATTTCATTTTCCGTTGTGTTGTTGAAGCCTCTATAGCGTATAACATGACCGAGAATACGTAGCATCTTAGCACTCTTGTTCTTGTTTTCAAATTTAGTTGGCAGTTACAGAGTATTTATTCTTTAATGGAGCTTCGTGCTTTTTCAATTCTTGAGCGTATTTCAATAGAGTGGTCCCAATCTTCACTAATTACGTTTCCTAAGTATGTTATTTTTGTTACCCTTTCAAGTGTTTCTTGATGTATTTTAATATTTATGTTTGTATTAAGATTCCTATTGACCACCATTGTTTTTGTTTTGTTCGTATTCAGTTTCATTCCATATTCCTCACATGCATCAATAATTCCATTCATGAGTATTTGTAGGCCTTCTTCACAGCCCGCTAGAATGACAGTAACATCAGCGTAGCGGAGGTTATTTACACACTCACACACGATAATTTGTAATTCCATCTTTTTTATCAGAAAGTGCTTTATTGAAGATTCCCTCCGAATACACATTGAATAACAGGGGTGACAAAATACAACCCAGACATACGCCTTTCTTTTTTTTATTTCTTTGGACATGAGATTCTCAAATTTTATTTTGGCAGTCTGGTTTCAATATAAACTTGATATCATTGTTACACGATTGTAGTATTTTCATCATTTTCTCATGATTTACCATATCAATGACTTTTTGGAAATCTGTGAAGCATAAATAAACATCAGAGTTGACATCTCTACATCTTTCAATCAGAACGCGGATGGAGAATAGTGCATCCCTGGTTCCTAGTTCGTTCTTAAAGCCGAACTGTGTCCAGTACGTTCATCTAGTTTCTTGTATAGTCTTTGGTGGATTATTTTAAGGAAGAGTTTCAAGACGTGCTTCATTAGACTTATATTCCGATATTCCTCACACTTTCTAGGGTTATTCTTTTTTGGCAATCGTATAACATCAACAACCAATCATGATGTACATCACCTGTGTTGTATACGCTGTTGAAGAAGTCCCGTATAATGTCCATATGTTTTTCAAGAAATGTTTTAATGATTTCTGTAGGTATATTATTTTTTGTATTGCCTTTTTATTTTTAAGTTAATTTGCTGCTGCTAATATTTCGTCTTGATTTATGGGGGAGGTCGTTATATTAAGATTATTTGTATTATGTTGTCTAGTTGTGTCACTATACATTTCCCTTATATATTCTTCCCATCTACCTAGTCTTTCTTGAATGTTCAGTAGTAGTTTAACTTCTTTATCCTCTATTACTTGTGGTTGCCTTTGTAATCTTAAGCAGCTTCTTTGATTCTCTTATGTAAATTAAAGATGTCGTATTTATTTTCTAATGCTTCTATTTTCGTGCACTGTGGATTTAGCCACATATCTTTAGTCTCCTTTATCTTTCTATTTATTAGGTTGTGAGTTTCTTTGTATTTTATATTATTGTTGTTCTTATACTTTCTTCTTACTTTCATCATATCCAATATTTCCTCCGTCATCCATAATTTTTTCTTTTTAGTTGTATTTTGTTTCAGGTGCTTTTTCATTACTTCTTCTAGTGTTTCTATGATGTGGTGCCATTTTTCTTGCGGTGTCTGATGAGTTTCTAGCTTGTTTTTATCCAGACTTCTACCAGTCTCTTCATGAATCCTCTTCTTTATGACTTCTGAGTTTGTCGATGTTAATATTAGTTGTTGTTTGTTCATGTTTTAACTTTTTTAGTCTAATCTTGATAGTTGTAAGCAGCAAATTATGGTTTGTAGGTATATCTGCTCCAGGATAGGTTTTGGCAGATTTGACTCTATTTCGTTGTCTTCTATTGATGGTTATATAGTCTATTTGATTTTGGATGATTTTATTATCTTTTCCATCAGTAGACTGTAGACTAGGATAAGATTTTGTACCTTTTGGCTTAAATTTTGGTATAAACATGATGTAACAATATAGTTTTAGAACTAAGCTCCTTTGTAAGAACCCTAAATGTTAAGTCAAACTAAGACTAATAGTCATTTAAAAAAATATTGATTAAGTTTTCTATCAACATTTTATTCTTGAATTAGGCACTTTAATGGACAAGTTAATAAACATAATTGTCGTTACTGAAGCCGGACTGTCAATACTAAAGCATCAAAAGCCTTTATAATTTCCTACAAGGATTAAAATTCTGATGGTTATAACCAGATAATCTCGTTTTAATACCATGGGATGACATGAGACATTTCAAACACATCTCAGCCAACTATTTGGAAAATCTTCCAAGATAAATGGATTTCCAAAAATGGGAACATATGTTGGCCGCATAGCGCTAATTTGACACCGATACTTTTCTTCTTAAAGAAATAACTCAAATCTAAAATTTGCAGTAATAGTCCCTACTTTTTGAAACAACGACAAGAAGATATCCGATAAGGAAATGGCCACGACCATAGAAACGACGTAAAATTAATAATTTCACTCATTTAGAACAATGGTGATTAAACAGCAATAATTTTTGATAGAAAACATTATATGAAAATACTCATAGATAAATATTCGATGGACAATTATAACTTCAGGGATAACACAGATACAAGTTTATGAAAATCATGTGGTTTGAGTGTTAAAATGGAATATGCCCTATCGAAGTAATTCTGGCATCAGATTCCAATTCATTAGGTTCACAATAGATCAAAATACATTGGAGTATCACGATTTAATCTTCCGCATAATAACAAGAGGTTTTTTGTAAGGTATACTACACTGGTGAGCAAAAAAATCGACTCCAATTATTTGTCTTTATTTACCATGGATCCTAGAATTTTACTGATTTTAGTATCATTTGAAAGGCCATTCTATTCTCTTTCTAATGATATCAAATTCTATGGCAAACCTCATGCTTTTTACTGATTAAGATGATTGAAAGGGGAAACAAGGAGAACAAAGATTGAAAATAGGAGTAAGAGAAAGGAAAAATTGAAAAAATTCTAAGTGTAACAATTAAATTCATTGATAAAAATCAAATTTGTATTACCCCCCAGCCCTTTTTACTGATTCCAGTCGGTCGCCATCGCAACCTTTAAGTCTCTTATCGATAATAGGGGCTGGATTTCTGGTTCGAACCCTTCTTTTGAGCTCATCTCACATGTGCTCGATTAGACTAAGGTCTGGACTCCGAGTAAAATTTTCTCATAAATGTTTAAAATGACGACTCATCTGACATGACAATATAAATTTTTGTCAGTGACCCTAGTATATTCACTAGAAAAATCCACTGTAATAGCCGAACGGAAGTATGAGGGTTTTCCTCTTTTAAGGATATTGATATTATTCTTCCTTACCTAATGAAGCACGTCTTGAAACTTCCTTCTTACATAAAAATTAGTCTTCGTCGATTATAGTTTCAGCGGACCCTACAGAGAGGAAATATTTCCTTCCGGCTAGAAATGGGCTACAGTTAAGCTAATATTCAAAAAAGCCAAGAATACCTTGCCAAACAACTCCCGACCAATCGCACTACTTTCAATAATATCGAAAATATGGAAAAGACTATTAATCAGTATCTTCTGAAATATCTAAAAGAATCTAATATTTTTAGCGATCATTATGTCACGTACTATCTTTCTCTTTTACATTAACGATCTGGAAAGGACGAGAAATCTACCGCGTTTAGTTCTTCGTTTAATTTAAATAGTCGAATATCGGCTCTTTTTGCAAATATCCGTAGAGAGCAGGAAGTCGTTCAACTTAGCAAAAACCTGCAAGAAACTCTATCTTAAGGTGACAGTAAACAAGTAGAATTTAAAGCTACAAAAACTCAGGCTCTTTCTCGCAAGAAACTCTATCTTAAGGTGACAGTAAACAAGTAGAATTTAAAGCTACAAAAACTCAGGCTCTTTCTCTTCTTTTCTTTCTATAAAAGATAACGTTGGGACACCTGACGTTCCAAATTCAAATTCAAAAAGTTTTTTTATTAATAACAAATTTTTACATATGTACCTAGGCTTACAAGTTTGACTTATGTGGAATAAATACAATACATTGAGTAACATATTCATTTATACAATAACCTTTCAGTTGGCCAGTGTTTTGCCGAGTGGTAGGCCCTCGTACCGTGTTGATGTTTATTGCATCAATTTCAGATATCTTTACAGGATGGTGTTGTTTGTTATTAATTTTAAATCTTTTGTTGTTTATTATTTTTTTGTTTCTTCATAGTTGTTTATGTTTTCCTTGGGAAAAATTAAACAAAAAACTCAACTTGATTTTTGCAGGTACGTGTGCTTGTCAATGGCCTTATATTGTTACTGTTTGCGTTCGCTCTCTTTTTTCTCTCTCTTTCACGCGTCTGTCGTTCATTCTTTCTTCTGACTCATTCATTTTAATATTATTCACTTATATTGTTTACATTTTTTATCTATTTATAATATTGCACTCGTTCTACATGGAAATTACGTATGATATATGATTTTTATAGCTAATTCTATTATTTTCCTTGTGAATTTTCACTTTACTTTCACTACACTATTATTTATGTTATACTGTATAATTAAATCTAAAATTATTTACATTTATATTTACTTGGGCGAATTGTTCAGTCACCTTCATTGCTATTCTATGTGTCATACCAGTCCAGTTTTTTTTTGCGAGTAGATTGGACTGGTTTTAATTTTGTTCAGCCAGGTCATCAAAATAAATTGGTAATTTAGAATGTAACCGTTTGTGTTTAGGATTATGCACCCTGTACATTGCTGTGAGGTCGTCTGTTAGTGATAATGTTTGTGTTTTGTGTCTATAGAATTTGTCTAATATGTCCGATATGTATTGTTATTTTTGGTATGTTAGTTAAGTCATGTAGGTTATCTATTCTGGTGTATCGTCCCGCAGAGGCTACTCTTCTGAGTATCCTATTCTGCATTCCTTGTATTCGAGCTACCTGTGTATCTGATACACTACACCATACAGGCACAGCATCCATCAACACAGGTCATTATTTATTTGTATATTATCAATTTATTTTGAGCTGAGGATTAGGTGTTATTAAGGCGTATAACTTTTGCTTAACAACGAAGGCTTTTCGCAATATATGCTTGACGTGCAGATAAAATTTTAATCTTGAATCAGTAATAAGACCCAGGTACTTCAGGTGCTTTCTGATAAGGATTTGGATATTAATTTTTATTGGTTCATTCATTTTTATGTTTGTATACTTTTTAGTGATAACTATTCCTTCGCACTTGTTTTTTTTTTTTAATTGACTTTCCATTTCTCCAGCCATGAAGTTATTTTTCTTAAATGGTTGCAGATGTGCGCTCTAACTAAGTTTGCATAATAAAAATGCGCGTAGATGCATGCGTTCTGCAAAAAGGCCCAGTTTGGTTGGCGGATGTGTTGGAAAATTGGCCATGAAAACATTATAGAGTTTAAGTTCTAGAACAGAGCTGTGCGGAACTACAGATTTAATTTGTCTTATGGTGGATAGAGAATTGCCCACCCTTACTCTAAATTTCCTTCTAGTTATGTACGAATGCAGTCATGTCACTTCATAAGGCGGTAGATTATGCAACGGCAGGAGTTTGTAAAGTAGACCGTTTAGCCACATAGTGTCGAGGCTTTACCGATGTCAAAAGCTAGCACAAGAGTACTCTGCTGCATGTTTATTTTATTAAGTTCATCTTGTATAATTTTGCCACCAGCAGAACAGTGCTGTTCCCGCCTCTGAATCCAAATTGTTTATTTTGGTAGTTATGGCGGCACTCAATTCCTCTAGCATCGTCACTCAATTTACTGGACGTTAACTTGAAGAAAATATGTGTTGGCATGAACGTGACGCGTATATAGCACTTTCCAAAACTTTTAATTCTGTACAAAGCTCAAATTCAACCAATGGTAGAACACTGTCCTCATGTTTGGGACTCTGACCCCCAAACATACACTAAATTTATTGGATTCTATTCAGAAGAGAGCTGTTCGTCTGATTCCTTGGAACATCGAAGAACGATTGGCAACTTGAGCCTATTCTACAAGTACTTTCATGGAAAAAGTTCGATCGATGTAGTGTGCTTAATTCCGCTGAGAGCAATGCCTGCTAGGAATACATGTCGCGCTAATACTTTACATTCATATGAGGTTCAACTTGTTCTCTCCTAGTACAACCCTTTTCAAGAAGTCTGTTATATGGAGAAACTTATTATTTTGGTATGATTTTCCCAGGACAATGTTTCCCACTGAGTACAATTTACAGCGATTCAAGACCCACGTAAACCGCTTTTTTTGTGCAATCGTCGCTTCTGTAGCGGTTTAGGAATTTTCCTGAAGCACGTTTCCTATTCCTAGAAAAAAAAATTTCTGTCGATTTTCGTTTAAAAACCTTATATAAATTTAGATAAATTAAGTAAGTAATGGTAAGTTTTCAAATGCACACTATATACAAACGACGAAACAAATTTAAAATTGTTTATTTTAAAAGTACAAAAAATAAAACATTTACTGCCTATTATGGTGTTTAATTTTAAAAATACAAAATTCGTGTTCACGTAAAACCACTTTAATAGCATGTATTGAAATACATAACACCCCCATAAAATTTATGTTCTCCCTCGTGCATGTTGACATTTCCAAATCCAATTTCGCTCATGAGTTTTATCTATATTACGTAAAAAGTTTAAATTTAATAGAAAGGGATGTCCAGTTTGAATAAAACAGCGCATATAAATTGAAAATTGCGTTTATTTTACGAACGCCCCACTTTGTTCTTGTAAAAGCAAAGATATTTTTGACTTTTTAGCGCAATTTCAATTAAAATATATCATCGTTTTACACATTCCATGCCTTTCTTATTTAATTCGTTGCATTAAGTGCTGACGAAAATATTCCCAGGCCTTCAGTTGCTCATTTCAGAACCAGAAGTAGTTGTCTTTAAAAGAAATAGACCAACTAGTAGAAAATAACATGCCAGAAGAAGACCGTGGTAATACTATAGTCAACTTGTTCAACTGACTTTAATCAGTCACATGATGTAGTAGAGATCGGAATCGGTGGTAATCCATGTCTAGAAATATACGCCGTATGAGGAAGAATTTCCAGGCCGGTCGTCTGGAGTTGTATCACTGTCCACTCACACGGATCAGCTGTTGTTTATATAGCTTAGAGTAATGATTCCGAACCTCTCAGAGCATCTTTTTTGGTGTTTTATTTGGTTGAAATTCCAAATGGAGTCTACAATTGTTTTTTAGGTTATGTACATTTTAAGATAGATCTCGTTTTACAGGTACAGTCTGTCAAGAAAGAACGTGTCCGCGATAATTATTTAATTTTTGGTAGATGTGATTCTAGCGATTCAAAAAAAATCGGTAGAGGGAATCACGTAAAATCTAAAATCAGTCAATTGTTTGCGAGTCAGTTCGAAGTAGTCTTTCTTTGTTCCCATCCAAAGGGGCCTAAAATGACACATTCCCCGGCTCTAAATATATTTCGATATATTTTAAAAGGCGGTGTCGTTTGTGAAGAAGAGGGTAAATCATTTTAACGAGAAAATGTTGCCGACTTGCCGAAAGGTTGCTCGGTAGGCAAAGTCACTCCGAAAGTTGAAAAATGAATCGTATCTTTGTTTTAACGGGACCCGAAATTGGCGTTGCGTCAAGGAGCGCCAAAATTAAGAAAATCGGGTTTGAATGTGTCCCATGAGACCACTCAACAACGTCTTCGTGCTCATGATGTCAAATTCGTTGAAGAAACTTTTGCTGCGCGAAAATCACGTTGCGAAGCGGCTCGCTTGGGCCTACGATAAGATACTAGAGTGGCCCTCAAAATAGTCGGATACAAACCCTATTGAAAAACGTTTGGTCCCTTGTAAAGAGAAAGCTCAGAGGAAAGACTCTGTGGATTTTGACTCAGTTGTCTCGCGAGATTCCAAAAATTTGGAAAGTATGCAGAAAATCTCGTCGACAGCATGCCTCGAAGAGGCCAGGCAATTATTGATGCAGGGGGCGATTGGACAACTTACTAAGGTAATTACGCCGTTGTTAGCACCCCAAAGAATCGCATTTGATGGCAAAAAATGTTATCGAAACACATTTTTTCAAGAACACAAGCGGTCACGTCTTACTTGACAGACTATAAAAGATGACAGATAAAAATACCTAAAAAAATCGAATTTAAATATGTTCTGTAGTCAATGGAGCGCAGGGACCGAGAACTAATTTGTACACTTAATATTATCATTTATAAGAGAATTACTTGATAAGAATAGATCGCTATTAAACGGCGCTGTAAGAAGTTTATGAACTGGCATACGGGGGGACGTAAAGATTTTTTAATGTGACTTTAATGTACAGTAACAGGATATAAAATCGAATGACGTGCCATGTTTTCAATTTGTTTCGAATCAAAAATATCTATGTATAGGGGAATGTATTTTTAATGTTCAGTATGGAGCACTTATAAGATCACTTCGGTATCTGTTTTTCTGTCTGTCTGTCCGTCTGCCACACCCAATTTTCTCCGAAACCATATGACATAGAAAGTTAAAATTTGGCACTAATATGGGAATTGATGGCTCCATTAGAGCCGTCTAGTTTTAGAAGTTAAATTTTGACTTAAAGAGGTAATGTTGGGGGGTGAAATCGAAAGTGAAAAAAAAATTACCGGGCCATTGCGTGGGGTGTCCAATGAAAGCTTGTGACAGTACGAGTTCAAAAATATATACCAGGTGTAAAAGTATGAAATGCGGATTTTTTCTAAAATAACATGTTAAATTCGGAAGAATGATAAAAAGTGCTTTATTCAAAGTATGCTCCATCGCTTGTTATACATTTTTCCCATCTTTCGGGCAATTTGTGAATGTCACGCCAGTAAAAATCTTTCCCTTTTGCTCCGAACCATTCATCGAGCCATTTTTTCACATCTTCGTACGAACCAAAGCGCTGCTCAGCAAGTGCGTGACCCATCGATGCAAACAAGTAATAATCGGAAGGAGCCAAGTCTGGTGAGTAAGCCGCATGGGGTAGAACTTCCAACGTGTCGCGCATTGTCATAAAAAAAAAATGACTTTGTGTTGCCTCTTTCGGTATTCTGGCCTTTTTTCAAGCAGCGAACGGTTCAAATCGGTCAATTGTTGTTGGTAGCGTTTAGTATTAACCGTCTCCCCCAGGTTTTAACAGCTCATAATAGACCACGCCCCTCCGGTCCTGGGTATATCCATGATTTTTTGCAATTGGTATTCTCAAAATAAATCCACTTTTCATCCCCTATAACTATACGATGCAAAACGACTTCCTTTTGTACCGAGCGAGCGAAATGTCATACGTGTTTTTGCGCTTTTCCATTTGCCTGTCTTTCAACTCATGTGGTAACCATCTACTGGTCTTCTGAATCTGTCCCATCTCTCGTAGCCGATTGGAAATAGCTTTTTGACTAACGCCCAATTGCTCGGCGAGTTGTTTTTGTGTTTGTGAATCATCTTCGTCCAACAAGGCTTGCAATTCCACATCTTCGTATTTTTTTGGCGGTTTTCCACGTTCCTTGTCTGCAACATCGAAGTCACCACTTTTGAAACGCCGAAACCATCGTTCAGACGTATCTTGCGATGGAGCACGTTCACCCTAAGCTTCTCGAAGTAATCGGTATAATTCAACAGCAGTTTTCTTCAAATGGACACAAAAAATTAATGCTGTCCGCGAATGCTCTTTGTTCGGTATAAATTTCGACATATTGAACACACCAACACAACATTGTGCACACATTTTTCCAATTTATCACTCGTGCGCGTCTGACACTTGTTGATGACACAACAAAATGGCGCAGTGTCAAATCTTTATAGCACTAACTGCATTGGTGCACTATCTGTTGTCTGAAATCCGCATTTCATACTTGTACACCTGGTATAATGTAATACTTGCGCACACTTTTCTTATTGTTATTTTTAAAAAATTGCTGTCCCCCCTTCATCTTGAACAGTACTGATCAAAAAATTTCGAAAAAATTTTGGAATGTTCTACACAGTGTGTAGATTAAACGAAAATTATCACGAGTGCATTACTTTTAATAATTTATCTAGTATATAAAAAAACATAAAAATTTCAAGGTCATCAGTTTTCAGTAAAGATCGGCAAAAACTTTGTTGAAAACTCATTTGACGTGTGTCTTGTGAAGTCATTGATCATTTTATACCTCCGTAACAAAAGTTACATACACTGGGATGCTGCAAAAATATGTATATTTAAAAAAAAACATTTTAAAGGTTGTTAAGTGAATAATACAAAAGAATGGCGAATATATTCATTGTACTCTAAATTATAAGAATTTTTTTAAAATATGTTTTAAATGCTAACATTATTTTTTATCGGGTTAAATGGACCACTGATGAAAACTATGGCGCCTCCTTTTCTGCAAGATAATTTCACAAAAAATAATCTAATCTGCAAAAATAAAAAATAATCTTGTAAAATAACGTAGTAGTTAAAAATTGTCGAAGGGAAAAATTTACGGGTTAGTATGCAATTTTCGACTAAAAAATTTACGTTCAATTATTTATTAAAAATTTTCTATTAGAAAAATTAAAAAAAAACTCTTAATATTTTGTAGAAAAAGTAATTGCTGTTTGCTGTTAATTAAACTAGTTAGCATGCTAACATTTAAAATATTTAAATTATGATTTTAAAAGATTTGTAACGGCTGTATTTTCTTTACAGTTATTTAGTGGAGTAAGTTATTTCAGTAAGTATAAAAGCTATAACATAAATAAATAAAGCTGCCTTTTTTTGTCTTTTCCTCAGATCCACGTAAATTACCAAAGTGATGTAAACATAAAAGAACATTTAAAATGTATAAATAATATCTATAATTTGGGAAAAGTGTCACCAGAAGTTTTTTTTTTATTCGAAGGGTAAGCGATTCTGATTTCCAGAGGAGAGGAAATTTATTCTCAAACGTTAATGGGTACAAATAAAAGTTGTTTTCTAAGATAAGGCGCTTTTTAATAAAGTTATTTGATTGGTTTCTGTAAAATTGGGTGAAAAAGAGCTTATTAATAGAGCAAATTATTCCACAGCTATATATATATATATATATATATATATATATATATATATATATATATATATATATATATTTATTGTCTAACTATACGAATCTCCATTATGGACAATTTTTTATCTATTTTATATTTTTAGGCTTGAGTCATACAGGAAATTTTGCTCCTAGTAACATATAGTCACCTTTAGTTTTTAATATTAATTTTTTATATATTTGATGAGACAAAGTTTTATGAACAATGTAAGATATTAGGGATAGATGACAGTAGCTTGCTCTGGAACGGTTCTAGTTCTGATAATTTAGGCATAATAAATAATAGTTCTGACATTTTTAAGAATTGATTAACAACCTATTACAACTACACTAGTTTTATTAGCAAAATTTTACGTAAAATGAAAAACAAATATTAATAAGAAAATCGATTACTTATTAGAGAATATTTATCATGAAAACTTTTCTCTACGATTTGAATGAACAATCTGTATCAGCTTCATAGATCGTAAACAGATCCTACGGTCCACCATCTATTTTGGAGTAACAATCTAAACCCATTTCATGTTTTCTACTAATCCATATCCAAAAACTTTCTCTTTAAGTGAAATCTGGAATGAATAAATTTAAACTTTATCAGCTTTAAAAATTGATGGTCAGGAGAGGGAGATTTCCAGAAAAAAAAATCTATTTAACACTATATATATATATATATATATATATATATATATATATATATATATATATATATGTGTATATATATATATGTGTATATATATACGAGGCATGTTTTTTAAGTAAGTACCATTTTGCGATTCCGCCGCCGCAGCGATACGGTCGGCGTTCCGCGCATGCGCGCTGGTAACCTACATCTCATGTCTACGCACTGACGCCATTACAGTCTGATTCTTCATTGTATACGTTGTTTACTGAGTGTTTAAGATGCCTCCGACAATCGTGAGTCCCGCCGATTGTGAAGTACGGGCTGTTATACGATTTCTTAGTGCTAAAGGCGTAAAACCGATCGATAATCATCGTGAGATCTGTGAAGTTTACGGACAAAACATTATGAGTGATGGAATGGTAAGGAAATGGGTGAGAGCATTTAAAGATGGCCGCACAAATGTGCATGATGAAGAACGGAGTGGGCGTCCTTCGGTCGTTAATGAAGATTTGGTGCAGAAAGTGGACGAAAAGGTGAGAGAAAACAGACGCTTTACAATTTCATCATTGTGCGACTGCTTTCCTCAATATTCTCGTAGTGTTTTGTATCGCATTGTGACCGAGAACTTGAATTACCGGAAATTGTGTTCACGTTGGGTTCCAAAAATGTTGACGGATTTGCACAAAACCCAACGTTTAAGCAGTGCATTGACTTTCCTTGAGCGGTACCACAATGAAGGTGAACATTTTTTAGACCAAATTGTTACTGGTGACGAAACATGGGTGGCCTACGTCAGACCAGAATCGAAACAACAATCCATGGAATGGCGACATTCATCATCACCCAAAAAAGTGAAGTTTAAGCAAACAATTTCTGCCCGCAAAATCATGTGCACAGTTTTTTGGGACAGAAAAGGAGTATTGCTAGTGGAGTTTCTGCCTCGTAATGAGACAATCAATGCAGCGTCTTATTGTGAGACATTGAACAATCTGCGTCGTGCAATCCAGAACAAAAGACGTGGCAAGTTGAGTAAGGGTATCGTTTTGCTGCATGACAATGCCCGTCCACATGTGGCTAATCGGACCAAAGATCTCATCAAATCTTTTAAATGGGAAACTCTAGATCATCCTCCATACAGCCCTGATCTGGCGCCCAGCAACTACCATTTGTTCCTGCACTTGAAGAAGCACCTGGGTGGTCAGCGTCTTCAAGACGATAACGAAGTCAAAACATTTGTGATACAGTGGTTAACAAGTCAGGCGGCAGAATTTTATGAGGAGGGTATTCAAAAACTGGTGCCACGTTATGACAAGTGCCTCAATATTCACGGAAATTATGTAGAAAAGTAGATTAAGGTACAGGCTTTCATGTAAAAATAAAATTATAGCGATATCTTTGCACGTCTTTTTTAGTGTTCCGTACGGAACACTTATAAGATCACTTCGGTGTCTGTCTGTCTGTCTGTCTGTCTGTCTGTCTGTCTGTCTGTCTGTCTGTCTGTCTGTCTGTCTGTCTGTCTGTCTGTCACACCCGATTTTCTCCGAAACTATTTGACATAGAAAGGTGAAATTTGGTAATAATATAGAAATTGATGGCCTCATCAGAGCCATGTAGTTTTGAGAATTAAATTTTGAGTTAAGGGGTTAGTTTTGGGGGGTGAAGTCGGAAGCGAAAAAAAATTTTTTTTACTAGGTCATCGAGTGTGGTGTCAAATGAAAGCTTGTGAAAACACGAGTAAAAAATATATATATAATATTATACTTGCGCGCACTTTTCTTTGTATTATTTTTAAAAATTCGCGAAAAATCGCTGTCCCGGTCCTTATCTCGAAAAGTACTTATCAAAAAATTTCGAAAAAATTCTGGAATATTCTCCACGGGGTGTAGATTGAACGAAAATTATCACGAGTGCATTACCTTTAATAATTTATATGGTATATAAAAAAAACAAAAATTTCAAGGTCATCAGATTTCAATAAAGATTGGAAACAAACTGTGTTGAAAACTCATTTGGGGTGTGTTTTGTGAAGTCACTGATCATTTTATACCACCGTAACATAAATTTTGACTTAAGGGGTTCGTTTTGAGGGGTGAAATCGGAAGTGAAAAAAAAATTTTTTTTACTAGGTCATCGAGTGTGATGTCCAATGAAAGCTTGTGAAAACACGAGTAAATATATATATATATATATATATATATATATATATATATATATATATATATATATATATATATATATATATATGTATATATATATATATATATATATATATATATATATATATATATATATATATATATATATATATATATATATATATACTCGTATATAATGTAATACTTGCGCACACTTTTCTTCGTATTACTTTTAGAAAATCGCTGTCCCCTACCTTATCTCGAAAAGTACTGATCAAAAAATTTTGAAAACATTCTGGAATATTCACCACGGGGTATAGATTGAACGAAAATTATCACGAGTGCATTACCTTTAATAATTTATTTGGTATATAAAAAAAAACAAAATTTTAAGGTCACCAGTTTTCAGTAAAGATTGGAAACAACCTTTGTTGAAAACTCCTTGGAGGTGTGTTTTGTGAAGTCACTGATCATTTTATACCACCCTAACAAAATTTTTTATTTTAAAAACAATCAACGTACGGAACACTAATTGTGCAAGTTCAACTTGCACTTGACCGGTTTTTTTTTAATTCCAAAACGGTACTTACTTAAAAAACTTGCCTCGTATATATATATATATATATATATATATATATATATATATATATATATATATATATATATATCGTGAATCGTTTTTTTCGCACACATGCCGCTCCTGGAGCGCTTTAGGGACTTCCCTGCAGCACGTGTGCTAGACCCATAAAAAAAAATTAAGATTTTTAAAAAATAATACGAGGCATGTTTTTTAAGTAAGTACCGTTTTGGAATTAAAAAAAAGACGTGCAAAGATATCGCTATAATTTTATTTTTACATGAAAGCCTGTACCTTAATCTACTTTTCTACATAATTTCCGTGAATATTGAGGCACTTGTCATAACGTGGCACCAGTTTTTGAATACCCTCCTCATAAAATTCTGCCGCCTGACTTGTTAACAACTGTATCACAAATGTCACAATGCGATACAAAACACTACGAGAATATTGAGGAAAGCAGTCGTACAATGATGAAATTGTAAAGCGTCTGTTTTCTCTCACCTTTTCGTCCACTTTCTGCACCAAATCTTCATTAACGACCGAAGGACGCCCACTCCGTTCTTCATCATGCACATTTGTGCGGCCATCTTTAAATGCTCTCACCCATTTCCTTACCATTCCATCACTCATAATGTTTTGTCCGTAAACTTCACAGATCTCACGATGAATATCGATCGGTTTTACGCCTTTAGCACTAAGAAATCGTATAACAGCCCGTACTTCACAATCGGCGGGACTCACGATTGTCGGAGGCATCTTAAACACTCAGTAAACAACGTATACAATGAAGAATCAGACTGTAATGGCGTCAGTGCGTAGACATGAGATGTAGGTTACCAGCGCGCATGCGCGGAACGCCGACCGTATCGCTGCGGCGGCGGAATCGCAAAACGGTACTTACCTAAAAAACATGCCTCGTAAAAATTAACTGAGTAATATTGCAGACAGTGCATTGAGACAGGTAGCGGTCCCAATCCGACGTCAGGTCACATTTAATGCTATAACTTTTTAATGAAATGGAATTTTCTTAATTTTTTTTTTGTGAACAATTCTTAGAAGTATAGAGAATAAAAGTCCGTAAAAAAAATCCAGGTGTATCTAACCCCTTAAAAGCAGTCAACGTACGGAACACTAATTGCGCAAGTCCGACTTGCACTTGGCCGGTTATTATTTATATACTGCGATTCTAATTCAGAAAGGCAATAAATATACCTAAGTTAAAGTATCTCAGCATTATATAACTCATAGTTTGGAAAGGTCAGTATGTGAGTTCGACGATCACTTCATCAGCATTAATTCCTGCCTTTAAGACTATGTTGACAAAGGGAAGCCAAAGCTTCCAATAAACCTTTCTGAGGATTTTTGACCTATGCATCATACACCTAACTAAAAGAGGCGACACGACCTGATCAAAATTAATTCTATTTTAAATTAGAATTGTAACGAGATGTCCAAAAATTATTTGGTCGTTGTCATTGCATTTATGGATAGAATGGTTATGCTTGTACATAGTCTAAGTTCTATTTTTTGCTTTTTTTAGAGGCATAGCACACGTGCTGCAGGGAAATCCTTAAAGCGCTACAGGAGCGATGCGTGTGAGGAAAAAGCAATTCGCGTTGGTCTTCGCTGTAAATTATACTTGGTGACAAACATCGTCTTGGGTAAATCATTCCAAAGGGATGAATTTCTCTGTATAAAATACTCCGTGAAAAGGATTGTACGAGAAGTGACAAGCTGAACCTCAGACGGATGTAAAGTATTAGTGTGACATGTATTCGTAGCATGCACCACTTTGGGAGGAATTAAGCGGGCTACATCCATCGGACATTTTTTATAAAAATAAGAATAGAATATACTCAAGTCGCCAACTGTTCTTGGATGTTCCAAGGATCAACGTTGCTGGTCAATTCTGGATCCCCAATCAGGCGAACAGCTCTCCTCTAAATAGAATACACAATGCAGTGTATCTTTGGGAGCAGAGCCCTAAATATGGTAGTAGTTCGAATCGTTGGTCGAATCCGAACTTTGTACAGAATTAACGGTTGTGGCTTTTGGGAAGCTCTCGTTGCTATACTTGCAACATGTTCATGCCAAGGCATATTTGCTTCTAAAGTAACGCCCAGCAAATTGAGTGACGATGCTAGAGGAATGGAGTGCTTCAACATAACTATGTAGGGTTTAACAACGGTAACTTTTTTAGAAAAAAGTGGCGTTAAATTCTACTTAGTTACTGTCGCCCCAAGATAGAACTTCTTCCAAGTCTTTTTTAAGCTGAACGACTTCCTGCTGTCTGCGAATATTTGCATGAGTAGTAGATGTTCGAGCGGTCAAAGTGAATAAAGAAATAATTATACTGTCATCTACAAAACTGTAGATTGTGCTCCTGGCCATTTCCAGTAGTTCGTTAATGTAAATTAGAAAGAGAGTAGTAGACAGTATGGAGCCTTGAGGCACATCGGCATTGATAGTGAAGGTGTTAAAAAGAAACTTGTCTACTGCCACTTGAAAGAACGCTCTCTGAGGAATCACGGGAGCCATAAACAGAAGTTTTCAGACATATGTTAAGAGTGAAGCTTAGCCATCAATCCATCGCGCCAAACACGGTCGAATGCATTGAATATATCAAGTGTAACTAGTGGAGATTCTGCAAAGTTCAATTGCTTTGTTTCAAACATAAGTTAGAAGATATTTTGTTGATTTTTGCTTACGAAAGCCATACTAATGTTCCCTAATAATATTAAATCTTTGCAGATATTTTCGAAGATGCTGACTGGTAGCCTTTTCCATGACGTTCGATGAACTATAGCGCATTTCCAGTAGGAAGCAAATATTCCCTTCCTCTAGGATAGGTTAAAAAATCTACAGAAAACTCGTTCTCTATTTTTCTCGCACATCTTTTGAGTACTACGGCGGGTATTTCGTCAGCACTAAAAACGTTTTTGGTATCTAGCTTAATTAAATTACATTCTATAATACACTGTCTGAAGACAATATCGGGCATCCTTGACTACACGATGGGAATAGCTTGGAAATGGTCTTTTATATCTTCATATTACTAAGTTAATTTGAAACCTAGACACTAGTGCTGTGAAAAAGGTAATTTTTGTTGGTACGATCATAGGAGAAAATTTCTATTGGTAAATTTCTAATGCAAAAAACAAATATTTTTTAACTTTGTTTTAAACATTTATAAATTAATATGTACACATTTTCTGATTAACGACATTTCTTCCGAGCTCACTTTAATTTTTAAAATGGTAGCGTACTTATTTTTATTAATTTTTTTGTTGTTTGTGTTAAAAATTCTTTTGACCTTTAAAACCCTGTAAAATTTATGATGAAAAAATTGTTATTATTTAGTCTTTCTACTGTTTATTCTGTCTCAAATTAAAAAAGTATTTCACTTTAAATGATAAAGAGAAATATAATACTCTAAAAATTCAGGAATTGATTTTTTTAAGACCCACAGTGCGGTTATATGTATATGTCTTTATTTTAGCAATCTTCTTTTAAATTATTTTAAGTATATTTGTCCAAGTCAGAGTTATAGCTTAAAAAATCGAGGCCCTTGTTATATGTCAATTTGGTCTTATATTTTCTGCAAAACATGTATTTTGAGTGGTCTCTAAATTCATTTAGATTTGTGGCAATAGTAATATATCGAAAAGTGATATTAGGTGAACACATACTTAATTGCGATCCAAAAGGTGTCAATTGTGATTTTGTACACCATCGTGTAACAACTATCGCCGCCCAGTAAACGCCCGAAAAATGGATAAAACCACCTAAAGTATATTAGTTACGTATTTGTAGTGTCAATTTCAATGTATTTTTCCATTCTCAATCGAATAGAACAATTTTCAAGTGGATAGAACCAACTGGCTACATGCTTTGCCAATTTATTCAATGTTAGTACCCATAAAACATGATTTTTCTGAATAACTTCAAAATTAGTGCAATATTTAGTGTATGTTCGTCCTTAATCGAACTATTTTAGTGTCACTAGGATGAAGTAATATGAAAATATAATAAGAATACTATTTCAAAACCAGACATTTTATTTCAGTACCAACCAGAGATCACTGCTTACACACGATGTTTGTATGGAAATGTTATTTAGAGGTAGTGAACTGATTTTTATTCTTCAAGGAACTCAACAAAATTAAGCAAACATGAGAACATTACCGTATATTATATATATATATATATATATATATATATATATATATATATATATATATATATATATATATATATAAATATATATATATATATATATATATATATATATATATATATATATATATATATATATATATATATATATATATAGAGCGTTATCAAGGAATGTGGAAGATCCATATGATGGCCGATTACTGTTGGAGTTTGCAAAGAGATGATCCTCAAGCGTACATTCAAGAAAACCGTATAAAAGAACGTTTCATAGTGTGTAATTATATCAAACATAGAAACAATGTTGAATTTTTGTTCCATTTTTGAAGAAAATTGTAATTTCATATAAATAAAAAAGTAGAGCTGATAGCATTAAACCAGTATTTTTTTCCGTAATCAGTGCCTCAGGTATACCCTATAATACATGTAAAATTTCGGGAAAAAATTTCAGTGTTGACCAGTGTTATCATCGAAAGCGATTTTATGTGACAGTCCAGTAAACAGGGGATAAAAAATGGTTATTTTAGGGAGTTTTTTCTCAACTATTTTTTGGGTTGCTAAATCCTAATTTCAACTTTGCCACCTCGGAAATGTGGTGAGACTTGAGTAACATATATATATATATATATATATATATATATATATATATATATATATGTTATATATATATATATATATATATATATATATATATATATATATATATATATATATATATATATATATATGGTTACAGTTTTTGTTTCCTTTGGGCTTTGAAGATTAACTCCACTAGCCCCCACAGAACCTCTTATTTGCTTATATAGTAGGTGCTGTGATATTCGAATGCCATTTCAATTGATCGTCCGGTAAACAGGGGACTAAAAGTGGTCATATCAGGAAAAAAAATATAAAGGTTTTTTTTGCTTAACTATCCTTTATGTTTTTTGGAGTGCTGAATCCGAATTTTAACTTTGTTACCTGGTGAATGTTATGCGTTTTGAGCAAAATGTAAAAAACGGCAAAAAAATGCTTTTTTTTCAATTTTTCGCTTATAACTCGAAAATGTACTTTTTGAGACAAATATCCTAATACAAAAATAAATTACATTAAATTTCCTACAAATTATGTCCTATAGGTTTTCTGGCGAACGATTTAGCCGCTAGAGCGCTTTAAATTTAGTGAAATTTTAGACATAGTGCTAAGCCAAGAGCAATTCCCTGATTTCTCGCTCGTCGCTCTATTTTCTGGTCACTAGTGTAGGTTAATAAATTTTATTAAATAACAAATAACTAAATTCTTTTGAATAAGGACGTCGTGAAAATAGAGCTCCGAGCGAGAAATAAGGAAATATTGCTTAGCTCTTAGTCCGAATTAGCACTAAATCTCAAAGCGCTGTAACGACTAAACCATTCACCAGACAAAAAAACCTATAGCGCATAATTTGTTGGAAATTCTAGTTTAGTTTTTTATAGGAATACCTTCATCGAAAAATGCTTAGTTTCCAAATTATAAGCGAAAAATTGAAAAAAAAGCATTTTTCCCCGTTTTTATGCATGTTACTCAAGTCTCACCACATTTGCGAGGTGGCAAAGTTGAAATTTGGATTTAGCAACCCAAAAAATAGTTGAGAAAAAACTCCCTAAAATAACCATTTTTTATCCCCTGTTTACTGGACTGTCACATGAAATCGCATTCGATGATAACACTGGTCAACACTGAAATTTTTTCCCGAAATTTTACATGTATTATTATAGAGTATACCTGAGGCACTGATTACGGAAAAAAATACTGGTTTAATGCTATCAGCTCTACTTTTTTATTTATATGAAATTACAATTTTCTTCAAAAATGGAACAAAAATTCAACATTGTTTCTATGTTTGATATAATTACACACTATGAAACGTTCTTTTATACGGTTTTCTTGAATGTACAGCTTGAGGATCATCTCTTTGCAAACTCCAACAGTAATCGGCCATCATATGGATCTTCCACCTTCCTTGATAACGCTCTTCCATTGTGCGTATATCTTGGGTAAATCTTTCACCCTGCCCTTTACTGAAATCGGCAAGATTTTCTAGGAATCGATCTAAATGAGAATGTAAGTAATGAATCTTGATACTCATGTTGCAGTCCAGATCTTTCAAATTATATAATATGCACTCAACTAACTCAGAATAGTTCTCGGACTTATTGTTTCCGAGAAAATTTTATAACAAAGTTTGGGTCTTTCATAAGTTGTTTGATTTGTGGCCCATCAAAAATATCCGCATTCCATTTTTCTATGCTTAATCTTGGAAACTAGCGTGAAAGAAAAGCAATACATTCGCCAAGGGCTTTTACAAACGGTTTCATAATGCCCAGTTTGATATGAAGTGGTGGCAGTATAAAGCGATCTCGATTTACTATGGGAAAATTAATAACATTTTTGGTACCAACCATCACTTCCTCTCGTACTGGCCACTTTTTTTTAGACCAATGGCGTTGTTTGTCACGGCTATCCCACAGACATATAAAACATGGGTATTTCGTGTATCCTCCCTGTTGTCCCATCTTTAAGTCTACACAAATGAGCCAGTTGTGGTCTCGATAGTTAATTTTTTCCATTACTGAAAAGACAGTTGTATACTCTTCTTTCATAGTAGTAGAGTTTGCAATAGGTATGGAACCATACTCGTTGCCGTTATGAAGCAGTACACACTTTAAGCTTCTCTTGCCTATAAAAAGACACAAATCATTTGGTTGGTGTTATTGTGAACTCATCTTCTCCAAAATATCTCTGGAATTATTACAAAAAACTAAATCATTTTCCATATGCCAACTTCTTTTCTTGGGTCGGATATAAAGTAATTCTGGGTCCTGGTGCAAGTAAATTCTTTTCTTTTAAACGAGATGCGAAAATTTCAGAAGCTTCTTTTGACAAATTTAGTTCCCTTACTAAGTCATTCA
This sequence comes from Pachyrhynchus sulphureomaculatus, assembly GCA_019049505.1. Taxonomy (NCBI): domain Eukaryota; kingdom Metazoa; phylum Arthropoda; class Insecta; order Coleoptera; family Curculionidae; genus Pachyrhynchus; species Pachyrhynchus sulphureomaculatus. Next base: position 29,772,033 of record CM032451.1, read on the forward strand.
ATTCCTTTCGATTAAAAGGTTGAGGATCTGATGACTGACTACATGTGAAATAAGAATCACTGTTGACCATTGTGTTGTCTTCAATTTCCATAAGATCTAGTGCCTCAGAGTATTTAGATTATGCTCCTTGTATCTCACCGGAGCACAGACGACGTCGTTGAGTGGAGGGTAAGTTAGGATATGGTCATTTATTTTTCTTTCCAGAATTTATGCCATTAATATTTACGACGCAAATATAGCAGTCGTCATGGTGATTTTGAGGTTCCTGCCAAATCATCGGTGTTTTAAATTTGATAGCACTTCTTTTTCCATTTGACCATTACCGCAGACACACAATACAGTTCTGGTACACAATATGAGGTACCCATTGTTTGTCTTGATTGCACAATGTTATTTGAAAGTGGTTAAAATACGTAGTTTTAACAAAGTCCGAGATAGGTGTTCGATATTTTTCAAAGATGTATTCTCCACAAATATAGAAAAAACAATTTGGATTATGTAAAAAACGTCTACGTGTCGAAGCCATATCTGAAATTAAAAAAAATAATTATTCTGAATCGGGTAGGTCTTAAAAAACTGCGGGTGTCGTCGAAGTTAGGTTAAACCGAAAATATTTTAAAAAATGAGCCGTCAGAGGAAAACTAATATCGGACTCGAAATCAGAACACTACAATGGGCCTAAAACTGAAACAAAGTTAGAGGAAAAAAAAAAAAAAAAAAATTTGTTGACCAGTATAATATATATAAAAAATGCAACGTCTCTCTGTCTGTTAGTGCGCTTATCACTCGAGAACCACTTATCCAATTTATTTGCTTTTTTTTAACATACATATGTTCCCTGGCCAGGTTATAGGTTATATTTTATTACGTTAGGTAACCTAAGGAATAAGCAGTGACGATAATAGTGGATTAAGTCGGAAAAAAAGATTGCCGCTAGCGCGTTCTCTTGCAATATACTGCCTAAACAGTTAAATATGGAACAATATCATGTAACAAAGAATACAATACATATAAAATGTAACGTCTCTCTGTCTGTCTGTCTGTCTGTCCGTTAGTGCCCTTATCACTCGAGAAGCACCTATCCGATTTACGTTTTTTTTTTTAAAAATTCATACATTTGTTCTCTGGCTAGGTTATTTATAATCTTTTATAATATAGATAAAATGCAACATCTCTCTGTCCGTCTGTCAGTTAGTGTGCTTAGCACTCAAGAACCACTTATCCGATTTAGTTGTTTTTTTTATTCGTAAATATGTTCTCTTTCCAGGTTATACAATAATAATCTATAATCTATAATATATATAAAATGCAACGTCTCTCTGTCTGTCCGTTAGTGCGCTTATCACTCGAGAACCACTTATCCGATTTACGTTTTTTTTTTTTTTTAAATTTATACATATGTTCCCTGGCCAGGTTATATAATAATAATAGTAATCTATATAATATACATAAAAAAACGCATTGTCTCTCTGTCTGTTTGTCTATCCGTTAGTGTGCTTATCATTTGAGAACAACTTATTCGATTTACGTGTTTTTTTTATTTTTTTAAGTTAATATGTATCAAAAAAAATCTATAATATATATAAAAACGCAACGTCTCTCTATATGTCTGTCTGTCTGTTCATTAGTGCACTTAGCACTCAAGAACCACTTATACGATTTACTTGGGCACGGCTAGTTCTTTTATAATATTCAGTATTGAAGTTTGACATCAATTTTCTAATTCTATTGTTAGAGTCCAGAGTAGTTGACCAAAATTGTGATAATGCAGAACTCGGAAAACGGATTGCAGCCCATGAAAAAAAAGCTGCATTTAATATGACAGAGTATAGTATGCCATGTTATTTACACACATTAGAAATCGTAATAATTATTCTGGCTTCCAAGAGTTGCAACTTGTCGAAATTTTGATTCATATCGCATAATATTTCTCGAGTCTTTCTGGGAAACAAGAGATAACGGTGAGTACGGGAAGAGAAAAGTTTCGGAGGGGACAACACATTCAATTTGCGACGTAACAGAGAGCATACGTGCCGAAGAAAATCATCGTCTAAAAGTTCAACTAAATCATTTTGTCGCTTGTATTCTATTCTATTGTTTAATATAAATTTGTGCAGCCAAAGGAGGAACAACGAGCAGTGAAAATACTATGATAGTGTTTTAAAAAATGCTAAGGCTCGTATTTCTGATACAATGACAGTTTCGGATGATATCGACTACGAAGCCGTCTGAGGAAAACCTATTAAGAGATTATTCATGATGTTTTTGCGCACCGGGTGGGGGAGTGGTGGGAGGAAAACCAAGGTTTAGTAGGCGAGCGGAATAAGAGAGAAGAGAAGGGAGGCGAATGATAACGACAAGAACGAGGAATATTGGGACATAAGTTGAGTAGGAGGTGTGATAGCTATAGCAGGCGTGGCATTCTGATGTAGGTGGTAGGAGCAAAACAGCCAAACGCATAATTCCAATCGAAAATTAAAATTCTGTTAGTTGAAGCCATCTATATTTCTAGTTTGGCAGTTAAGCCAGCCAAGTTAGAAACTCTAAATAAAAAATTCTATGGAAAATTCAAAATAATTTTTGAGATAACGTGCAAAATTTTCAATTTTTTTTTAAATTTTTATTTTATAAATATGCATTACCTTTCTAAAGCACCGATTGCGAGCTTTGTATGGCTCATTTTTAACATCTAAACGATTTTTAGAGAATGGCTTGTTTAAAGATTTTCAATTTTTAATGCTGGCTATGGTTCGGTCTAAAATCAATATTTAAACTATACACAACATTTTATGACTTTAAGGGTCAAAGTATGTAAAACTTCTATGGATTGATGCATATATACCATAGTATATAAGAAGCTACCTTTTGAACATCCTGCCATACTTCGTTAATCCCTTATATGTTTTATTATAAATACTACTACTACTATTTTCATCTCTTTTCTCGGTAGCGATATCTCTCCAAAACTGTTCTTTCCCACTTCAATCATTGTGTTGTTCGAGAGTTTTCGTGCTAATAGATCAACAGGCAGATAGACCGGAGTAATCTGGTTACTATATTTTTTGTAATGTAGGGACCGTAGAACATAAAAAATTGTAGAAATTTCGGTGATTCTTTACGAACATAATACTTCTCTTTAGCAAGTTAAGAGAAAATTAAGTAGGTGAAGAGTCTCTTCTGAAAATAGAAACAATGAAAAATAAACTAATTTTCATATCCCTGAACTAAGAAGACTTAAAGAATCCTGAAAAGACGTATAATACGATATAACTAACGCGTTTCCTGACTCTTTTAACCTCCTATATATTTTACTATAAATAATGAAGATTAAAATGTGTCTGAAGACTAGAAGAATAGTATTGCGATCCTAATATTTAAAAAACGAAATAAAAATGACCCCGACAATGTATAGAACCATACCCCGCTAAATAGCACTAGTAAATTACTATCCAAGACCATAACTGCAAAAATAACAACAGAGATCAAAACAAGCGAGGAACAGCAATAATCTAAAGAAAATAGTTCGACAGTGGCTGCTATATTTACAATCCGACAATTAATTAAAAAATCATTAGAATTCAATAAATCTCTATTTCTGTGCTTAGTTGGTCTAAAAAAAGCATTCTATAGGGTACGGTTGGGAGATTTTACGAGATCATGACTTTAACAACAACAACATTAAAGTGATAAAACAGCTCATTAAAAAAATAGGACGGGTATAAAGACACATCAAAGATCAACTGAAAAAGTACCAATATCATCTGGAATTCAACAAGGGAATAGAGTCCACTATATCAATTGGTATAGATATGTCGATGACATAATTTCCTGTTTTACTGGAACGGATAGACAACTAACTATCTTCTTTAAATTCTTAAATAATTTACATCCCAATATTAAATTTACGTTAGAACTGGAAGCCAATAATTCGATCAATTTCTTAGATCTGTCTATATCAAAAATAAATAATATGTACGATTTTTCTATTTTTCATAAGCAATCATATACGGACACTGTTATTTACAATAGTTCGTCACACCCTTACAGTAACAAAATGGCAGCATTAAATTCCTATGTCCATAGATTATTACACATTCCTATGTCAAAAATTAATTTTAACAAAGAACTGAACATCATTAAACAAATAACAGTCAATAACGGATACCACCCTAACCTTATTGACAACATTCTACATAAAAAATCGTTTAAAAAAGCAGTCTCATTTGTATGCCCTATGATAGTTGACAAAGAAGTAAAGCACAGTACACTTACTTACACAGGAAAAATCACTAGAACAATTTCCAAACCGTTAAAACAAAATAACAAAAAATAGCATTTCAACTAATAACACTCAAGGGAATATAATTCTGAATAATAAATCTAAATCTAATAAAATTAAAAAATGAAACCTGTATTAAAAAACAAATGAAGTTATTTAAAAAAAAAATAGCAACTCACATTATGCAACCCATGTAATTAATGAATCACATAATTTTAATGATGAATTTAAAATTCTGCATATTGAAAATAAATCCAAAAAATTAAATCTTCTAGAAAGTCTCGAAATTAATAAACATAAAAATTCCAACCAGCTGTTAAATCAACAAGTAGATTTAAATCATTCTCCCTTACTCAATTTATATTAGTTCTCACAAATTCTATAAGAGATTTATACTTAATAAAAATAATATAACTATATATAATTTAATAAGATCATTAACCCAAAACAGGTATAAATTATAGTTTAAGGAACATATTACTTACATTGCCACTTAAAATAATTTAGTTACTCTCTTAATACACTTCTGTGTTTGAAACAATGGTTAAGTTGTTAAAATAAATAAATTGGAAATTAAAACTAGAGTGTTTCTATATTTTTATCATAATGGATTTCCAACAAGTAGTGGCTAATACAATCGAAAATAAAAAACTTTGATTCTCATAATGCAGAGGTTCGAAAATATGAAGAAAAGCAGACATCTCGGCTGGTCATTTTTTCATGAATACAGGTACTTCTCTTTAGCAGGCGAAGTAAACACAGATTTGTGGAAATCGAGTATCCCTAATAGTGTAATTTGTTCATCAACCAACAAAGCAAGCAAGGCCTCTGCCTAATGCAGTAGTTATTCTCAAACCGTTTTATACTTTCGCTCGTGGTTTTAAGTTCCCAAATAGTCTCATAAAATTTAACAGCTGTTTGATAGAAATTATGTTTCCACAGTGAAATGCTTCTTAAAAATAAACGGGTAAATGTATGCGTCACTTTTGTTTAGTCTTCGGTTAACTACAAGAACATCTCTCTTCTGCAGATTCGTTGGGGCTTACGTTATTTCCACTTTAAGGATCGCTTATTTGGTAAGCCCTATCTGAGCTCATAAAATTTACGTGTTATAAGATCGGATTGCTTTGAAACTTGAGGATAATCTGCTCACTTACACTTAAAACAATCCGAAATTAATTAATCCCGATTTTAATATCAGCATTTCTCATACTTCCAAAAATATACGCAATCAAATTAGTTCTCGCAGTAATTCACAAGATATATTCTCGCGTGTATTTTTCTCATTTTGACGGTGGTAGATATTTTATTTCTGCTTCCAAAAAAAATTGCCTGTAAACATGTCACTGACTTCAATCACATATCACCAGGATTACTGATGGCTATCAGTGAAAAATAACAGTAATTGTAATTTGGAAGGCTGGTTTTGGGCGATATTAGTTCGACATGCAAATAAAGTGCTGGTCATTGGAAGGGTCAATTTTTCTTTTTGTTTTTCTGTTTTGAACACTTTTCCTGTAACTATTTTGTTTTCATATGAATATAGGAAATAAATTTTAAAAACTTAAACTTTAAGTACAGGGTCATTAACCACCCTTTATTACGTACAAGAGTGATTTCAATAAATTACTCCTAGGTCGAACGCTGAGCGATTTTTCACCCAAGATTAATTGATAAGTGATTCGAGTTGCTAGCTAAATTCAAATTCGTATTGGTCTAGATAATCCATTAATTTTTGGCTGTGACCAGCTGAAAAAAAGAGTAGAATTTCGTTGCTGCTAGCAAATAAATACATCTATGCACCTATAAAATTTTAGTGCTCCGTATGGAACACTAATAAGATCACTTCGACATCTATCTGTCTGTCACATCCGATTTTCTTCGAAATTATTAGACATAAAAAAGTTATGTTTTGACTTAAAGGGTTAGTTTTGGGGGGGTGAAATAGGAAGCAAAAAAAAAATTACCTGGTCATCGAGTGAAACAGAGTTCAAAAATGTATATAATGTAATCCTTGCGCACACTTTACTTTGTATGATTTTTAAAAAATTGCTGCCCTCCCTTATCCCAAAAAGCACTGATCAAAAAAATTTTAAAAAAGTCTGGAATATTCTCCACAGGGTGTAGATTAAGTTCATTATTTTTAATAATTTATTATTTTAATATTTATTTCAAGGTCATTAGTTTTCAACAAAAACAAAAATCGGAAACTCAATTGGGGTATGTTTTGTGAAGTCATTGATCATTTTATACCTCCCTAACAAAAATTTTTACTTTAAAAGCAATCAACGTGCGGAACAATAATTGTGCAAGTCCGTCTTGAACTTCGCTGATTTTTTTGTTAATTTATTAAGCAGAGTAAAGACAAACCTATTCCAAACACTACAAGCCACGAAATATTTACTCTCCTAGATTAAAATACTGAATTTAGAGTCTGTGTGTAATGAGATTTTTAATAAGGGGTTATTACGACAAAAAATATACCTGTATCATTACAGAGTTTATATTTTCTATTACGGACATAATGCTTATGAACAGTATTAAAGTTTAGTATTTAAACATTTATTTCTCAAATAGTAGCATTTTGTTGGGTTTTTATAGAAAAGTTCAAACTGCCTCGTTATATTACATTATGAATATATTTCTTGTTCAATCTGAGCTCATAGTTTACACCTGTGAGATAGTTTTTGGGTTTCTTCTATTCTTTGTTATTTTTCTTCCTTAGATTCGTTTTTATATTGTACGTTTTATTTTGGTTAGGCTTTTAAAATTTTTTTTATTATATTTAACGTTGGTTAACTTAAATGATTCCAGCTCATTAAACTAAGTCCAAATTAGTGAACAGATTGAAACAGATGAAGCAAAATCTTTTTAAAACAACACATCAAATAGTGTTTTAAATAACATAGGCCGACAAAATTGGACGAAATTTCAGACGCTGAGGCCAGAGTATAATTTCCCAAAGGTTTTTGGTGAGCTCAATCCGAATCCGACCTCAGAATTGCTCCATTACATCAAATTTTCGAGATATACTAACCTAAAAATGCAAAAACACGGATCTTCGCTATATTCGGGTTTATATTACACCGCAAATTCATTTTTCTCCATAAAACTCGTTGCGACATATGAAAGTACTATTCTGCTTACGTACGGCTGTCAAACTGGTGCTAGATGTCTGGAAAGCATCGAGCCAAAGTCCAGACAGCTCAAAACAAAACCCTACGTATCATAGCAAGAGCTCACTGGTTTGTTCACAACAACGCACAGGAAGTTTAAAGTGCCCACAATAAAAGAATTCACCTAAAATATCAGTTTCGCTTTCTTGAGAAAGCGACAGCTCACCCTGAGAGAGCAAACGCCTTCAGACACAACGCAAACGTCGGTAATCTCTACTTACGACCCTCAAACATACTATAAATAGACTAATACTAGACATAACTAAAACTCGACTACGAAGACGGACTATATTACGCACTTAGTATACAGGGATAAGGTCGTACTGTAGTTGAGCTACTCCTCTCCAAAATACAAGCTAAACATATAAACATCACCTACCACTAACACTTTTGTAATACAACAGTTCCGAAATAGCTGGAAATTTAGCTTTTAGTTTTTAATTAGACTTAGTTAGGTTAAGGTAGCATAGAAACTAATTCACAAGTTTTCAAAACTCACACGTCCTATATAAAGAATAATCGTCACATTGTAGGAGGATTAAAGGGTTGCAAACCCAGAAGATTGAGTGGGTATGTCAACCAATTCGGCTGGAGAACACTACATAACTGGAGCATTCTGAAGCACCCTTAAGGTAACGCAGACTGCGTCATTATCCATAAAGCGGATTCCTCCGTGTAAAAAAAAATACTGTCAGACTATACATATACATACCACTTTTTACAGATTTATATTTACTCTCATTAAAAATGTCATAAACGTATAACAGTTATATTTTTTAACCTTGTGTAATGTCCCTCAAATGATTGACACGATCTCATAATCTACCAAAGCTCTCATTTTCTGTCTAAATTTATAAATTTTATCCAAGCTCGTATCATGAGTTTTTTAAGTAATTTGTACTTAAACTAAATTACATATGGATATAAAAATATTTGATCAAGACTGTTACCACCTTTCTAACTACTATATTATTCTTAAATTGGAAAAAAAATCAGGAAAGCACTAATTTATTTTTTCTTTGCAGGTACCTACGTCGTTTTCTGGATCTTTTTCAATTTTGCAATAGACAATATTAGGTAAGATATTCCTCAGATTAAGATTATCTTTTGATTAACGACATCTTATAGTAAATCAATAATATAACATTTTTTAACGTTCTGGCAGATAAATAGCCGCGGCTCGAAAAATGATCGGATACCAGCAGTCCTTACGCTTTCAGAATTCTCTTGCATTTAAAGCATTTAAACAGCTCTCTCTTTTCTACTTTCCTTCCTAAGTTAAGCATTGTTAAAGTAGAAAGTCAAACAAAAACAATTTCCAATTTCCCAACTGTTGGCACGATAACTTTAGAAAGAAATAATATATCGATTTCAAATTCATTACATATATAATATTTGACGTAGAATGGAAGCTTATAATTTTTGGACGAAATCGCTTTAAGGGGGGAGATGAAAAATGTATAGGAGTTTAAATTGTTTATAAGAATAAGAATTCTTCCTGGTGTGTGAGATAATGAACAAATTTTAAACATAATTACCTTTGGTCAAACTTACAATGGTTTCAAGGAGTTGTTTCGTACACGTCGTGTTTGTTCTTGAAGGCGAGAAATCTGAAAATTATGTTATTATTTCATTATTTTCAACTTTAGTTCAAATAGTATGTCGAGAAGAATATCATGTTTCAATTGTACAGGGTGAGTCATCGATAAAGAAAACTTCGTTATCTCAGTTGTTTCGTGAATGACGGAAAAATGTTAAATACAATAGTTTTAGGGAATGTTAAGGTGCACAGTTGAAAATTATTTTTGAGTATAGAGGGTACTTCAAAAGTGTGGCCGATATAACATATGTTTTTTTTTTAAATGGAACATCCTACTTTCTAATTTATTTTTAAATTCTGCGTAAAATTTTATAACTTTTTTATTAATAATATTATATACCTAAACCTAGTAGTTTTTCTAATATTTCATTTTAAAAAAAAAATACTAGTTTTCAGTTTTATAAAAAATTGCCAGTAGCGCCATTGTTGCTGAAGACGGAATACTCATAATTAGTATGAGCGTTCTATAGAGATGAAAAAAGATATGTGTAAAGAAATTTTAGTTAGATGCTGCAGGGTGTTCAAAATAAATTTATGCATTTCGACTACTTGCTACTCCAACTTTTATTAAGTATGTGATATACCTATTTCTAATAATTTTCGATTTATTTTGAATTTTTCAATTTTTACCCTTGTTTTTAGTACACTTACGCTATTGTGAAAATATAAACAAATAGTTAATAATAATTTTAATATAGTTTAACTTATCTAATAATTAATTATTATGACATAATAAATGTTCAAAAATATGCCCGTCTACTTGAATACACATGTTTATTCGTTTACTATATTTCCTTACACTTTCCTTAGAATAAAGGGCGTTATTGTCCTGCATACATCCAATATCCTATTTTCCATATCTACTAGTGTTGTAGGGGGATTCACATAAACGCGATCTAATGGTGTTAAGTCACATGATCGAGGAGGCCACTGAATGAATCCATCTCTACCGATTCATTTTTATGGGTAACGATCGAAAAACTCCCGAACTTCCAGGTGGTAATGGGCAGGACCTCCGCCTTGTTGAATCCACATTTGTTTCCTTTCAAATTTATCAACTTCTTTAAGAAGCTGGGATAATTCGTTTTGCTAAAAATTTAGATATCTAGGCCTCTTAAGCGGTTCACGGAAAAAATATGGACCAATAATTCGAAAATTTAATATTCCACACCATGCATTAAACGTGGTTTTGGTTTTGAACTTCCGAGACCCAAAATGGATTAACCGTTGAATAATAATGCATGTTATGGCTGTTAACTGCTCCATTACTGCAAAAAGTAGCTTCATCCGAAAACATTATTTTGGTTAAAAAAATTTGGATCGGCCTCTATTGCTCCATTCATGGTGGTACAAAAGTTTACTCGCCATTCAAAATCACGGTCTTGAAGTTCTTGGTGTAGTTCCATATGAAAGATATGATGATGTATTTTCTCGTGGTGCGATTAGCCGTAGATTGGGATGTGTCAGATAAGTCAGCTAGTCGACGGCTGCTGACCTGGGGATTATCTTCAACATGAAGTAAAATCTCCATTTCCTTTTCCTCATTGGTAGCATTCTGGTTTACTACTTTCCGTTTCGTATACTCAACGCTACCACTACCATCAAATCGTTCCATTAAGCACTAAACAGATTTTCTAGATGGTATACGTTTATTAGGGTACTTCGCTCCGTAAAGCTTTACTGCCAAAAGACAATTTTTTCCCACCTCGCCCAATATATAAACCATATCAATTAATTCATTTTTAGGAAAATCACTTTATTACCTTTATACGTCACTTACTGCAGCAAATTAAATTATTTTTACTTGCTTAATAGACACGTAAAAATTTGACAATGACTACATTTTTGTTTTGTCTTGGCAACTATGATGTTATATGTTAGCGTAAATGTATTAAAAACAAGGGTAATACTTAGTAAAAATTATTAGAAATAGGTATATCACATACTTAATAAAAGTTGGAGGGTTTTGTAAAATCTATCAGAAAAACTAATAATATACAGGGTGTTCCATTTAAAAAATTTGAGATTTTTCAATTTAAATTAGTCGAAATGCATAAATTTATTTTGAACACCTGTAGCATCTAACTCAAATTTCTTCACATATATCTTTGTTTTTGTGAGTATTCCACCTTCAGAAACAATGGCGCTACTGGCAATTTTTTACAAAACTGAAAACTACTATTTTTTAAAAAAAATTGAAATATTAGAAAAACTACTAAGTATAGGTATATAACATTATTAATAAAAAAGTTTTAAGATTTTACGCAGAATTTAAAGATAAATTAGAAAATAGGATGTTCCATTTAAAAAACTTATATCGGCCACACTTTTTTGAAGTACCCTAAACTATTTTATTTAATATTTTTTTGTCATTCCCGAAACAAATGAGATAATGAACTTTACTCTATCGTTGACTCACCCTGTATATCTCTAAAACCTCTTATTTGCAAAAGATATTTTTTTTTAATTCAACCATTATCAAAATGCGGTATAAATAGGCTAATAAAAAGTGTTATTTTATACCTGGTAAATAGAGAGTTAAAAACTAACAAAATCACAAGTTATGATAATTCAGCTTTTTATTTTCGACAATGAATAATTGGAAATCCGGGTTTCTTTTTCGCCAATTTCTTTTCTTTTAGGTTAGACGACCCCTTAAAAAACAGAGAGGTAAATAAAAACTAATGAACCAATTTTACTTTGCATTTGCATAAAAGAAATATCCACATCCTAAAATTTCAACTTCCTGAAATAGGAAAAATCCTAATCCGTGGACTTTACTTGAGGATAAATCTTCTTGCTTGTTAGGATTTAAGTCAGCGACAATATTAAAGACCAACTTAACCCATTTTTGAGTTAATGTTTTTTATATTCAAGTTCTTATTCAAGGGAACTTCCTTAGCCTTAATCAGTTTAAGTGCATTAAGGACATTCATTTAAGGAATTTTAGGTAATATTCTGTCTCACGTTAATAGTATAACCGTTTTGGAAATTACAATATATGGAAAAACGGTTAAATGACTCGTGGAGCCGAAAAAAGCGTTTTTTAGGATTTTTTTTTTAACGAAGTTATTCATTATATAAATCAGGTTTTTATTTTATATAATAATCATCATCATCATTAGCTTATTCCATCCACAGTCGGATGTAAATCTCCCCATGTTGTCTACAATGAGATTTGTTGTTTGCTTTTTGGATCCAATAGTGTTCTGCTAATTTTTTTATGTCGTCTGTCCATCTTGTCTGTAGTCTGCCTTTGCATCTTTAGTGTGCCTCCATTCAACTATATGGCATGTCCATCTGTTATCATTCGTCCTTACGACATGCCTCGCCCAATTCCACCTTAATATAAATATTCGTTTTATTACATCTGTCACTTTTGATCTTCTTCGTATCTCGATGTTAAAAATACGATCTTGGAGTCTAATATTTAGCATTCTTCTCTCCATTGCTCTTTGGGTTACCTGGAGTTTATTTATTATACTTCTATTTAAAGCCCACATTTCAGTGCCATATGTTAATACCGGCAATACATATTGATCGAATACTCTGGCTTTTATTGTATTTGGGATGTCCAATTTAAATGTAGATTGTTACTTTCCGAATGCAGACCAAGCTAACGAGTCTTTTCTATCCAAGTCAACTTTTGAATTATTTTTTAATCTTTTAATATTTTGATTTTTTTGTCGTAAATATATGAATGTTTGTACCTTTCCTATTCTTTCACCTTCTATTAACAGTTCCTGGCTGTTATCTTCAATTTTGTTCTTCAAATATTTGGTCTTGGTGAAGTTTATTTCTCGAGACTTGCTATTCAACTCCATCAACATTTCCTGCAGTTCTTCTTTTGTGTAGGTGATCAGAGTGACATCATCTGCGAACCTTAAGTGATTTAATTTATTTTCCCACTTTATCGATTTGCATATGTCTTCTAAACTCAACGTGAACAGTTTTGGGCATATCGAGTCGCCTTGTCTAATTCCTCTTTTAATTTTGATTTTATTTGTTTTCTCTTCAAGCATTATTTGCGATATTGTATTTTTATATATGTATTCAAGAAGAGTTGTATAACTTTCATCGACTCTGCTGTTACTTAAGGAGTTAAGGACTACCCATATCTCTACGGAATCAGATGCTTTTTCGTAGTCAACCACTGCTATCCACAAGGTGACCTTATATTCATTTGTTTTTTCCACTAATAATCTAATTGTTTGAAGATGGTCCAAAGTGCTCTATCCCCGTCTAAATCCCGCTTGTTCACGTGGTTGATAACTGTCTAATTTGTTCGTTAATCTATATGTTATGATTCTAGTGAGGATACCGATAAGAGGCTGATGGATCTGTAATTCTCCAATTCAAGTTTGTTCCCCTTTTCAAAAATAAGCACAATCAAGGCGTTTACCTAAGGTGTTGATATTTTATTTTCTGTTAGGCGTCTGTTAAATAGACCTTGGAGAGATTGTATTATCGATGCCCCTCCATACTTTATAATTTCTATAGTTATTTCATCGTCTCCTGGTTCTTTGTTTTTGTGCATACGTTGTAGGGCGTTCATTATTTCATCCGTTGTTACATCGGGAATTTCTTCAGATTCCACATTTCTTACTATGACTCTATTTCCTTCTTCTTTTCTGGGCGGTGGCGATATTTTCGTGTTATATAGTGTTTGATAATATTTCTCTATTACTTCCTTTATCTCTTTGATTTGTGCGATCTCTTGGTTATCGTTATTTACATGTTTTATTATTTGATGTCTCCCTTTATTCATTTTTTTGTTTAGATGTTTCAAACTTTTTCCTTCTTTGAAAGTTCTATTTTTGAATTTCTATACTCTCTGGCGTCTTCTCTGATCTTTTTCTTTATTTTTTTGGTTATTTCTGCCAATTTTAATCTGCCATTTGTAGGATCATTTCTTAATAGTCTTCTCTATTTCATAAGATTTTTTGTCTCTTTACTTAATTTTTGTGTTTTCTCTTTTTTCGATGTTGCTATTTGTTTTGTAGTCATGAGTAGGCTGTTGGTTATTTGTACGTTTAGTTCATCAGGTTCTGTTTGATAGTGTATGTGTTTTATGTGATTTTCCAATGCTTGTCGATATTCGTCTGTGTTTTGTTTTATTATTTCTGTTGGTGTCTTTATCTTTGTATGCATTATTAATTTACGTCTGTCCTGCTTCAGATTTATTCTTGTTTTTGCTCTGAGCATCCGATGGCCACTACCAATGCTTATCGTATTCAGGACTGTCTTGTCGATTACAATATTCTTGTCATTTGATAAAACATAATCAATTTAGTTTTTTCTTATACTATCTGGGCTTTGCCATGTCCATCGTCTATGTTCTGACTTTTGGAAAAATTTATTCATAACATACAAATTATTTCCATTTACAAAATTTGATAACATTTCTCCTCTGTTGTTCCTCGTACCCAAGCCAAACTTCCCGACACTCCTCTCATTTGTATTCGCTTGTTTCCCTATTTTGGCATTAAAGTCGCCGATTATTATGATATATCTTGTTTTATGGTGTAGCAATGCTTTTTTTATATCTTCGTAGAATTGGTCAATTTCTTCTTCCTCGCTGTCTGATGTCGGCGTATATACCTGAACGATCTTACATTTGCATCTTCTGTTTAGCTGTATGTCTACATTTTCTGCTATCCTTTTGTGTATAAGTATACCGACTCCACCAATTTTCTTAGTGTCCATCTTATGTTTTTAAGTTCTTCTTCCAGTTCAATCATTTTTTCTTCGGATCCTAAAGTTCTTGTGTTGCAGGTTGCTACGTACCATTATATAATAATACATAACTTAAAATACAATTTGTGAAATTTTAATTTAAAATAATAAAAAATGGCGGCGCTGTACCCGTCCCCTGCGACCTCTTTTTTAAGGAGCATTGTAGTGTGTATGATTACTGGGAGGTGGATCATCTGAAATCAAAATTTCCAAAGAAATTGGATTACTAAAGGAGCAATCTTGTCTTTAAACGAAGGAATTTTTATTTTATCAAAAACTTTATTTTTAATTAGAAAAATGTAAAACGCGATAATGTCATTTTTTTCGTTTTTTCGTTTAAACTAATGCCATTTAACGATTTTTTTTTTTAAATCCTTCAATCAAAGACAAGATTGATCCTCTAGTAAACTAATTTCTTAGAAATGTTGATTTCAGGTGATCCTGCTTCCAGTAATCGTGCACACTATAATGCTCCTTAAAAAAAGGGGGTCGCAGGAGAACGGGTAAAGCGCCGCCCTTTTTTTTTTATTATTAAAACGTCACAAATTGTATTTCAAGCTATGTGTTATTATATAAAACAAAAATCTGATTTATATCGTGAACAGTTTCGCTAAAAAAAATTCCAAAAAAAAAACGCTTTTTTATGGCTCCATAACTGCCCTTAATAAAACTAAAAGCGGTTTTAAATTACTTTATCTAAGTATGTAACATATATTTACGAAGATCAAAATTTCTCCGATTTAATTTTTAGTTCCATTAAAACCAATAAATATTTTTACAGTCTTTTTAGTTAACATGTTTTATTCCGAGGGTTTACATTTTAAATAATTTTTGAATATCTAGCTGTGTTTTCTCATTTAATTGGGTTGTTTTTAAATCTGGAAAACAGTCATGTTAGATGCTCAACAAATTTATGTCACGTCAAAAAAAGAGAAACTTAGGTAGGCGAGATTACAGGCGGCCA
Organism: Pachyrhynchus sulphureomaculatus; assembly: GCA_019049505.1. Classification (NCBI taxonomy): domain Eukaryota; kingdom Metazoa; phylum Arthropoda; class Insecta; order Coleoptera; family Curculionidae; genus Pachyrhynchus; species Pachyrhynchus sulphureomaculatus. The sequence goes on from CM032451.1 coordinate 29,787,788, forward strand.
TTGAAGATCGATAATACCGTGTCAAGCAACCTGTTAGAACGAGGTAGGGATGTAGTAGACACAAAGATTTTTCCGAGAAATATTCGTTGAATAATTTGATATCTATATTTAGCACAATTGGTTTTTGTCAATTAATTGAATCCAGATTTTTCAGATCAGAATAACATTCAATCCACAAAATTTTCTTTGGGGCGAACTTACCTTAAGCTCAAAATTGCTTTTATCATTTTTTTAGTGTTCTATACGGAACACTTATAAGATCACTTCGGTGTCTGTTTGTCCGTCTGTCATACCCGATTTTCTCTGAAACTATTTGACATGAAAATTGAAATTTGGCACTAATATAGAAATTGATGGCCCCATCAGAGCCGTGTAGCTTTGAAAGTTAAATTTTGACTTAAAAGGTTAGTTGTGGGGAGTAAAATCGGAAGTGAAAAATTTTTTTTTACCAGGTCATTGAGTGGCGCGTCAAATGAAAGCTTGTGAAACGCGAGTTCAAAAATGTATAAATTGCCAAAAATCGCTGTCTCCTCCTTATCTCGAAAAGTACTGTTCAAAAAATTTTGAAAAAATTCTGAAATATTCTCCACAGGGTGTAGATTGAACGAAAATTATGACGAGGGCATTACCTTTAATAATTTATCTGGTATATAAAAAAACAAAAATGTCAAGGCCATCAGTTCTCAACAAAGATTGGAAACAAACTTTGTTGAAAACTCATTTGGGGTGTGTTTTGTGAGGTCATTGATCATTTTATACCTCCGTAAAAATTTTTTTATCAATCAACGTACGGAACACTAACTGCCTGAATCCGACTTGCCGGTTATCTTATTATCAGTCAAGCCCCTTGTTTATTTAGGTTATTTCAGTCATGAATATTTATCCAAAACATCTTTTGTAGTGTTCGTTTCTTTCGATTTTACTTTCGCGAATTAGGTCCGCTCATTTTTACTAAGTTTGGGTTTTGACTTTAGCTTTTTTTGGTCTTTATTAGGTTTTCAGATATGCTCCGATATACTTGTTTTAAAAGTTTTTTGATTTTAGTTGGATGGACAAACCTGGTGATCAGCGCACATTTTCTAAAATCTTGGAGTCATACTGGACACAGAATACCATTTCCTTTCTCATGTTAATTTTTGCGCTAAACAAAAATTTGAAATTGAGATTCTCTGAGATTAAGGCCGCTCCCTGATTTATCGTGCGTGGGCGAGGAGCAAGTCATTGAAATATAAGTGTTCGGCATGTTTTCGTTACCGAATCGGTACTGAGCACACCGAGAAAAACGATACCGCACCGACAAATCAGGGAGCGGCCTTATTAGCCAAAAGAATGAATGTTAAATCAAAGTCCAAATAATTATTATCCTATTTTCGACATTAACGCTTCCTCACCCTCTACTAGTTGACGAATTATTCGGTTAATTTTCACTCTAACAAGGTTTATTATCGTTTAGTAAAATCCGATACCTTTTAAAAAATATATACGAAGATATACTTGAAAAACTTCACTTGACTTAATCACAACAATATTCGCTTTACACAAGCGAAAGCTGATTCAAGAGAAAAACCACGCGATACGAGCAGCTATTTATTTATGGACACAAAGTACTGAGAAAATTCAGGAAATTGCAAAAACAATCGAGAAACTTAATCATTGTAGAGCCCTCTCTATTAACCATTTGTGGAGCTTTCTGCAAACAGTTAATACTGAATTACTCGTTTCCACCATGACTCTTATAAATTGCATTCTATCACATATTTTGCGGAATCTCTGTGAGGAAATCTCGGCTTCCAAGGGCACCGCGGCACACATTTTGAGGAAGGAAACTTATTTATTTTGTTAAATATGGGATAATATGGTTGCAATCCTGACAGAACATATATTGCCTATGATGCTTCACTAGAGCATCAATATAGTATGCACAAGCGAAGTATTTCATTTTGGTCAAGTCAATAAGATATTTTTACAATTTCTCAAAATTTCAATCCAATAAAACTATTTTTTTTGTCTCAGAAAGACGACAAAATACTAAAACTAAACAAGTCTATAATAAGTAATTAATCATTAATACCATACTACACTGTACTAAAATCAAAACAAGTTAAAAAAAAATAATCTGAAACGCTACAGAACAGCAACGTTATTAGGCTAAGCTTGAAATCATTAATCTTACATTCTGTAAGTACTACACATACGACGTATTAAGTATAATCAAATTTTACACTAATAGAGTACTTACTGAATAAGTTTTTTAAAATACTAGTAAAGTACCTTCATTTACTATATCTGTCTTAAGATTGTAAAAATTATGCAAGTTTAGGGATTTTGTAAAATTTATCAAACTGGTTGTATTTGCATTTCAGGAAAAGTGGGATGAAGAACAAATATTTTTGATATAACTCTAACTTTCAAATGGCAATGATTAAATTTATCTAATATGGATTTACATCTGTCTGTCTACAAAATCTTACTACTTAAATCGAACCAGGAAAGACGATATTATTGTTCTCAGCCACAGTTTTTAATATCTTTCAACTTAATAATTAATATAGAATTTTTTTTTCTTCTGACAAAAAGTGAATGCATGAAGATATATGGTAACTCTTGATGCTTAGTTGGTTGTAGGCAGGGTAGACGATTATGCCTGTTTGTATAAATTAATTCTTGGAGTCTATCTTTCAATGATTACAGTACCTTGAAAGTGCCATTTTTTTAGTTTTAAAACGACGTTTAATACTTTATCCTACCAGTAATATAACTTGAAAAACCAGTAGATCAGATGTGGTTCGAAAGATAATATTTTAGGCAGTTTGTTGACTGGTTGGTTGAAGGTGGGGTAGGCGATTATGCCTGTTTGTGCACTGTAGCTTCTTGGCTTATTGTAACCCTCTCTCTTGGTTACTTGAGTGTCTACCCTTTGAGAAAGTTTATTAGCTTTCTCTCATGTGCTAATTTCTCTGCACGATGTAAATTTGCGAACATTTGATGTCTTTTCCGAGTTAAGGCCGCATATTCATATAGGATGTGCATAGAGGTTTCTTCCTCTTCATCACATAGTCTGCATCTCATGGAACCAATATGGATACCCCATTTTTGTAAATGTTTCCTCAAGTCAGTCCCATCAACAGCTTGATCTGGGCTCCCTTTAAACCACAAATGCTAGTTGTTAGTTTCTTTCAGTTACGTTGCTTGTATGACTTTGGCCAGACATTGCGAGCCAACGATCTAGATATTGCTGAAATGATCATCTTTAAATTGTCGTTTTTACCACCTATTTTGCAATACCGAACCCTGGTTCTGGATCGCTGTATCTTGTTATTTCGTCCGCTTTTTCATTACCTTTTACCCTGAATATCCCGGAACCCACAGTAGTTCAACCTTGTTGTCCCTGGAGGATAGTTCACGCTTACACTCCTTCGTGATCTTGGAGTTGGCCTCATAGGCATTTAGGGCCTTTAGAGTAACTTGATAGGAATAGAGTAACCATTAACAGACATACAAAAGTGATAGCTCTATATATTTTCTACTCATTAGGTCTTACGGGAAATCTTTTAATCTTTTAGGACAGTTTTAAATGTGATTAAAAAAGCTTTTAAGAATGTTCTAAAAATTTAAATCCGTAAAAATGAATGACATTATAAATATTAAATAATGATGCTTTAAGAATATGCTCGTCATTAATCATAAGAAAAGTCTACTTCTTAATTTTTTATTAAATATAAAAATCCAAGTGATATCAATTTTAGCATTATATCTGAATGAAGTGAAACATGTCAAAAGATGAAAATATCTTGAAGCTCAGCCATTGATGATATCTGTACAAGACTGAGCAAAGTATTTAAAGTTAGTCTGAAGAAATATGTGTGATTTTAAATTTACATAGCCACGAGTACAATCTGTGATATTTTTAAATGTAATTGTCTGAATTTGTTCAATAGTGCTAATACAGTTTTTGTCCATAAAAAACGAGCTATGGGACTGATTTCTAACTTGCCCCCAAGTTTATAGAGAAAACAATACTATTTTTAAAATTCTAACTTATATTTTTAAAAATGAAGGAACTTTGGCTTTCACTAGGAACCATTAGTGTCACAGTACATGGTGTAGAAATAACTAGCAATAAATCATACACATACTTGTTATGAAAGATAGCCACTGTCGCAGATCTCGAAAGAAAATTTAGTTTTTACCCAATTAAAGTGCTCTAATTATATTTGAGCATTCAGGTAACTTTAAAAGTTTCTCTGTATAGTTCATAATTTTTAGTGTTCCGTACGAAACACTTATAAGATCACCTCGGTGACTGTCTGTCCGTCTGTCGGTCACACCTGATATTCTCCGGAACTATTTGACATAGAAAGTTGAAATTTGGCACCAATATAGGAATTGGCGCTCTCATCAGAGCCGTGTAGTTTTGAAAGTTAAATTTTAACTTGGGGGTAAAATCGGAAGTGAAAAAAAAATTTTTTGCCAGGTCACCGAGTAAGGTGTCAAATGAAAGCTTACAGCATACTTTTCTTTATATTATTTTTTAAAACATTGAGAAAAATCGCTGTCCCCCCTTATCTCGAAAAGTACTGTTCAAAAAATTTGAAAAAATTTTGGAATATTCTTCACAGGGTGTAGATTGAACAAAAATTTTCATGATTACATTACCTTTAATAATTTATCTGGTATACAAAGAAAAAAACAAAAATTTCAAGGAAAGGAAAAAAAACTTTGGTAAAAAACTCATTTCGGGTGTGTTTTGTGAAGCTATTGATGATTTTATACCTACGTAACAAAAATTTTATTCTAAGGGGTTACGTGCACCTGAACGCCGTAAAAAGTATTTTTTTTATCGAGTTAAATGGACTACTGCTGGATAACTACACAAAAAATAATCCAGTTTACAAAAATAAATATGAATCTTGTAAAATAATATAGTAGTTAAAAATAGTCAAAGGGTTTTTTTTCAAAAATAATAAAATTACTGTTTTTCAAAATTTAGTATGCAATGTTCGATTAAAAATTTTATGTTTAATTACATGTGAAAAATTATCTATTAGAAAAATTAAGAAACACCTCTCGACATTTTGTAGAAGAAGTAATTATAAAGATTTAAAAAAAAAGTAAAAAAAATATTAAAAATTGACTAAGTAATATTGCAGACAGTTTATTGAGACGGGTAGCGATCCCAATCCGTTGCCAGGCCATTTAATGTTATAACTTTGTAATGGAATGGAATTTTCTTAAAAAAAATTTTTGAATATTTCTTAGAAGTATAGAAAATAAAAATCTTTACAAAATTTTTTTTGAAAATTCCAAGTCTATGTAATCCCTTAAAAGCAATCAGTATACGGAGTACTAATTGCGCAAAGTCCGACTTGCACTTTTCCGGTTATTATTTCATTATTCTTATTTGTATATAATGTACCGCGGTATTTTTTACTACTTTACTGCTTTTTGCAAAAAGCAAAAGAAGGAAAGATAAACTAAATGAAACAAAAAATTTTGACTGAATAGTGATGTCAACAATACGAAACATTATGATAAAAAAAAATACAACCTGTTTTCAATATTTCATAAAAGTGCCAATAACATAGAATAAAATAATTTCAATGTTAATAATAGCGAGCTCATAAAAAAATGGCTAAGTAATTTACCGAGAATATTCGTAGAAAACATACAACTTTAAAATAAACGATAAATTTATAATATTCAATAATAACTTACAGCGAATATTAGAATTCGATAATTTATGGCAAGATATTAATAAAATAACCGGCGAAGTGCACGTCAGACTTGCGTAATTACTGTTCCGTACGTTGATTGCTTTTAAAATAAACATTTTTGTTACGAAGGTATGACTTCATGACTTCACAAAACACATCCCAAGTGAGTTTTCAATAAAATTTTTTCCGTTCTTCATTGAAAACTGATGACCTTGAAATTGTTGTTTTTTTTATATATACCAGATAAATTATTAAAGGATAGCACTTGTGATAATTTTCGTTCAATCTACACCCTATGGAGAATATTCCACAATTTTTGAAATTTTTTCGATAAGTATTTTCCTAGATTAGGGGGGGGAAACGATTTTTCGCCATTTTCGCAAAAATAATACAAAAAAAAAGAGGGTGCAAGTATTACCTTATACATATTTTTGAACTCGTGTGAACAAACTTTCATTTGATACCCCACTCGATGACCAGGTAAAAAATATTTCTCTAACATCCGATTTCACCACCCAAAACTAATCCGTTAAGTCAAAATTGAACTTTCAAAACTACATGGCTCTAATGAGACCATCAATTCTTATATGAGTGTCAAATTTCAACTGATCTGATAAGTGTTCCGTACGGAAATGGAAATAAGGAAAAGATACATAATTTTCTAATTCCTTGCCATTAAGAACCCTGAAAAGGTTATTTAATACTGCTAAAAGCGAGGAAATATTATTGAAACTATTCAATATTTAACGACCTTTACCTTTCCCTTATTGTCCCTAAAAAGATGTCGCCTGAAAACTACAGGTTCCTATCTTACTATACCTGTATATGTAAATCGAAGGCCTTATTTCTAAAAGCTTTTATTTACTTTAACTGACCTAAAAGTTTGCTGACTAAAAGGCTGTAACTTTTCTCGGTTGATTAAAAAAGTTTTAAAGCATTTCGTTTAATTACAGATAGTTACAATCGGTATTATACTCGTAGCAATTACTTACGTGGATTAGGAAAATATTTGTTAAATAAGAAAAATGTAAATAAAATACGTTTTTCAAAATTGCTGATAGCAGCCCGCTAAGAAATACATATTTATTTAATTTAGATCAGTATTTATAGTCGTCTCTTGAAACAACAAGTCGGATTATTCAAGATTTTCCGACTGCTTCTAACCCTGTCTTTTGCGTCTCCAAGTTTTTGTGTGTTATAGAAGTCTTTATGTCACTCATCTTTTTCAGTTTTGTAATATAATAAATTAAACCTCTTCTGTATATGCTGGTATAGCCCGGCCCCAAAATATAAGATCCTGATTTTTGTCCTTTTAAGTGGGTAATATAAAATTCTGACCTTTTGTTTATGATAGGTTGCAGAGATGGACTTAAGAATTTTATTCATTACGGCAAATAAAAAAAATTATAAGTGTTTTTGGAGATGTTTATTTATAGATGCATGTAAAAACAAATGGATAAGAAGTATAAGTATACAGTTTTAACGAATGGGGTTTACAAGAGGGGACATATTGTATAACTAAAAATATATTTCAACTTAAGCCTAATTCGGTTTCACTATCACTGTCATCAGCTGAGATAATTATCAGTGGTTTTATATTATTTACATAAATATATGAATCTTCAACTTTAACAACGTGCTAAATGAAATTCTTCCAGCTTTCACATGGTATACTATTTATAACTTTTTTTACTAATTCAACCACTGAGACTATTAAAGAAGGAGAAACATTTTGTGCCCTCATTTTTGATTTAACTTGATGCCAACTATGTTCAGTTGGATTAAGCACACAATAATAAGGAGAAAGCCGCAAAACAGTGTGGCCCATTTTCTCAACCATACTATCACAAACATATTTTTTATAATTAAAGTCAAAATAAATGTCATTTTCTAAGATATATTCCTGTATTTCCGTTTGGTATTGGCTGCATTAGGAACCTTATTTAGTAGGCGACTATGGTAACTTGCATTGTCCATAACTATAACACTCTGTTCGGGAACATTTGGCAAATGGGAATTTTGAAACCAATTTTCAAAAAGTTCTGCGGTCGTGTCTTCGTGATCTTTTATGTTTTTTGCAGATAATAGTAGACAGTTTGAAACCCAGCCCTTTTCAGATCCAGTATGCAACATTGTTATTCGTTTACATTTATTTGAAGGTGCGTTAGTCTGACATTTTGTACTGCTGTCAACCCATCCTTTTTGCACAGTATCATGGGTATCGAACCATGTTTCGTCAAGGTAAATTATTGGCCAATTCTCTGATCGATACTTTTTAATTTCTTGTAAATAAGTATGTCGCAAGATTCGTAATCTTTGTGACTCCATCACTACTTGCCTTTTGTTGATTTTTCGGAACGTGAAACTCATTCTTAAGAGAATTCTGTGAAGGGTTTATCGACCACAATGTATATTGGTCCCGTCCTGCACCAGTCTTAATTTTATTTTTTCTAGTGTCGGCACCAACTGCTCTTCATACATAGAATATACTTTTCTCCTAATGACGTCTTTTTCTGAATAGTCTACATAATGTATTTGAAAATCTTTCCGTTTTTTCCTGTTCCTGAGTGATGGTTTTCCTACAATACTCTTAATCGTAGAAATTGATGTTTTTGTTAGTTCACTGGTTTCTTGCAAAGCACTTTGTTCATTCAAATTTCTTTTTACCAAACTGTCGTAAACATTTTTCACTATTTGTTTAGCGTCAAGTGATAAATGTTTTCTCTTGCGATAGCCACTATTGCAGTTTTCCTACGAACGCCACATAATTAAAATAGAACCGTTACGTTGTAAGTTGTAAGTAAAACTAATAATAAAAAGTATCTTTCGAATCTTAATAGGGACCTCTGGTTATAAGGCCTATATTATCAAATACTAAAAGGGCTCCAAACCGGGTTGCCAGGTAGTAAATATATAGGTAAAAATAGATCCAATATGATTGCAGGTGCAAGTGAGAGCTGTATACAAAGCAGGTAAAATAAAAATATGTTTATTGTAATACCTGGCAACTATGCACAAAACCCTAATAGGGTAATTTATTACCCCATTTAAAAAGCAAAAAGGCAGGATCTTATATCTTGGGATTTACTTTATATTAGTTTTAATAAAATTTGCTATACAAGGTGACACTTATATCAGTTAAATTTACTTTTCGGGTAACATTCAAACCACTGCTAGTTCTATGTAATTTTGTAGGAGTTCATATTATTATTCTAATAGAAACGAAAAATCGCTATTGATATTGATTCTTGTACTTTTAAAAAGAATCTTCAATTTTGTTATATCGCAACTTGCTTTGACATTTATATATTTTTTTAAGTTTTTTAAATCACTATGTCTTGCTGTTCGAAAAATTGTATTTTTTTAAGTAAAATCAAGCAGCACTCCTATTTATTTATCTTTGCTAGATATTTTCTACCGTAGATTTCTTATTCCTTAGTATAGTATAAAATCAATCGATCAGATTTTAAAGTAAGTGTGAAAAAGAACTTTTACAAAGTTTTGATAATAGTTTTAATATAAGTTGACGAAAATTAAAAACATAACCTACGAATACCCGTTAAAAGTTCTTCAGGTGGCTTCCAAGCTTTTTAATCCTTAAGTATATAAAAAGGCGTGAGGTTATGGAAAGAAAAATATTTATCAAAACTCCTACAGGAACGACTATGGATACGATCCTAAGATTTTATTCTGTCAACTAAATTTGATCAAATCTTGATCTAAAATGCCGATTTAATGAGGATATTTTATTAGGCAATTATGAAGTCATTGTTATTTATTAGTCTGTTGATAAACGATCTCGAATTTTTATTTTATTATAGCTTTTTGCAATATAAAATATAAGGGCGTAGTGATAATTACGAATAGCATTTATTTTTGGCCATATAACTTTCACCATTCTTTCTTAACAATTTCCTTAGAGTTGTTGAAAATAAAGTATAACTTTTATATGTTCTAGTCTAATTAAATCCAGAAAAGGGCCAAAAGTTTGCCAAAAATAAACGCTATTGGAAAGTAGGATCAAATTGGTTCAAAATAAATATTATATTCGTAATTATGAACTCAAAAAAACATAAAATTCTATATATAATAGATTATGTGTGGTTTGATTGAACTCCCAGCCCTTCTGTAACAGCTGTTGAAGCGAAAAGAGTTGGGCGATGGTAGTTTTGAACTTTCTAACCCCGCTTGGTATTCCCCTAGGTTATTATCTGAATATAGGATTAGTCTGTCTAGTTCAATATTGGCTAGGATTTCGTTGGTCGTATTAATATTAGAGAGGTCCCTGTAGCTCAAGCACTCTGACTTATCATCCATTTTGTGAGCTGGTACTATAATATTTTCTTGCCATTTTGTTGGTATTTTCTCCTCTTTCCATATCAGGGTGATTAGTTTGTGTAATTGTCTTTATAGTACCTCACATTTGTACTTTAGTAATTCTCATGGTATATTATCCGATCCAGGGGCTTTTCAATATTTTAGTTCAGGTTAGTTCAGGTTACAAAATGGTGATTTTCACCAAAATTGCTATGGAGAGTTTCTGAGGTCATAGATTATGGATATACGATTAATTTTTATAGATTCTAAATGGCTGATAAATTATGCTAAATAAAGATTTAATTATCTTCTAACCAAAATAAGTTTTTTCTAAAATATTCATGTAAATAACACTGAAATATATGAAATATAAACGTAAAAAAAATTGAAGCGATTAAAAAAAATGTAATGAAAATATGTTTTTAGGTCATTATAAGATCTGAATTTGGCACCAACCCTCCTTTAACTGTCTGATTCACTGAAAAGATCTAACTTTCAAACTGGTCTAATATGGTAATTAGGGGTTTAAATTGACAAATACACCAGTAAGTCAACTAAAGCTATCATGCTGCGCGGTAAAAGACCAGATAATTTATTTCATTATGCGTTATTTAAAAGAAAATAAATGTTTTTTTAGACACCACCGAATTTCTTACGTAGTTTGATGAACCTTGTAATTTGCAATAAAAAATTAAAAATAATTTTTTTTTAATAGGCTTATTAGAGGTAAATTTATTTAAATGGCATTGTTTTTAGTTCTACATTCATTTTTAGGTAAAAAAATACCACTTTAGTGCATTTTATGCCACAATACTTATTGATGTATCAGTTTCGGCAAGTGGTATTCTATAGGACGAGTTACACTTAAGCTGGAATTAAGGTGGAATTCCGAAACCTGACGGGTCCTGCTTTATATTGAAACGAAAGATATTAAACCACTCAGAGTACGTAAGTTATATGAAAAAATCGATACTGAAATTTTATAAACTAGACGATTGCACAAAGTTAAAATTGTCCCATTAATGATATACAAATATAATTAAAGGTTTCCTCTAATCTAGTAAAATTAGCATAAAGAAATATATTGTAACGCAAAGGACAATTATAAAATTAAATAGAATCATTTTTTTTCACGGTTGCACTAAATCAACGTAACAACGTCCTTTCTTATATCATTGTAATTTTCTGCAATTTTACAATTTATCTATTATATTCATTTTTAGAAACGGTGGTGTCTTTACATAATGATGTTTTATCCTGAGTTAGAGATAACTATTTTGTGTCATTTTTTACTGTAAAAATTTTAATTATTTTGTCAAAAAGAACCCGATGGTACGTTTATTAAGTAAATGATTGTAAAGTAATTTATTGGTTAAATTTTTTTATTTTTTTATTGGTACAGCACACGTGCTAAGTCCCTAAAGCGCTATCGGAGCGACACGTGTGCGGAGAAAGCGATTCACGTTGTTCTTGAATCGCTGCAAATTGTACTCGGTGGGAAACACAGTCCTGGGCAAATTATTCCAAAGGGATGATGTTCTCCATATAAAAGACTGCTTGAAAAGCGTTGTACGGGGAGTAACAAGCTGAACTTTATACGGATGTGAAGTATTAGCGCGACGTGTACTTCTAACATGCACCGCTCTGGGAGGAATTAAGAGGGCCACATCCTTCGAACACTTTCCATGAAAATACTTGTAGAATAGGCCCAAGTCGCCAACTGTTCTTCGATGTTCCTGCGAATCAAGGCAGCCGGTCAGTTCCGGGTCTCCAATCAGACGAACAGCTCTTCTCTGAATAAAATCCAACAAATGCATTGTATGTTTGGGAGCGGAGCTTCAAACGTGGGAGCAGTATTCTATAGTTGTCGAATTTGAGGTTTGTAAAGAATTAACAGTTGTTGTGGAGTGTAAAGCTTTCTGGTTCGAAATAATATTCTCAACTTTTGAGAAGCTCTCCTTGCTATGCCTGCAACATGTTCATGCCAGGACATATTTGCTTCCAAATTAACGCCCAACAAATTGAGTGACGATGCTAGAGGAATGGAGTACCCCGACATAACTATGTCGGGTTCAGCAACGTTAACTTTTTTAGAAAAAACTGCCGCCTGGGTTTTTGTAGCGTTAAATTCCACTTGGTTACTGTCACCCCATGATAGAATTTCTTCCAGATCTTTGTTAAGTTGAATGACTTCCTGCTGTCTGCGGATATTCGTCTGAGTAGCCGATGTCCGAGCGTTGAAAGTGAATGAATAGAAGGGTGTACTGTCATCTGCAAAGCTATAGATTGGATTCTCGGTCTTATCTCTATTTAACCAAAAATATTTTTTACCAATAAATGCGGTTTGTTCATTGGGGACTACTGTTGCTAGAAAGTTTTTTTTTAGGTCTTACAGGTACTGTTCTTAGAGACTTCTCGTGATTGATTGAAAAAGTGACGCTGGTGTTTCGTCGCCGACCATCCTTTCGGCTTTTTTAGAGTTGGTTGCGAGAAATGATTTTTCTCTCGATTTAGAAGAAGTCAGTTTTCGGAATAAGCTTTGAAGAAGCCGGTAGAATAATTGGCGAGACGTCAGCATCACACACACTAGAAATCCAGAAAAATGATACCTTCACCTACCTAAAAAAAACTCGCAAACAACAATAGTTTTTCAATCAACACAGAAGATGTCCACAAGAATTATACTTATGAGTTCTGCAACATGTGGTAATCGCGTATCAAAATTGTATTTATGTTCTCTAATTAGTAGCAATATTTTTCTTGATTCTCCAATATGGCTTAAACAAATGAATTTGATAGATGACTAGGAATTGAACGGGTGTCAGGTGATATCCCTAGCACCCTATACAGGTGGGAGACACAGTATTAGGATTTTTTAGCTCGGGTTATTTTTGTTGAACTAGTTATAATAACGATTTGACAATATATAAAACTGCCTTTGTAGGTATTTAAAACCACTTCTTCATTTTAACCGAAGCAACAAGCTTAAAGTTTTAACCACGGTCAATATGGTTTAACTTTTGTTACTGGCTACCTGTTGCTAATTCAATATATGACGCCATAACAAGCCTCGAAAATTTTAATTTAGTTCCCCCTAAAGGGCTTAACTGTTCTACTTTAAAATCCTATTAAAAGCTTACACAACTTTTCTTTTTAAGGGGGATTAAGATTTCTTTCTTTATTGCTTTACAGTTTTTAAATTAAAGATTGTGGTTGATATAAATCATCTTAGTGGCCGTCTCAGGTATATACAGTCTGTCAAGTAAGAACGTCTCCCGCGATAATTCATTCATTTTTGGTAGATGCAATTCTAGCAATTTAACAAAAAATCGTATTTCGTATCTATACTAACTCAGACAGAGAGACGTTGCGATTTATAACATATATAGATGATTTTTATTTTAATCAACTTATCCGATTTACGTGCTTTTTTTTAAAAACATACATATGTTCTATGACCAGGTTATAGGATATATCTTATTACCTTAGGTAACATAAGGAATAAGCTGTGACGATAATAGTGAATCAAGTCGGAAAAAAGTTTGCCGCTAGCTTGTTCTCTTGCAATACACTGCCTAAACCATTAAATATAGAACAATATCATGTAGCAAAGAATATAATTTATATAAAATGCAACGCCTCTGTGTCTGTCGGTTAGTGTGCTTATCACTCGAGAACAACTTATCCGATTTACGTGTTTTTTTTTAGTTTACTGGTCTATAGATCTATAATCTATAATATATCTCTCTGTCTGTATGTCTGTCTGTCCGTTAGTGCACTTATCACTCGAGACCCACTTATCCGATTTACGTATTTTTTTTTTTAAACATAAATTTTTTTTATGGGTCTAGCACATGTGCTGCAGAGAAGTCCCTAAAGCGCTACAGGCGCAACATGTGTGCGGAAAAAGCGATTCACGTTGTTCTTGAATCGCTGTAAATTGTATTCGGTGGAAAATACAGTCCTAGGCAAATTATTCCAAAGGGATAATGTTCTCCATATAAAAGACTGCTTGAAAGGCGTTGTACGAGGAGTAATAAGCTGAACCTCATAAGGATGTGAAGTATTAACGCGACGTATATTCCTAACATGCACCGCTCTGGGAAGAATTAAGCGGGCCACATCCTTCGAACACTTTCCATGAAAATACTTGTAGAATAGGCTTAAGTCGCCAACCGTTCTTCGATGTTCCAGCAAAACAAGGCCGCAGAACAGGTCCGGGTCTCCAATCAGACGAACATCTCCTCTCTGAATAGAATCCAATAAATGCAGTGTATGTTTGGGAGCGGAGCCCCAAACATGGGAGCAGTATTCCCATAGTTGGTCGAACTTGAGGTTTGTAAAAAATTGACAGTTGTTGTGGAGTGTAAAGCTTTCTGGTTTAAAATAATATTCTAAACTTTTGACAGGCTCTCCTTTCTATACCTGCAATATGTTCATGCCAGGACATATTTACTCCAAAATTAACGACCAACAAATTGAGTGACGATGTTGGAGGAATGTAGTGCCCCGACATAACTATGTCGGGTTCAGCAACGTTAACTTTTTTAGAAAGAACTGCCGCCTGGGTTTTTGTAGCGTTAAATTTCACTTGGTTACTGTCACCCCAAGATAGAATTTCTTCCAGGTCTTTGTTAAGTTGAATGACTTCCTGCTGTCTGCGGATATTCGTCTGAGTAGCTGATGTCCGAGAGTTCAAAGTTAATGATGAGATAAGCGTACTGTCATCTGCAAAGCTGTAGATTGGTCTTTTTCAACAGATCGTTAATGTAAATGAGAAAGAGAGTAGGAGACAGTATGGACCCTGGGGGTACACCGGCGTTGATAGTGAAGGTGTTAGAAAGCGACCTGTCGACTGCCACCCGTAAAGAATGCTCTCTGAGGAAACATGAGAGCCATAAACAGAACTTTTCAGACATTCCATAAGAGCGTTGCTTAGCCAACAATCCATCGTGCCAAACACGGTCGAATGCTTTGGATATGTCAAGAGCAACCGCTCGAGATTCTCCAAAGTGTTCAATTGCGTTGTTCCAAATATGTGTCAGTCAGAAGATCTCCTGTTGATCTATGTTTACGAAAGCCATATTGGTAATCGCTAATAATGGTGAATCCTTCAAAATATTTTAGAAGATGCTGAATGATAACCTTTTCTATGACTTTCGATATTATTGAAAACAATGCGACTGGTCAGTAGTTATTTGGCAAGGTCTTCTTTCCCTTTTTAGGTATCGGCTGAACTGTAGCACATTTCCAGCAGGAAGGAAATATTCCCTTTCTGTAGGGTAGGTTGAAAAGTCTACAGAAAACTGGTGTTAGTTCCCCCGCACAGTTTTTGAGAACTATAGCAGGTATTCCGTCAGCGCTAGAAGCATTTTTGGTGTCTAATTTCATTAAAATACGTTTTATGATACGCTGTCTGAAGACAATATCGGGCATCTTTAACTGCACTATGGGAATAGCAGGTGATGTTTTTCCTTGGAAATCGACAGTAGAATGTGAAGCAAAGAGTTCAACCAACAAGTTCGCTTTCTTAACAGGTGTCGTTGCAATAGAATTATATGGCCGTGTGAGTGGTGGTATGGTGAAGTTGGTGGAATTTTGACTAACCGCCCTAGCGACTGACTAAAAGGACCTGGAATTGTTGGGACAAGCGAGAAGTTTGTTTCTAATTCGTTGATTGGTTTCGTCGATAATTTCTTTGTATCTATTCCGGACATGAACAAAGGTGCTACGATTTATGGTGTTCTCTGGCCCGGTTATAGGATATATTTTATTACGTTAGGTAATATAAGGAATAAGCAGTGCAGATAATTGTGAATCAAGTCGGAAAAAAGTTTGCCACTAGCGCGCTGTTTTCAATACCTAACTAAACCGTTTAAATATGGAACAATATCATGTAGCAAGAATTGTGTAGAATAAAAAGATCTAAAAAAAATCCACGGTAGCATATATCTATCTATAACAGAGAAATACTAATAAATGATATATATATATATATATATATATATATATATATATATATATATATATATATATATATATATATATATATATATATATATATATATATATATATATATATATATATATATATATATATATATATATATATATATATATATATATATATATATATATATATATATACATAATCGTATATTCCTTCTACCATATGGTGTAGGGCAGTTATACATTCTCCTTTTTTTCCCTCTCAATCTCCACATATAAACTTCTTCCATCTGTCTCTATTCCTTGCCATTTTCACTGCTTCTTTCCAGGATTTTCCCTTCTCCTTAAGTATACTTCCAATACTCCCATTCTAGGTTTGTCTAGGTCTTCCTCGCTTCTGTTTTCCCTGTATTCGGGCTTCATACACTTGTTTCACCTGTCTATCATCCTTCATTCGCTGTACATGTCCCCACCATCCCAGCTGTCTTTGTTGTATATATTCCATAATTGCTTGTACTCTCAGCCTTCTCCTTATTTCTGTATTCCTTATTCTGTCCTTCCGTGTAACTCCTTGTACTGCTCTCAGGTATTTCATTTCGACGGCTTGTATCTTGTTTTTCTGCCTGTCTTTTAGGGTCCATGATTCACATCCATATGTCAGGATTATCCTAAAAATTGCCTTAAACACTTTTATTTTTGTTTGTTTCGTCACCTCTTTCTTCCTAATGAATTTATTATTTATTGCATAGTAAAGTTTGTTCGTTTTTTCTATTCTTTCATCAATTTCTTTTTCTTGTTTTCCAGTTTCATCCATTATCACTCCCAGATACTTATATTGTTCCACTAATAAATGCTTTTACCATTTAATTTTTCAATAAAAAATATGTAAAATTCAAGCTGTTTTTTCCCACTAATAACTTAATATTTATCAAAGGAAATCTATAATATATATAAAACGCAACGTCTCTCTCTGTCTGTCTGTTCGTTAGTGCGTTTAGCACTCAAGAACCACTTATCCGATTTACGTGTTTTTTTTTTTAAATTTATATATATATGTTCTCTAACCAGGTTATGGAATATATTTTATTAGGTTAGGTAACATAAGGAATAAGCAGTGACGATAATAGTGACTCAAACCAGAAAAAAATTTGCCGCTAGAGCGCTCTCTTGTAAAACACTGCCTAAATCGTTAAATATGGAACAATATCATGTAGCATAGAATATAATCTATACGAAATGCCACGTCTCTCTGTCTGTCTGTCTGTTTGTTAGTGCGCTTATCACTCTAGAACCACTTATCCGATTTACGTGTTATTATTTATTCATACATATGTTCTCTGGCCAGGTTATATAATAATAATAATCTATAATATATATGAAATGCAACGTCTTTCTGTCTGTCTGTCTGTCTGTCCGTTAGTGCGCTTATCACTCGAGAACCACTTATCCGATTTACGTGTTTTTTTTTTAGATTTATACATATGTTGTCTGACCAGGTTATAGGATAAATTTTATTACGTTAGGTAATATAAGGAATAAGCAGTGACGATAATAGTGAATCAAGTCGGAAAAACTTTGCCGTTAGCTCACTCTCTTGCATTACGCTGCCTAAACCGTTAAATATGGAACAATATCATAAGGCAAAGCATATAATATGTATAAAATGCAGCGTCTCTCTGTCTGTCTATCCATTAGTGTGCTTATCACTCGAGAACCATTTATCCGATTTACTTGTTTTCTTTTTTTAATTCTTAATTTACTATTTATCAAAAAAAATCTATAATATATATAAAACGCGATGTCTCTCTGTCTGTTTGTCTGTCTGTCCGTTAGTGCGCTTAGCACTCGCGAACCACTTATCCGATTTACGTGTTTTTTTTTTTTAATTTATACATACATATATTCTCTGGTTATAGGATATATTTTTTTGGGTTAAGTAACATAAGGAACAAGCAGTGATGATCATACTGAATCAAATCCACGCGAGGGGAGCCGCAGGCATGGCTAGTCTGTATATAAAATATTATCTGCAGTCAAATACGTAAAAAAGTATATCGTATTATATGTCCTTTTCAGGCTTTTTGGAATAGAAAATCCTAAAGATAATATTCATTATTTTCGATTTTCACAAAAATAGTGTGTAGGGAGTTTCAGTTGGAAATATCTCTCAAGTCTGCACAACTATTCTTGCTATTCATGTCTCACCATAAACGAACTATCACTTAAAATATCAAGTTGTGATATATGCATTAAATTTTTTTCTGTATGAGAAGGTCAAATTCAGTATTTAATTTAGAACTACACATTTGTGAGGGAATTACCTTCATCAATCATTTTACCGGCTTAATTATATTATCCATATGCTTCATAAAGTTTAAATCAGATGGATTTGTTAAATTTGTTATTATTAATACAAAGTTCCGAACAATTTAACCTCTTAACTGTAATGTGCCCCAGAAGAAAAGCTGACATAAACGAATAATGTAAATGGAAGTAACGCTAAGAGCACGAAAATCACCGAGATTACGGTGTTTATTTTAGACCTTACAAGACTGAAAGATGGAGGTAATAAGAGAACAAATTTGATAAGAAAATCCGTATAATGTATTCATTGTTTGAAGAGTATATGCCCTCATATTTTTTTGTAATTCATGGTGCAAACTGAAAACAAATAGCTTATAAATTGTGTTCTATGCTGCCCCGCTACTTCTCCGTCTTAACACGAAAATATTTTATTACTGTAAAATTTTAGTAGGTTGAAAAGTTTTTGGTTTAGCTGCTTACAACACATTTTTTTTTTGCAAGATTCGATTTTATTCATCAATATAATCTCCTTCAAGAGCAGTACAATCAGTCCAATGTTTTTTCTAAAATTTCTATACCTTTCTTGTAGGAATATCTGTCTTTGCCTTCAAAATAGTCCTCAGTTTCGGCGATAACCTCTTCATCGTAACCCAATCTCTTTTCTGCGAGAATTTTCTGGAGGTCTGCGAATAGAAAGTAGTCTCTGGGAGCCAGATTTCGAGAATACGGTGAATGAGGAAGCAAATCGAACTTCAATTCATGCAATTTTGCCATCGTAGTCATTGACTTGTAACACATTGTATTGATGAAAGAGCACTTTTTTCTCGTTCATTTGGGACTATTTCCTTGCGATTTCTGTCTTCAAATGCACCTATAACTTTATATAATATTCACTATTGATGGTTTTTTCCCTTGTCAGCATAGTTGATGAAAATTATTTTATGCCCATCCCAAAATACAGAGACCAAAACCGTCCCAGCCGACTGTTATGTCTTTGGTCGCTTCGGGCGGCTTTCATCGGCTGCTGTCCACTCAGCTGACTGCTAATTTGATTCCGGTGTGTAGTGATGAGAGTTTCATCCATTGCCAAATGTCGCATAAAAAAATCATTTTTATTGCGCTTAAACAGGGCTAAACAGAGCTCAGAATCATCAACTCGTTGTCGTTTTTGGTCCTCTGTGAGCAAATGCGGTACCCATTTCGAACAGTTTTCTCATGCTCAAATGTTGATGCAAGATATGACTAACACGTTCTTTTGATATCTTTATGGTATCAGCTATCTCACGCTTGGGCGTCCAGAGCGTTCAACATCATTTGCGTTTGTACGATGCATTTAATTTCAGCATACCAGTAAATGATGAATAACTTTCTAGGGGCCGAGTCCCCGTAAAACTTATCAAGCCATTGCTTTGCTTGAACGGTATTTTTTCCCATCAAAAAACGATATTTAACGAACATACCAAATTCGATTTTTTCCATAGTTTTGAAAATATCAAAAGTAGCGTCACTAAAACTACTGTAACTTGTAAATTAATCGTCGAAATATCATGAAATTTTAACACGTATCGTTTGAAGGTTGTTACTTCCTAAATAGCAATGGATTTTTTGAAAAGGGCGAGATCTATGTGTCAGACCAAAAACTTTTCAGCCTACGTGTTACATATAAAATTCTTATTCTGGGGAAATAATCAATTTTATTACTATTTGTTTTCTATTTCTTTTAAATGCCAGTTTTTATGTTGTACAAGAATGTAGAATAAATTTTAAAAATAGTTTAACCTCAGAAAGAAGTCCTACAAAATTAATTAAATGCTATCAACGAAACTGTTTGAGAGACTTACATGGTGCAAGCATTACTACTTGAATGATGCTGCAGTACCAGGAGAATTGAAAATTGCTTACATCTCATTTATACACAAAGGCTCCAGTTAGAGAAGTATATCAGTAATCAGTACCCTAAGTCGTCAATATGGAAGAATTCTTGGAGACTTAATTAAGATGGATCACGTAGGGAAAGATAAAGGAAAAAATTCCAGGTTAGTACCTGGACGAACATATACAGATAACTTCATTTGTTTAAAACTCTCAACCGAAAATAGGTCAAACTCAAACCAAGGGATTCGCCTTATCTTTATATATATGTCCATTAAGTCTATGGCAGTATTTTCGTTAGGAAGTGTCCACATTAAAAATAACCAGCCAATCGCAAGTCGAACTTGCGCAATTAGTGTTCCGTACGTTGATTGCTTTTTGCAATTTTTCTTGAAATGAGTTTTCAATAAAGTTTTTTGCCGATCTTTACTGAAAACTGGTGATCTTGAAATTTTTGTTTTTTTTTTTATACCACATAAATTATTAAAGGTAATGCACTCCTGATAATTTTCGTTCAATCTACACCCTCCAGAATTTTTTCAAAATTTTTTGATCAATACTTTTCGAGATAAGGTGGGACAGCGATTTTTCGCAATTTTTTAAAAATAATACAAAGAAAAGTGTGCGTAAGTATCACATTATATATAATTATATATATTTTTGAACTCGTGTTTCTACAAACTATCATTTGACACCTCACTCGGTAACCTGGTAATTTTTTTTTCGCTTCCGATTTCACCCTCCAAAACCAACCCCTTAAGTCAAAATTTAACTTTTAAAACTAGAGGGCTCTAATGAGGCCATCAATTCCTATACTAGTGCCAAGTTTCAACTTTCTATGTTAAATAGTTTCGGAGAAAATCGGGTGTTACAGACGGACAGACAGACACCGAAATGATCTTATAAGTATTCCGTACGGAACACTAAGAATACGGTGGAATGTAACTCAAGTGCATTAGTAAGTAGGGATTTAAAACAAAAAGGTTGTGTATCTTCAACACTCGTCATAATATAATGTAGAAAGATATTTTGTTATATAGAAAATAATATGTAAGAGCATGCAGATTGACTTGAAGATACATGTTTATATATCCAGTTCGCCAATGCGCTAATGACTAAGTTATTGTAGCATACGATGACGATGATCTAAAATAGCAAAAATTACGGGAGGAACATAAAAAGTGAGAATTAGAACTTAGCATGCAAAAAATAGAAGGCCAGAATCAGGAGACATCCAATTAAAAATAGAAGAAATAACAACTTGAACTAATTATACAAGCTTAGAGGTAAATTTCGATATAACAGAAACCAATGACAGAAAGAGACAAACAAAAGAATAATACACTCAAGAAAAAGAATAAGCTGGAATACCCGTCAAAGGTTAGAAAACAAAATAAAATGTAATAACTACGAAAAGCCTCAAAAAAGCAGCTTGATTTAGAATGTAGGAATATGGAAGATAATGGTAAATCACCATTATCAAGATAACTTAGGTATATGAAAAGGACATAACCATCATTGTGAATCTCTAGAAATGAAAAATTCGAAATAATGATATATGAAAACGTATGCAAGTGAATGGTTCTTTGATGACGGGTGTTGTAAAAATCAGTGTGTACTAAGTCCCTGACTTGAAAGTGTCATGCAGTGTGACTCAGCAGTAAAAGAGAGATTTGGAACTTGGTTGCGTGATCAGATCATTCAGAAATAAAAGGAAGATGCTTAGTACTACTAAATAAAGAGAAGCAGTTTTGCCGTTATAGAGAATCAATTGAAAATTTTATGTGCATCAGTCAGCAAGCAAAATCGTGGCAAGAGTTTTTTGGACCGCAGATGTTCTGCTAGCATTCGTAAATTCATGCGTACAAGTCAAATAACGTTGAAGATACCTCTACTTTCTCAGTGATGACTTTACACAAAGCCTTCTTCTTCTTTTTATAAGACAAGGTTCGTCTGTTTTAAGCCTCTTGTGACGTAGATGTCCAGCTTTCATGCCATCTCTTTAGTGGTCTACCGGGAGATATTCTTGTTTCTGGAATTTCATGTTTTACCCATCTTGGCCATCGATCAGCTGACTTCCTACCTACGGACGATGGCTTGAATCTTGAGTTATTCTCGTATATTTGTGCTTCGTACCTGGTCTCTCAAGGTTATTAATTTGATAGTGCGCAATCTTTTCATTTCTGTCGCTCTCATGAAAATTTTTGTTTACGTAAAACCGACAAACAAAAAGGCAGTCGAAAGTTATGTGGTGTCTTAGTACTCAATGATAGTAAGCCAATATGCAGGCAAACCAGATACGAAACTACTCTCAAGGAATGTGTCTTCATGGGTGTTAGCTATCCAAAATATAGCAATATCGGATACCCTTTATTGCTATTATTGTTGTCAAATCTGAATATTAGACAATCATCATAGCAAAAAATATAAAATGTCTTTTGGTTCTTTACAAAAGAAATTTGGATTACAATGAAAATCTGTTTTATTGAGCATTATGCTCTATAAAAACAAATTTGAAAAATTGATGAAAAATAGAGGTTAACTGTAACCTATAACTCTATAATTAAGTTGGCGTTGGTGAAGCAACTAAAGGTGAATCAAAAAGATGCTGTGCTGGTTTGGAAAGACTTTAAATAATTCATCGACAGAGTGCAGTATGAGCATCTATTTTATCACTGTTTTCCGTTAGTATCTGGATAAGGACTGAAAACCGTGTTCTTGTATTTGCTAAACCTAGCCCAACTGATGAGCCGTGATACAGCGAAAAGCGTCTTGGGATGGTCCAACAATACAAAGAATACTTTGGTAGCTTCTGAAGTGCGGATCTTTTCAATTCGCCTTTAGTTGCTTCACCAACGCCATCTATGCCTTCGAGCGGGAAGCTCGATAAGGTGCGCTTCTGCAATTAAGTGTCAGCCGTGCTGGCCGCTTTGTTGGGAAAGACTTTAAATAAGTCACCGACAGAGTGCAGTTTAAGCATCTATTTTATCACTATAATTAAGTTACTAAAACAGTTCGCCTTCGCAGTATTAGAGAATAATTCTTTATGCGATAATTACTTTTTTATTTAAAATTTTCAAAAATTGATTTAAATATATTCGTTCTTTTTCGAAAGCCGATATATTTCTAATTTTTAGTGCACTGTTGATCTCAATATTTCATGTGTCTAGTATAACGCTATTTGCAATTTTCAAAACCCTTCTTAAAAATGTATATATACGCCTTCACAACCAGCTGCACTTTCCCAAGTTAGTTAATGCCTGCAGAATTTCTACCGTATCGAGAATATTAAATTTACACAGTTATTTAAAAATGCTTTTCTTTTTTTACTATAAAACGGGAATGTATATTACGCCTTCAAATTGAAATATTTTCAAATAGAAATTCAATGCATGACTAGTCTGCTAGTATAGTTTTGGATGTTATGATTCGCTTGTAGCATGTTAAATACAAATGTCTTGGTAATATTTATACGCGCTGTTTCTAAGATAAATATTGAAAATTCATTCCCCACTATGAGAAAATAAAAATTATGTTGAACTATGCAAAAAGTAATATGTAAAATCCTTTTCCTTACCCAGTGCTAGTGAGGTGATTTTGCACCTGAAAACAATACTTGATTCTGGTCGTAAGACCACAAAAAAAACTGGCGAATAAAAGCAAAGCATCCGCCCGTAAAAGTGGAACAAGCTCAATGGAAAGCGGCGTTTATAAAAGCCACCAAAAAATTATTCACTGTGAATGCTGACTAGAACAGTGTACTCATAGATTAGTTTCAAAAAAACTTAGCCAATGAACAATGTTGATGTTAAATAAAAAGCGAGATTCCATGAAAAAAAAGTATATTGACTTATGCATAATACTCATTTTTAACACAGTTGAAATTCTTCAGGTTAGGAAACAAGAAAAAGTAACTTGAGGCCAAATCTGGGAAATTATTTCAAAGCTCAGCGCGAGCACTTTTGCCATTGTAACGGCCGATATGTGAGCCGGCCCGTTGTTGTCCTGGTTCTTCTGGTTTAATTCACCATGCAAATGGTCCCATTCTATTGCGTAATATGAACCTGTCACTGTTTTAACATTTTCCAAATAGTCAATAATTATGTTACCCTGTGAGTCCCTAAAACAAGTTGCCATTATTTTTTCCGCCGATAAAGCTATTTTACCATTTTTCGGTGCACTTTCACCTTCGCCAACCACTGTTTTGACTGCTGTTTTGTCTCCGGGGTGTAATAGTGAAGCTACGGTTCTTCTACAATCACAACACGACCCCAGAGGTCCTTCGGATTACTCTGCAACTTTTCCAAATACGGTTTTGAAATATCCCTCCTCGCCTGTTTTTGGTCTGGAGTCAACAAACATATGAGATGCTTACCATCTCAGTAACCTCATGTAGCTTAGTGCGTCGATCTTTCATAATGGTACCATGAATTTTGTCGACCATTCCTTCAGAAGAAACCTCAATTGAGCTTCAGCTGAACGTGCAGCATCTACAGTGCTCATAAGGCTCTGTTTAAATTCCTTTATCCAGAAATAAATGGTCTTGAGTGTTGGCGCAGAGTCGTCGTGTACTTCCCGTACAATTTTTTTATTGATCACCCCTACTTAAATTGTGCCCATTGATTGGCCAAGAGCGTGACGTCATCTAACATTGAGGATTTAAAACTACCATTTAACTTTCGGATGGTTGTAGCTTCTACTTGATGGAAATTGACTATTATATATATATATATATATATATATATATATATATATATATATATATATATTATATATATATATATATATATATATATATATATATATATATATATATATATATATATATATATATATATATATATTCCACTGGTTTATTTATAACTGCGGTGACGCGTTTCGCTGTCGATGCAGCTTCTTCAGATCTATATTTTACACTGTCAAGTTAGGCTTAATGCTTACAATTTTATATAATTTCTTAACTATAATATTACACTTAATTAAATTATATTGATAGTATTGGAAAACCCACACAGACATGGAATTAGGAGAATAAATTCAATAATGGTGAATTGTTTAAATCTACCTGGTCGTTGAGTAAAGTACCTGCAGTCCTTAATCGCTTTATTTACATTGTCTCTAAAAGGTTTAGTTTTAAACCTTTTTGTTGGGTATGTAAAATTTTGAAATTAAACTTGGGATTCTCTGTTAAAAGATGATTAGCATATGTTGAATTAGACTTTCTATGGATGAAACTTTTTTCGTGTTCTGTAATTCTTTGTATAAATGTACGTCCAGTTTGTCCAATGTATGTTTTAGGACATGACCCACATGTTAATTGATATACCCCTGATTTATTATCTTTATTGATTTGTGGTTTGTAGTTTTTGAGAGATTTCCCTATAGTATTGTTAGTCTTGTAAGCTATGTTGATATTTTTTTGGTTTAAAAATTTTCCCAGGTTTTTCTGGAGGTTTGCCGAAATAGGTTAAGCATTTAGATGTGGTTTTTCTGTCCTTAAAACACGGGTATATATCAGTCAGCTGTAGGTCCCTCTATCAACTTTTTCTTGCGGCTTTAAAGCGCATTTCCAGGAATAGTAATAATACTTCAGGCTTCAAACTACCTGGCGGGACTAAGGGGGGTATAATTAACAAAGTGATCCTATTATCTGCCACTCTTCGATGAGGTCGCATTTTGGTCGTGACCTCCCGGACTAATATATGCATCGTACTGATCGGACTTTCTTTTAACAGACACTAGAATAAATACGTGCCTCGCACGGGCATTTGTTTGGTGATAAATACTTAATAATTGATATATTTTTAATAAATAATTCAAAATATCTTTTTAATTAAACATAATTTTTATTGTATATCATATAAAAATATCAAGGTTATTATAGATAACACGTGATTTTATGAGGCGAGAAGCTACGTTGCCACATTTATTATACTTTGAAAACCAAATTATTTCGCGTCTTTCTCTAACATAATCCTCTCTCTGTCTTCTCGTAAGAAATACCTTAATTATAAAAAATAAATGGAAAAAAAAGTTAAATGCAAGATGGACTTGCGCAGTTTGTGTTCCGTACCGTGATTACCTTGAAAAGAATTTTTTTTAGGCTTTACAAAACACACCCCAAATTAGTTTTCAACAAAGTTAGTTTCCGATATTTGTTGAAAACTGATGGTCTTAAATTTTTTTTTATATACCAGATAAATTATCGTGATAAATTTCTTTTAGTCTAGATATAAGGGGGCACAGCGATTTTTGGCAATTTTTTCAAAATAATACAAAAAAAAGTGTGCGCAAGTATTACATCATATATATTATTGAACTCGTGTTTTTTACAAACTTTCATTTTACACCCCTGATGACTCGATGACCTGATAAACATTTTTTTTTCACTTCTGATTTTTACTCCTCAAAAATGCCCTCTTAAGTCAAAACTTAACTTTCAAGATTACACGTCTCTAATGGAGCCATCAATTTCTATATTAGTACCAAATTTCAACTTTCTATGTCAAATATTTTCGGAGAAAATTGGATGTGACAGACACCAAAGTAATCTTATAAGTGTTCCGTACGGAACACTAAAAACAGCTAATAAGTACAATGTAGGCTCTAATTAAACAAAAAAGATATACACAAGGTGTCAACTAGGCTGAAGAGCAATACAATTTGCACTTGGAGCTCTACAAAGTACAACTGTATCCGAAATAAAAGTTTAAATATTATAGTTTAGTTTAAGTTAATTATAGGAAAACAAATTTTCATTATAGCACTTTTAAATTTTTAAGTTGTGTTCAAAATACAAATCAAAACTATATTGGTCGCTAAAGAATTCAAACTACAAGATAATACATATTAAGAAGATCGTTAATTTTATTGCATGAAAATTACACTATTTTCCTCAATATACCAACACAAAATTACTTCATTATTATACATCAACACTTAATTTATTTCGATCACTACCAGAACACTTTATTACCAAATAATACATAGCAGCAAAGACCAATAAACCTTAATACGATTTCCAATAATTGTATTTCATTTTACGAGGATGGATTGAGAAGTTCGCGGCCTCACCAAAGAAATAATTATAATATTTTTATTATAGTACTCTCAATAAGTTCATAATTTCTTTGGTTGTCACAGTGTAGAATTTTGTTGCTGTAGAATTTGCCGCTTTTAAGTTAGAACGAGTTTAGTGAGACCAAGTGTAGCGTTTTTAATGGAAGAAAATTAAACAACTTGCGATCATCAATTACCTGTTTAAAAAAAGATTAACATCAAAGGAGATCCACGTTGATATGAAAGCAACACTAAGGGAATCTGCTCCGTCATATACAACTGTGAAAAAATGGGTTGCAGAATTTAAATGTGGACGAGAGAGCATCCAGATGACCCTAGTTCCGGCCGGCCCACGACATCTACGACTCAAGAAAACATCGGCAAAGTGTGTGATCTCATATTGTAAAACCGTAGATTAACTATCAGGGAAATTGAAGATACTATAGGTATCTCGTATGAACGAACATAAAACATCATTGCCAATGAACTCGGATTTTCTAGGGTTTCCGCTAGGCGGGTCCCTAGATTGCTTTCAGTTGAACAAAAACGAATTCGACTCACGATTTTTCGTGAATATTTGGAGATGTTTGAGGCTAATCCGCAAGATTTTCTTAACAGATTTTTTAGAATGGACGAAACCTACCACCACTATACTCCAGAGTGGAAACAAGATCCAAGCAGTGGAAAAAAATCTGGTGAGCCAACCCCAAAGAAAGCGAAGGCTGGAAAAGTGATGTTTTTTGGGATGCTAAAGGTTTTATTATGGTGGACTACCTTCCGATAGATGAAACAATAAACTCGACTTATGGTTGCACCCTTTTGCGTAGTTTACGTCAAGAAATTAAAAAGAAACGCCCAGGATTACTGAGAAAAAAGTTTTGTTCCATCAGGACAACGCTCGCGTTCACACGTCTGTTGAGTCTATGGCTCAAATTCGTGATTGTGGTATCGAATTGCTGCCCCACCTAGCTTATTCTCCTGATTTGGCCCCTTCGGACTTTCATCTGTTTCCAAACCTAAAAAACACCTCGGTGGCCAGAAATTTTCATCAAATGAAGAAGTCGAAACGTCAGTTAACCAGTATTTTGAAGACCTTGAGGAATCTTTTTTTCAAACAGGTGTGGAAGCTTTGGAAAGCAGGTAGAAGACGTGCGTAGAACTAGGTGGAGATTACGTCGAAAAATAAAAATATTTTTGTACGTATTTTATTTTGTTTTCTTGACTAGGCCGCGAACTTTTTAATCCATCCTCATATTATAAAAAGTAAACATTTCAATTTGATAATGGAATTATCATGAGTATTTTATAAAAGTTAAGGTTTTTGTGTGTCTTTCATCATCGTTAAGTAAAAGTCCAGAATCAATTTACAATTTCTTCTAAACCTTTAAATTACTCACAGGTTAATGAAAGTTTTTTTAGTGTTCCGTACGGAACACTTATAAGATGACTTCGGTGTCTGTCTGTCTGTCTGTCTGTCCGTCTGTCTGTCTGTCTGTCCGTCTGTCTGTCACACCCGATTTTCTCCGAAACTATTTATAATAGCAAGTTGAAATTTGGTAATAATATAGGAATTGTTGGCCTCATCCAAGCCGTGTAGTTCTGAAAGTTTAATTTTGACATAAGGGGTTAGTTTTGGTGAAATCGGAAGTGAAAAAAAAATTTTTTGTACTAGATCATCGAGTGTGGTGTCAAATCAAAGCTTGTGAAAACACGAGTAAAAAAAATATAAATAATGTAGTACTTGTATTATTTTTAAAAACTCGCGAAAAATCGCTGTCCCCCCACCTTATCTCGAAAAGTACTGATCAAAAAATTTTGAAAAAATTCTGGAAAGCTCTCCACGGGGTGTAGATTGAACGAAATTTATCACGAGTGCATGACCTTTAATAATTTATTTGGTATATAAAAAAAAAAACAAAAATTTCAAGGTCATCAGTTTTCGGTGAAGATTGAAAGCAAACTTTGTTGAAAACTCCTTTGGGGTGTGTTTTGTGAAGTCACTGATCATTTTATACCACCGTAACAAAATTTTTTATTTTAAAAGCAATCAACGTACGGAACATTAATTGTGCAATTTCAACTTGCACTTCACCGGTTATTTGACAATATATTACTATATAAATTGGTAAACCAACCAATTTTACAAGAAAATATTTTGGAATATTAATTGTTAGAAGGTGTTTGAGATGTGGCGGTTTGCAGCAATTTTTTTCTCTGTAAAATTCTACTTGAAAATATATTATTTGATAAGTGCTTTTAGAATTTTCTTTTTAAATTCGGTATGAAGATTAGCCCCTTCCAAAGCAGATATATTTCCTCAACGCCAGATAACATTTCGCACGCTTTTCTTAAATGGGATTTCAATTGTACATTCGTCATATATTATCCTTCTCAAGTTTATAACGTAAATTATCCGCGATAGTATTTTCACAAAATGCTGCCGCTTGAGTTAGTATTTGTTATATAATTCTTTTTAGTGTTCCGTACGGAACATTTATAAGATCACTTCGGTGTCTGTCTGTCTGTCTGTCTGTCACACCTGATTTTCTCTGAAACTATTTGACATAGAAAGTTGAAATTTGGTACTAATGTAGGAATTGATGGCCTCATCGAAAGTTAAATTTTGACTTAAGGGGTTAGTTTTGAGGGGTGAAATCGGAAGTGAAAAAAAAAATTTTACTAGGTCATCGAGTGTGGTGTCAAATGAAAGCTTGTGAAAACACAAGTAATATATATATATATATATATATATATATATATATATATATATATATATATATATATATACATATATATAATGTAATACTTGCGCACACTTTTCTTTGTATTATTTTTAAAAAATCGCAAAAAATCGCTGTCTCCCTACCTTTTCTCGAAAAGTACTGATCAAAAAATTCTGGAATATTCTCCACGGAGTATAGATTGCACGAAAATTATCACGAGTGCATTACCTTTAATAATAATCTATCTGGTATATAAAAAAAAAAACAAAAATTTCAAGGTCATCAGTTTTCAGTGAAGATTGAAAGCAAACTTTGTTGAAAACTCCTTTGGGGTGTGTTTTGTAAAGCCGCTGATCATTTTATACCACCATAATTGTGCAAGTTCAACTTGCACTTGACCGATTTTTTTTTTTTTGATCTATACATTTTCTATAGAAGATAGAGGAAAATGGTAGATACAAGAATTTTATAAGTTAAATGTGGCTACTATGGATTACCGTGCTCAGGGTCTCAGGTTCGATCTTCTTTTATTTAAATTTTGGGCTAGTCAAATACTATGTCGTGATGATATGCAGCAGATATTGGCAAACTCTCAAAAGTCAATATTACTGTAAAGACATAGTTTTGGTTGGGGTTCATTGGGGCTGGAAGAAAATGACGATGGAGACAACGCCTTCTCCGCTCCGGACTTGAGTAGGACGCATATGTGAAGTCGGACTGGGAATAACTGAGATCCACCCGAGACTATGTTGTTAATGGGTAAACCACCTGTATCATACCGCACTTGAAGTTGGACTGGGTGGATTAGGGGCTGTCCTCAACAAAAATTACATCGCCTCAATATCGCAAAGACGGTAGTAACTAGTAGGTTATCTCTTGTCGAGGTTAGTTTCGAGCGGGAAGTGTAGAGAAAGACCGACCACAGTGAACTAACACGATCATGTAATTCAGATGCTGTATGAACTCGTAGGTTCTCTCTGTCTGATATTACGCCACCATTATTGGACTTGGCAAAAAAATACTTCCGTGTGTTTGCTCAACTTTTACGTTATTCAATCATATTACTATTACCACCCCTTAATAAGAATTTGGTCTACTTTTACGTGGCAAAGTTTCGAATTTGTTTCTGCATAATTTTTGCAAAATCTAGCAACATCACTTCGAAGTAACCCTTGTGTTTTTAGTGTTCCGTACGGAACACTTATAAGATCACTTCGGTGTCTGTCTGTCTGTCTGTCTGTCTGTCTGTCTGTCTGTCTGTCTGTCTGTCTGTCTGTCTGTCTGTCTGTCTGTCTGTCTGTCACACCCCCGATTTTCTCCGAAACTATTTGACATAGAAAGGTGAAATTTGGTAATAATATAGGAATTGACGGCCTCATCAGAGCCATGTAGTTTTGAGAATTAAATTTTAACTTAAGGGGTTAGTTTTGGGGGGTGAAGTCGGAAGTGAAAAAAAATTTTTTTTACTAGATCATCGAGTGTGGTGTCAAATGAAAGCTTGTGAAAACACGAGTAAAAAATGTATATATATAATATTGCACTTGCGCGCACTTTTCTTTGTATTATTTTTAAAAATTCGCGAAAAAATCGCTGTCCCGGGCATTATCTCAAAAAGTACTTGTCAAAAAATTTCGAAAAAATTCTGGAATATTCTCCACGGGGTGTAGATTGAACGAAAATTATCACGAGTGCATTACCTTTAATAATTTATATGGTACATAAAAAAAACAAAAATTTCAAGGTCATCAGATTTTAGTAAAGATTGGAAACAAACTTTGTTGAAAACTCATTTGGGGTGTGTTTTGTGAAGTCACTGATCATTTTATACCACCGTAACATAAATTTTGACTTAAGGGGTTTATTGTGAGGGGTGAAATCGGAAGTGAAAAAAATTTTTTTTACTAGGTCATCGAGTGTGGTGTCAAATGAAAGCTTGTGAAAACACGAGTAAGATATATATATATATATATATATATATATATATATATATATATATATATATATATATATATGTATATATATATATATATATATATATATATATATATATATATATATATATATATGTATTTATATATATATATATATATATATATATATATATATATATATATATGTAATACTTGCGCACACTTTTCTTCGTATTACTTTTAAAAAATCGCTGTCCCCTACCTTATCTCGAAAAGTGCTGATCAAAAAATTTTGAAAAAATGCTGGAATATTCTCCACGGGGTATAGATTGAACGAAAATTATCACGAGTGCATTACCTTTAATAATTTATTTGGTATATAAAAAAAAAAAAACAAAATTTCAAAGTCACCAGTTTTTAGTAAAGATTGGAAACAAACTTTGTTGAAAACTCATTTGGGGTGTGTTTTGTGAAGTCACTGATCATTTTATACCACCCTAACAAAAATTTTTATTTTAAAAACAATCAACGTACGGAACACTAATTGTGCAAGTTCAACTTGCACTTGACCGGTTTTTTTAAATAGTTGTTGGTAATTTAAATTTTAGTAACTTAATTTGGCCTGACGTAAAAGGGTGTTTTTTGCGTCTTTTATTATATGTAGGTATTACGACGATCTATTAAATTTATATTCGGTACAACAAGGTTTTTATTTATTTAAATATATCACGACGCTATTTTGATCTAAAGATCTTGGAGAAAACTGAAAGATCAAACACTCTCTCCTAAACTATAAACCACAATTATTTTGTTGAAAACTGAAGGAAATTTATGAGAATTTTTAAAACTTTCCCATTTTTCATTCATACTTTTTAGTTAAATATGTTTTATAGTTGTAAACTTAATAGACTCTAAGCCCCATAAATTTATGAAAGCGGGACGTTTTTCTCATGCTTAGAAAATATATAAAGAATATAATTTTTATTCCCTCAAAGCCTGAAAACGGTAAAGTCCTCTTAATATGGAAATTTTTACCTCGAATATTTACTTTCTTTTGGTAGATAACCTAATTTCTTTATGTGACTGTTAAAAGGTACAGTCAAATGGAAAGCACGTCTCCCTAATGCATCATGGGCAACGTTGCCAAGTTGCTTAGGAATTCTGTACGTAAAGAATGTTTGCAGATATTTGTTTTTTCTGATACTTTAATATTAACTGTATATTAAAATTATATATCTTAAACTTCTTAGTTTACGCGTGTCTAGGGTGCCAGTTTCAAGAGCAGTACTGGATCTCATTGCCCATTTTTTGAAACACCTTAGTCAGTCTTTTTTTCTTTTCAGACATTCTGGATATCGTCAAGATCTTTTGTGAGATCTTCCCGCACTCCTCTTACTCTCCCGTAGGCGCCATTCTGAAAGCTTTTAGGCCCATCTGTCGTTCTCTCTCGTTACGTGGCCAGCCCATCTCCACTTTAGTTGAGCCGCTCTTTCCATAGTATCCGTCAGCTGTGTTTGTCTCTGGATTTCCTTATTTGGGATTCTGTCTCTCAAACTTACTCAAAGCATAGCTATCTTTATGGCACGCTGCGCCACTCGAAGTCTGTTTATCGACTTACGTGTTAGCGACATCGTTTCAAGGCCGTACGTGAGAATTGGCAGTACACACGACTCGTACGTTTTCCTTTTGTGGTTTACAGGGATATCTCGTGATCTGAAAATAAACTCGAGTTTACCAAAGCTGCCCAACCAACTCTTTGAGAAATTTCTGCTGTTTAGTTCTCCTTTCTTTCGTGGCTGATTTTTCATGGTAATCGTTATTTGCTCTCAGCTCATTATCTTTGTCTCGCTCAGGCTCATTTCCAGTCCCAATCGTGACGATGCATAATGGAGTCCTTCCAACATATTTGGGTGTAGTACCGATTAGAACGATATCGTCCGCAAATCTTAGATAATTAAATCGTGTTCCGTCTATGTTAATCCCGTTATTTTGCTAATCTAAGGCCTTAGAAACGTCCTCCAATGCCATCGTGAGCAGTTTTGGCGAGATTTTATCTCCTTGGCATACTCCACTTTTTATCGGTAATTTTGGGATCTTCATTTACTAGTATTTGGATGTACGCATTGTCATAGATATATTTAATAAGAGTCGAGTCGAGTGTCTATTCTAGCGTTATCTAGGGCTCATAAAACTTCCGACATTTCTATAGAGTTAAAGGCTTTCTGGTAGTCTATGAAAGCCCACTGTAAGGGTATATTATATTCCGTAGCTTTCTCAATGAACGTACATAATGTCTGTAGGTAGTCTATTTTTTTTTATCGCTTACCTCCCCGCCTCAGTAGGGATTTTACCCTTTTTCCATATCCCAAGGATATCGGCGAGGATGTCGGAATACCCGTCAACGTTGTCCAGGTGCCGAAACATACATTTTTGTATTTCACGGCATCTTTTAAACAACGCGGTAGTGCTGCCATGGGCGTTATTTGCATTTCTGCAAAAAACTACTACCTATGTACGTGGCCAGGCCAAATATACTTAAATAAGTTAATAAATAAGTGTTCCGACCTGTGGGATTGAACCCTCGACCTTCTGCACAGTAGCAAAGTACTACGCCACCGAGCCACGGTTGTGCTGAATCTCTTTCGAAATCCAGCCTGTTCCGGCAGTTATTAATTTTATAAGTAATTTATATAAATGGGACAGTAGACTAATTGGACGATAATTTTCTATTTAGCCTTTATTGCCTTTTTGCCATATAATAACAACCTTAGCATTTTCACATTTTTTCGATAATTTACCCAGCAATAGGCACTTATTTAGTAATATCCTTACACTTTCTCTTAAATTCTCGCTTCCCGTTTTTAACATTTCTGTAGTAATACCATCTTCACCTGGGCTTCTATTGGTTTTCATATGCTGGAGGGCTGTTGTTAGTTAGTGGCTATTTATTTTAGGAAATTCCTTTGAACCTAGTTTGTAGACTAAAGAAAAATAATAATTAACCCAAAAGATCCAGATCAAAATAATGTACTGTCGAAATCAAATGATTCGTAGAATTTTTATTATTAGTTTCTGAAAAAAAATTTTTTTAGCTGTAAGTTTCATTTTGATGCTAAATATATTTTGCTAATACTAAAGTCCCTGTTTAATTTTTGTAATTTCATAATTTTCTTTACTATGTTGGGATTAGTTTTTAGCACAATGTCACTAGATAGCAGTTAATACCACTAC
Organism: Pachyrhynchus sulphureomaculatus; assembly: GCA_019049505.1. Lineage (NCBI taxonomy): Eukaryota > Metazoa > Arthropoda > Insecta > Coleoptera > Curculionidae > Pachyrhynchus > Pachyrhynchus sulphureomaculatus. The sequence goes on from CM032451.1 coordinate 29,822,867, forward strand.
ACTAAAAACTTTATTTTATTTATTCATTTGCGGGCAGATCCATTTTTGTCAATAAGAACCAATAATTTGTATCCTTGGCTAATATGAATCCTATATTGAATGCAAACTTATACACTAATAGGTGACTGTTTAGGCTACAGACCGATAGAGGAATTCGTGACTAGGTTTGCCAAATATCAACGCCAGATCATCATTAATGGTCGGTCAATCCACATTTAGAAAAATAACTATTAACACTTGGATTGATTCAGCCGATTCTTGGTAGAGATCTATAACTAGAAGTTTTGCAGGAAGTAAAACACTACTTAAATTTCCACTTAATTTTTTATTTTTAACATCATGACATGTTTCGCTGTACGACAGCTTCTTCAGATGGTTTGTTACAAAATGAGGGTAAAATTGCTATAATAAATGGTTGGTTCACAATTTATGGCAGGTAATAAAATAATTTAATTAAAACATATTTAGTAATGGTGAATTATTTAAGTCTAGTTGTTCATTTATTAAGGAATCTGAATTTTTCAATTTGTTTATTTCTAAAGATTCTAGGTAATTACGTTTCAGGCTCTCTGTGCAAGTATGTAATATTTCGAAGTTTGGGTTGAATTGGTAGTTATTTTCAATTAAATGATTTGCGTAATTTGAGTTATTTTTTCTATTGATGTATGATGAAGCATGTTCTTTTATTCTTTTTGAAAAACTTCTTCCTGTTTGACCTATATATGTTTTTGAGCAATTTCCACAATTTAATTTGTATACTCCGGATCTATTGTCTCTATCTGTTTTAGTTTTGTTATTTTTTATAAATTTGCCAAGTGTGTTGGACGTTTTAAATGCTGTGTTAATATTTACTACCAAAACTACCAAATACTAACAACCATGTTAGCACCATTAGTGAATTATCGTTTCTGATGATGCTAACATTATTAGCAAAACACAGGTCGAGTGCAAAAACAAAATGTCTGATATAGTGGTAATATCTGCTGTATAATAAAGTGCTTGACCTGTTTATTTTTGTTCTTTTTTCTATACTTTCAAAGTACTCGTAATAGAAGACTCGAATTTCCTTTCAATATTAGCTAAATACGTGTTTTACTTTGTTACTACAAAACACGATTTTTTTAATAATAAGCATATTTTATCGCCAAAGAAATATGTTTATGACCTCAGCTTTAACTCTCTTTATAACTCACTTGAAAGGAAATTTAATTAAATACCTAACGAAACGAGATATTGATTTTTTTAGTTTGGGAAATTTTACCATACAGCCAGTTACTAACTGGAACACGTTACACTGAATTTTTAGTGTATCCAAAACTATTCGCAAAATTTGAGCCTGCGGTACCCCGGATTTGATACTCTTGCACGTCGATAAAGTAATAAGTAGGAGGAGTTTATTACTTTATCGACGTGCAAGAGTATCAAATCCGGGGTACCGCAGGACTCTATCTTAGCTCCGAAACTTTACAATTTATATATGGCCGATTTTCCTACGAATTCATCCACAAAAATTGAATTATTTGCAGATGATCGCACATTCGTATTACACGAATGCTGCAGACTAAGGTTGAAAACAAAATTTCTGGCAAAAGAAGTAGTGTCTGGGGTGTGCCGCAGGGGAGTGTGCTGGATCCACTCTTGTTCATCATTTATGTTAACGACGTGCACGTAAGAGTCCGGCTCTTTTGTCAGTTTGTTTGCAGATGACACACTGATATCTGCTGGAAGAGATTTTGAACAGGTAACAGCTATTATGAATCATGAGTTAAGAATTCTATCAGAGTGGCTATGTGAGAATAGATTAAAGCTCAATAGTTCGAAAACCAAGTGTATGGTGATCGGTTCTAGAATTAATTGTCAGAGATATTTTGATTTAAATTTGGCTCTAGTTATAAATGATGATATTATTCAGTTTGTTAATGAAATTTAGTACTTAGAGGTTTTTTAGACGGGTATCAGGGTCCAAACATCTAGTGTATAAGACTATTATATTGACGCATTTCTCGTATGCCTGTTCATTGTTGATTGCATGTACTGGGGAGGATGTGCTAAGATTGCAACTGTTACAAAATAAAACAATGCGAATTCTCTTGAACTGTGATATGTACACATCCATTAAATATATGTTAGATTCTTTAATTTGGCTTGACATTCGTCATTTTATCAGGAGAGCTAATCACATTTTAATATATAAGATTGAGAAGGATCTGCAGCCATATTATCTTAGATCATTTTTAGATAAAATATGTAACTGCCGTAGTTATAACATTAGAAATAGTCATCACTATAATATAGACTTCGTGAGAAAAGCGTGGCTGCAAAAAACACTTTTTTATGACGGCTTGCGTTATTATAATGATTTGCTGAGTAATGTAAAAAATGCTCCTACTTTAAGTATTTTCAAAAAAAGATTGTTTTTATATTTAAGAACTTAACACTTAGCATATAAGTTTGTATATTGTTTGTTTGTTATCAACTAGCCAAGAGCTAAATAAAGAATATATTTATTTATTATTTATTAGATCAGTACTAATGTATATCTCTCTGATCTGACGCCAAACCTGACACACACCAGAATAGAATATATTCCGACACACAAACCATTATATCATAGATCATTAATTTACTTCGAAGTTCCAAAACTGACGACGAGTGCAAATTGGAAGAATTCGGAGATGCCAGATAAAAAACTTACTTACAGGGTTTCGAGGCCCAGCTGATAAAGTATGTAAAGTGAGCCTAAAGGGTGCTGAAAGCACCCCACGGTGCGCTGACTTAAAGCTGGTGAGCGTCGGGTACCTGTACGGAACTAAATTAAACAACTTAAAAAATAGACGACAAAGCAAAAAAGTAGCAATTGGTTAGTATTATGGAAATAATGTAATTCTTGTAAAAGTGTAAAAAGTTAATAAATAGTTTTAAACAAAGTGCAATAGTGCAGTAAAAATGCTAAATAGAAACGTGCAATATATATATATATATATATATATATATATATATATATATATATATATATATATATATATATATATATATATGTAAGATCTATAAATATGTCTATACCAAGTTGTAAATAAACAAATATAATTAGTATAAATAATGTAAAAAAGAGTGAAAAAAACATACAGGTGTGAAAAAGAGTATGAAGGAGCCAGATATGAAAAAAAGACGAATGAATGAGATTAGAATATATATAGAACTTATTTTTTAATATAATTAAGTCTATTTGGCTTGGCCACATACATAGGAAGTAGTTGTTTGCAGAAATGCAATAACGTCCATGGTAGCACTACTACGTTGTCTAAAAGGTGCTGTGAAATACAAAAATATATGTTTCGGCACTTGGACAACGTTTACGGGTATTACGACATCCTCGTCGATATTCTTAGGAGGTAAAAAAGTAAAATCCCTACTCAGGACGTGAACGATCAAATGATCAAACGATCTTTTGGATTTGAAAATTGTCTAAAAGTGTGAGTATAAGTTAAAAGTTTAAGGGTCCTTATGTACAGTATTCCTTCATTAGTTTTGGCTATAGATCATTACTATATTGGCGATATTACAAAAAAATATATGATTCAAGTCGCCAACAGTTCCACCTAATTTGCATAAGTCGGATACTACGACATTATTTTTTTAACATTAGCAGGGTAACATTCATGCCAAATTTAAGTTTTATATTAGTAGTAATAAAGCTTCTAGATAAGTTCAATTTACTGCGCCAAAATTTGTTCGGAATTCCATGATACATCTAAGCTAAATTTCAATTGCTACTTCTTCTGAAGTTGTTCCATCTATTTTGTCATTCTATCGTGATATTTTTAAATATAATTATATATATATATATATATATATATATATATATATATATATATATATATATATAATCAGATTCAAAATGGTAGGAATTTGCCGTCAACAATTACCTCCTTCCCAAGTTGTTCAACCTTTTCGTTATGCATGAGACCCGTTTTAACCTACATGAAGACAACCCCTTTTGTGAATATTGGTTTCATTTCATAGAGGATGAGCAGTTTTATATGATTCCAAATTATCAGATTTTCTAAGGCTTGGAGTACTGAGAGTGAATTCGTTAACATCAATACCCTAGACTAATTTTCTGCAGAAACCAAGCGATCGTAGACTTGTAATATCTTTATCGGTAAAAATGGAAAAGGCAGGATTCAGTCGGATGTTGATTTCAAATTGGTACATTTATAGTGTAGTACTTACAGTAGGAAAGAAACCTAAAGTTTTTGAGTAATATATAATTGAGTATATGAGTAAAAAGGTGGCGATAGAGACATTTTTTTCCAATTTTAATAGAATTAGTGTGTAGAGAAGACTGGAATGTTATAAGTAACCTTAAAAAATCAGAAGCGATCAACTTTTTGCTTATTTACGGTTAGAAAAAAAAGTTAGCTTATACTCTATTTATTTGAAACTAATAGCAATAAATCTATCATCTAGAATTATGCAAATTAGCATCAAGCAGTAGTAAGGACCCCAGAGTTTTACCTACATTTTACCTGTAATGCAGAAATTCAATAACTTTATTGGAAAAACATCCGGGCTTGGTCTAATATTCGCAATCTCTTATGTTTGAATAAAATAGGAAAACGACCTTTTTTTGTTATTTGTTGCTAAATAGTCTGAAATTATTCTGGCCAGTGGTGGTGCACCTGGGCGTATACGTATTATTTGCGAATAGTATGAATGAAACAGTTTTATAATGTTTAAACATTTATTAGAAAAAAATAACATTTTGTAATGAAACATTAATTAAAAAATATACAAATGCGGAAGTTAAATATTAATGAAAAAAGTATTACCAATCTTCTGTCTCCAACATGCTTGAAAAACTATTATTGTTTGATTTTAATTTACATGTATAATTAAAGCTTTAATAATGGCATCCACTGCCATGTTCACAGTACACATTTTATCTTCCACCCTCAATACATACTCGACGCATTTTCGCAAATTTTCTTTGGAAACATTAGATATGGTATTTTGAAAAAGGTTTCGTACGTCGATTAATTTATAGGTCGTATTTTTTCTCGCGACTTCACCTTTAACCTGTGCCCATACTTCCATGGAGACCCTTAACATAAATAATTTCTATTATTAATCGTAGATAATGCGTATATGACTACCAATCATTCATTTATTGTATGTGGGCATTATGCTCTTGGAGATGGAATACAATTTTCCTAAAAAGTAATTTGATGGGTGTGCTATTATAGACATAAAACATTTTTTTTCTTCTTCCCTTGCTAAAAGGAAGTATTATGTTCGTGAAAAAATCATCATTCGAGATTTTTGCATTTCTTGACAGATCACGAAAAATAGTTCTGTATTTTAGTCGATAACTCTTGAACAAAATGAGATATCGATTTTAAATTTGACATACATTACGTACCTCCTCTTTTTTCCCTAAGCGGTTGAGGTTAAAAAACCAAAAAAAAGTCACTTGGGGTCAAATCTGCAGAATAGGGTGAGTTACGAACTACTTTGCAGCACAGCTAATGCACTTTTGACATTGCAACGGCCGACATGTGAGCAGGGGTATTGTCCTGGTGAAGGAGCATTTTTTACGAAAAAATAGTCTAATTAGATATATATGATCAATAGGCAGTAACAGTTTATGAGATTGAACAATTCGATAAGAATAACCAAAATAGCAGGATCATTACTATGACAACGAAGTTCTATCGGATTTAGCTCGCAATGATATGGTGGCAGGCGATAAACAGTAATATTGCGTTTTTTTGCTATTCCGTCGATGAAGAAACTTGTGTACATGTCTTTATTTCTGAGAACTTCAAGCTTTACATGTTTTAATATATCACTCTTAACGCTGCTTTTTGGAAATAAAATGTTTTTCTCGTTCATCCAAGATTGTATGTCCTTTTTCAGCCAACCCAAGGTTGCGTTATCCATTACAATAACAGTCTGATATTCAGTGTGTCATCTGCGAAAACCAATCTTCAAATAATCTCTTGTTTTCTTGGATACAAATATTAAAAGACTTCCGTCTACTTTCGGTTCCAATATGCATAATAATTACCAGATGGTGGTTTAAGACCAGTAGAAAGACCTTCATTGAATGCTTGGCGAGCATTTTTGATATTCCCATCTTGCCAAAGTTTCTTGACTGTATACCCTTTATTTATTCAGGTCTCATCTAAGTAATATATCCTTTTTAGTGTTCCGTACGGAACACTTATAAGATCACTTCGGTGTCTGTCCGTCTGTCTGTCCGTCTGTCACACACGATTTTCTCCGAAACTATTTGTCATAGAAAGTTGAAATTTGGTAGTAATATAGGAATTGATGGCCTCATCAGAGCCATGTAGTTTTGAAAGTTAAATTTTGACTTAAGGGGTTAGTTTTGGGGGGTGAAATCGGAAGTGAAAAAAAATTTTTTTTTTTTACTAGGTAATTGAGTGTGGTGTCAAATGAAAGCTTGTGAAAACACGAGTAAAAAATATATATATATAATGTAATACTTGCGCACACTTTTCTTCGTATTACTTTTAAAAAATCGTGAAAAATCGCTGTCTCCTACCTTATCTCGAAAAGTACTGATCAAAAAATTTTGAAAAAATCCTGGAATATTCTACACGGGGTATAGATTGAACGAAAATTATCATTACCTTTAATAATTTATCTGGTATAGAAAAAAAACAAAATGTCAAGGTCACCAGTTTTCAGTAAAGATTGGAAATAAACTTTGTTGAAAACTTATTTGGGGTGTGTTTTGTGAAGTCACTGATCATTTTATATTACCGTAACATAAATTTTGACTTAAAGGATTCGTTTTGAGGGGTGAAATCGGAAGTGAAAAAAATTTTTTTATACTAATTCGTCGAGTGTGGTGTCAAGTGAAAGCTTGTGAAAACACGAGTAAAAATATATATATAATGTAATACTTGCGCACACTTTTCTTCGTATTACTTTTAAAAAATCGTGAAAAATCGCTGTCTCCTATCTTATCTCGAAAAGTACTGACCAAAAAATTTTGAAAAAATCCTGGAATATTCTCCACGGGGTATAGATTGAACGAAAATTATCATTACCTTTAATAATTTATCCGTTATAGAAAAAAAAAAACAAAATTTCCAGGTCACCAGTTTTCATTAAAAATTGGAAACAAACTTTGTTGAAAACTCATTTGGGGTGTGTTTTGTGAAGTCACTGATCATTTTATACCACCCTAACAAAAATTTTTATTTTAAAAACAATCAACGTACGGAACACTAATTGTGCAAGTTCAACTTGCACTTGAACGGTTTTTATTTCTTCAAAGCGAGCTTTTCTAACTTTCCTTAAATAGTCTCTTTTCCAGTGTACTATTTCTTCATTTTCTATCAATAAAGAATTTCTTTCACACTTTTTCAAAAAAAAGTCATACATACATAAACAATCCATAGTTTAACTCTTCTCATTTTCGATATTTCTTGGTGACTTGTCGGAGCCTGCAGGATCATATCCAAAGCTGAAATTCTTTTTTCCATAAAAAAGTCATGAACAATACACCTTACTGCTTGTTTTGTGTTTGTCAGCTGAAGTACTTTTCGCCCTGATCTCTTTTTTGGAGAGTCTACACCACCCCCTCCTTTTCTTCTCTTGAAATTTTGTAACCTATGGTTTTACCAACTGCTGTCATTAAGAAATATTTTATCACACAATCGTCCACGCTCAAATCACATTTTTGATGGTTTTTAACATAGTCAAATACGTTTTTAATTATACGCTTTTCTTTATGCGTTAGCTGCTCGAACTTTTGGCGTTTCGCTGGAGAAGATATCTTGCTAATACACTAACTGACTTGTCACTAGCTGGCTTGCCACTTGGGCATGCCACTCTAAATATTTATATACAGTTAGGGCAATAGGAAGGTATGTAAAAAAAAAACTGATTTGATCGGCAATAAAACTTCTTTACAGAAGAGTATTATTACCTGAAAAATACCTGGAAATAGGTAACACGCGTCTGTTATAGGACCGCCGGTCAGTCAACTGGCATTTTTATTATCATCAGTTTCAAATAAATAGAGTATAACTATTTTCAATTTTATAGAGAGAGGTTCCAATGTTTTGTGAGTAATGTCTCACCATAAGGTATCATTTCCTTCTTTTTTTTTAAATTAAACAAAATGAAATCAAAATGTTCAGACCCAGGAAATCGATAGTCCCTTAAGAGCAATGCAAACTAGAAAATAAAATTAGAAGGGGCAGCTCTTCTTGTTGTGACTTCCAACCTTACCGTTTCGAAATAGTTAATTACACACACTAGAAAACTACCTCTCTATCGTTGTATCGTCGGCATATATGAATTTCCCCTGAGTTATGTGGTACGGAAGATCATTAATAACCTTGTGGAGTACCTAAATTTATAATGTTCATGGTAAAAGGTTTTTTTTAACCTTAACGCAAATGTTTCGAACAGATAAGAATGATTCTATCCAATTATTTATGCTTTCTCTTACACAGGTAGTTGAAAAGTTTTTTGCAACAAACTCCTTATCAACCACATCAAACGAGAAAGACCAAGAACAATTTTTCCCACTATCAACTTTAGAAGCCCCAAACTACACCAAATTTGAAGCCGCGGACTCTGTAGAGACACCATTTCTAAAACCGTATTAACTATTATCGAAAAGTGTATTTATTTAGAAAACCTATTCTTCATATACCAGCCCTTAGCGGCTGGACATAGGCCTCCCTTAGTCTTTTCCAGTTAAACCGACCTTGGGCTTTTTGGATACAGTTTCCCACTACTCTTCTCAGATCATCTGTCCATCTAGTGGAGGTCTTTTGTCTAGGTCGCCAATCCAACACCTTCCTAGTCCATCTGTTATCTTGCGTTCTGGCTAGATGAACGGCTCAATTCCATTTTAAAGATAGAACTTTCTCAACTGCATTTACCACTCTCATTCGGTTCCTAATTTCTTTATTTGGGACTTTATCTCGAAGAGACAAATTCAAAACTGACCGCTCCATTGCCGCTTGAGTTACCCTTATCTTACTTATGGTCTTCTTTGTTAAAGTTAGAATTTGTGCTCCATAAGTAAGCACAGATCACACGGACTGGTTAAAGATCTTTTGTTTAAGGCAAATAGGTAGGCCTGATTTCAGCGTTTCTCGTAGTTTGCCAAATGTGGCCCAAGATAGAGTGGCCCTCTGTTGTAGTTCATGAGTCTGATTATCTCGGCCCAACTTAATTTGATATCCCAAATATGTCATGACTTGCTCGATGTTTACCCCGTTTATTGATAGTGGCTTGGTAAAAACTAGATTTGTCTTAAACTGGGTAACCTATTAACCTACCGTAAATAATTTTCTCGAATATTTAGAAGAAAATACTTAAAACAGGACTTGCCTACCTTTTTAGTATCGCCTTTATTAAAAACAGGCAAAACCACCGCCTTTTTCAAGCAGCTAGAAAACTTCTGTGACAGGTTTAGTACAGTCCCCAGTGACAGGTTTAGTACAGTCCCCAGAAAGGCAATAATCTGAGTACCGACCGTTTTAATTAACTTAACTGGAATTTCATCTAGTCGTGTTAACTTTTGACTTTAAAATGTCAGGTAGTAATGCTTTTTCTTAAGTGTGAGCCAGTTAAGTTTAATAGTTATTGTGCAATATACATTTATTAGCAAGAGAACGCATAATGAATTTTTGTTAAAATACTAGCACGAACTGGCAACTCCGCCCGTATAGACTACACGACATGCAACATATAATAATAAGTTTGATTGATTTAAATAAATTAAACATTCCTAATACAAAGTTACAGTTGATATACATCAAATAAGTAGAGGTGAAGATTAAATAAGTAATAATAATTACAAATAAAGATGAAACGGCGCAAGATATTTTTCATGAAAAACTTTATATATATTTTTAAAACTTCTCGAATTGGTACACTCTCACGTATGTTATTAAAGCCATTAAGACCTTTAAATAATAAAAAGTTTTTTCGTAATTACTTTTTGCAATATAGATGTCGTTTCTTGATATCGTGGGATAACCGCGTACTGCGTAGGTAGTTGCAGTAAATAGGCAGGTAGGTTGTTGTTTATTATTTTAAAAATAAATATATGGGTGAAATTAAAACACTTTAACATTAGAGGTATCGGTAGATAGTTATTACACCTCAAAACAGTTTGTATACTCTTGTTTGGTAATTTCTATAATGGTCAGCTCATAATTTGGGTTCTGTCTTTTATATATGTATGTATATATATATATATATATATATATATATATATATATATATATATATATATATATATATATATATATAATTCAATAAGCGCCATGCTCTCGTAAGAAAAGTTGTATTTGTATTAAGATTCCGTGGTTAACACAGTCAAAGGCTTTGCTTGGATCATATAGAAGGACTGTGTTATATTGCAGTCTGTGAAATGATTCAGTAATATGGGAAATAAGATACAAAATACCCAAAACTGTACTTGTATTGGTTTATAAAGGGTGGGCTATCTGTTGATGTTTGATGGTTTGTGGCTCCGTTTGCCGAATAGCTAGATGGATATTTTCCTCAATGCGTAGATTGTTTGTGGATTGTTAGAGTAACACCGGTCTTTAAACAGTTCTCCATAAAAAAAAGTCTAACGGCGTCAAATTGCAGCTGCGCAGTTGCCATAGCACATCTCCAGAACGGTTGATCACACGATGACCGAACTTAATGCGCGAAAGACCGATTATTTCAAGGCTTTTGTGGCACGTTGCATCATCCTGCTCGAACCAAAGCCCCTCCAACCTCCTAGATGAAAATGAGCTTTGTCCGAAAAGATGATTTTGCAAGCAAAATCGACACCATCTTTCATCATTTTTATACGATTGATTATTTTTTTTTTTTTAATTTTAAAGTTAGTTTAGAGACTGCAATAACTACAGTCGCTAGAAATTAATATATCATCTTCAAAAAGGTTTATAATGAAAGTTATTGATATTATTGAGATAAATTACCAGTACCATGTGTACAAGTATGAATTGCGGATTTCAGACAACAAATGGTGCACCAATGCAGTTTGTGATATAAAGATTTGACACTGCGCCATTTTGTTATGTCATCAACAAGTGTCAGACGCGCACGAGTGATAAATTGGAAAAGTGTGTGCATAGTGTTGTATTCAATATGTCGAAATTTATATCAAACAAAGAGCATTTGCGGACAGCATTAATTTTTTGTATTCATTTGAAGAAAACTGCTGTTGAATCATACCGATTACTTCGAGAAGCTTATGGTGAACATGCTCCGTCGCAAGCTACGTGTGAACGATGGTTTCGGCGTTTCAAAAGTGGTGACTTCGATGTTACAGACAAGGAACGTGGAAAATCGCCAAAAAAATACGAAGATGTGGAATTGCAAGCATTGTTGGACGAAGATAATTCGCAAACACAAAAACAACTAGCTGAGCAATTGGGCGTTAGTCAAAAAGCTGTTTCCAATCGGCTACGAGAGATGGGAAATATTCAGAAGACCGGTAGATGGGTATCACATGAGTTGAACGACAGGCAAATGGAAAAGCGCAAAAACACTTGTGACATTTTGCTCGCTCGGTACAAAAGGAAGTCGTTTTTTCATCGTATAGTTACAGGGAATGAAAAGTGGATTTATTTTGAGAATCCCAAGCGCAAAAAAATCATGGGTAGACCCAGGCGCACCATCCACATCGACCGTAAGACCGAATCGCTTTGGCAGAAAGACAATACTCTGTGTTTGATTTGACCGGAGGGGCGTGGTCTATTATGAGCTGTTAAAACCTGGGGAAACGGCTAATACTAAACGTTACCAACAACAATTGACCGTTTGAACCATTCGCTGCTTGAAAAAAGGCCAGAATACCGAAAGAGGCAATACAAAGTCATTTTTCTTCATGATAATGCTCCATCACATACGGCAAAATCAGTTCGCGACATGTTGGAAGCTCTCAGCTGGGAAGTTCTACCCCATGCGGCTTACTCACCAGACTTGGCTCCTTCCGATTACCACTTGTTTGCATCAATTGGTCAGGCACTTGCTGAGCAGCGCTTTGGTTCGTACGAAGATGTGAAAAAATTGCTCGATGAATGATTCGCAGCCAAAGGGGAAGATTTTTACTGGTATTCACAGATTGCCCGAAAGATGGGAAAACTGTATAACAAGCGATGGAGCATACTTTGAATAAAGCACTTTTTATCATTCTTTCGAATTTAACATGTTTTTTAGAAAAAAAAATCCGCATTTCATACTTGCACACCTGGTATAAGCGACTTGAGAACGTTCTCCTGCAGGACACCGAAACTATTATTTATTTTCGCTGATGTAACACTACTAGTTCTAGTTATTTGATTACAATGTTCTAAATTATTTGCAAACCACTTTAAAATAATACCTCTTATACATAACATCTAAAAAGGTTGCTTCAACACAGTTTTTGCTATCAATAAGGATATTGCATGTACTTTCTGTATTGCGGATACGCAGGAGTGCTTTTTATTGACGCCAGACTGATTATACACTGCCCATTTAAAGCTGAAAGTGTATTAACTGGAGGAAAGGAAGAGATATTTTACTATTAGAAATTTTTAAAAGCGAAATTATAATGGGAGTTTAAAGATTGGTTGGAAATTTACTTAGAGAAATATTAAAATATTTCGGAAAAACATGTATATTTCTTATCATTTTAGCATCACCCCTCCCTTTTTATTTAAGAATCAGTAATTGATTGAGTTTAAACTAGGTAAATTTTTTACCAATTGGTAGTAAATTTTCTAATGGCCATTTGCGTGGGCAATAATTTTAGCGATGCTCTCGACGGAGTCTGAATTAAAATTTGTTGTAATTTTAAGTTTCCCATAATACATTCTTAAATTAAAATTCTTTGTATGATGTGTTCATAAGTGTTTGGCACATATGTTTATTACAATGATTAATATTATCATTATGGAAAAGACCAGGAATCCAATCTACAGCTTTACAGATGACAGTACGCTTATCTCCTCATTCACTTTGGACGCTCGGACATCGGCTAATCATGCCAATATCCGCAGACAACAGGAGGTTGTTCAACTTAACAAAAACCTGTAAAAAATTCTATTTTGGAGTGACAGTAACCAAGCAGAATTTAACGCTACAAAAATCCAGGCGGCAGTTTTTTCTAAAAAAGTGAATGTTGCTGAACCCGACATAGTTATGTCGCGGTACTCCATTCCTCTAACATCGTCACCCAATTTGCTTGGCGTTAATTTGGGAGCAAATATGTTTTGGCATTAATATGTTGCAAGCATAGCAAAGAGAGCTTTTCAAAAACTGGGAATAATATTTCGAACTAGAAGGCTTTACATTCTACAAAAACCGTTAATTCTGGACAAAACTCAAATTCGACCAACGATAGAATACTGCTCTCATGTTTGGGGCTCTGCCGCAAACATACATTGCATTTGTTGGATTCTATTCAGAAGGTCGCCTGACTGGAGATCGGAAACTGGCCAGCAACTTTAATTCGTTGGAACATCGAAAAACGGTTGGCAGCTTCAGTTTATTCTACAAGTATTTTCATGGAAAGTGTTCGATGGATGTAGTCTGCTTAATTCCTCGCAGAACAGTGCATGCTAGAAATACACGTCTGGCTAATACTTCACATCCGTATGAGATTCAGCTTGTTACTCCTTGTACAACCCTGTTTAAGCAGTCTTTTATATGGAGAACCTCTTCCCTTCGGAATAATTTACCCAGGATCGTGTTTCCGACCGAATACAATTTACAGCTATTCAAAACCAATGTGAGAATCCCTTTTTAGAAAATTTCTCTGCAGCACTTGTGTTATGCCTATAAAAAGATTCAATTTTTGGTATTAAAACTTCTTTGTTTCTTCTTAAGTTTGTTTACAATGTCATTTTTCAGCTATCACTACATAGCGATACGTCATTGTCGCTGGGAGTCGTCGTCTGGTTTAAAACCAGCTTCTCATTGAATGCTTTTAGACTGTCAACACCGTGGTCTAACTGAACGCTTTTTGACTGAAACAAGTGTTTTAAATGTGATTACGGGTCCAAGCTATAGAACGTCGCTAGTTAATGGGACGACTGAGTTGACCGTGTAAAAAAGCACTGAAAGTTATCCGATGTGTGTTACTTTGGTAGATCTTATTTTGTGGTTTCGAGATTGTAGTGATAAATGACACAAAAAGTTATAGACGTCACATTACCTACTAATAACCTTAACTTATCTTCTCAATACTGTATATGTAAACGTTGCAGTTTTCTACTACATCTGCACATTAAATCGATGGTCGCTGGTTCAATTTCAGTAATCGGCTTTGATTAATTTAACGTTCTGCCATCTATATCGTACAGGTTTATCGATCCTTAAATAGATTCACAGACGTAGCCAAGCAATTATACTTTGTAGAGTGATTTTATACTTTTCGAAATAGAAAATTATGAAATAATTTATTTTACCATTCAAGAAAATTCGTTAAATTATTTTTAATATTTTATTGAATATAACAGATCACTCATTTCTGTGAGGAAATGACAGAAGGGGTGGCAATCGCAATCCAAGTTCAAATCGAAGACTGCTAATTTATCTTCCCACGAATATTAATCATTAAATTGAGTAAATTCGTTCAAACATATGCCAAGATGAAATATTTTCATTGCGGTTGTAAATACCTGAGATCTATTAAGTTTATTGAGTTTAATAATTTTATTTGATATACTAGGGACCCTGGTTCATATATATTATTATAAAGGTATTCTTCCTCCCTCAAAGGGTGGAGCATGTACTTAGGGGTTTCATCGTATACTAAAAAAATATAGTAGTTAAAGAAATGTTTAATTATCAAGTGCAAGGGTAATAATAGAAAGTAGGGGCAATTAATATATTATTTGATCTGTTTCATATAAGAAACAGGATAAAAGTGTAAAATTTATTTAAAACTGGTTCGATGTCACTGTCATAATCTAAATTTGTTATGACTGATTCGATGTAGCCCACTGGTCAGGGGTTTTGAGCTCTCATTAAAAGTTAACAGGCTACATTTTGACACGCTTGTAGTTTATTGGACATTGCATACAATAAAAAAAAGTTTGCTTAAGTTTGATGTACGCTAAGTCAACAAATTCAAAATAAAATAAAAAATTCGGAATTTCGGTAATACTTTCTTAAATTAAAATTCTCTGAAAATAAAAAGATATCGAAAAACTAATAGCACCACGTGAAAGAGCAGGAAATTTTACAAAAAAGTACTACATAGATTTTTTTTATTAGCATGAGAATTTATTAAAAATTCGGATAAGTGATTCAAAAACTGTAGCGCGCCAAACAGGTTAATTTGAAAGTCTACGCGCACCGCTCGGAGGTTAATTGATATTACTTCCTTCCAGAAAGTAAAAAAAAAATTAAAAGATAGCCTTTTAAAAAGGAGACTTTCAGCTTTCCGATGATACTAATAGTTTTTATTTTTGTTGCTTTTGAATTTATAAAACTTAAAACGAAATTTTTGGTTGCATGATTTCAGCGGGCATACAGTAAATTACAAATATTTAATAAAATACAGTATTTAAAAAAAAATCCTTGTGCATATATTATTACTATAACTTAAGTTTTAATATAAGAGTAACTAAAAATATCCACAATGTCTGTGTTACTTAAAAATTGAGCTTTAATATATGAAAATTTGCCTGCTGTAGTGCGTCGCCCTCAATTTTACGTTTAAAGAAATACAAAATGGTAAAAAAAAGTCGGACAATTTTCTTTTTTAGGTTACAGTTAAAAGTATACGTGATATGAGATAATCATTAAAAACTTTAAAAAACCTTCTCTTTTTTTGTAATTTTGTTCTTAAAAAAAGTGTTCATGATAAATGTATCTTTTGCTTTTTATTAATCATACAACTTAAAATAAAAAAAAATATTTAAAGGTGGGAAACGAAAGATAAAAGTCTAAGCTTTAAGCACAAAGTATTTATATTTCACTTAAACATCCAGGTACAAATAAAATAGTTATTGAAAACACAAAAATTTTAAATTACTGGAAGGAATTTTATTAATGGCGTTAATATTGGATCCGCCATTTTGAATTTTTCAAATCTGTTATCCGATTCTTAATCAGCATCCCAAGAAACCCCTTAATAGATAATTTCAAAATATTTAGCGGTATACAAAAACGTTAATTTAATCGCAAATGAGGTTGGAAGCATGATTCTCACTACAACTAAAGGGGTTAAACCAGCCATTACATACTATTTTTTTTTTGTAAAATTTAAACGTGATTTTAAAGAATCCAGTGAAGGGATATTGTTGCCTTTGATACACTTTCCTTCCAATGAGATATCCTTCACTTTCATCTAATACTTTATTTTATGCACTTATTGTTGAACTTTATTCTCCAAACATGTTTCTTTAACAATACTGTGGATATAGATACTTTCATCCTGTTACTTGTTTGTTTCACATCACGTGCATTATCACAGTACCTTTTCATTAGCGGTACCTAGACATTTTTAGTGTTCCGTACGGTGTCTGTCTGTTCGTCTGTCTGTCCGTCTGTCATACCCGATTTTCTCCGAAACTTTTTGACATAGAAAGCTAAAATTTGGTACTAATATAGAAATTGATGGCCCCATCCGAGCCGTGTAGTTTTGAAAGTTAAATTTGAGTTAGTTTTGGGGGATAAAACTGGAATTGAAAAAAACATTTTGTTATCAGGTCATCGAGCGTGGCGTCAAATGAAAGCTTGTGAAAACACGAGTTCAAAAATATATATAATGTAATACTTGCGCACACTTTTCTTTGTATTATTTTTAAAAAATTGTCAAAAAACGCTATCCCCCCTTATTTCGAAAAGAAGTGACCAAAAAATTTAAAAAAAATTCTGGAGTATTCTTCACAGGATGTAGATTGAACGAAAATTATTACTAGTGCATTACTTTTAATGATTTATCCGATATATATAAAAAAACACAAATTTCAAGGTCATCAGTTTTCAACAAAGATCGTAAACAAACTTTCTTGGAAACCCATTTGGTGTGTATTTTGTGAAGTCGTTGATCATTTCATATCTTCGAAACAAAAATTTTTATTTTAAGAGCAATCAACGTACGGAACACACAAGTCCGCCTTGCACTTGGCCGGTTATATTTTATAATTAGTTTTGCCTCAGTAGATAAATGTTTTCTGGAAAACTTATTAAACGATATTCCTACTCAGTATATATCAGCACAACACCAAACACTTTATTTTTTCCCTCGATGCGTGTTTCGCTAACCATGTTAGCTTCATCAGGAGCGATGATTGACTGTCAATCGATGACACTGACTATCATTGATTGACAGTCAATCATCGCTCCTGATGAAGCTAACATGGTTAGCGAAACGCGCGTCGAGTGCAAAAATAAAGTGTTTGGTGTTGTGCTGATATATACTGAGTAGTATCATTGTGCCAAAGATTCCACATCCCCAACTTAAAACGATATTCCTATTCCATTTTTTTATGGGTCTAGCACACGTGCTACAGGGAAGTCCCTAAAGCGCTACAGGAGCGACACATGTGCGGAGAAAGCAATTCACGTTGTTCTTGAATCGCTCTTAATTGTACTCGGTGGGAAACACAGTCATGGACAAATTATTCCAAAGGGATGACGTTCTCCATATAAAAGAGTGCTTGAAAAGCGTTGTACGAGGAGTAACAAGCTGAACCACATACGGATGTGAAGTATTAGCGCGACGTGTACTTCTAACATGCACCGCTCTGGGAGGAATTAAGCTGGCCACATCATTCGAACATTTTCCATGAAAATACTTGTAGAATAGGCTCAAGTCGCCAACCGTTCTTCGATGTTCCAGCGAATCCAGGCCGCCGGTCAGTTCCGGGTCTCCAATCAGACGAACAGCTCTTCTCTGAATAGAATCCAACAAATTCAGTGTATGTTTGGGAGCGGAGCTCCAAACATGGGAGCAGTATTCCGGGTAAAACCTGAATCTGTGAACTCTTTCGGAACATTCACAAAATTGAGGTTAATTTCTTCGAATCGCTTATTTTAACTTTATAGTCTTTATTTTTATTTTTGTTACACCTGACTTTTGTAAGGGTTAAATAGGGGGAGGCCGCTGCGTATGAGTCTCCCACTATTAAGAGTCAATATTAAGAGCCAAATGGAATATATTTGAACGAATTTTCCAGCAACACACATGACAAGTGTAATTTCTATATACGGACCTGAGAATAACAAACCAAAACAAGATTGAGAAAGAGTTTATAATCAATAATAGGTAATGAAATAATTTCAAGAGATGCAATGAAACAGAACTAAATCATGTAGGCGAACTGATGCTCGACCCCGATAGAGTTAACTAACTAAAAATGGAGAACACGTTCTTCGTCATAAACTCCAACATAAATATACCTTTTAGTAATACTCGAGGAAAAATATAAACACTCGATTACAATGTGGCTAACAGATGTAACCATTCGTTGCCAATTACAGACTTCAGAACTTTAATTTCTGCTAATGGTAAAAATGAAAATAAAACAAGCACAGTATGTACAGTAAATTAATATTGAGTTTTGAATTGATTCAGCCGATACTTGGTGGAAATCCATAACTAGAAGTTTGCAAGAAGTAAAAAACTGCTTAAACTTCCACTAATTTTTTTTTTATTTTTAACACCATGACATGTTTCGCTGTACGACAGCTTCTTCAGATGGTTTGTTACAAAATGAAGATAAAATTACTATAATAAATGGTTGGTTCACAATTTTATGGTAGGTAATAAAATAATTTAATTAAAATAGACTTAGTTGAATTATTTAAGTCTAATTTTTCATTACATTTTAAATTTGGGTATTTATTCGGGTTTAAGAAATCTATTGTTTTTTGGATATAATCTACTTTGTCAATTGCTACTACTGAATTACCTTTGTCTGCTTCTGTAAATATTACATCTACTGATTTATTTCTAATATCTTTTATTAATTGCATATATTCTTTTTAGTGTTCCGTACGGAACACTTATAAGATCACTTCGGTGTCTGTCTGTCTGTCTGTCTGTCTGTCTGTCTGTCTGTCTGTCTGTCTGTCTGTCTGTCTGTCTGTCTGTCTGTCTGTCTGTCTGTCTGTCTGTCTGTCTGTCACACCCGATTTTCTCCGAAACTATTTGACATAGAAAGGTGAAATTTGGTAATGATATAGAAATTGATGGCCTCATCAGAGCCATGTAGTTTTGAGAATTAAATTTTGACTTAAGGGGTTAGTTTTGGGGGGTGAAGTCGGAAGTAAAAAAAAAATTTTTTTTACTAGGTAATCGAGTGTGGTGTCAAATGAAAGCTTGTGAAAACACGAGTAAAAAATATATATATAATATTATACTTGCGCGCACTTTTCTTTGTATTATTCTTAAAAATTCGCGAAAAATCGCTGTCCCGGGCATTATCTCGAAAAGTACTTATCAAAAAATTTCGAAAAAATTCTGGAATATTCTCCACGGGGTGTAGATTGAACGAAAATTATCACGAGTGCATTACCTTTAATAATTTATATGGTATATAAAAAAAACAAAAATTTCAAGGTCATCAGATTTCAGTAAAGATTCGAAACAAACTTTGTTGAAAACTCATTTGGGGTGTGTTTTGTGAAGTCACTAATTATTTTATACCACCGTAACATAAATTTTGACTTAACGGGTTCGTTTTGAGGGGTGAAATCGTGTGAGTGTGGTGTCAAATGAAAGCTTGTGAAAACACGAGTAAAAATATATATATAACGTAATACTTGCTCACACTTTTCTTCGTATTACTTTTAAAAAATCGCTGTCCCCTACCTTATCTCGAAAAGTACTGATCAAAAAATTTTGAAAAAATTCTGGAATATTCTCCACGGGGTATAGTTTGAACGAAAATTATCAGGAGTGCATTACCTTTAATAATTTATTTGGTATATATAAAAAAAAACAAAATTTTAAGGTCACCAGTTTTCAGTAAAGATTGGAAACAAACTTTGTTGAAAACTCATTTGGGGTGTGCTTTGTAAAGTCACTGATCATTTTATACCACCCTAACAAAAATTTTTATTTTAAAATCAATCAACGTACGGAACACTAATTGTGCAAGTTCAACTTGCACTTGACCGGTTTTTTTTTAGTATAGTAGCTACTTCGTGTTTTTTACTAATATTATTTGGGTAATGATTCAGAGCTGCTTCTGTAGCAACTGCTAATATATTTAATGTATTTGGAGAGATATTGACTTCGATATTATGTTTGAAACCTTTATTTAGTAATTTGGTTTCATTAAACAATGAATTTGTGATCGGAAAACTTTTTATTAGGGTTTATTATTTTGCTATTATTTCTTATGAGAGTATTGAGTTTTTCTTCTGAACTAAATATTTTTTATGTATGATATTATTTATTTATCCAAGGTAAGAAATTCAATATAATGTAGTCTATAAGCTAATTCTGTATGGACTACCTTAAGATAAAAGTTAAAAATCTCTTTTTCGAAATTGAATCTTCTTATCTTTTGTTAATTATTTCTTTAGACCAGTTGAGGGACCTTGTTTCGCAGCAAGAGCTTTACTACTTTCCTAATTCAAGTAATAATGTGGAATAAATTATATATATATATATATATATATATATATATATATATATATATATATATATATATATATATATATATATATATGGGACGTTCTTTGTCAAACGGAACAAGGCTCTGCCCAAAATTCATGTTGATGGATTTTAATGATCTTGGGCTTAAAATTTTCGTTATTGATCCCTCTTTATGGGTTAGTGTGGCCTTTTGGAAAATTTCAAAATGGAGGCACAATATAGTGGATAGAAATCAGAGAAAAATCAAGATTTTGGAGTACAAAATTAGCAAAAAAAAAAATTTACGCCCGATTCGATTGGTTTTGGGTGCAACTTGTTTGTAATTGACAGCCCTAAAATGTTGGATAGGTAGGTTCGCGAAATCCAACATGGCGAATCCAAGATGGCGGCTGAAACCTCAAAATCGTCGAAAAATTAAAAGATTCAAGACTCTGACTAGAGTTTTTGACACTTAACCTGATTATATTGGCCTCCAATGTTGAGTGTTAATCACTCATTACTTATACAGGTTATTATCAATCCAAAATTCAAAATGGCGGCTCCGATTAACTTCAACTTGTAAGAGAGAGTTTTGACACTTAACCTGATTATGTTGGCCTCAAATGTTGAGTTTCAATCATTCATTACATATACAGGTTATTATGAATCCAAAATGGTGAAATTTAGTGGAAACAGTCCCAAACGAGTATATTGATGGCCACCTAACGGTGAAATAGAGAACTTTTCACTTTCGCGACTACTTATATAGCTTCGATAAATATGAATACAAAATTTATTGTAATAAAATATTCGATGACGATGAGATTTTCCCTTCTGACTCTTATGTTAAAGATACAGAATTCTGAATTTTCTCCAAAAACAGTGAAAATCATGTAACGGCTCTTTAAAAATAAAATATTCTTCAACTGTTTGCTTTTCTTTACTTATTATAGCATTGCAAGTAAATGGGTTGTGCGAATTTATCTGACGCCATTTTGACTCCGCCATATTTGATTTATGAAGTTTGACCTCATGATACAAAAAGCAATCATTTGACGATTTATGAACCATCAATATACTCGCTCGGGACTGTTTCCACCTAAATTTCACCGTTTTCTACCGATTTTATTACAATTTAAAGTTAATCGGAGCCGCCATCTTGGATTCGCCATGTTGAATTTCGCCAACCTACCTATTCAACTTTTTAGGGCTGTCAATTACAAACAATTTGCACCCAAAACTAATCGAATCGGCAGTAAATTTTTTTTTTGCTAATTTTTACTCCAAAATATTGATTTTTCTCTGATTTCTGTCCGCCATATTGAGCCGCCATTTAGAAATTTTCCAAAAGGCCACACTAGCTCATAAAGAGGGATCAATAACGAACATTTTAAGCCCAAAATCACTCAAATCCATCAACATGAATTTTGGGCAGAGCCTTGTTCCGTTTGACAAAGAACGTGCCATATATATATATATATATATATATATATATATATATATATATATAAATATGTGAGAGAAATAAAAATGATGAAGTCTTTCAGTATTGCTCTTACAGATATAAGGTGTGACATAGTTTAAGATCTTGTTTTATATATTTATATCAAGATTTTTGAAGTCGACAAACATAAAAATTGTGCTATCTTGCTTTGCTTCGTATATATCATGTTACAGGTTTTTTTCAGAGAGACGTCAGAGTTATGCAAACTGAAATAACCTAAACTCTCCAATGGACATGTAATAATTAAACGTTTTGTATTCCCACTCCTATAGCATATACAATACCGTTAATTGCTTCATACGGAACGGCGACTATTAATTACAGATATCTTTCTATATAAACAGTTTTTACTACGAAAAATAAATTATCTAGTGATTAATGACTACTAAGCTACCGAACTTTGCATGTTTCTGAAATTGTTTGTATGACCACCTCGAATTTCTCTTTGTGACAATATCGTAACGTCAATAATATAATTTACAACAAAATTTCTGTGAATTTTGTGCTCCTCTGTACAAATGAAAAAAATCTCTGTAGTTTTTATTTTTTTTTAAATTCCATTTCGTTTCTGTCCATTGACTGACATCAAAAATAAGCATGATTTTCAAATTCCTCTATTGCATATATGTATGTGAATTCACTTATACCTCTCGATACCGTCCATATATATATATATATATATATATATATATATATATATATATATATATATATATATATATACGGACGATTGAAGGTTAACTACTGGGAACGCCCTGGTGACGACAGAAAGATGAGCAATTAAAAATCTTTAGGCTCCAATTTCTGTTTTTTATTTTTGCATCAAACTTTCGCTGCGTCTTCTGGATAATAAAATGCAAACAAACGACAGAAGGAAAATTAAGATGTTCATCAGGAAGTGTGATAATTAAGTTAGTATAAGCTATATAACAGTATGCTTACAAAATTGTAACAGTTTTTTCTTTAATTAAGTGTGTAGGTTAAACATTTCACTAACCAGGTAGCGACATAATCCTATAAAATATGAGAACCACACATTTGAAGAAATACAACAGGTTTAAAAAGTAAAATAATAATATTAACATGAGAAACACCACGCTGTTTTAATGGTACTCCATTTTTAGTGTTCCGTACGGAACACTTATAAGATCACTTCGGTGTCTGTCCGTCGTCTGTCCGTCTGTCCTTCTGTCCGTCTGTCACACCCGATTTTCTCCGAAACTATTTGTCATAGAAAGTTGAAATTTGGTAATAATATAGGAACTGATGGCCTCATCAGAGCCATGTAGTTTTGAAAGTTAAATTTTGACTTAAGGGGTTAGTTTTGGGCGGTGAAATCGGAAGTGAAAAAAAATTTTTTTTACTAGGTAATCGAGTGTGGTGTCAAATGAAAGCTTGTGAAAACACGAGTAAAAAATATATATATAATAGAATACTTGCGCGTACGTTTCTTTGTATTATTTTTAAAAAATCGCGAAAAATCGCTGTCCACCCGCCTTATCTCGAAAAGTACTTATCAAAAAATTTTGAAAAAATTCTGGAATATTCTCCACGGGGTGTAGATTGAACGAAAATTATCATGAGTGCATTACCTGTAATAATTTATCTGGTATATAAAAAAACAGAAATTTCAAGGTCATCAATTTTCAGTAAAAATTAGAAATAAACCTTGTTGAAAACTCATTTGGGGTGTGTTTTGTGAAGTCACTGATCATTTTGTACTTCCGTTACAACATTTTTTATTTTAAAAGCAATCAACGCACGGAACACTAATTGCGCAAGTTCAACTTGCACTTGACCGGTTTTTAAATCTATATTTGACGTAACGTTTAGTAACTTATGGTGATTTTTGGTTAGCCACCGGATATTGTTGGTAATAGAAAATTCGTTAGATGGCTAACAAAAAGCATACAAAGATGAAGGTTGATATTTATTAAGGATGGAGTCTACCCTTTGGGTGAAAGTGTTTTTATTGGAAAAAAATATTTTTAAAAAATTCTCAGAAGTCACGCAACACGTTTAGAACAAAATAAAGAATGTATCCCTTACTCGAAATTAATTCTCTCATAGAAATCGTTACTTCTAATTGGTTTGGTATGATTCTGTGTTAGCAAATAGGTCTAAATAGAACTCAATCTATATACCTCTTTTTTATGATTGAGATTGTTTTTGCAAATTTTTATGTAACATATTTTCAAAAAGCTTCTTCTGAAGTAATTGGTTTCAACATCCAGAATGAAACTGTGTATAATTTGTGGGTACAGATGTAAAAGTTGAAAGCTATAACGTAAAGAGGATAAATTGTTTTTATGCTAATTTGGAGGGTAAAGCCGATACTTTACCAAGATCTGATATTATTTATGGCATTCCACGCCAATGTGGTTTAGTCTATAAATAAAAAACAGAAATTAGAGCCTAAAGATTGTTCATCTCTATTTCCTCAAGAGGGCTTTCCCAATTGTTAACCTTCAATTGTTTGTTATCTGTGCTCTTTGTCCTTCCTATATATATATATATATATATATATATATATATATATATATATATATATATATATTTCTCGGGATAGGGGTCTAATAAATAAAACTCATTTGTTGTTAAGACTTGATATTTCGCCGATTCTTTGTCGGCTTCATCAGAAGTAATACTACAAAATTGAAGCACACTTAATGATGTACGAATCATAAATGAAAACCATGTACAGACTAATCAACTAGAGTAAAAACAATGTAAATTGATGTGTAAGGACAAAAGGTTACACATCAATAAAACATTACATATTAAACGAACAAACAGGAAAAATCAACACATCATACACACTTTAGCTTACATTGAGTACGGGTACCGTGTATATTAGTTTCTTTTTTTTTGCCCTAGATTGACACTGGTCGGGTACTGTAAAAGTGAAGACCTATATACTATAAAATGATATTGTGTAAAACCTAACTAAGTTATGTAACCAGTTATACATTTCTTAGAATATCACAGTACAAATTACTTAAATTGTTGGTATCAGTATTTTGGAGTTTTTTTCTTTTTTAATGTGAACCACTTCAAGGAATAAGCGCTTTTTGTGGTTACTCTCATGTTCCAAAATTTGTACGTTTTTAAAGTCAAACTGGTGTCCCGTCCTCAAACTATGATCTACAGCAGCACAAGATACCTTTCCTTTTATACAATTACTCTTATGCTGAGTTAGCCTTTGTTTCAGCCATTGTGGAGTTTGTCCAATGTAATTCTTATCACAGTCCAGGCAAAACATCCTATATATAACATTGCTGTTATATATTAAAGGCGTCCTTTGTTTTACAAGACTAAATAAGCTGGAATTACACAAGTTGTTGTACTTTGCTAATTTGATGTTAGAATAATCCTTGAAAATTGAGACTATTTTGTCAGTTAGACCACCTAACATATATAGGGTAACTTCTTGTATTTTATTATTTGGTCCAGTTCTTCAGTGGAACCGTTTGAATTAAAGATTAGTTTCCTCAAAATATGTTTTGGATATCCGTTGTTTTGAAAAATGTGAAAGAATTTTTGTAGAATATATTTACATCGTTTTTACTCTAGTTGGTAAGTCTGAACATTGTTTTAATTTATGATTCGTACATCATTAAGTGTGCTTCAATTTTGTAGTATTATTTCCGATGAAGCCGATAACGAATCGGCGAAATATCAAGTTTTAAGAACAAATGAGTTTTATTTAATAGACCGCTCTCCCGAGAAACTACACTGAATTATATATATATATATATATATATATATATATATATATATATACAGGATTTTTTCACTTAGGGATAGCCCTTAGGATTACAGAATGAACAAAAAGATCTTAAAGTTCTTAGTAACTGTAGTTTTATTCTAAAATCGAGCTTTCGTTGCCAATACATACATCTTCTCCAGGACTTAGGAGACATAGAAAGAATCCTCATCAGGCAAAGAGCCAATTGAAAGAATATATATAATATTTCAGCAAGAAAAACTGAAGGGACCCTATCATACTTTATGATATTCATAAAAATAGAGTTATTGAATTAGAAGGGTTACTTACTGAAAATCACATTTGGCCCCCTGTCAAAAGAGAAAACAATTTATGCCATCGAGGGAAATTGAGATGTCGACACATGATCTTTTTATATAAAAAAAACCATAACACTACCGAACTTATTTTTCTACACATAAATTCACAATTACATACACATAAGTTTGTCAATTAAAATTATCTTTGATTGTGTTAGCCGATACTTGTTGGAAATTCATAATAAAATTATATGAAAACAACACTATGTTTTAATTTCCAATATATTTAACGTCACTTGACAATTGTTTCACCATACAATGACTGGACTTTTTTTCTTATTTACTTCTGAAGAAGCCATTGTATGGTGAAAAAATTGTCAAGTGACTTTAAATATATTGGAAATTAAAACATAGTGTTGTTTTTATATAAATTTAATTAAAATTATTTTTAAATTAGATAAAACTCATAGTTAGGAAATGAGAGCTTTTTTAAAATTTTTTAAAATTTGAAAGTTACAACAATACTTCTTGTCCCAGCTGACACGTGCTCGGTCATTTTGAAATAGTCTAGTAATTTTAATTTGTAAAGTTGTTAATGCTGCCGAAACTAAAACTTCCGTGTTGAAAAATTATTAACAAAAGTTCAAATTAAGATCGTTTAAACAAATGAAAAATAAAGGAAAATTAGAAAAATCGAAAATTTATGCATTATTAAAATTTAAAGAAACTGGTGGAGGAATCATGAGTTTTATTTTTTTTAGTAAGTTCCTGGGACAATAAATATGTGTAGATGGAACTTAAGCCTTCAACGTCTTTTTTATGGTTTAGGCTATTCTGGCAGTTTTTTATATCGCACATTTCCAGAAAATTCCGCCTGAACATGTTTCTTTCGATGTTCAAAATGAAAGTTTCATTATAATGGACTTTATGACCGTATTTATTGACATGTTAACTGAGACTAATAGAATCTGGTTTGTGCTTACAATTGCTTTTATGTGGAGCGACTCTCTTTGATAATTTTTGCGAAGTATCGCCTATGTAAATGGACCCACATTCACATTTAATCCCATAAACTACACCTGACCTTTGCCAAAGATCGTTTTTTTTTTTTTTTGTAACAGTAATATATATACATATATATATATATATATATATATATATATATATATATATATATATATATATATATATATTGAGTGTAAGGTGTGATCTTGGTATATACATATTTTTTATAATTTACGTGTTCTTGGAATTAGATCATTAAAACTATTCTTGGATCTGTTATATATTTATTGACGTTTCGTGCTTCGGAAAAACTCTTCTTCAAAATTTGCTCTAAAAGATGACATTAGAAGAATTAAATATAGACAAGTAATTAATCAGTTTGTCATGTATTTCGGGGTTAAAATATTTGTAGCTTTTTCTCTCTTTTTTTTTATTGTATACTCGAATCCATACACATACAGATGATGCCCACTGCAATAAACGAAAAAACAGATGTAAATAACCTAAGCCGTATCTGCCTATCAGTCATATAAAGTCCTTCAAGTCAAGTGGTTGTTTGTAGAAAGAAAAAATGTGTTTTTAACAGTAATTTAAAATTAACACCCCATACAATGAACTACTTTCTAAAGTAAGGCCCTCTTTAATGTATACAGTTAAGTGTCTTAAATTAAAAACTACGAAAAGCTACAAATATTTTAACCCCGAAATACACGACAAACTGATTAATTAGGGTACTTATTTTTAGTCAAACATATACGAAGTGCATGAGATGGGAACGTAGGTTGGAATGAGTAGCTATAAATATATATATTTTGTATATCGTCCTCATATATATATATATATATATATATATATATATATATATATATATATATATATATATATATATATATGTATATATGTATATATATATATTATATATATATATATATATATATATATATATATATATATATATATATATATAATTACTTATCTAATTTAATTCTTCTGATGTCATCTTTTAGAGTAAATTTTGAAGAAGACCTCTTCCGAAGGTCGAAATGTCAATAAATATATAACAGATCCAAGAATAGTTTTAATATATATATATATATATATATATATATATATATATATATATATATATATATATATATATATATATATATATATATATATATATATATATATATATATATATATATATATATATATATATATATATATATATATATATATATATATATATATATATATATACATATATATATCTATATATATATATATATATATATATATATATATATATATATATATATATATATATATTATATATATATATATATATATATATATATATAAAGTTGTTTAATTAAAAATAAGGACAGGTTTTTAAGTTTCCTTCTCTATTTTAGTTAAAATTAGAAATAACGAAACTATAATATGATTGATACTCTTCGACTTCAAGAAATCTGAGGAGGATATACAAAATTATATATTTATAGCTACCCATTCCAACCTATGTTCCCATCTCATGCACTTCGTATATGTTTGACTAAAAATAAGTACACCTAAATTAGCTTTTCACTTCCCTTGCTAAAGGGAAGTATTATATTCAAGAAAAAAATCAGTCTTTATGTTTCAGGCTCCCTAAATAACGAGAAACACAGTCACTTATTTCCGTTAGTCTATCTATTGTCACGATAATTCTTGAATGTAATAAAATATCTATTTCAAATTTCTTACACATAGTATTCTTTCGAAACGAATGCAGCCTATAGTTTTTTAGCGATATCACTTTGACGGAAGGGAGTGAAATCTTGTAAATTTTCAATAATATTATTAGAACTGTTTTTGGTTTTTGGCTCATATAATGGACAATTTTTAAGCATAGTTTTTTAATTATTTTCAACTACTTATGGTCAGACATATAAGGGGTTAATATTGCACGGGCGTGGGTTAAAGCAGATGCTTAGTGTATATGGTAATATATGAGGATGGATTGATAAGTCTGCTAAATTTCTATGAGACAGCAGGAAATTTTGTTAAGCAGCATGACTGTTGGTAAGAGTGATTCTTGTAAGGCTTATGTTAAAATTGTTGTATAGATGCTATGCGCAATTATTTGTTTCGTAGAAATGGATAAAGCTGAGTATCCTGCAGTGATATTTTTATGTAAAGAGTACACTGTGGCCCAGATAGAAAATGAACTGAAGGAAGTTCATAAGCACTTTGCACTAGTACTTAAGAACATTTATTGTTGTATAAATGAATGTAACCG
The DNA here is from genome assembly GCA_019049505.1 of Pachyrhynchus sulphureomaculatus. Lineage (NCBI taxonomy): Eukaryota > Metazoa > Arthropoda > Insecta > Coleoptera > Curculionidae > Pachyrhynchus > Pachyrhynchus sulphureomaculatus. Next base: position 29,852,273 of record CM032451.1, read on the forward strand.
CGGCCGTACGAGCATTGCAGATGCTGCATATTCAGGATGCCTGATTTAGGTTTCTTCTGAAGAACTGGTCGATATGATATCGTGATGGAAAATCGTCGCATTAAACTTCGTGAGATTGCTGGGATGGTGGGCATCTCATATGAATGGGTACATAATATTCTGCATGAAATTCTAAAAATGAAAAAGCTGGCTGCGCAATGGGTGCTGCGTTTGTTGAATCCAGACCAAAAACGCATCAGGCAGGATATCCCAAAATTGTGCTTGGATAAGTTGCAGCATAATCCGAAGGCCTTCTGGTGTTATTTTGTGGCTGCCGATGAAACATACATACACCATTACAACCCGGAGATACAACGACAGTCCAAACAAATCGAAAACAGTTTTGTCTGCAGAAAAAGTGATGGCAACTCTTGTTTGTGGGCCCACAGGCTATCATCATTATTAAGTATTTGGAAAAGGGTAAAATAGTGACTGACTCTTACTACGCAACATTATTTGTCTGCTTGCATAGTAAGTTGAAGCAAAAGCGACCAAGATCAGCATGCAAAAGATGTTTCTTCACCAGGACAATGTGCATGCTCACACATCGACCATTATAATGGCAAAAGAGCACGAGTTCCCTACTTACCCTATTCCCCAAATTTGGCCTGAAATGACTTCTTTGTTTCCCAATTTCAAAAATTAACTTGCTGGGAAGAGATTTACGTCGAATGAAGAGGTTACCTGTGCTGTAAACATTTATTATACACAGTCTGAAACTTTTTTTTTTGAAGGAATAAAAAAATTGGAAGCTCGTTGAAACAAATGTATTGAGATCAATCGAGTTTATGTTGAGAAATAAATTTTTGTTTTCGCAAAAAAGATTTATTTACCTTATTCTTAGCAAGATTTTTCAATCCACTCTCGTGTGTCGAGTTCTTGAAGTCGAAGAATCTGTATTTTTTTTATTATTTTGTGTTTATCGTCAAAAATATAAGGGATTATAAAGCAGTGGAGGCTCAGAGGGGACATACTATGTTCTTTTTAAAGTTCTTGGAATCGAGAAATCTGAAAGTTGCATTATTTTTTTATTATTTTTAGTTTTCACAAAAATAATATGTATGTTTTTGTTGTTAATATCTCTGAAGCACTTCCTCTAACCCAGTATTTTTATAATTCATATCTTGCCATAATTTTTTAAATGTGAACCACTATTATGTATATAACCTTTTTAACTTCCGTTTAGTTTTATCATTAACTGAGACAGTCGCCAAAGAAACACGTCATCTAATATTCTGTATATTTAAAAAAAAAAAATTGGTATTGTCTTACTGTGTTACTGCGATAAAATTTGGCATATTTTTAATAAATATAGTAGAAAAAAAACCCAGAGTTTTAGAGCAATTTCAGTGGAGTGAAAGGAGTGTGGGAGTTAAAAAACCAGAATATCATTTGATGTTTTTAGTTAGGAAAAAATTAAATACAATTATTCTCAGTATCACATATAAGCAATATAAAGGATTTGAGACACAAGGACCGGTAACTATATTTTTTCTTTAATGTCTCTTCACAAGGTATCATTTCTTCCTTTAGAATATCGAGTAGTTATGCATAGGTTGTTTTTTTGGTGTTAGGAAACCAAATTTAATATTTGTTTTAGAACGTATGTGTGCACGGGAAGTGCCCAGTAAAGAACTAAAAAAAGTGGAAATAATACACATATATTATGATATATTCGTAAGGACGTAAAAGGCAAAAGAATGTAGAAAACTCATTTTTCACGAATACAATATTCCTAAAAAAGTAATTAAAAAAAATCTAATTAACATAAAAATTGGCGCTTCCTTTTTTCAAAAATATATAAGTTCAAAGGGAAATAAAATTTTATATGTCAAAGGTTACCAAATACGAATCTGAAATAGAGATTCTTTCCTTTTCATTTTACACAATTCTATTTTAACAGTGTATGTGCAGGAAAAATAAAAATGTTACTTATCTATTTCACTATGACTTTAAAAGCAAATATAGAAACGTTTGCCTGACAATGCACATCAAATATGCTTTTCCTTATTTATAATTTAACATCGTGTCACACAAAATATTTACACTGAGAAAATGCTAGTCACATTAATAATAAATCAGTGAAAAAAATGATAGTGTTTACTTATTGCTACTACTTCCTTGACAAATTTAGATTTCAAAGTGAATACCGGTTTGATTTTTACTCATTAAAGCATAATTTAATCTAAGTATTCATCATCATGATTCTCTTTATTCATCGCCCATCCTTAAACCTAGCAATATGACCAGCCTAGTTCCATTTAAGTTGTAGTATGAATTTGACTGAGTCTTGTACCCCCGTTCTCTTCCTGATAATATGATTTGGGATGTGATCTCTAAGAGTAACGCCTAACATTGACCTCTCTATCTTTCGTTGCATCTAAAAGATATATAAAATGCAACGTCTTTCTAGCTGTCTGTCTGTCTGTCCATTGGTGCGCTTATCACTGGAGAACCACTTATCCAATTTACATGCTTTTTTTTTAAAACATACATATGTTCTCTAGCCAGGTTATAGGCTATATTTTATTACGTTAGATAACATAAGGAATAAGCAGTGACGATAATAGTGAATCAAGTAAGGAAAAAGTTTGCCGCTAGCGCATTCTCTTGCAATACACTGCCTAAACCATTAAATATGAAACGATATCATGTAGCAAAGAATATCTGTAATATATATAAAATGCAACGTCTCCCTGTCTGTCTGTCTGTCCGTTAGCGCACTTATCTCTCGAGAACCACTTATTCGATTTACGTGTTTTTTTTTTGGAAATTCATACGCTTGTTCTCTGGCCAGGTTATCTAAAATCTTCTATAATATATATAAAATGCAACGTCTCTCTGTCTGTCGGTTAGTGCGCTTATCACTGGAGAACCATTTATCCGATTTACGTGTTTTTTTTTTAATTCATACATATGTTCTCTGGCCAGGTTATATAATAATAATAATAATCTATGTAATATATATAAAACGTAACGTCTCTCTGTCTGTCTGTCCATTAGTGCGCCTAGCACTCAAGAACCACTTATCCGATGTACTTGTTTTTTTTTTTTAAAATACAAAGGGAATAAACAGAGACAAAATGCTAATATGTAAGAAAAAAGATGGAAGTTTAGCGAAGAGCTTGGCAGAAAGACTGAATAGATGGGCGGAATACCTTAAACAAACATTAAATGGAAATGAAAATGAGGAGTTGAATGAGAAATAGGAAGCAAAATTAACTGAAGGGCAGGAGGGGACAAACAAACCATGCAAAGAAGAAATAAGAGCAGAAATGATAAAAGCTGGAGGAGTAGATCTGGAAAATGAAATATGCCGGTTGGTGCAAGAAATATGGGAAACAGAAAAGATGCCAGTGAGCTGGAGAGAATCGCTCATTTATCCAATATACAAAAAAGGAGAAAAAACTATATGTGGTAATTATAGACCAATATCCTTACTGGATGTCGTGTACAAGATAGTAGTGGTGACTATCAAAAACAAACTAGAAGAGAAAGCCGAATCTATTCTAGGAGAGTACCAGTGTGGATTCAGGAAAAATAGATCGGTTACAGACCAGATATTTTCGAGTAAGCAAATCCAAGATAATAGCTCAGAACAAAATTTGGCACTACACTTGGTCTTTGTGGATTTCAGAGAAGCATATGACTCTGTAAATAGAGAAGGACTCTACAAGATAATGGAAGATCTAAAAATTCTAAATAAATTGATTCGCATGGTGAGAATGATCCTGAATGACACAGAAAATAGAGTGTTGGTTGAGGGCAAAGTATCAGACAAGTTTAAGGTGAAGAAAGGATTAAGACAGGGAGATCCAGTATCGACATGTCAATTTAAATTGGTACTAGAGAAGATAATCCGAGAGTCAGAAATAAAAACAAATAGAACGATATACCAACAAACCTGCCAATGCTTGGCCTATGCGGATGAGTAGCAGTGATTGCAAGAGCAAAAGAGAACCTTAAAAAAGCCATAAGTAGGATAGAAGAAAGTGGAGGACTAATGATAAATGAGGAAGAAACAAAATACATGGAAATTACAAAGAAGAAGGATAATAAAAACAACAAAAGCTTAGATATAAAAAACAACTTAGGGAAAAGATATATGAAAAAGTAGACAAATTTAATTATCTGGAAGTAACAATAACAGAGAAGAAAGAGAAGACAAGACAGGACGGAGATACAAGAAAGAATAGCGAAAGGACAGATATGTTTGGGGGCAATGAATCCAATATTGAAATCAAAGAATGTATCAAGAAAAGCAAAAGAAAGAACATATACGACAGTTGTCACACCTACGGTGACATATGGATGCGAAACGTGGAAACTGAATGCAAGAAAATAGGAGACGTTGGAGATGTGGGAAAGGAAAGCTTTGAGAAGAATCTACGGAGGAAGGAAAGAAGAGGGAATGTGAAGAAGAAGAACAAACTACGAATTAAAATGCTTATATACGAAACCCCTTATAAGCCAAATCATGAGAAGCCAGCGATTAAGATGGTTAGGACACGTGGCAAGGATGAAGGAAGAAAGACAGGCAAAGCAAGCCCTAATAAGAGGAGTGGTTGGAAGAAGGGTAGACCTCGACCTACATGGATTTAGGCAGTAAAGCAAGATCCGGAGTTGATGGGAATCCCGCACTGGGAAAAGCTAACAGGAGACAAAAAGAAGTGGAGACAAGTATGCAACCAAGCCATGGGCCTCTAAGTCCCCTCGAGCAATATAATAATATAAACATAATGAATAAGCAGTGACGATAAAGGTGAATCATGTCCACGCGAGCGGAGCCGCGGGCACGGCTAGTGATACATATTTAATTGATGTTTTTCTTCGTTATTGTGAGAGTCTCGGCTCCGTACGTAAGAACGGAGAGTACGCATCTATCAAATACTTTTCTTTTTAAACACATAGGAAGGTTAGATTTAAATACCTTCGCAGTTCGCCATATGCAGCCCAGGAGAGACCTATATGCTGCTGAGTTTCATGTGTTTGGTTATCCCGTCCTATGCTGATTTCATGTCCCAGGTATATATATTGGTGCACTTACTCTATCTCTACGTTATTCAGTTTTATAGTGTTGCCTATTTTAAGATTTGTCATAAACTGGGTCTTGGATAGATTGATTTAAAGACCAACCATTCCTGAAGCTTCCTGAAGCATGTGTAGCATAGTTTGTCCTTCTTATATTTTGTCTCTTATTAAGAAAATGTCGTCGGCGAAACAGAAGTGATTTAACTTTTCACCGCCAATGTTAAGTTCCATTTTTCCCAGTTTATTGATTTTAAAATACTGTGTAGAAATGTTACGAAAGGCTTGGGTAAAAGCGCATCACCCTGTCGCACTCCTCTTTCGATTCGAAATTTGCTGGTGGATTGATTAGTTTGTATCTTAACATGAGCGGTGGCATTTTCGTATATGTATTTAATTACATTGGATTATCGATGATCAATACGACACCTAGAAAGTGCTTCCAAAAGTCTCTGCTGATTTACAGAATCAAAAGCCTTTTCGAAGTACACAAATATGAGTACAAGAGGTTTTTTATATTTCTATACATTTTTTAGTGAGGATTTTAACTGTAAGTGGATGGTCGCCTGTTCCGTATCCGGAGCGGAAACCTGCCTGTTCTTTTGAAAGGAAAAACTCAAATTTATTTGCTAGACGTTATATACATGACTCAAGAGGCTACTAGGTCGTTTGTAAGGTCTGAAGCGTTAAACTTACCTTAAAACTTATTTCCAAGTGTTCCCCCAGACGAAACAATAATTTTAATAGAGAACCTATTAACAAAAAACAAAGTAAATGAAGTTATAAAAATGGACATAATTAATTTATTAAGAACTTGCCTAAGACAAAATTATTTTTCATTTAACAATACATTCTACAATAGTATGGATGGGTTAATTATGGGGAGTCAATTAAGTCCATTACTTGCCGAAATTTTCATGGACAGTATTGAAACAATGATATTTAACAACCATAATAACAATAGTAATAATTGTCTGTACTGGTATCGATACGTAGACGATATAATTGTATGGTTTACAGGTACGGACAGACAATTAACTCACTTTTTACAGTATATTAATTCTTTACATAGAAATATCAGTTTTACAATGGAAGAAGATGTCGAAGGGAAAATCAATTTCCTAGACTTAACAATCAGTAAAGCCATGAAAAAACATGAATTTGCAATATATCACAAACCTTGTCATACAGATACTACAATCCACAATAGTTCTCACCACCCTAACCATCATAACCTTGCAGCTTATCATAGTTTTTATACATAGACTAACTAATATCCCCTTATCAGAAGAAAATTTTACTAAAGAATTAAACTACATAAAACAAGTAGCCGTTAACAACGGATATTCGGTTACTTTAATCAATAGTATCGTTAGGAAAAAACTTAGAAACAAGGCAATCTCAGAAATATACCCACGTTTTAAGGACATTAATACCACTTTTAAATGCTTAACCTATTTCGGCAAACCAACGGAAAAACTGGGGAAATTTTTAAATCAAAAAAATATCAACATAGCTTATAAGACTAACAATACTATAGGGAAATATCTTAAAAACTACAAACCACAAATCAATAAAGACAATAAATCAGGGGTTTATCAATTAACATGTGGTTCTTGTCCTAAAACATACATCGGACAAACTGGACGTACATTTAGACAAAGAATTACAGAACATGAAAAAAGTTTTATCCAAAGAAAATCTAATTCAACATATGCTAATCATCTTTTAATAGAAAATCACACATTTAACAAGAATTTCAAAATTTTACACACCCAACAAAAAGGTTTAAAACTAAACCTTTTAGAGATAATGCAAATAAATCGATTAAGGACTACAGGTACTTTACTCAACGACCAGGTAGATTTAAGCAATTCACCATTATTGAATTGATTCTCCTAACTCCAAATCTGTGTGGATTTTCCAATACTATCAATGTAATTTAATTAGGTGTAATATTATAATTAAGAAATTATATAAAACTGTGAATATTAAACCTAACTTGACAGTGTAAAATGTAGATCTGAAGAAGCTGCATCGACAGCGAAACGCGTCATCGCAATTTAAATAAACCAGTGGAAATTGTCTAAAAACAGTCTTTTATTATATATTTATAATGAATTTCCATCAAGTAGAAGCTACAACCATCCAGAATTATTTTGTTATTTGTCACTTATTTTTTATTTATCTGCTACTGCAGTTTAGTAGATTTTCTACATTGTCAAGTGTAATACTATAAACTAAGGTGGTTTATTTACGACTTATAACAAATTTCCCGGTACAATTGGGAATTGCCCATCATTAAGTTTTTATAAAATTAAATTAAAATTATTTTATTATTACAATTTCTATTTGGTTTCTTATGTTATAATTAAGATTACATTTTGGACCTTTTTCAGTAAACTATGTATCTGACAATTTGATTTACCGTTTATGAAATTGAGTTGATTGTGTCATTCCAAATAATTCATGCCCTACCAACTCATATAAACTCGAAGCCTATAGATTAATATCATCAACAACAATCAATAACAATAACGGATTTTAGAAAAAAACCATAGATAACCTAAATGAAAATAAACAAAACAAATATATTTGAGACATATATATCCACACGTAAAAAACGATAAAAACAAATTTTTTCCTCATTGACATATTTCGGACCAGTCTCTAATAAAATTGCATATATGTATGTTATACTCGCAACAGACAACATAAATATTGCTTTTAAATCACCACAAAAAACTGTCATGTAATGAATGGAATAGCTGCTATATAGGTCAAACAGGGAGAAATTTCGATACTAGATTTAAAGAACACCAAACATCTTTTAGATTAAACAAAGAAAACTTCAACTTTGCTAACCACTTCCATCAAACACATCATATTTTCCAGACATAAATAATCTACAAATATTACATAAAGCACAAAAATGAAGAAAATTGTATATTTTAGAAACTAAGAGGATACAACCCTCTTAAATAATCAAACAGATGATCAGAATTCCGCCCCATTTGGCGTATTTCAGAAGTGTTTTTTAGATATATTTTTGAAGAAGGTATTTTATAAAAAGTTTTAAGAATATATTAAAAAATATTTCTTGAAATTTGGAAGAAAAACTTTTTTAATGATCTGTAATTACGTCCATAATCATAAAAAACATTAAGAAAAATCGTCACTGTTAACAAAAAAAATACCTGAAATTTAATGATGGGTAATTTCAAATTGTACCGGAAAATTTGTTACAAATTATAAATTGTAGTATTACGCTTGACAATGTAGAAAACCTACAAAACTGCATTAGCAGACAAATTAAAAAAAGTGACAAATAACAAAATAATTCGTTTTATTTCATTTAGAAATTTAAAAGGTAATGTCACAAAGTAACGGAGACCTCATTTATACGAGTGACTATATTGTTTGTATCCAGAAACGTGAAGGAATGTAAAATCTCGGAGTATGATTATTTCATAAATATAAATTATATTTTTCTTTAGTAAGAAGGTAAATGTTGAGCTTTGATTGAGCATTACCTTTTTTACTACTCTACTTTCATTTTTCTAGTATCTAAAATGCGGCGATGCCTGTTAATATGTATTAATTTTCTAAAAATACTAGTTCACTGATAGGAAGTAATTAGAATTTAATTGATTTTCCCGGATATATTAGGAATTGTCATTTTTGGATAAGGAAAGAAAACTTAAACAGGAATATGTAAATTAATATGTTTTTCAATTTTTATGGAACACTTTATATAGTTAAAAAGATTTTGAAAATGACATCTGTAACTAATAAACTATATTATGTTTTTAAAGTATTTTGTTATGTAGAATACTGGTAAAAATAATAAAAAACATATCAAACAAACGTTTTGTTTATAACCTTAGCATGTACTAACACTGTTGATGGGTTTGTATACATTTTCAAGATAGTCAAGATATCCAACATACTATTTTTAATCAGATTAGCATAATGCCAAAGTGACATGATTTTTAGCTTTGCTGACTCCGAGAATCAGAGAAAAGGCATATAATACACCATGTTTAAAGCAATTCTCCTTTATATATATCCCATCCTAATGCATTTGGTGGTAAAATTTGTTCATTCCTTTAACTCAGTAGCATCGCAAATTCTTAAAACAGTAGTGGCACTCGACAAAATGATCCTTGTTTCTACTTCGCTAAAGTGATATAGCTCAAAAACTATAAAAATTTTTCTTACTTGCTCCTTGTGTGCTAAATGGCTAATCATTATCTTATTTTGTTCGAGAGTTATTACAACAACAGGTCCACATACCAAGAATCTCGAAAAGTCCCACTTTAGTCCTACTGGGGATACCGGGTATATTATAATATATTGGATGTTAGAAATAAGGTCACCACTATTATTAACTTGTTGATTATCGCAGCTACAAAATCGTTTAAAATAGCAATTCTGTCGTATTTTTACGATCCAATACAACACTTTTTTTTTATTTCTCACAATCGATAACTTATATAAGCAATAAAACTTTTGATCTTTTTATTTCTTATACCTGATAACTTTTAATGAAAAAAAGCTATAAATAAAAATTATTTCCATTTGTTTCAACTTTTTTTTTACACCCAACATATATATATATATATATATATATATATATATATATATATATATATATATATATATATATATATATATATATATATATATATAATATATATATATATATATATATATATATATATATATATATATATATATATATATATATATATATATATATATATATATATATATATATATATATATATATATATATATATATATATATATATATATATATATATATATATATATATATATATATATATATATATATATATATATATATATATATATATATATATATATATATATATATATATATATATATATATATATATATATATATGTATATATATATATATATAATATATGTATATATATATATATATATATATATATATATATATATATATATACATATATAAATATACTATATCTTTCTATCCTGTTTAAATTGCCGATTACCTCTTTTGCTTCTTCTGTATTAGTTTCTTTCTGTTTGTGTGAGTTCTGTATCTTGTTACGGTATTATGTCTCTATGTTGATTTTTGTATGCTACGTCATTCCCATTTGATAGTCCTTTATAATATTCCTTCCATCTTTCCATAATTTTGTCTTCTCCTTTTATGACATTTCCTTCTAATTTTTTGCATCTATTTCCTTTCCTTTCTGTTTCTGTGATTCCTACATAGTACATTTGTTGTTCTTCTGTCAGTATATCCTCTTTTCTGTTTATACCCCTATTATTCCGTGTTCTCAATCTAATAACTCGATAATTATTTCCCATTTCTTTCTTCCTATCTATTTCTTTGATTATCTTCTTATTTGTATTTCTTTCATTAGTCCTCTCTTCCGTATCCTTTATCTTTGCCAGAGTCGTCGTCAATTTACCTACCTCTCTCCTTTTTCTCAGTTTTTTTGACTTGATAGTCGTTACTTAGTCTTTGTTTGTTCTTTCAGTTATTCTTCCTCAATGTCCCACGCACCGACAAGATAAATATACATATATACATATATACATATATATATATATATATATATATATATATATATATATATATATAAATATATATAATATATATATATATATATATATATATATATATATATATATATATATATATATATATATATATATATATATATACATACATATATATATATATATATATATATATATATATATATATATATATATATTAATATCGGTTTTATAGCGTCCTAAGCTAGTGTTTTGTGAAACGTGTGGTTTCGGGAGATTTACTTAGACCAAAGGACGGAGTTCAAGTAGCCAACTATCTGTTTTCCTTTCATAATACGATATTCTCTCTCTTTTTCTGTGCGACCTTTATATTCTATTTTCGTTTCTAAGTATGTGTACTCCGTACATGAATTATTACATTCTGTTGGTCTAGTTAAAGATCGCCTGTTATCTCCCTTCCAACACATAGATACTGGGTTTTTATTCTGTTGACCGATAAGCCTCATTCTTCATAACAGTCTTCGGACCATAAACTCCAGATCCTCCTTATCCTGAACAATCACACCATGATCATCCGTGAAATAAAGGGTGTACAGCAGCATATATATATATATATATATATATAATATATATATATATATATATATATATATATATATATATATATATATATATATATTTATATATATATATATATATATATATATATATATATATATATATATATATATAAATATAAAGGGCGGGCCATCTATCGGTTTATATTTGAACCACCGTTTATTTCGAATCTGGCAATACTTATGTCATTCTATTCTGTCACAAAATTCAGTATATTATCTCCACTGAACGAAATGAATCGATTTACGCTTGAGCAACGTTGGGATTTATTGAAAATTTATTTCCAAAACAAAGACAATTGGTCGGAAATTGCACGAAAATGTCGTACGAAATTTGGTCGCAGAGAAGGACCAACAGTGCCCGGTATATGCAAGTTTATTGCTAAAGTTCGTGAAACTGGTTTCATTGTTGATGCGTCAAGACGTGAGCGTGCTCGTACAGTGCGTACACCCGAAAATATCGAAGCTGTGGCTGAGAGTGTGCGTGAGAATCCATCAACATCAACTCGTCATCGTTCTCAAGAACTGAACATTTCACGCACCAGTTTACGTCGAATTTTGCAAAAAGATCTCGGTATGACGCCTTACAAAGTTCAATTGGTTCAAGAGTTGAAGTGGCATGACCATCCGCTTCGTTTTCGCTTCGCTAGATGGGCCAACGAGAAACTGCACGATGATGTCGATTTTGCCAAAAAAATCATCTTTTCGGATGAAGCTCATTTTCATCTTGGTGGGTACGTTAATAAGCAAAATTGCCGTATTTGGGGCTCAGAAAACCCACACGTGGTCTTACAGAAGCCAATGCACCCATTACGAGTGACTGTTTGGTACGGCTTGTGGAGCGGAGGCATCATTGGCCCATATTTCTTTGAAAATGAGGACGGCGCAACCATTACGGTCAATGGAGACACCTATCGCACCATGATAACCGATTTTTTGTGCCCGCTCTTCATGGTATTGATGTGAACGGTGTTTGGTTTCAACAGGATGGTGCAACTTGCCACACATCTCATGCCACAATCGATTTATTGCGTCAAACGTTTGATGGCCGTTTAATTAGCCGAAATGGTGATGTCAATTGGCCGCCAAGAAGCTGCGATTTGAAACCGTTGGACTATTTTTCTGTGGGGCGCCGTTAAAGACAAGTGTTATGCCGACAAACCCAGAGACAATGGAGCATTTGAAGGCCAACATTCGGGATGCCATTGCCGAGATACGACCCCATACACTCGAAAAAGTGCTCGAAAATTGGTCCGATCGAATGGGGTACTGTGAGGCCAGCCGCGGCAGCCATATGAATGAAATAATATTCCATCTCTAACCGGAACAATTGTACTTCACAACAAAAAAAATAAATTTGGCAAAATTTCAAACCGTTTTTGTTTTATTGCATTTTTAAATTTAAACTTTTAAATGGCCCACCCTATATATATATATATATATATATATATATATATATATATATATATTTACATATATATATATATATATATATATATATATATATATATATATATATATATATATATACGTGAAAAGAAATAAATTCAGACATAAGAAATATCAATAAAACATAATAAAAAAAGTATATAAATTGTAATATAAGAGACAGAATATTTTCATATTGCCTTAAAGTTTCAAACGAATCACCGTCATTGCGAAGAGCTTGCATGTACTCATTTTTTTATAGTTAGTTTAAATTTATGCATGACAGAGTTTTTTACGAAGTTCAGCAATACATTATAAATCGTTTATTATATTAAAATGGGTGATTCCTTGGGTCAAGTAAAGAATCAATTTCTATATTTTTAAAATTCGGTAAAAAAAGTCGTTTTGTAACACCTATTCCAATACTGTTACCAAAAGTTCATCTTTTTGCCAGTTGATTAAAATATTTTCCTTAGGCTATCGGGATTTTAAGGAAAAATCATTAACATCTTTGTTATATAAGACAATTGTAACAAACATAATAAATTTTCTAATAAGTATTGTTGACAATATTTTTTATATAAAAAATATTAAACTTTCAATAAAATCCTTGTTTTGTTACATTTCGGCGCAGTTTTCTTAATTAAAATTGCATCAATACGTTTAGAAAGTACGTACAGCCAGTGACATGCAACGTAAAGGATATCACGCAGAGTGTCACACATCTACTGTATAATGTAAATCTCTTGAAGCTCGTGAATCACAAGAAAAACACATAAAAGCGATACAATAATTAAAAATATAGTGAGAAATGGTGTATGTCAAGAATTACAGCTTAGAGAAGTTAGGGTAAATAATTATTTCTAAGGCACTGTACTTCAAATATGGTTGGTTTTGATGCTTTTTTTATACTGCGAAAGATAACCTTTTTTCATTAATTACAATGTAAATTACGAAACTTAATTTTAACCGTACCAACAGTGCGATATTCTAATTTGTTGTCAAAATCCAAGTAAATTGTATATGATGTGCCTCTTTAATAAAATGATCATTGGCATACATGTTAAAAAACTATTAAATTTTAGCATTAATTTATAATAAAATATAATTCAACAAGACAATGTTATTGTCTCTAAACCAGCGGCAGCGCATCGTAGCCGCTGATTTATGACAAGGTGCGTTATCTTGCTGGAATTTGATGTCGTCTAAATTAGTGTCGCCAAAAATGCGCGTTAACGAAGGCATCGGTACAGTTTCTAGTACATTTATGTACTTTTGGCTATTCCTGCGGCCTTCACAAACGAACATTTTGCCGACATCTTTAGCAGCCATGCAGCCCCAGATCATAATGCTGCCTTCTCCGTGTTTTACAGTAGGTACCACGCAATCTGGATGGTATTCCTTGCCGACACGCCGCCTCACGAATGTCACACCTGACGTTCCGAATACCTGTAAGAATAGAAAGAATACTCAATTAAAAAATTAGTTATTATTTTGACTAAATCGGATTAAATCAAGAGTAATTGTATGTAGTTATTTGTTAAAATAAATCATATAAGAACTTACCTCAAAGTTGGATTCGTCGGACCATACAACATTAGTTAAATAAAGGCCTAGAGAACATAAAAAATGTAGATGTAGGTAGACCACAGACAAGATGTACGGACGACATAAATAGATTAGCAGGACATGACTGGATAAAAAAGGAAACAACAGAGCTGATTGGAAACAACTTGAGTGGGCTTACATCTGACTACGGATGGAATAAGCAATGATATGTATATATATATATATATATATATATATATATATATATATATATATATATATATATATATATATATAGTAAAGCTAAGTGATTATTAACATAAACTAGGCCGTCTTTAAATAGCCTTTGGACACAACTCTTGCTCAATAAGATTATGGCCCAGAATTTCATCACAGCCCGTAAGACACACTGTGTGTAATTTTTTAAGTTATGGAAAAATAACCATATACGGACACCACTACGTGATAGTAGACCAAAAAAAAAAGACCCGTGTCTCCCAGTTTTTCCGAAAGTCATGCACTTTTTTTTTTATGGGCCCCCAAAGATTTGAGGCTTGGGTGTAATTTTTGCAAAAAACTCATCATATTCTGAGGCTCATATCTTGCAAACCGTTCGGAATTTTAATTTACTTTCTGTGGCAAAGTTGTAGCCCTTGTCATAAGGAACAAAAATTGTGAACATTTAAAGTAAAAAAAAACTTCATCTTCAAGATCAAAATAGCTAAAAACTGTAAAAAATTCGATTTTTTTTACCTTTTTTTTCCCTGTTTAGGCCCATAGCTAGCATACCGTTCAAAATTCAAGGAAACAATCAACTACAAAAATGTAGCTAAGATCTTAGTAAACAACTTTCTAGAATATATGAACTTCCTAGGAATGATTCTTAACACTGTTTAGGTAGCCGCAAAAGTTAAAATTTTCCCGAAAAATCTACTTTTTTAAAGTTTTTTGCGATTTTGATCTGGAAGGTGAAATTTTTTGGATTTTATATGTTCACAATTTTTGTTCTTTATGACAAGAGCTACAACTTTGCTTCAGAAATAAATCAAAATTCCGAACGGTTTCCAAGATATGAGCCTGAGAAAATGATCAGTTTTTTGCAAAAATGACAACGAGGCCCCAAATCTTTGGGGCCTCATAAAAAAAAAATGCATTACTTGGGGCAAAACTGGGAGACACGGGTCTTTTTTTACCCGAGGCTCCCAGTTTTGGCCCAATTCATGTACTTTTTTTTATGAGGCCCCAAGGATTTGGGGCCTCGGTGTCATTTTTGCAAAAAACTGATCATATTCTCAGGCTCATATCTTGCAAACCGTTTGAAATTTTGATTTACTTTCTGAAGCAAAGTTGTAGCTCTTATCATAAAGAACAAAAATTGTGAACATATAAAATCCAAAAAATTTCATCTTCCAGATCAAAATCGCAAAAAACTTTAAAAAAGTAGATTTTTCGGGAAAATTTTCACTTTTGCGGCTACCTAAACAGTGTTAAGAATTATTCCTAGGAAGTTCATATATTCTAGAAAGTTGTTTTTTACTAAGATCTTAGCTACATTTTTGTAGTTGATTGTTTCCTTGAATTTTGAACGGTTTGCTAGCTATGGGCCTAAACAGGGAAAAAAAGGTAAAAAAAATCGAATTTTTTACAGTTTTTTGCTATTTTGATCTTGAAGATGAAGTTTTTTTTTACTTTAAATGTTCACAATTTTTGTTTCTTATGACAAGGGCTACAACTTTGCCACAGAAAGTAAATTAAAATTCCGAACGGTTTGCAAGATATGAGCCTCAGAATATGATGAGTTTTTTTTGCAAAAATTACACCCAGGCCTCAAATCTTTGGGGGCCCATAAAAAAAAAAGTACATGACTTTCGGAAAAAACTGGGAGACACGGGTCTTTTTTTTTTTTGGTCTATTATCACGTGGTGGTGTCCGTATATGGTTATTTTTTTTTTCGTGTTGCACTGTGACATTCTACTAGTTTGAAAATTTGGGTAACTTCGTATCTTTAGTAATAACTAAGTTACATATAGTGCTGACTTAATTTGATACAACCTATGCAGACATCAATTTATAACAAACTAGCCATTGCTCGAGGCCTAAATAGTGACGTATTTAGGATCATTTGCATAAAGCAGCAAGCATTAATTTTTTTGCAATTGAATTGAAAATTTTTTATTTTTTTGAGCAGATTTATATTAGAAACTATTAAATTTAGGCGGGTTTCATGTTTATTAAAATAGAATTGTAGAATACAAATATATCATTTCAAGAAAATTTTTCAGTTTAATACTCCTTTTTAAAGATCCGGAATAGATAAAATGTAAGTTACATCTCCAAGACGAATCTTGTAAAAATCTGTTTACCTATTTGAAAGTGATGCCGACAAATCAGAGACATAAACGCACATGTATCGGAATAAAATTATAAAAGGTGATGTTTCTGCTTCTACACGGTGTTAAACAATATTTCAAAATAGAATTTTCAAAATAATATTGACATATAGATATCGGATCGGACAGTTCTAGTCCCCTTTCATCACCCCGAATATCTTCGGGGAAGTTATACGACATGAACTAATATTTCGAGAAGCTGTCTTTCTTTTCTCTTTGGGACAGTCCACCCAAGAAATGGACACAACATCAAGCTAAACTTCCGGCGACGTAGGAAAAAGCAGCAGAACAACGTGCTCTTCGTAAAGAAGCTAAATCAGACCTATGTGTCGCTTGGAAACTTGTATATTCTTCAACATACGAGTAAATTTAAAAAATCGTCCAGACATAGCAGATAGCAGGAAAGGCAGGCATTAAAGACTCTCAGGAAGCGTTTTAAAAATGTTCGAGATAACGATAACCGTTTTAGATGACATAGACTACAAGGTCGTAGAAAGAAAGGTTTTTCCAATATTGGCGCTGTCGTGTTGGGTGGAATTGGATAAGGAGATTGTGGGTTATAATGTGAGGTGGTGACAAAATAAGATGGAAAGTACTGAGAAAGACGTTGAGTCGGATGATGGGAGGTGTGGGTGGCGATAACTGGCCGGTGCAGATGAATATAACAGCGTAAGATCCTACTGCATGGTTAATATTAAAAGTTACCGTGTAGAAAAAGTAATCCACTTCGTAAAAGAAGAAAAAATTGATAAAGTGATTTACCCAACACTTTTCTCGTAAACGCGTTCTAAAATAAATACTGAATTTAACTTTGTCTCACTAAAAACCAACATAATCTAAGCCATAAAAAACTCGATATTTTATCTCATATATATTGGTAAGATATTGTTATGCGTCCCGAAAGAATGATGGTTGATGGCCAACAAAGTTACTTAAATGAGAGTAGATGAAGTGTCGAAAGAGCAATGAAAAGATGGACTGATGATATCAGGTTCCTAGCAGGAAGTAGATGGCTTCATCTTGCACAGGATAGAGACAAGTTGAAAGAAACTTGAAGAGGCCTATCTCCTGTAGTAAAGAAGCAACGGCTTATAAAAAAGAGGAAGAAGATATTATCTACAAAAAGAAGTAAAGCAGAGGAAGGATAAATAGACATTTATAACTGAAAGCTACCGTTTCCATTTTCAAAGCCTTAAAAAGTGTAAGAATTGATTCTCGATATAAAAATCGCTATAGCTACATATCTTTTTCTTTTTTTTAGTCTAGCACATGTGCTGCAGGGAAGTCCCTAAAGCGCTCCAGGAGCGGCATGTTTGCGGAAAAAGCGATTCACGTTGTTCTTGAATCGCTGTAAATTGTACTCGGTGGTAAACACAGTGCTGGGCAAATTATTGAAAAGCATTGTACGCAGAGTAACAAGCTGAACCTCATACAGATGTGAAGCACCAGCGCGACGTGTATTTCTAACATACACCGCTTTGGGAGGAATCTACATCCTTCGAACACTTTTCATGAAAATACTTGTAGAACAGACTCAAGTCGCCAACCGTTCTTCGATGTTCCAGCGAATCAAGGCCGCAGGTCAGTTCCGGGTCTCCAATCAGACAAACAGCCCTTCTGTGAATAGAATCCAACAAATGCAGGGTATGTTTAGGAGCGGAGCCCCAAACATGGGAGCAGAATTGCATAATTGGTAGAATTTGAGCTTTGTAAAGAATTAACAGTTGTTGTGGAGTGTAAAGCTTTCTGGTTCGAAATAATATTCACAACTTTTGGGAAGCTCTCCTTGCTATGCCTGCAACATGTTCATGCCAGGACATATTTGCTCCCAAACTAACGCCCAAGAAATTGAGCGACAGTGCTAGGGGAATGGAGTGCCCCGACATAACTATGTCGGGTTCAGCAACGTTAACTTTTTTAGAAAAAACTGCCGTCTGAGTTTTTGTAGCGTTAAATTCCACTTGGCCCAAGATAAAATTTCTTCCGGGTCTTTGTTAAGTTGAACGACCTCTTGCTGTAGCCGCTGTCCGAGCGTTCAAAGTGAATAAAGAGACAAGCGTACTGTCGTCTGCAAAGCTGTAGATTGGATTCTCGGTATTTTTCAGCAGATCGTTAATGTAAATGAGACAGAGAGTAGAAGACAGTATGGAGCCTTGGGGCACACCGGCGTTGATCGTAAAGGTGTTAGAAAGAAATCCGTTGACCACCACTCGTAAAGAACGCTCTCTGAAGAAACATGAAAGCCACAAACAGAACTAAAAATACAATCGAAGTAATCATCAACGACCACCTCGACTCACACAAAATTCCAGTGGAAAGAAGTGTGAGACAGGGTGATACTATATCTCCTAAACCATTCTCTCTTGCACCTGAAGATGTATTGGGATGAAAAGGCATAAGAATTGACGGTAGATATCTGAATCATCTGCGTTTTGCGGACGACATCGTGCTGATCAGCTAAGCCAAACATAAGTGAAGTTATGCTTTAAGAACTTCAAAGAGAATCAGCAAAAATTGGTCTGTCCATGAGCCTGGGAAAAACCAAAATCAAGACATCAGATGATCGAGAAGTGCGTATAGGTGATCAGGTTGTAGAAAAAGTAATGGAATACATTTACTTAGGATATACCATCAAACTAGATAGGGGAAATCAAACTCCCGAGACCAACAAACGACTAACATGGGCAGCAACGGAAAAATTGAAACATATAATTAAAAACAGCAGTATTCCAATAATTTCTGAAGTTAAAGTACAATGATTATGAAAGTAATATTAGGGCATGTGTGTTTAATACCTGTATACTTTCTGTGATGGCCTATGGAGTGGAAACCATAACTCTAACGAACACATAAACTTAGAGTAACACAAAGGGCCATTGAACGGATGATCTTAGGAATAACTCTTAGAGATCACATCATAAACACAGAGATAAGATAAAGAACAAAAGTCGAAGACATAATATTTCGTATAGCCCAATTAAAATGGACTTGGGTACGACGTGTTGTCCATCAAGACAGCGCCCGGTGAATAAAAAAATTTACCTAATTATCTGGCTCCTGTGTATACTGTTTATTATTAAAATTAACTTTGTATCGAATTGTATACATCAGATATAGCCATAAAAATTGCAACGTCATTCAGTTTCTTGGTAGTCAGAAACTTATGATAATTTCGAAAAAATGGATATTTTTGGTGACTGGTCTTTCGGACTGGAAAAGAGTGACTATGAAAATGGTATCCATCCCACCCTACTCTCGGATGTGACACATATCTAAAGGCGGACTTAGAACCCGATGGAAACTGTCGACATCATGTTGTTGGTGGGGAACTACGTGGATCAGAAAATAATGGCGATGGAGACACTGTCCTTCTCGTTCTCAAGATTGGATCTCTGGAGGGGCCGTTCCAACAAAAATAGATTTTGTCGCAACAAACAATATGATACACCGCATTAAGGTTGGTGATAAGCGGAAAGTGTTGAATAAGTATTTAATAGCAAGTTAAGAGTTCCATCTGTCTATCGTGTATCTCGGACTTCATGTTCGATTGCAGATTTTGTTTCGCTGGCATTACCCAGACATTACATGGGGTTGACAAAAGCGCCCTCTTTGATCAATTTGCCATGCTGTAAATCTCTTCAAACCATACCATATATAGCTACCTATAAAATAAAGACAAATTTTTAAAGTTAAAGTACAATTATTATGAAAATAATATTAAGGCATGCGTTGCAATTGTCGAAAACCAAACGAATTTGGTGGGCTAATTTCCGACGCTTTGGATTAATCAATAAGACAAGTTTAGAATTAATTTTTTATATAGCTCCGTTTGCACTCCAACTCATTACAATTTAAAATCACCCGCAAATAAGTTGAACAGCAATTTATTTAAGCGACATTTTTCATATAACTTTGAAATAAGGCGTAAAAATGAAGACAAATAAATAGAAAATAAGTAAAACTGGTTTGAATCAAGCTTGAAAAATTACTTTTCTTTCTCGGATATATCTTTCGAAAGAATCCAAATATTGTCGTTCTAATCAAATGAGACATGATGGATGTTGCAAATGTTAAGCTAAACGAGGTAGATAGAAATGTATTTATAAAACAGTTTTTACCGACTTTAGTACAAGAAAGTTAAAAGTTCATCGATTAGGAATGTATGTATACATATTTGTATGAATACATATCCTCAGTTTTCTCTGAGATTATATATATTTCCCTTTTGGGGGTTTCTCAGGCCTAGTTTAGTCTATACATTGCTATTAAAAAATTAAAATGACTGATTCAGAAGTGGTACTAATGTATTTCTAAGGATGTAAATTACAAATATATTATTGATTTTGTAGTAATATTCGTCGCTTTGGAGCCATCGGTAAACTTTTGGTTAGTCATTCAATGGTCAAACATGGGGCGCCGTCCTTTAGAGTCACGTGGTAAAGGGGCCAGCGGAGCTTCGGGTAATGTGCGAGAATGTTTCATGAAATCGGGCGGAATGTGTACGACGGATAGTGGCTTCAACAGTGACATCACCGAAGCGATAGCAAACTTTCCCATTGATCACGATCGACGTGAATCGTAGGCGTCGATTGGATAGACCGGAATGCGGTCTGTACCTTTTCTAATAGGGTGAGACATTCCTCAGCAATAATCACTATCATATCGGCCGGTCTCACACCTCCTTGGTAAAAATTATCGGGCCTTACCAGCATAACGACGGTAAGCGGCACATGCGCAGATAATGACGAGTAGCGAGGGGTAAGTAGCTTCGTGGCTCTGTGAAAAGCTTCTCTGGACTGTCAGCAAATTGGTTTTGGTTCGTCTTCGATTCAACGTCGTTATTGCCCTTATGTACCATGTGGTCGGTACGCAGGCGTGGTTAATTACGTTTGATATTCGCTCGTAAGTATGTCGATCTGACCTGATCTGATCATGCGTCTGGGTCAGGATCTACACCGTAAGGAGAAGCATACTATGCGTGCCTCTATATGTGTTTCAGACCGAGATGGACTGCTAGTCAAAACGGGCCTGCAGACAGTCAGCCCTATCTACCGGTCTGAATGTCGGTACTGGTTCTCAGAAAGGCACATACGGATCTCACGTGTCGGCAGTATACCCCTGGATTTAAAAGTCTGGTAAAAATAAGGTAAATAACATTTTTATGCAAAAAAAAAAATATTGTTCAATATAATCTCCATTAAGCTCAATACATTTGGTTGTGCTAGAATATAATTTTTTATTTCTTCAGAAAAAAAATATTTCGAACTGTGCATAATACTCGTTTACAGCACAGATAACCTCTTAATTCGACGGAACCAAATTTTGAAGTTAGGAAACAAAAAAGGTCACTTGGTGCCAAATCTGGGAAATATGGTAGGTGGGGAACTATTTTAAAGCCTATCTCGTGCAATTTTTTCATTGCAACGGCCGCTGTGTGAGCAGGCGCATTTTCTTGGTGAAGGAATACTTTTTTGCGCGTTAGGTTTGGCCACCTCTGTTGCAACTTACCAGGCAAACGGTCCGATAACGTTGCGTAATAAGAGCTAGTCACTATTTTACCTTCCTTTACTCAATCATGGCCATACCCTGTAAATCTCAGAAAACAGTTGCCATTACTTTTCCAGCCGATAAATACTCAAGAGTGTTACCTTTCACGACACATATAGAATATTATCATTTCACTGTAAAGCCATAATGAGAATGCCAGCTATAAAGGCTATGAATAAATCAAATAAGCAAACTGTATTTACTGTGTTAAACCAGGCATCAGTAAAATGTATTTAGCGTCATTCGACTCTACTCAAAAGACTTTACGTCAGGCAATACGTCTTCGGTTTATTTTAACTATGTATTTTAGCCTCATATATCATGTTGAGTACAAGAGAATTGAAATTGAAATCTTATATGGGCATGTTATGTGTCTGCATATTTTATATGTATGTGGGCTCAGTTTACACAATTTAGCTTTTTTGATTTTAATTGTGGAATTAATTGTGAGATTTGCTTAAAATATTTTTCTCCAATAAACTACACTTATGGAAGACCGGAAGACAGATTAGTGTTAAGTTGCGTAAGACGGGATCCCCATTGTATTGCAGTAAATATAGTACAGGGTGAGTTAACGATAGGGTAAAGTTCATTTTTTTTTTATAGGTCTAGCACACGTGCTACAGGGAAGTCCCTAAAGCACTACAGGAGCGACACGTGTGCGGAGAAAGCGATTCACGTTGTTCTTAAATCGCTGTAAATTGTACTCGGTGGGAAACACAGTCCTGGGCAAATTATTCCAAAGGGATGATGTTCTCCATATAAATGACTGCTTGAAAAGCGTTGTACGAGGAGTAACAAGCTGAACCTCATACGGATGTGAAGTATTAGCGTGACGTGTACTTCTAACATGCACCGCTCTGGGAGGAATTAAACGGGCCACATTCTTCGAAAACTTTCCATGAAAATACTTGTAGAATAGGCTCAAGTCGCCAACCGTTCTTCGATGTTCCAGCGAATCAAGGCCACCTGTCAATTCCAGGTCTCCAATCAGACGAACAGCTCTTCTCTGAATAGAATCCAACAAATGCAGTGTATGTTTGGGAGCGGAGCCCCAAACATGGGAGCAGTATTCCATAGTTGGTCGAATTTGAGCTTTGTAAAGCATTAACAGTTGTTGTGAAGTGTAAAGCTTTCTGGTTCGAAATAATATTCCCAACTTCTGAGATGCTCTCCTTGCTATGCCTGCAATATGTTCATGCCAGGACATGTTTGCTCCCAAATTAAGGCCCAA
Source organism: Pachyrhynchus sulphureomaculatus (assembly GCA_019049505.1). Lineage (NCBI taxonomy): Eukaryota > Metazoa > Arthropoda > Insecta > Coleoptera > Curculionidae > Pachyrhynchus > Pachyrhynchus sulphureomaculatus. The sequence continues at coordinate 29,875,670 of CM032451.1, forward strand.
CAAATTGAGTGACGATGTTAGAGGAATGGAGTGCCCCGACATAACCATGTCGGGTTCAGCAACGTTAACTTTTTTTAGAAAAAAAACTGCCGCCTGGGTTTTTGTAGCGTTAAATTCCACTTGGTTACTGTCACCCCAAGATAGAATTTCTTCCAGGTCTTTGTTAAGTTGAATGACTTCCTGCTGTCTGCGGATATTCGTCTGAGTAGCCGATGTCCGAGCGTTCAAAGTGAATGAAGAGATAAGTGTACTGTCATCTGCAAAGCTGTAGATTGGATTCTCGGTCTTTTCCAGCAAATCATTAATATAAATGAGAAAGAGAGTAGGAGACAGTATGGAGCCTTGTAGTACACCGGCGTTGATAGTGAAGGTGTTAGAAGGAAATCCGTCGATTGCCACTCGCAAAGAACGCCCTCTGAGGAAACATGAGAGCCACAAACAGAACTTTTCAGGCAAACGATAAGAACGCAGCTTAGTCAACAGCCCATCGTGCCAAAAACGGTATTGGATATGTCAAGAGCAACCGCTCAAGATTCTCCAAAGTGTTCAATTGCGTTGTTCCAAACATGTGTTATATAAGTCAGGAGATCTCCTGTTGATCCATTTTTACGAAAGCCATATTGGTGATCGCTAATAAGTTTGAATCCTTCAAGATATTTTAGAAGATGCTGATTGATAGCCTTTTCCATGACTTTCGATATTATTGAAAGCAGTGCGATTGGTCGGTAGTTATTTGGCAAGGTCTTCTTGCCTTTTTTAGGTATTTGTTGAACTGTGGCACATTTCCAGCAGGAAGGAAATATTCCCTTTCTGTAAGATAGGTTGAAAAGTCTACAGAAAACTGGTGTTAGTTCCCCCCCCAGTTTTTGAGAACTATGGCAGGTATTCCGTCAGCGCCAGAAGCCTTTTTGGTGTCTAGCTTCATCAAAATACGTTTTATGATATGCTGCCTGAAGATAATATCTGGTATCGTTGACTGCACTATGGGAATATTAAGTGGTGTTTTTCCTTGGAAATCGACAGTAGAATGTGAAGCAAAGTTTCTCACCGTAATCCTCATTGAGGTCAACATGTTTGATCCAGCAAGAATCCAATTCGACGAAAATTTCTTCCCTCCAAGCCAATTTTAAATTAGGAATAAAAAAGTCACCAAATCTGCACTTTTGTCATCCCGACGGCTGATGTGTGGGCAGACACATTGTCCTGGAAAAGAGAAACTTTTTTACGAGCTAATCTTTATCTCTTCTGCCTCAACTCACTATGCAAATTGTCTAATAACGTTGCAAAAATAAGAGCCAGACACTGTTTTTACCATTTCCATTCCCAAATAGTCAATCAATCATGATGATACCCTGTGAGTCCTAAAGAACAGTGACCATCACTTCACCCGCCAATAAAACTGTTTTCGCTTTTCAGTGCATTTTTACATTGGCCAACTCAATGTTTTAACTGCCGTCTTGTCTTCAGGGTGTAAGGGAGATCCACGTTTCGTCTATAGTCACAAAACGACACCAGAAGTACTTCGGAATACACTGCAACTTTTCCAAACACGATTTTGAAGTGCCTTTCCTCGTGCAATTTTGGTCTGGAGTGGACAAACGCGATACTGACCGCATGCTCAACTTTTCAGTTTAGGAACTTCATGCAGGATATTGCATACCCATTCATATGAAATGCCAGCGTCTCAGCAATCTCATCAAACTTAATGTGACGATTTTTCATCACGATTCCACGAATTCTATCGACCACTCCTTCAGAAAAACCTGAATCGGGTGTCCTGAATGTGCAGCATCTGCAGTACTCCTACGACCACGTTTAAAAGCATTTATCTAGTAATAAATGGTCTTGAGAAATGGGTCGGAGTCCCCATGAACTTTCTTCAGTTCAGTTTTTATGCAGACCGTAGTCCACTTTTGTAAATAAAAATGTTTTATCACTACACGACACTCGGCTTTTTCCATTTCCGAAACTATCACTTACGATAGCTGCCAACAACCATTGCATTTTGCATCTGTATCAACCTTTGAACACAACTGGTACAAGAACCGCGTTTCCCGACAGTCATGCCACTTAACAAAACACTCCGCCATTTCATAAAAATTTGCCAGGCTTATCAATCCAACCTCGTTTATGATATTTTTGGAGTTTATGCATTAATACTCCTAGTATTTTTAAGGCAACACCTATTGATTGATTTATTGTATACCGTACATAATACAATGGTAAATTAATTAGGCTAACAAATGAAGTGTTAGTTTGAATGCCTGTATCTTTCTGTCTTCTTCTTCTTCATAAGCCAATGCTTCTCCACTGCAGGAGATAGGCCTTTTCAAGTTTCTTTCAATTGTATCTATCATATGCAAAATGGAGCCATCTATTGTCTGCTATCAACCTGATATCATCAGTCCATTGGTCTTCCAATACTTCTTCTGCTCTCTCAAGGTATCCAACCAAGTTTTTTTGTTGTCTATCTACCATCATTCGTTCTAGCCACATGCCTCACCTATCACTACTTTAATTTTGCCACTTTTCGCTGATGTCTGTAATCCTTGTTGTTCGTCTGATATCCTCACTTTTAATGTGTTCTCGTAAACTAATACCTAACATCTGTCTTTCCATGGCCTGTTGAGTACGTTGGAGTCGACAAAGACTATTCTTTGTAAGGGTCATGGTTTCCAGCTCATATGTACTTACTGGAAGTATGCAGCTCTCGTACATTTTTCTTTTTAAGGTCATGGAGATATGTCTGTTTTTTAGAATGAATCCCAGTTTTTGAAATGCAGCCCAGCTGAGACTAATTTGCGTTGGTATCTGTTTGATTCTCCCTATCCAATCTAATCTTATGTTCCAACTATATATACTCTTCCACTCTCTCGATCTATTCAGTGCCGATCTTAATTTTTGTGTGTGGTGGGCTTAGAAATTTTGTTCTCTTGATGTTCAACTAGAGTCCAACTTTCTCTGAAGCTTGATTAAGTTGTTCTAGCATAATTTAGAGTTCTTCTAAATCTTCGCTAATTAGTAGTACATCATCTGCGAATCGCAAATATTGTAAATATGTGCCATCGATTTTATTTCCCTCCTCTTCCCACTCAAGCCTTGTAGAAACATCCTCTAACGCCAGGGTAAACAATTTTGGTGAAATTGTGTCGCCCTGCTTAACACCTTTCCTTATGTCAAACAATTTATATATTTTTTTATAATAAAAGGTAGCCAGTAACCTGATCAAGAACCCACTTTATGAAAAATTTCTTCAAAATCCGTTCAGTTGTAATATAACACGTAGGCTGAAAAGTTTTCGGTCTGACACATAGATGTCGCCCTTTTCAAAAAATCCATATGATTTTTAAGAAATACCAAGCTTCAAACGATACGTGTCAAAATTTCATTACATTTCGACGATTAGTTTACAAGTTAGAGTGATTTTAGTGACGCTACTTTTGATATTTTCAAAACAATGGAAAAAATCGAATTTCGTGTGTTGATTAAACTCTGTTTTTTAATAGGAAAAAACATCGTTCAAGCAAAGGAATGGCTTAATAAGTGTTATGGGGACTCTGCGTCTGGAAACTCACTCATCATTTACTAGTATGCTAAATTTAAATGCGGTCGTACAGACTCAAATGATGCTGAACGCTCTGGACGCCCAAATGAGGTGGTTACACTGGAAAACATAAAAAATCCACAAAATTGTTTTGGATAACCGTAAAGTGAAATTGCGTGAGATAGCTGACACCCTAAAGATATCAAAAGTGTTGGTCATATTTTGCGTGAACATTTGGGCATGAGAAAGCTCTGTTCGAAATGGGTAACGCGTTTGCTCACAGTGGACCAAAAACAACAACGTGTTGATGATTCTGAGCTCTGTTTGGACCTGTTTAAGAGTAATAAAAAAGATTTTTCATGCGATATGTGACAATGGATGAAATGGGATTTACCACTACACACCAGAATCAAATCGGCAATCAGCTGAGTGGACAGCAGTCGGTGAAAGCTGCCCGAAGCGACCAAAGGTACAACAGTCGGCTGGAAGGTTTTGGCCTCTGTATTTTGGGATGCGCATAGAATAATTTTCATCGACTGTGCTGAGAAGGGAAAAACCATCTCTAGCGAATATTATGTAAAGTTATTGGTGCGTTCGAAGGCAGAAATCGCAAAGAGATGGCCCCAAATGAATAAGAAAGAAGTGTTCTTTCACCAAGACAACGCACTGTATCACAAGTCAATGGTTACGATGGCAGAATTGTTTGAATTGGTCGAATTTGAGCTTTGTAAAGCATTAACAGTTGTTGTGAAGTGTAAAGCTTTCTGGTTCGAAATAATATTCCCAACTTCTGAGATGCTCTCCTTGCTATGCCTGCAATATGTTCATGCCAGGACATGTTTGCTCCCAAATTAAGGCCCAACAAATTGAGTGACGATGTTAGAGGAATGGAGTGCCCCGACATAACCATGTCGGGTTCAGCAACGTTAACTTTTTTAGAAAAAACTGCCGCCTGGGTTTTTGTAGCGTTAAATTCCACTTGGTTACTGTCACCCCAAGATAGAATTTCTTCCAGGTCTTTGTTAAGTTGAATGACTTCCTGCTGTCTGCGGATATTCGTCTGAGTAGCCGATGTCCGAGCGTTCAAAGTGAATGAAGAGATAAGTGTACTGTCATCTGCAAAGCTGTAGATTGGATTCTCGGTCTTTTCCAGCAAATCATTAATATAAATGAGAAAGAGAGTAGGAGACAGTATGGAGCCTTGTAGTACACCGGCGTTGATAGTGAAGGTGTTAGAAGGAAATCCGTCGATTGCCACTCGCAAAGAACGCCCTCTGAGGAAACATGAGAGCCACAAACAGAACTTTTCAGGCAAACGATAAGAACGCAGCTTAGTCAACAGCCCATCGTGCCAAAAACGGTATTGGATATGTCAAGAGCAACCGCTCAAGATTCTCCAAAGTGTTCAATTGCGTTGTTCCAAACATGTGTTATATAAGTCAGGAGATCTCCTGTTGATCCATTTTTACGAAAGCCATATTGGTGATCGCTAATAAGTTTGAATCCTTCAAGATATTTTAGAAGATGCTGATTGATAGCCTTTTCCATGACTTTCGATATTATTGAAAGCAGTGCGATTGGTCGGTAGTTATTTGGCAAGGTCTTCTTGCCTTTTTTAGGTATTTGTTGAACTGTGGCCCATTTCCAGCAGGAAGGAAATATTCCCTTTCTGTAAGATAGGTTGAAAAGTCTACAGAAAACTGGTGTTAGTTCCCCCCCCAGTTTTTGAGAACTATGGCAGGTATTCCGTCAGCGCCAGAAGCCTTTTTGGTGTCTAGCTTCATCAAAATACGTTTTATGATATGCTGCCTGAAGATAATATCGGGTATCGTTGACTGCACTATGGGAATATTAAGTGGTGTTTTTCCTTGGAAATCGACAGTAGAATGTGAAGCAAAGAGTTCAGCCAACAAGTTCGTTTTCTCAACAGGTGTCGTTGCAATAGAATTATCTGGCCGTGTGAGTAGTGATATGATGGATTTGGTGAAATTTTGACTAACTGCCTTAGCGACTGACCAAAAGGACCTGGAATTGTTGGACAAGCGAGAAATTTGTTTCTAATCCGTTGATTATGTGCCTCCTTGGTTTCGTCGATAATTTCTTTGCATCTGTTTCTGGCACGAACAAAGGTGTTACCATTTATGGTGTTAGGATTTTCACGCCAATGTCGGTATGCAAGATGTTTAGAAGCAACAGCTTCTTTGCATTTTCGGTCAAACCAAGGCTTGCCGTTGGAAGGGCATTTCTTCGAAAAAGGGATGTAAGCCTCCATACCGGCCAAAATAACATCGGATACCTCCTTGTTTCGGGAATGATGAAGAAATGTTAAATAAAATAGTTATAGAGAATGTTAAGGTGTACAGTTTTAAATTATTTTTGAGTATACAGGGTACTTCAAAAAAAAAGCCGATATAACATATGTTTTTTTAAATGGAACATGCTATTTTTTAATTTATTTTTAAATTCTGCGTAAAATTTTACAACTTTTTTATTAATATTGTTTTATACCTAAACCTAGTAGTTTTTCTAATATTTCATTTTTTTTTTTTAAATACTAGTTTTGAGTTTTGTAAAAAATTGCCAGTAGCGCCATTGTTTTTGAAGCTAGAATACTCATAATTTGTACGAGCGTTCTATAGAGATGAAAAAAAGATATATGTGAAGAAATTTGAGTTAGATGCTATAGAGTGTTCAAAATAAATTTATGCATTTCGACTATTTTAAATTGAAAAATCTCAAATTTTTTAAATGGCTCACCCTGTATATTATTATATTTTCTGATAGATTTTACAAAACCCTCCAACTTTTATTAAGTATGTCATATACCTATTTCTGATAGTTTTCGATTTATTTTGAGTTTTTCAACTTTTACCCTTGTTTTTAATACACTTACGTTCCCAAGGCAAAACAAAAATGTAGGCATTGTCAAATTTTGACATATGTATTAAGCAAGTAAAAATAGTTTAATTTATTGTAGTATGTGACGAATAAAGGCAATAGTTATGGATTTTCCTAAAAATGAGTTAATTGATATGATTTGTATACTGGGCGAGGCGGGAAAAAATTGTCTTTTGACAGTAAGGCTTTACGAAGCGAAGTAACCTAATAGACGTATACTATCTAGAAAATCTTTTCAGTGCTTAATGGAATGGTTTTATAGTAGTGGTAGCATTGAGTATATGAAACGGAAAGTAGTAAACCAGAATTCTACCAATGAAGAAAAAGAAATGGAGATTTTACTTCACGTTGAAGATAATCTCTAGGTCAGCAGCCATCAACTAGTTGAATAATCTGACACATCCCAATGTACGGCTAATCGCACCATGAGAAAGTATCATCCCTTTCATATGGAACTACACCAAGGACTTCAAGACCGCGATTTAGAACGACTAGTAAACTTTTGTATCATCATGAATGGAGCAATAGAGGCCGATCCAAATTTTTTATCCAAAATAACGTTTTCTGATGAAGCTACTTTTCGCAGTAATGGAGCAGTTAACAGCCATAACATGCATTAATATTCAACAGTTAATCCATTTTAGGTCCGGGAAGTTCAAAACAAAAACCATTGGTCGCTTAATGTATGGTGTGAAATATTAAATTTTCGAATTATTGGTCCATATTTTTTCCGCGAACCGCTAAACGGGCTTAGATATCTAAATTTTTTGCAAAACGAATTACCCCAGCTCCTTGAAGAAGTTGATAACTTTAAAAGGAAACAAATATGGCTTCAACAAGACGGAGCTCCTGCTCATTACCACCGGAAATTTCGGGAATTTTTTAACGATCGTTACCCACAAAATGGATCGGCAGGGATGAATTCATTCAGTGGCCCCCTCGGTCATGTGACTTAACACCTCTTGACTTCTTTTTGTGGGGCTATATTAAAGATCATGTTTATGTGAATCCCCCTAAAACACCAGTAGATACGTAAAATAGGATACGGGATGCGTGCAGGACAATAACGCCCTTTATGCTAAGGAAAGTGAAGGAAAATATAGTCAAATGACTATACATGTGCATTCAAGTAGACGGGCATATTTTGAACATTTATTACTTCATAATAATTAGTCATTAGATAAGTCTATATTAAAATAACTATTTGTTTATGTTTTCACAATAGCATAAGTGTATTAAAAATAAGGGTAAAAATTGAAAAATTCGAAATAAATCGACAACTATTAGAAATAGGTATATGATGTACTTAATAAAAGTTGGAGAGTTTTGTAAAATCTATCAGAAACAATAATAATATACAGGGCACAAATTTGAGGTTTTTCAATTTAAAATAGTCGAAATGCATATATTTATTTTGAACACCCTGTAGCATCTAACTCAAATTTCTTTACATATATCTTTTTTTTTCATCTCTATAGAACGCTCGTACCAATTATGAGTATTTCATCTTCAGAAACAATGGCGCTCCTGGCAATTTTTTACAAAACTGAAAACTAGTATTTTTTTTTAAAAAATTTAAATATTTGAAAAACTACTAGGTTTAAGTATATGTTATAACATTATTAGTAAAAAAAGTTTAAAAAATTTAATCAGAATTTAAAAATAAATTAGAAAATAGGATGTTCCATTTAAAAAAAACATATGTTAAATCGGCCACACTTTTTTGAAGTATAATAATGCATACTCAGAAATAATTTTAAACTATGCACCTTAACATACCCTAAAACTATTGTATTTAACATTTTTTCGTCATTCGTGAAACAAATGAGATAATGAACTATACTCTGTCGTTGATAACTGACCCTGTAGAATCGCCCTGGTGTCACACGCTGCTAGGGTGTCTCTCTGGATCCTAAATGAAAGACTCAAAACTTTTCAGCTGCCGCAAATATCTACCCAACAAACAGGCTTCATTTCAGGAAGAATGACTAGAGAATATATTCTCAACACATGCCAGATAATAGGAACAGACTACCCTAAAACTTTCTACTATATACAGTGAAACAAACTCTGGTCGGTTCTAATCAGCATGGGAACACATATACATCTTGTAATCCTTATCCGATTCTTGACCACAAATGGCAGAATTAAACTGAATAATTCTTTTTCCGATCCCTTTAACGTAGAAGCCGGCATCAGACGGGGCTGTATGTACTGTCACCCTCACTTTTTAACATATGTAATAAACATATAATGACGTCTGTATTGGATGGCTGGAGTGGGGGTGCGATAATCGGTGAAAAAAAGCTAAGTAACTTTAGATATGTGGATATTACTGTTATACTTGCAACTTCAATTCAAGACCTAGAATCAATTGTGGAGCGCCTGGAAATCACTAGCAAAAACTATGGATTGACAATTAATTGAGCGAAAACCAAAGTAATGATTGTTAGTCGTAATGAAAATCTGTCACATATAAATGAAATTGCTGGTTCCACTGTTGTAGACTATTTGAACTATATGGGATCCCTCATAACTAACAATGGTGGCTGTGAAGCGGAAGTAAGAAGACGTTTGGCTTTGGCTAGAAACTCGACGATCAAACACACTGAGGTCTGGAAAGATCCAGCTGTCACAAAAAATATAACGTTAAGTTTACTATCTAGCATTATGTTCCCCATAGTAACTTACGCATCGGAAACATGGACTATTAAACAAGCTGACAAAAGATGAATCGATGCGTTTGAGATATCAAAGGATCCTCAGAGTATCATATACCGAACACCCTACTAAGGTATCTATTCTTGAAGGGCTTAATATAAATGAAGGTAGAAAGTAGAAGATCAAGGGGACGGTCTCTAACAAGATGGTCCGGCCAAGTAAGATCTCTTCTTGGTATGGGTATGCACATTTCAAGTCAGGTCGCGCAGGAACTTATGGCCGCTGGACCTACAGGCTAATACCTGACATACAAACGTGGATAAATAGGCCGTATGGAGAAGTTGACTACTTCCTAACCCAAGCGTTGTCGGGACATGGATGCTTCCAGAAGTACCTCTTTGAGCACGGAAAGGCAGCAGTAAGCAGATGCAATTATTGCGATGGGATCGACGATGCGGAGCATGCACTGTATATATGCCCCAGATGGGATGCACCTAGGACGGAATACCGACATACAACCGGACGACTTTTCAACAGCGCCAACATGATGGATAGCTTAGTGCAGTCAGAAGCCACTTGGACACATGCCTATAGGGTGATCAGACAGATAATGGAAACCAAAGAGAGAGAAGGAAGACGGTAAAATGGACAGCCTTTGCACTTAAGAAATGCGACAGCGGTTACCAGTGCAAAGTGCAAGATGATAGGGGGATGTGGTTTTAGTGGGTAGGGTGTCCTCTGGATAGAGGCGCGAGTCCCACACCTCGTGCGTAATGCATTTCCACATCCAAAAAAAAAAAAAAAAAAGGTCGCGCAGGATCGAGATGTTTGTAGAATGACTATTGAGGCAGCAACTGCATAGTGTCACCGATACTCCTATTGGGGTGAAAGGATTGAGAGAGAGAGAGAGACACGTAAAAAAAAACAACTTTTTTTCAGCATAATTTTCTGTATTTAAAACACATTTTCTTAGGGTAAATATGTCGCCGGGGCAAATATGTGACGAAATAATTTAGCAATAATTACCTGAAAGATATTTAGGTATAACATTTTTTAGTTTTCTGAAGCAGTAAACAATAATTTTATTTTTAGAGTTTATTTAACTTGACATGTCTTGAAAAATGTCGTGTGAGTACAAAAATAACCCATTTACGTGATATTATTCTTATAGGAAAGTGACCCTTAACTAGTGACCAGTGACTGTTCTGCGTTTTTTTTTTATACTTTTTATAGATCTGACGATCTGTTAATTCCGAGACTGTGCGATCTCTTGAGAGGTGGATTACCTTCGTTCGGTAATTCCACCCGTCCCTGGTACTCTTATGTTCTTCAGTTTCTTCATTCTTCTGTTTCCTCAAAGCTCGCTTTAGATTCTGTTCTATATTCATCCATATAGGCTTTTTCTGTTTTTCAGCATCCTCCATACCTTTCTTTGTGCACCGTACATTTATCTTACATGTATTTATTTTAATTTTGCCTATAGAGTATTCTTGTTAATTAGTATATGTCATTATTAGAAAAGGCCTTTTATTGTGTAACAGAAGTAGGATTTAAATAAATACGATATATTTCACCTGTTTTATTTTATTTGCTGTTTCCGTATATTTTTTCAGAATTTTTTTATGATTCAAAAATATTTTTGGTCCAACTTTTAATGAAAAAAGGAGTTTTAAAAAAGAAATGTAATAAAATTTTAACTAAAATAACTTGCCTTGTTAGTATTTTATAAATAATTGTATATTCTTTTTTTTTAGCAAATTAGTTAACTTTAAGATAAATTGTCATCTTTAAACCAAAATGAAGTGGCGCAGGAGGATTATCATTTACAAAAACACATAGTACTCCCATAAATACTATTACAATGAAAACATTGCCTAAACTTTTAATTCCTATGAACACTAAAACAAATTATTATGGAATTAATTCATATATTTATACTGACAAAATAAATTTAACATTTGCTCCAAATGTCGCCCTCTTGCTTTTACACAAGCCCTCAAATGATAAGGCCATTCGTCTATCGCATCACGTATTTGATCCAATGGAAAATTCTCTTTTGTTAAAGCTCATTTAAAAGAGTCAAGATTGGCATGTCTTTTAGAGCAAACCATAGCCACTAAGAGGGACCATAGTTTATAATCTAAAGAATTTAGATCAGGACTTGCAAAAAGCAAATCTTCTGTGGTAATAAATGAAGGCACATTTTGTTCAAGTCATGCTTGTGTTGTGTTAGCTTTGTGTCCTCATGCAGAATCTTGCTGCTCCCCCTGCCCAATGCTTATTTTTGAAAAGAGTATGGTTTAGGGGTTTCACTACGTTCTCTAAAATAGTGTCTTTATATATTTTAGCCTTTTTACAAAAATGAATACTGGTAACCCTAACAAACCAGAACTGATGCTGGATGATGACTCCTCTGAACTCTTAGAACAAGTTCAGACACTTCCTTAGAAAATCTTATTTTGTTTATTGAAAGATTGTTCTAGAGTGAAAACTTTTTCGTTAGTAAACAAAAATTTTCTGTGTTTGCCATTAGCGTATTCCTTCAACACACTTTTAGATGTTTGTCACCATTTTCGCATTAAATCTTCTGTTAGCAAATGACCAGTATGTTTCTTATAAACGCTTCATACGTGTCCTTTAACAATACGAGACATAGAATTTTTTGCGGAGAGAATTTCGATCAATTCGCGCTTTTACAGCTTTAACAGCTTGTGGCTTTCGACCTGTCCTTGATTTTCTTGAAGGTTGCCTGTCTTTTATGTCTCCCGTCTCAGTAAATAATTTTATCGCCCAATAAACAAACATATGACTTATTTTAAGCCGTTTTAAGGTCTTAAAAATGTTGCTTTTTTCCATACCGCACTTAAATAAAGTTATATCAGCAATCCTATTTTCTTGATCATCCCATTGCATTGTTTAAAGAATTTAAATTGTAAATATGTTTACACACAATAACTGTATAACAAGTGAGTAACATAACCTATAAATAATATCACCAAATAAGTGTTAATGTTTATAGATGGCCTACGTGAAAGTTTGTAATAGTATTTATGGGAGTACTAGGTATAATCATTGTATACGAAAAAGTAAGTATATCGAAACTGTGTGGCAATTTGACGATTATTCAGCAACTAAAAATTTCTCGTCCAGTTGTGTGATTTGGTAACTGCATATGCGTTGTATTACCTTCGTACTGCTATAGTTGCGATCGCTGCGTGTGAGCAAAAGTCGAAACAGATTTATAAAATTACCATGAATTTCCGAAAATCTGTTTCACTTTCGACCAGGTTGTTGGTATGTAAGTTTTTTATTATAAATATAAAACAGAGTCTTTTCTTGTCTTTTTTCTATCGGAAATGGAGTCAAATTAGCTGTACTTACAGCTGAAATGACATAAGAAAAATAGGTGCTTGTGTTAAAATTACTTCTATTTATCCATGTTTTTTTTTGGACACACGCGCTGCATAAAAATGACTCCATTCTGACACAAGGGAGTAGATCATTGTTATTATCTTCTTTGATTACATTACATAACGCGTAATATTACCAAAAACTGAAGCGAAAACTGCTAATTGGATGTAGGTATGTAACCATACACTCGTTTTTTGAACATGGCAGGCAGCAGTGCAGCCTGTAATATGTTGTTTTTACTTGGTAGCTTTAATTGTGGCACTCATGTGGCTACTTAGAACACAGCGGAGGAATATCTTGCCATAATATCCTGATTTTTTTTTTTTCTTTTTCAGAATATTTGTTAACACATATTTGAACATTGCTAGTACGGATATTTTTTCTACAATGACTGTTATTTATGACACTATATAAGAATTAAGAGATTTGTTAGAAATCTCTGGAAAATATATGTTGTTAATCTTGAAATACAAGGAAACACTTAAGAAACTTTAATTTTGAAAATACTTTTAGTAAAAAAATATGAAAAAAACCATTACTGTGTATTAAATGTAATTTAATATACATGATTCTTTAAAAATTATTATGTAAAGGAAATCGTTACTTTACAGGCACTCTTCTATGCGAACAATCAAATTACTGATCACTGCTTGACACCATCTTTCCATGATTGCTCTTGTCATTTCTTGCCAGATACTGCCCTTTAATTGTTTTCGAGAGAGAGGGAAGATTGTTCTATAAACTTTAGATTAAAGGTATCCTTATAAGAGAAACCCTAACGGAGGAAATAAAAAAAAAATCCTTACCTTTGGGTAAATAACCATTTTCAGCAAAGTTAGATTTATGTGACATCATTATGCCATTTGAATTATCACTCTGAGTTCAGTCATTAGCAACATGCCTGTCTTAGCCCTCGATACGTCTCTGCTTATAATTATTGACTTTACAAGGGTATGCTATGTGCGTTTGCAAGGATTTAAATTTATAATGTACTTGGAAGTAGACGACATATACTTTTTAATGTAATATTTTTTATTTGAATTCGTTTTCCGGCTCAGTTTTATTAATTTGAATTTGACATGGTAATTAAGAACTTGTCTTTATTTTCCCTTTGTTTTTAAGCTTAGTACTTTAGTAATATTGTCAGTTGGTGTCAAGAAAAAATTATTGCACCCAACTGTAGACCAGTAATTGACTCTCCATATAACAAAAACTATTTTTCATCTGTTGGTTTGTTGAGTGTAGATGGGGAATGCTATTGTGCTTGCTTGTGCATTGTAGCTTCCTGGTTTATTCTGCTCCCTCTCTTGGTTATATGAGCGTCGTCCCTTTAGGAAGGTTTATTAGCTTCTTTTCAAGCTCAAGATCTTCGAACAGTTTATGTCTATTCCTAGTTAAAGCCGCACATTCATATAGGAGGTGCATAAAAGTCTGGTTCAAAACAGTCTTCATGTCATCGGACCTTTGTGGATATCCATTTTCTGCATATGTTTTCTCAGATGAGAGTGGTCGGTGATCAGTCCCACCACTAGGTTGGTCTGACCTAAATAAAGGATCTCAATTATTAGTTTCTTTGAGGGGCTTCCCAATTACGTCTGTCGCTGATATGACCATCTATTGATTGTCGTTTTTACTACTTGTTTGTGTATACCAAACGCTAGTTCTGAATCTCTATATTGTTTCATAGTTCCGAATCTTGCTAATTCGTCTACTTTTTTCATGACCTTTTATCCCCGAATATCCCGGAACTCACAGTAAGTTCAACCCTGTTGTTCTTTGAGGATAATTCTAACAGGTTACGTTTGCACTCAACGTGATCTTGAAGTTAGTCTGATAGGCCTCCAGAACCTTTCCCGCTTGTACACGCCATTTGGATTTACTGGCTTCTATTTTAATGATAAGGAGTTTTATTAAGCTCTTTGTTTCTCCATTAAAATTGACTAAATATTAAAGAAGATAAGTAGAATATACTTTTTATTATATTCGGAAATGTTCTGGAACTTAAATTGTTACAAAAATAGAATACATGGAGAAGATTTTGATCCAAATTTTTAATCATTCACGAGGGAGATCAGTACTTTTAAATGCAGATTAAAATATTCTAAAAACAATCAAAGAAAGAAGATCAATTTATTAAAATAGGTTTCCAATTTTATAAAGGTACCACTGTGGACAAAGCAACAGCCGGAACAACCTACAAAAAATTTCCAAGAAAATGGTGACTGAATTAAGTGGTGTAAAATACAACTAGGGGAATTAGTATCTGACTTAAAATTAATATTTGCTACAAAATGTAATCTAATATTTGACGGAAAATTGCAGTTTTAAAATAGATAACTAAATTTTCACGAAGATCGAATAAAATGCAATATAATGCAAAGCAAATGCAAAATCCCAACCGAGTTACTCGTGGCTGTAAAAAGCGTAAACTGAATATTATCCAAAACCGAAATCGTATGATTTAGTAGATACACGCAGTGAAACAAACCTCCAAGAACTGCTAGTTATCCTGCAATATGAATGTAATAAATAGATTATCAGTCACCTCAGATCTATGACTGTCAAGTTTACCCCCAGTATCCCAAACAAACAGGATACCGTTCTTTCAAGAAGCTTTGGAATTTCTTTTACAAGCTGATGAGGGAGTTGCCCACCGAGAAGACGACTGGACTTCAAATGAGGTTGGTGACCTATAATTATAAATAATAATAATTTTATAAAATGTTTTATTCTATTTGCCCTATAATTCAAGCTAACAAGCACCGAAACGTACTCACTCAGTAGTAACCAGATTTGAGTTCGTAATTACAAAAATTTATTGAGCAGGGTTTTAGTTTTAAATACACCTATGTGCTACGTTTAAACCAATTTAAGATATGTTGTAGCGCTTATTCTTTACAATTTTTCTGTCTTGTACATTATGCTACAGAGATATTACCAATATATAACCAAAGTTCTGTGATAGCATGCCCACCTTAATTTCATTAGATTTTGAGAGAAATAATATGCATATACAAAAGAACTCTTTTTTTGACCTTGATTATTTTTTTAGAGTTTCCTTATATTAGTAATAGTACGTAATAGGGTAAAATATTTCCTTTTTGTTGCCCGCTATGAAGTTAGTACATCTATTTGGTTATAAAATATTTTACCTTTTCAAGTTTTGTAGTTCTTATCTATTTTCAATGATGCTGCAGGGATATACTCTCGTAAATATTGAAATTAGGACGACGAGTTTTAGGCAGGCAGGTCAGTTTGCAGTGCAAGATCCAGTTTCGATCTTCTTCTTTTTCTTTCTCAGCTATTTCACATCCACTGCTGGATATAAGCTTCCTCAAGGCACTTCCAGTTTTCTCTATCACTGGCCTCGTTCATCCAATTTCCCGCTATCCTTTTAATATCATCCGTCCAACGACTTGGGGTCTTCCTCTGCTCCTCCTATCTTCTCTAGGTCTCCAATCGATTACTCTTCTTGTCCATCTATTATTTCGAATCCTTGCTATGTGTCCAGCCGATCTCCACTTAAGTTTGGCTATTCTCTCCACAATATCCGCCGCTCCAACTGTTTGAGTGATGTTTATATTTGTCTCTCTATCTCGTCTCAAGATTCCAAGCATGGACCTTCCCATAGATCTTTGTGTCACTCTAATCTTGTTCGCTATTTTCTTCGTTAAAGTCAGCGTCTCTACCCCGTATATGATAACGGAAATTACGCATTGCTCGAACACCTTTCTTTTAAAGCATATCGGTAAGTATTTGTTTTTAAGTATATACCGTTGCTTTCCATAAGCCACCCATCCAAGACCAATTCATCGCTGAATTATAGAATAGACTTTTGTTTTTCCAAAATTTACTTCTAGCCCGGCTTTATTTGCCGTTAATTGAAGTTCATTTAGTCTTTTTGTTGCATCGCCGATGTCATCTGATATGATTACAATATCGTCGGCAAAGCGTAGGTGATGTTGGTGTTCTCCGTTAATGTTTATTCTCGTTTGTTCCCAGTCCAAGGTTTTGAAAATGTACTCTAATATTGCAGAGAATAGTTTCGGTGACATAGTATCGCCTTGTCGAATACCTAGTTCTAGTATGAATTTACCTGTTGACTGATGCATTTTTACACTAGCTGTTGCATTTTGTAACATCTGTTTTATTACTTTTGTATATCTATGGTCTACCCTTCATTCCTCAAGTGAAGACATCAATACTGGTAGTTCAACGGTATCGAGGGCTTTATGGAAATCAATAAATATTATTATGAGTGGTCTGTTGTAATCTGTAGTTTTCTCTGTTAGCAGTTTCATTGTGAAAATGGTTATTCGTCCCACAGCCTTTTCTAAAACCGACCTGCTCTTGAGGTTGGTAGAAATCCAGTTTTGCTTCTAAACGTTTATTGATTATTTTTGTGAATAATTTGTACATATGTGATAGAACACTTATTGGTCTGTAATTTGCAAGGTCTGAAACATCACTCTTCTTGTATATGACGATGGTTGTAGCATTATTCCATGCACTAGGAGTGATACTGTTTGCAGATATAAGTTGAATATATTTAAGATTTTATCTTTTAGCTTACTCCCTCCTATTTTAATAGCTTCAATAACTATTTGGTCTTCTTCGGATGCTTTGTTATTTTTCATTTCTTTAATAGCTGCAATTAATTCTGCTTTTGTTATATCGGGCATCTCTTCGCACCCTTGATTTATTATTGCCTCCCTTTTACCTCATGCTTGGTTTTCTTCCTCTTTTTTCCATCTCTCCTATATAGCTCCCAATAAAATTCTTCGGTTATTGTTAGCATTTTCTGTTTATTTGTTATAATTTGTCCATTTTAATCTTTCAATTTAAATATTTTCTTTCTCCCGTTAGATATTGTGTTTTTTAATATCTTCATACTTTTGTTCATTTCTATTGTTTCCTTTATATGTAAACTGTTGAAACTTTGTATGTCTTTCCTAGTTACCTTCGCTATAGTTTTATTAAGTTCTTTAACTTCTTCCTTCTTTAGATCATCTTTTAGAAGCAATCTTCTTCTTTCCATAAGTTTTTTCGTGTTTTGACTAAGTTTTCCATGCCTTTGATTTGTCTTACCAGAGCATGTACAGCTTCTTTTATAATACTTGTTATCATTTCATGTTCTTGTTCGATATTTCTTTGTTGGTTATTATAATTTTCCTGAATCTCTGTAATTTTACTTTCAAATGCTTGGGCATCTGCCGGATTGTTCCACTTTCTGGGCGACTTCTGTTCTATCATTTTGTTTCTTTCTTTTCGCATATTTACTTTTATTTATACCCTAACCAATTTGTGATCACTACCTACAAATATGCTGTTCAATACAGTTTCGATAAGGAGCGTCAAATGATACATGTTTTACCATAATTCTGTGTATTCGTATTATAAGAGGCTGCATACCAAAATCAGAATTTTCTGCCCATTCGGGTTAAAAAACTCTCTTCTATTTTATCTTGCGGTACCGTTTTGCTTCCAAATACCTCTGGTCATATGCTGTAGAGTAGAGGATTTTGTGGTCTTATTACTTTTAGTGCTACTTTTGTTCTCTTTAATTTTCTCCATCAGTTCGCCTTTCGGCAAAAGTTTCTTCTATCAAAAGTTTTTCAAATTTTCTTTACTACTAGCTACTTGGTCCGTCGGATATTCTTCTATTTTTCCCATTTCTCTGGCAGCTCTTTTTAAAGTTCTATTACCAAGACTTCAACCCAGCTTAAGCAGAGGAACGCTTCCATCAAGAGTGAAGAAGGAAAGTTTTAATGCCAGTAATATTTTATGAAATCTGGAAACCGCATTTTAAGACATAAATATAATTATAAGTATATATATATATATATATATATATATATATATATATATATATATATCTTTTAATTCTATAACAGTTTCATATTTTAATATTCTTTAGTATTATACTGGAATATAGGTCTTATGACGTAAATACGTAGAAAAAAAAGTGTGATTTATTGATTCTTAATTTCTTTGTTTTATTATCTAGTGTAGAGACACCTCAATTCTGTTTGTTTTACCGCTTATAGGACCTTGCATGTCTTATGTAGGGCAAAAAAACAGTTGCTGAATAAAAATAGATATTGCCAAAATAAATAAAAACAACTACAGTATAAGAGCAGTCGTTTAGTACAGGTCAGTTTCTGTAAAAAGAAGCTACCACAACCTCTTTTGGAAATCAGTTCATTAGGTAAAATTTCTCAAATGACTGGCAATGATGTGTTTCCTCATCTTGTTCACACAAGATCGTCTTCACGGGGAGCTTTAAAATAACAGTTATTGTGCGGCCTCTATCAGCCTCAAAGAAGTACGGGCTGATTATTTCATGTTCCGACATTGCGTCTGAAGCTGTAGCTGTGGATTTACTGAATCTGGTAATGGCAATACTGTTTACTAACGTGGTTAGCAGGGTCGAAATTCATCCCATTCGAGAATAAGGTGTTGGCAAATGTTGAAAAGCATTATATTAGTTTAGTGAAGTTGAGCCTCTAAGTAGTATAAGTTGGCTCTTATCCATTTACCAGCTTTATCTTGTATGGATGCAAGTGCGAATTTTTACGGAAACTGCTTTGTAATTAACTTCTGAGCATATTTATCACACATGATTGCTTGCGAATTAAGTCGTGAACTTTGCAAACTGAGAAACACCTTCCACATGCGCATTGCCGCGTAACTTTCTTGGTCGCCCTGTCCGAGATGTTTTCTCCATCTTCTGCATCCATTTTGTATTTGTTTAAATATTGGGCGTTTCATTTTTACTGTGTAAAATGCAAGATTTTCGCCGAGCGATAGTCTGCTATGTTTAGTTTGGCGTCGGTGTTAATTCGTTATTGTTAGCTGGCAGATAGTTTTATCAAAATAAGGAACGCTTCATCCCTAAACAATTTTCCCCTTAAAACCCATTGTTGGGCTAGACAAACTCAATAATCCCTCGCTAGTAACCTGCCAGAAGACTGCTACAGGTTTTGGGTATAACCATTTGCTGTCAGAATAGGAATCAACCCCTCACTACGCTTGATCTTCCCGGCAGGTACCCTTAACGAGGCCAAAAACTACCCAACCTCCCAAATAAGGAAAGTTTCCCAAAATCCAAGACTATCGTTCAGGTTAACGCCCAAGCACCTCCTTTTAGTTCGGTAGGATAATATCTACGACCTAAACTAGCTAGCTCTTTCTCAGGCAGGTTTGGTCTTTTTACTCTCCCTGTTAATTTGATCTCTCCTGAAAACCCTAGAGGCGCCACCGAAGTTTATTTTTTTTACTACAACCGACTTAGACGGCCAGAGGAAAAAAAACTATAAAATATTTTATTAACAATAAAAGAAAATGAATGAAAAAGACTTACATTTATCTTTAAAGATATCTAAGTGTATTTAATTATCTTAGTATCAAGAAATGAATTTTGAACTTCTATAAAACCGAAAAAAATAAATCTTACACAACTAGGCAGTTGTAACGCGGCGTATGGTTTACCATACTAGAAAGTTGTAGCGTTGGTGACGTACTACAAGTATTACTAATAGTTAATTGAAGAGATACAGTACTTAAATTTAAATAATGATGTACGTGTGTTTGCAAAGATATCGAATCGCTGAGATTTTAATTGGTGAATTTACAGAAAACTTACTGGATGTTTCGACTCTTGGCGAATTAAAAAAAAAATATATGATAATGTTGTGGTTGAGACTTATCTGAAGTTTTCTAGTCGGTCCTCCGGTGTGTACGTGGGTCGTTTAAATCTCAAGTCCTGCTGGTACAGCCAGAAGTACTCTTACCCCAATGATAAAAGAAAATTTCAAAGTGGTAACTTGGTTGGGTAAGACCAAAATCCAAATGTAAGTTGGAATGACGGTAGATTCAAAAGCAATCCAAGGATTAAAATCCAAAAGCCATAAAGTCCAAAACTCTAAACACAAAACCCTGGAACAAAGAAACATCCTTGTTTAGGACATTATATTCCAGTAAGTGTCAGAAAATTCTCGAAGAGAATTCGACTTAAATAGCCATACAATATAATGGCTACTTACCTCGAGACTTTACAATGCTCTTCTGCACTTATCGGTAATAAAAATATTGCCCATAAATAGCTGGTACGGTATCTGAATCAAAAACTTTCAACAGTACCGCAACCGGGAATTTCAGCTTTTCAACGATCAGCACAACGCCCGTTCTTTATAAAACTTTTTTAAAATACTGAATTACTAAGCTGGAAGTATCGTTACAGAGAGAGTGATCACTAACGTGATTTTGCTTTAAATAGGTTTGTCCCATTCCGGATTTTTACTTCCTCTTCCGGGGACAAAATGTGCAATTTGAAAATAATCCAAAAATTAAAGATTCAAACACTGGTTCGCGTCGAACATGAAATGAGAAAAATCAACTCAACAAACTCGAGGCTTTATCTCCACTCTATATCAATACATTTGTAAGAGTGCGAGAGAAAATAAGGCGTATAATTCGCTGCCATAAAATAATAAACAACTTGGCTTTGAATCATCTATGGAAACGCCGCATTTCAAAACTTCAAGACATATGACGTACCACCTTCAGGATGTTAGTTCTGTTTATTTACCAAATCAGGATTCAATCGTAAATCTATCCACAAAAATGAAGTGTTTCCATTTATAGCCACTGGAAAAGCACTATAGGAACCATATACTAGTTCCTTACATGACACTGGTGAAATATGGAAAATATTTTAAGGAAATTACAAGGTTATGTCACCTTGACGTAAATAAACAATCTCAAGGACAACGATTAGTTTTCTCAAAGAAAATTAAATGACAAATAAGGTACATTAATTTATAATTTAAGAGAATTTAATGTAATCTAATCTATATTTTAATTTTATCATCATTTAATTCTATCAAAGACTATGAAAATCAAAACATAGGTAAAATATTCTCGAGGGCAAATTTTGACCATAAGTCGCAGGATTTTTTTTGTAAATTTCTTACATACGAAGGCGCTCCATACTAACTAAATTTTCAAGGACCAGAGTTACGCTCTGTGGTCCCACCTTCGTTTTCCATCTGTTGCATTGGCCTAATAAACCATAAATTTTTTTTAACCAATTTACGAAACAATTCGGACTATCGTTTATTCTACATTAGCAAATAGTGTGCTGCATATATTATACCTAAAGAAAAGGTCTCATGCTACTTTTTCATCACATGAGGAATGTGAACCCATTATACGTCTAATATGTTCTTTGATACCATCTACGAAGGGTAAACGGCGCAGACGAGGAGGTCTGCATGACCGCTTAAAATTCCACATTATAATATATGCAATAAATTTCCGTTTAGTAAATTTTAACCCGAAAGTACGGTAATAAAATTCCAATTTAAAAAGAATTAGTATTTTCTGACTGCTAAAGCATAACCCATAAAGATTAGTGCAATTTTATAACTTTTTTATTTCAGAAAATGTATTAAAATTGTGAATGTGGTTCTTTACGAAATGTTATAGTCAAGTTTAAACAGTTGGATTTCCCTTATATGCACAAAATATGTAATTTAAAATTGTCTCTAAATGCATAAACACGGAATAGAAAAACTTTTTAACAGTTTTTTACATCATTCGACAGTAAAGGCTTGCCATTAAAACGCTAATTATTCAGTAATTCGCTGAGTCCTTAATAGCGTTGATGATCAGGGCATAATTTCGACGAGATTTTCAGCGTATTCTTGGGGCAAAGGTTTTCAAATTGGCCGAATTTGTCATGACAGCTGCTTCATTGTGTACATCTTTTAACTACGAAGCTTCTGCTTGAAGTATGACCACGCGTTCTCGATTGGGTTTGCATCGGGCGACTGGGATGGCCAATCTAATATGACGATGCTGAATTCCCCTTTCCAGTGGCTACATGTTTCATTTCGATGTCTAGGGCTGTTATTCTCTTGAAGAATCTACTTCTCATTTTCATCGACAAATCACCGTTTGGCAGTCGGTATTAACGCATTCTTGTAAAGCGTTTTTCAGCATTCAAATTGTAGATAACGGTGAAGAGTCTCTCGAACCTTTTTCCGAAAGACAACCCCAAACATGGATCTTTACAGGGTGTTTTACACTGCGCTGAATCAATCGGTTAGTAGAAATTGAACAGATTCGTGGGGTGATAACATAATCCCAAAATGAAACTTCATCGGAAAAAATTACCTTGCTCTAGTCTCGATGTATGTTTTCCTCTGCCCACGCGAGTCGTTTCTCTCTATGGTTTTCACTCAGCAATAATTTATATATATATATATATATATATATATATATATATATATATATATATATATATATATATATATATATATATATATATATATATATATATATATATATATATATATATATATATATATATATATATATATCGTGTAATCTGAATCTCCCTACAACACCAGTAGATATGGAAAATAGGATATGGGATGCGTTCAGGACAATAACCACCCTTTATGCTAAGTAAATATGTGTATTCAAGTAGACGGGCATATTTTTGAACATTTATTACGTCATAGTAATTAATCATTAAATAAGTTGAACTATATTAAAATTATTATTAACTATTTGTTTATGTTTTCACAATAGCGTAAGTGTATTAAAAACAAGGGGAAAAATTGAAAAATTCAAAATAAATCGAAAACTATTAGAAATTGGTATATGACATACTTAATAAAAGTTGGAGGGTTTTGTTAAATCTATCAGGAAAAATAATAATATACACGGTGTGCTATTTCAAAATTTTGAGATTTTTCAATTTAAAATAGTCGAAATGTATAAATTTATCTGGAACACCCTGTAGCATCTACCTCAAATTACTTGACATATATCTTTTTTTTTTATCTCTATAGAACGCTCGTACCAATTATGAGTATTTCACCTTCAGAAACACTACTGGCAATTTTATACAAAACTGAAACCAGTATTTTTTTTTTTTTTAATTTAAATATTGAAAAACTGCTAGATTTAGGTATATAACATTATTAATAAAAAAAAAGTTATAAAATTTTACGCAGAATTTAAAAATAAATTAGAAAATAGTATGTTCCATTTAAAAAAAACATATGTTATATCGGCCACACTTTTTTGAAGTACTCAAAAATAATGCCTGCCTGAACAGAGTCTTGCAGAGAATCCAGGGTGATCGGTGCTAATTTATACTAAATTCTTTGTTGTAAATCTTCTACAGTTTCAGGTCGACTTCGGTACACTTTGGTTTTCAACTGACCCCATAAAAAATAGTCGAGTGGTGTAAGGTCGGGACTCTTTTCAGGCCATTCTACAGCACCTCTTCTGCCTATCCATTGATTACACACCTCCCGTTGGGTTCTCCTACGGTTGCCGTAACCACCCATCATTAACAAAGTGATTCTTTCAGTTTCTCTTAAATGTACCATTATGATATTTCGTTCAAATTGCAGTTTCACAAAATGTAGCAATAAACATTTTCGTCAATAAATCATTTTTTGACGTGTTAAGTCGTTACCTGACAGTAAGTGTTTGACACGAGCCAGCTTAATTTTTTTTTAATTTAATCTTAATTTCAAACATCAATAATTCCAAAACAGTTTAGATATGTGATATGTTAGACAAATAATATCTAGAATTTTTAGTAGGACTCAAAAATAAAATAATATACAGGGCTTTCCATTTAAGAAAAATCAAGATGGCGTAATTTCTTCGAATTGACACTTCAAACCCTTTTATTGCCAACGTCAGCACGTGCGCCGTATAACACCCTATAACTTTTATTTAAACATTTTCTGGTATACTGGTTAATAAATGCTGTGGAATCATTATTCCATACGTATGAGACACCCTATATATATATATATATATATATATATATATATATATATATATATATATATATATATATGTATATATATATATATATATATATATATATATATATATATATATATATATATATGTATATATATATATATATATATATATATATATATATATATATATATATATATATATATATATATATATATATATATATATATATATATATATATATATATATATATATATATATATATATATATATATATATATATATATATATATATATATATATATATATATATATATATATATATATATATATATATATATATATATATATATATATATATATATGTGTATATATATATATATATATATATATATATATATATATATATATATATATATTCTTCTTCTTCCTTCTTCATTGTAGGCACAGTTGCCTGTTCTTTCTTCGTAGCTTGCCTAATCGTAATTGATGGTAAGGTTATCGCTCCACCTTTTCCGTGGCCCTCCCGCACTTCTTCCCACTGGTGATTTATCGCGTGCAATTCTCACGATTCTTTCTTGATCCATTCGGTCTATATGTGCGTTCCACTCGCGTTGTCTTTCGAGGATCCACTTGTTAACCTCTTCCACCTGACATGCTCGTCTAATGTTGTCATTTCACTCCCTGTCCAGCATAATCTTTCCGGCTATTTTTCGTAAGAATTTCATTTCGCAAGTATCCTTTTAGTTTTTGTTGTGTCTGGCCGGGTTTCTGCTGTGTATGTCATTATTGGTCTTATGACAGTTTTCTAAATTCTTGACTTGGTCCCGAATCGCAGGTGTTTGGTGTTCCATATAGTGTCATTCAGGCACCCGGCTACCTTCAATGCTTTGTTTGTTTGTTGTCTTACTTCTGATTCGACATCCCCGTGTCCAGAAAGCTCTATGCCCAAGTATTTGAATGTCATTTCTTGCTGGACAATTTGGTCGTCAACAACGAGTTTACATCTGATGGGTGTTTTAGATGTCGTCAAGCTTCTTGTTTTAGAGGCAGATATTATCATATTAAGAGATTCGGCTGCAGAGTTGAAGTGGTGTAGTAGCCGTTGTAGGTCGTCCTCGGTCTCCGCTACCAGTACTGCATCATCAGCGTAACAAAGGATTGTGATATTTCGATTGCCAATCTTGTACTCTTTTAGTTGGTGGATTTGTCTTATGATCTCATCCATCACCACGTTGAAGAGTAGTGGGCTCAGAGAGTCACCCTGTCGGATTCCTTTTTCTACGGGTATTGTTCTGGTTAGTTCTCCATCGATTCTGGCCTGTACCTTGTTGGCGCTATATGTTTTCTATGACCTTGATTAGGTGTACAACATCTTGTAGCTGGACTCGGTCAAATGCCTTCTGGAGATCTATAAAACACATGTATGCAGGTTTATTATATTCGATGGATTTTTCTGCAATTTGTCTTATAACGAAAACTGCATCGGTGCACGATCTTCCTGTTCTAAAACCTTGTTGCTCATCTGACAGGGAGATGATACTATTCATTTTATTGGTAATTATTTTAGTTATTAGTTTCAGTAAGTTTATGGCTCTATAGTTTTTTGTCTCCCTTTTTAAACATGAGGATGGTGATGGTCGTCCGCCATT